>CM029547.1:24556015-25180933 GCA_017141385.1 Sogatella furcifera
CAATTAGAAGACAACTCATATATTTAAGCACTAAAATTATAAATAAAATTCCTGAACAAATTATTAGCTGTGCCAAGATAACAAAAAAATCAAAAACAGATATCAATGCTTGGATCAAAATTAACTACTTCTTCTACCTTTGAGAACTATAATAAATTAACAGAGAACTTTTCTGATTAGTGCGCTCGCTTCCCCTCCTTGTGCTCTATCACATCCCTTTCCCAATCCTTTCCAAAAATTCCAAGGATCAAAAGCCTTCCTATGACATGGATAGCCATAGTTGGAAGAACTTTCGATCCTCTACCCTCCTCCACCACATAACATGTATAAATTGCCTTATAATACTATTGTAATGTGTTCTTATATTTATGTTATTTATTCCATACTGTAATGTTTTTTTATTGATGAAATTATTTTTATTTCATATTGATGTATCTTATGTGTGTGTGTATGTGAATAAATAAATTGAATTGAATTGAATTGAATTTAATATGGTTTTTAGCTAACGCTACAAATTCATGAAAAATCATCCATGTTTTCTTGAAAAAAATCAGATATTAATATTATACAGTATGAAAGGTTTATAAAAAAAATTGAACTTCAATTACTCTAGAGATTCAAGGTTAAAACTAAAAGCAACTCAAAGCAGGCTTTAATCTGTTCCAAGACTGGAAAATATATTACAAAATATTATATCAAAACAGTGCTTAGCTAAATATTATCCTATAGCCTACTATGAATTACACAAGTTAGCGAATGATTTCTCATCATTCCTCAATCTTTCAAGTATGATATAGATTATAATGTAGGCTATCATTCCCTAGTAAAGTAATCATGAAGTCGATTCGGGATGTGAAATGAGATTATTTTCGCACTTATTGTTGAATGCTTTGCTAATGCAAATAGGTGCTTACTTTAATTGCCTATGAAGAAAGTTTCTTCCCTCTACTACCTACCACCTACTACCTACTACCCTCTACTAAAGTTTATACCCTCTACTATAGTCTGATCGAGCAAAGAAGACACCCTGACAAGATGGGAAAATTAGTTCAGCTCAGTCAATGTTGTATTTTAATAATTTGAATTCAATTTTTTCCAGGAAACATTCTCTAGTCATTGATTCGATAATGATAAACGTTGTCTCAAATTTTAGAACAATATATTCTCTCGAAATTGAGACGGAATAAAAAAATTATTGAATCAATATTGACCGAGCTGGAGTAAATTTCCTATTTCGCCAGAATGTTATCTCTGCTCAACCAGATTACACGACAAGCCTTTGCAATATTATTGAACTGTATTTATAATTCGATATTATTGAATAGTTCTCCACAACGATGAAAAACTATAATAGGTGATAGAATGGAGTACAGCTTTTCACGATTTGAATAGAGTGTTGATGTGCAGTGCAAAGTTGTTTCAGAAGAATATCATGAAAAAAAATCTGAAAAGGTTTTTCATCCTGACGTTTCAACGCACAATTCATCATTCGAGAAAAATCGGAAACATTTTCAATAAGAACTTGCATGAGGCTAAATTGTCGAATAAATACTCCGTAATATCAACAGAATGCTTCGTAATATCATACTCAGGCTTCATGACAGATGAAAAGTTGAGTACCTGGTGCCCAGAAATATTAAAACTGAAGAAAATAGTACAATAATCCGCTTGGAAGCTTGCTGGACCTTTGTTCATATTTCCTCGCTTTACCTGTGCTAGTCAACCTGGCAGTAAAGTGAGAGTTCGGCATCTCGAGAGAGAATTTGAATTTCATCCTTCTTTCTGGATAATATATTCCGGGAAACGCCGCACGGAACATCTTCCCTACACGGTCTTATAAAAGAATAAATTTAAATATGTTTAGGTAGAGAATGCAGGTAACTTTTGCTTTGGAGACCCTGTTGTTATAATCCGTATCTCTATCACATGGAGACGCTTGATTTGACGTCAAAAATAGCTGCACAAGTTGCAAGAGAATACTTTCTTCAGAGTTCATAATATCGGCCCTGAAGACACAATATCTACAACTTTGCTAGTGTGGCAACTTTGGGCTGAGAACGACGTGGCACTGCCAGCACAAATTGAACATCTTGCGCGCCGTATAAAGTCACGCGAAACTCTAAACGATGTCTTTGCTCCTTGATTATAATACTTAAACTCTGTTTGAAATTTGGATATGGCAACGGAAGTCGCATGTAAAAACGAGCCAGACAAGTGTAAATAGAAAAGATAAGTGTAATAAGTGACCTGGAATCATAGAGTAGGTGACCATGGAAAACGTTTCAAGGTTGATGAAACAATGATGATTGAAATGAATAATGTAAATGTGAACGAAGTCAATGTGAGGGTCAGGAAAGAAGTTTTTGATGAAAATTCTTCGCTCTCTTTTGATACGTGAAGTGATAGTGACAACGCTATCCAATAATGATGAAATACAATTAATTCTGTTGGAGTAATTGGTTGGATAATAATAAAATAATGTTGAAAGAATAATAATTTGAATAATTGAATAATGTTGTACGATATCATTAGAAGATGAGAAGAATCAGGACGTCATATTTTTAGAATTTTTTTTCTTATTTCTGCGACCTGACCTATGATAGATTCTGGGAATCTTGTCGAAATCTTGATGCATTCTCAATAACTTGAACTCTAACATTGTATCTGGAATGAGCAGGCTTTGAAACTTTTGACTTGTGAATGTTGCCTATGAACGGTAACATTTTGAAGAGTATAGCCTAATATTGATGAAAAATGCGATATGAATCATTATCGAGAAAGTGAAGTGAAATTTTCTGGAACAAGCTGACTCCTCCAATGATAATTCCTTGATAGAATCATTTTTCGTTGATGATACCTGAGCTGTGGAAAATTTTGAAGAAATGATGAAAGGTAGTTTAAATCTAAATGTATTTAGCATGGAACTCAATGTATATTGTATATTCTCATTAAAAGGAAGTGAACTGGAAAAACTCAAATTAACTAGCCTAACTTTTTGCAATGAGAACTTATTGAGAGTTCCACTTAATTATTGGTTTTTCGAATAATGTGAACCACTTATAGGACTTTCACTACCGAACTATCTCTTTTTTCTTATTGAACTTCTCTTTTTAAAGCTGCAACCTTTTTTTGAACACGACTAAGCCACTACAAAAAGCCCGGAAGCGGTCAGCAGGAATAAGATATTACTTTTTCGATATGGGTCCGTTCTGGTCGTTCTGGAAATCAGAAATTACGTTCATTTTACTTGAGTGCTAAGCTTTCTCTAAACCCTTCTTGGGCTGAAACAATTTCGTGCTCTTCAATGAAGAACGAAGTATTCTGGAATTAATTCTAAAATACAGTCTTTCAATCAACATACAATCTTGTTATGTTCATTTTCTACAGTCGAATATTACTGTTAATATTAATGTTACAGTGGAATATCAATGTTATTGTAACATCAATAATTATAATTTATCATTTTCACACTTCGATATCATTTTATTCATTAATTCGTTTTGAAGTATCACTGATTCGTTTTATTGAAGTATATCCTTATGATTATCAAATCTCTCTAAATATGTCGATCACTGTTCTCAAATAAACTCCAATATTCATTCATTTTTTTGATTGCATCTAATTTAAAATTCACATAGGCCTACTATTTCATTGTTATTTATTCTGTCAATTTGTTGTAATTTTCATTATTCTGTATTCATTGTAATTCATATTTTGGCAAATAAGAATTATTTCTCTAATATAAAAATATAATTTAATTCAGTTTGATTGATTCCAAATCTACTGAATCTCGGAAATTCCCTCATGGATAATTTTGATGATCTGATCCAACGTAGGAAACTGAGTATTTGAGTCCTCCATAGAATGAACTTTCAGGAGAGAGGGATAGGTGAGATTATTGAAATTTTCCTCACACATTCAACTCTTATTTCCCCTTTTATAGGTGACAAATCTCTGTAGGAATTTTCTGTAGCAATTTTTTCAAAAGGTCGGTTCGGCACGTGTATCACACAACGCGTTGCGCTCCAATTGAAACTAGCCGCGTTGAATTCTCGACCGCCTCGGATTGATTGAACACTCTAGCATATCTGCAAAGGTGGATGGCGCCCTTTTTGCGGTGCAGCGATTTTTTAGCAGGTCGTGTCAATGACGAGCAAAAAATTCAATTCATGGCCGGAAAGCAACGCTGTAATACGTTCAGAAGCAATAAAAATTGATTGGATCGCATCCCAGGAGGAGAAAGGACGCCGACGAAAGCCGACCGACCTCATACACAGAAATCAAATTATAGAAGAATGTTTATTTGATAAGGGATTTTTTATGTGTGTGGGGGTTATCAGTGGTGGGACACTGTGGTGAGAATCGATTCAAGTTCACCGTTTTAGGTGTTGAGCTCGTTATGGAGGGGAAGTGATCACGGATTAACAACGAATACATATATGTAAGTAGTATGCACATGTAGCCAGTAGTGCTTTGAGTGTGTGGTGTATATTATACAATCATATACATCTGCAAAACGATCACTTACAACTCATATCTTGTATACAAATGAAACAGTGGCAAACAAACACAAGGGCAATGCGACCGGCAATCAAGTGGTGGCAATGAATGTAGGATATATATTTATTTATATGACTCCCCGTGCCCGTGCACATAGCCACGTTCAGCTAGCTCGAAAATTACCCCTATTAATATTCATGAGTTTTTTGGAGCGTTGATTTTCACCCGTAAGTGAGAAGGGTTCCTCCAATGTTTTCCATACGAGATTGAACGTGCGAGTGAGTGGAGGTCTACGACCCGATCGGGGGTGGTGAGAAATTTCTGCGATCAAATCCGGCGCTGTCACTGGTACGCAAACACCCCAGCTACTCTAACGAAGTGCAGTGCAGTGTGACTGTGACCTCGTCCCGACGTCAATCTCTGTGAAGTGTTTACCGGCAGCGTTATGCATGCAAACGCGTCCTCGATTCGATTCAACGTTATTCGTTCATTTTTCAGTAGCAGATGCTTCACGGAACTTCTGCAGTGTACATACTGTATGGATTCTCAACGTATGAGCATAAGAAACTGTTCAGTATAGGTCAATGACCTGTTCAGGGTCTAATGTTCAGATCAGGACTCATCCCAGATAGCACATAAGCTTATTTCAAGCTTGAAATTTCGTGGATTTTGAATTGAAAGTTACAGTTTGATCAAATCAGCTTGATTCAAACTTGTAACAGGCTGTGAGTGATCAAGTTGTAAGTTTCAAACTTGTAAAAAAGCTGTAATTTTCAATCTTAAAATCAACCTTTAATGATCCAGCTGCAGTCCAGATTGTTTCAAGCTGTCTTTCTGGAGACAAAATCCTTTGCAATATCACGTGACTAACATAGTTCATTTAACTACCACGAGTAGCGCTGTGTCAACTTTCAACTCTAAAGCATAAAATGTTTATCAAATTCATTTTTGGATCATTTATTTTGATCAACCAACATGGATTTTCTATTACGAAAACTTTACATTATTTATAAACACGCAAAGGTAAGTGGAATACGTTTATTTGATTTCATTGTACATGGGATATAATTGTAGTATTGTCCAAAAGTAAATGAATTCCAAATTGGGATTTACATCTCAAATAACTTATAAAATTATACAAGTTAGATGTTAACCCTAAATTTTCTTCAGCCTATGCCTATCAATCCATCAGCTATAATGGCTACTATAATAGGCCTATATAGTAAGTTTATTTTAATTTTGCTTCATAAATTTCAAATATTGATAGATGACAAAGTTGAATGCTAAATTATTTCTTCTTGTTTGGTTGTAGTTAGCCTATTTATATTTTGATTTCTATATACTTTGCTCGCTATATTCCTCTCCTCTTTCTTATCCAAAATTACTGTGATATTTGAAATGTATAATCATGTACTTCATTATGATTTGTCATTTTTTCTTTCAGGGCCACTCGATTAGTGTAACAAGTAATCATTGTTGACGTTGGGGATGCGGCGGTGCTTTATGATCGATAATACTATTCAAAGAAAAGAAATTGAATTTTGTCATCAAAAAAGTGAAATAGGCGGACGGACAGAAAAATTCATTTTTGTTCGTCAGATTTGTATTTTTCTTCCAATATATATCAACATTTTGTTCACTGTATTCTCTTTTGTATTCTTTTCCTTATCCATAATTGGTCAAAATTTACACATCCCAGATAGCACAAAAAGCTGGAATCAAGCTGCTTTCCTGCTGGAATTTTCAATTTAACAAACTGGATGCAAGCTTGAAATTTACAGCCATTAAGCTGTAATACAGCTGAATTCAAGTTAAGAAGTTACCACGTTTCAAGCTGTTTTCAAAGCTTGAAAGTTCAAGCTGGAATCAAGTCTAATCATCCAAGCTTGATATATCCAGTTGGAAAAAAGCTGTTATTATATTAAACACCAAATATTGACCAATTATGGAAAAGGAAAAGAATACAAAAGAGAATACAGTGAACAAAATGTTAATATATATTGGATGAAAAATACAAATCCACTCACAAATCTGACAAACAAAAATGAATTGTTCTGTCAGTCCGCCTATTTCACATTGTTAAACATAACAGTTATTTGAAAGCTGCATGATGTATTCCTGTATGTATTTTTTGATGACAAAATTTAATTTCTTTTCTTTGAATTGATCATAAAGCACCGCCGCATCCCCCACGTCAACAATGATTACTTGTTACACTAATCGAACGGCCCTGAAAGAAAAAATAACAAATCATAATGAAGTACATGATTATACATTTCAAATATCACAGTAATTTTGGATAAGAAAGAGGAGAGGAATATAGCGAGCAAAGTATATAGAAATCAAAATATAAATAGGCTAACTACAACCAAACAAGAAGAAATAATTTAGTATTCAACTTTGTCATCTATCAATATTTGAAATTTATGAAGCAAAATTAAAATAAACTTACTATATAGGCCTATTATAGTAGCCATTATAGCTGATGGATTGATAGGCATAGGCTAGAGAAAATTTAGGTTTAACATCTAATTTGTATAATTTAAGTTATTTGAGATGTAAATCCCATTTTGGAATTCATTTACTTTTGGACAATACTAAAATTATATCCCATGTACAATTAAATCAAATGAACGTATTCCACTTACCTTTGCGTGTTTATAAATAATGTAAAGTTTTCGTAATAGAAAATCCATAAGTTGGTTGATCAAAATAAATGATGCAAAAATAAATTTGGTAAACATATGCTTCAAAGTTGAAAGTTGACACAGCGCTACCGTGGTAGTTAAATGAACTATGTTAGTCACGTGATAGTGCAAAGGATTTTGTCTCCAGAAAGACAGCTTGAAACAAGCTGGACTGTAGCTGGATCATTTAATGCTGATTATTTAAGATTAAAAAATTTAGCTTGTTGCAAGCTCAAAACTTCCAGTTAGATTACTTACAGCCTGAACCAAGCTAGTTTGATGAAACTGTGAATTCCAATTCAGAACCCACTAAATTTACAGCTTGAAATAAGCTGGACTGTAGCTGGAACATTAAAGGTTGATTTTAAAATTGAAAATTACAGCTTTTTTACAAGTTTGAAACTTACAACTTGATCACTCACAGCCTGTTACAAGTTTGAATCAAGCTGATATGATCAAACTGTAACTTTCAATTCAAAATCCACGAAATTTTAAGCTTGAAATAAGCTTATGTGCTATCTGGGTATTCATTGCCGATGACATTACGTCATAATCCTAATGTGAGAGATCGATACGGTAGAAAAAATTTCGTAACTGAACTAATGATAATTGAAAAACACTATTTAACTTGAAAAATATACTGTACTTTTCTTTCAATCGGAGATCAGTACCAATAGAAATGTGCTTCTGTTTTTCTGTGAATGGACCGCAAGCATTTTGCTGTTTGATAAATGACAATCCAATAATAGCATCTTTCTGATGATGATTGTTCGATTTAAATTTTTATATGATACTGTCATAAAATGTCTGAGTGTGTTTTATGCATCAGAACTATGATATAACCAGAATCCTCTTACTATTCCACTGATATTTCCCTCCCAAATATTGTACTATTTCCAAAAACATTCAGTGATGCTTTTTCAAGTAGCCTAAATCACCTGACATTTAATTTGATCTCCGTTGAAGGGAAAAATAGTTATGAAGGATGACGAAACAAGGTTCTAAGGCACTTCAGAGCAAGATAGTAGGTAGTATCCTAGTGACGAGTGCTGAACCTTACAGCCAACGAAACAGGTGGATGACAGGGGAAGCTAAAGAAGGATTAGGTAGACAAGACTGGATCCAGAAGACAACAGGATCTTCCCTGTCTCGTGTTTACGATGACCCTCTTTCCACGTTCTCCTCCTCTCCTTTTTCTTCTTCTTCTCCATGGTTTTCTTCCTCCTCCCATCTCCGTCTTCTTGTTCTTCCTCCTCTCCCATTCTTCTTCTCCTTGTTCTTCTTCCTCTCCAATCTTCTTCTCCTTGATCTTCTTCTTCCTTCCATCTTCTTCTCCTTGATCTTCTTCCTCCTTCCATCTTCTTCTCCGACTTCTTCTTCGCGTCGTAACAACAACGACGACGCTTGAGCTCCGCCAGCTCGGTCAATATTCCACCTGGAATCCTGCTGTTGTTTGCCGATCGTTACGACAAAACTTGGATCCGAAAGGGATTTACACAGACTTAAAGTACAAACTCTTCAGGCTCTGTTTTCTCCCGTCTGGTATCTGTTCTTCAGTAGGCTCGCTTGTTTTTACGACTCTCCTGCGGACGACAATTTCCATGACGCTACTTGACGATAAGCCTTGCTTGAAAAAATTCGTCTCAATGTTGATTTCCGTCTGGTTATAATCGGTTGCGGAAGAACAGACAGATTTATTATTCCGAGAATGCATTAAATCCAACAATGATCCTCCATTCTAGAGAACGCTAATTTCATATTTCACAGGTATCGTCACTGATAAACTGATACGTCTTGCTATTCTGATGTCCAGATCGTTCAGGCATGAAATTCCCAACCTTTTCTCTTCAAGTGAGTCTTTTTCTATCAAACTATGGATAATTTCTAAACTACTTACAATATCAATAATTCTAACTAGCAATAAATTATTCTCACTCAATATTGATGAGATATTGTAAGGGCCTGTACTGAGGGCAAGGACTAAGTAATTGTGCCCTGTCATTATCAATTAATAATTTATTTGAAAAATTCAATGATCAGAATTATCATGATTCTGTTTTTTCTCATGAGTGGTCACATTTGCCTCATTCATATGCCCGTAAATCATCAATTTTGAATGGTGTTTTTTCTTCACTTAACCCACATCACACAGTGTATGATGGCACTTTGAATGCACTTGTTGTTTTAGAAATCTCTCCGATTTCCGAGACTGTGTCTGAGAAGCAGCAAGGAACAATGCTCATTTCTTCTAGCTAAACATAACTGTTCAAATTAAATCCCCCACTAGGCGCAACAGTATTCAGGATTACAAATTGTAAGCAAAGTTGTAGACGCCACTGCAGTGAACCATTCTGCGCCTATGTTAAATGCACACAGTGATATGAGCAGCAACAAGAAAACGCTGTTGTTACTCTATTTTAAGGAAAGCGTTCGCATCACCCACCACCCACTATGCATGCAGTGTGCTATACTAACGAATAGTACACTGCATCATAAGGAGGCGCTTCCTGATGAGAGGAGGCCTCTCTTTAGTGGGGGAAAGGGATACTGAAGGGAAAGGGGTGAAAGATGAAGAAGAGGATGGTAATTGTTTCATAATTTGGCAGCAGCCGCTCAGCTTGATTAATTTTCCAGTCTCCATTATGTCTTGCAAGTTGTGAGCTCTCCCGGTTCGCTGGTCCACCCGAGGATAATACCCGGCCTTTTCATTACTTGATGTATCACTTGTACTACAACTTGTTCTTGTCTTACGTCCAATATTTGAAAAGAAGAGGAAAGGCAAACATAGTATCGTATAGTGAGTACTACTTGTTGTACTACATGTTACTACTTGTACTCCCACTTGTAACTACTTATACTACGACTTGTAACTACTTATACTACGACTTGTACTTCCACTTGTTACTACTTATACAACTGTTTGTTACTACTTGTAATACCACTTGTAGTCGTCTTACGTCCAATATTTGTAAAGAGGAGGATGGGCAGAAACGGTATCATATAGTGAGAAAGAATATGATGGAGGGATGATTCGTATAAGGGAGTTGGAGGAAGAGTGAGCGAGTAAACTTGAGAATGGAAATTGAGAGCCATGATATCATGAAGTGAAGAGATTGGAAAGAGGATAAAAGAAGATAGGAAAAGGGAAGGATAGTGATGAAGAAGCAATAAGGAGAAGAAGGTGATGGAGAAAAGAGGTAGGAGGAAGAGGTCGCCTAGTAGAAATGAGAATATTGATGATAAAAACATCATAGAAGAAATAAATTGGAAGAGATAGAATATCCTCTCCTTCTTCTTCCTCTTCTTCTTCATTTTTTTCTTCTTCTTCTTCTTCTTTTTCTTCTTCTTCTTTTTCTTTTTCTTCTTCTTTTTTTCTTCTCCTCCTCCTCCTTCTTCTTCTTCTTCTTCTTCTTCTTCTTCTTCTTCTTCTTCTTCTTCCGTTACAGTGTAGGAGTAGAGATATGATATGATATTCATAATGGACGAATAGTTATACTGAAGCTCTTGGTAATGGACATAGATGGAATAGTGAGTAACTCTAACTAACTGTTAGTGAAAATATTGATGAGTGGTGCTTAAATTCACAATTGGTAGAGTGGAACATGATAGTAATAAGAGATAAAGCCTAATATGGACAGTAGATGGAGAGATGATGAGGCTAGTAAAGTAAGAGAAGAGGGCGATTATGGGACCGTTTCAATGGATTTGAGTGGGAGAGAACAAGAAATGGCGAGAGACATTGTTTCTGCGAGGGTGAATGATGAGAGGTAGCGTTGAAGTTATGGTTGGTTGATCCCTTCAGTTCACAAGAACCAAAAGGGCTCCCTAGGTCCCCGCTTGTTGCTCCATGCTATTGTCATGGCTCCACAGAAGATGTATTCAGGTCGTCCTGAGCGTCAGCTGATGATGTATTGTTGGCTTGATTATGGGTTCACCTCTAGCTTCAATTATTACTTTCCTCCGTGGACCAGAATTTTCATATTTAATGAGTATTCAGAGCTCATTTTGGGTATAATTTTCTAGAAGTTCTACAATGTTCAACTTCATATATGAGGTTGTACTGCGGTGTATTCTTAGAAAATATCACAATGAGAACTTGTGATCAGTAATATTTCTTGGTGAATTATGAAATGAAACTACTCGAATTAACCTAAACTCTACATTCTGAAGAATACCATGAATGCATGATTTAAATAATGAAGAGATATTTATATAAACTCTTTGTCTCATCGATTTAAATTCCCAATTCCGTCAATTGGGAATTTCATTTCTGTAACACCCTTTCGTTTGGGAATTGAAGTGCTTCTCTTCAGATTCAATATCTTTTCGAATTCTTTAATAAATCTGAAAACATTTCAGACGTGCTTTGTATTGTTAACTGGCGGAATGTGAGTGAATGGTCTCAATGCCTTTCTTGGCAGATTGATCTCCAGCCTCCTGGAGCATGAATTTCCTGGAATGACCATTATGAGTGAGCCAGCCGGACATTTGCAAGATCAATTGCGCTGAATGCAGAGCGGGTGCCGTTTACAATACAGTGTGTGGTGAGCGAACCCCTATTGCGGTGCCCTTTCCGTTAAGGAATTGCTGCCTTGGTTGGGATTAGGAGACCGGCCAAGTCCTTATGCATACACCCTGCATACACGGCATGCTTGTGGTCTACCATCGGTAGCGGCCGCCTTATTCTTGGCTTTCCATACGTTCAGAGTTTTGCGGGAGGTGGTTGAGAGAGAAAACATCCTTCCTTTATATCCTGCCACAGACAAACATTTCTGTAAATACCACAGTGTAACAGTTTTGCTTTTCAATTCATAGGAAAGGATTTGCGGCCGTACCTTGAATTGGTGGAGGAAGTATTGAACATGATGTGGGAATTCCAAGAGTGTCTACTCAAAGGAAAAGAACATACCGCACGAATGCGGACTCTACGGAACCTTGTGGACTACTCGTTTCTTAATATTGTATTCGATTGAACAAACAGAGTGAGCTAACAAAGAAATCTCTTAACCTTACTCCCAATGATTAATTCTTACTCATTTATATAGAAGAAAACTATATTTACGAATATTCAAGTGATATGACTTTGAGCATCCTCCCTATTCTGAAATCCAACCAAACTTGAAATCATTTTTGTAGGAGAACCTATATTTTAAGTGTTGAACCATTATGAGTCTACAAATATAATGATGTTGCTTTATAAGTCTGTATACCGCAATGAACATTTCATAATTTGATTTAAAGGTTTTCCAGAGATGATTTTGGAAAAAGACTTGATATCTTTGGAGAGGAAATGTATGAGAATTATTAATTATTATAATTTTTGTTTCGTGATTATTGTTTTTCTGGATAATTTATTGATTAATTGAAATCATAATCAAGTTATTGAATCATTCAATAAAGAGAAGATGTTGATGATATGAGGGAATTTCTTGAAAGAACTCTGCTTGGATAAACGTGAAACTATAATAATGATAACAAGATACTGTTCTCCTTGTTCTTTGTTGTGCTCGATCTTCCTCAATAATGACTGAGACTCCATCTTCCATCTAATATTATACGTTCTATCAAAAGGGGATTCAATCTTCACAGAATAAGTATGGAAAGGAATATCCTTGTTTCTCAACAAAAAAGGCTCAAGTTTCCTGCTGGGAGACAGAAAAGGATGACGTAATGTTGAGGTTTATGTTGAGTTGAGGATGTTGAGGATGAATTATGTTAAGGTTTTATTAAAAAGTAACAGTTTCAATATTCCAACATATTCATTTTTGAGAATTATAATATACTCATCCAGGAATTATGTTCTCTCAAGCGTGAACATGAATAATTATGCTACCTCATTGCTACGAAAATTGAAATGAGTAATAAGAAACGCCATAATAATAATATATAGACTCCACTAGTTTGAAAAACGTTTTTTGGTGTTGAAGGAGTACAACGGTTCTTTCTTCACGGTTCCTTGACAAACGTGTTATATGTGTTGTTATTATGATTGTATTATTAGTGTTTCTGGTACACTTTGAAAGAAGTCTGAATGGAATAAGTTGTATAATTTTGCCTATTTTTTATGCCTATTTTCTATAAGTCGATTTAGCAAATATGTCGACAAATTTGGATAGAATGAGCTGCGGAGGAAGTCAACGGAAAATTTTGTTGACACCTAATTTTTTTCTAATTTTTCTCATCTTTAAGCCCAAATTATTAGCTCTTCATCCCGCACTAGTGAGGAGTATTGAGACTTTTGAGGCATGTCAAGTTCATCGAAACTGGCTACTTTCCATCAAGAGTACCAAAAATGTGTCAGTATGTCGATTAATAAGCCTATTGACCAGACTAAACTCAAATGGCAAGAAAAAAAACTGTTTTGCCTTATGGTGGTGTGTATAAAGAAATTTTCCAATGAGTTTTTCAATTTTTTTCCCCCAAAGCTCATTTTATTATACAGAATTTTCTAATATTCGTGGATGAACTACAGCAATTAATACTTGAATCTACATAATAATGACAAATGAAACATTTTTTCGTCCCCGGCTCTGCTCGATCCGTCTTATTATAATATAAATAATAATAATTGTAATGTACATGAATAAATGAATAATGATTCTATTCATTTAAATGTTTCACAACAATTATAATAATAGTATAGATTTAAGTAATATTCCTGAAATAATTAATCTCATTTCAAGAGACAATCACCCTCCACATCTTTAAAATAGGTATTTATACATTTTATCTATAATTATCATGTCTCACACTAAGTACTCTACTCCCTCACGAACACAATAAGTACAATGAACGTTGGGCGATTGTTTGTTGGCTGTAAAGAACAAGACACACTGTATACGAAAACACACCAGCCATATGAATGTGACAAAACGCAGCGTATCGCTCGACTGGCGTATCCGTGGAAAAATAGAGCGACAGAGTCGGCGTAGTTTACGATCGCGCGGCGTCCGCGTCCGTATATGAAATTATGGAGCAGCGCGTGGAATTACGAGCGTCGGTCGACTGTCTGTGGGCTTAGGGGAGTAGAATGGATGCGGCGAGTCCTATTTACGATCTAGAGTCCCACCAACAACTAACAGTGCAGCAGTGCGCGCAGCGGAAAACAATTTGAATATCGGGAGCAGGCTGCTCCCCGGGTGCCGACCAAATAGGTCTCCCAAACAACTCCATCGGTGAATAAACGATGCTGCGAGTATTCCTATCCATTTCAAATACATAAGACAAATGCAAATACAAAAGCAATTTATAAGACAGTGGAAGTACGCAGAAAAGTAATGGTATCAATATTACAGTCATTTTTAATGGTTATTTCTATGTTGCTCATTATGTATAATCGAATTCGCGGCAAAAATATAGTAGGCTATTCCATTTTTCAGTGTAATTCCCGTTTTGATCGAAATACAGTCGTATTCAAATCGGAAACCATATACTGGGATGTTTTATTTGAATTGATTTGATAGAATTGCATATTTCCAATTTTCTATGTTACTATACGAGACTATCAACCAGAGACCAATAATTACACACCAAAATATTGTTGTCAGTCCTTAATTCCGCAACACGAACAACGAAAAGTACAGTTATTCAGGAATTCTCACATTTGGGCAGGGTGTAGGAAATCAGAAATCAGATATATTAGGCGAAATAATTGTACAAGTGAAAATAATTATTGCTTTATCAATTATTAGAATATACAAAAAGAGAATGAGAAATTCAAAAAAGCAATCAGATGACATTTAGTTAATCAATGGGAATATCAAATTGGATTTGTCGTTACGATTATTCTAGTCAATCATAATTATTTTATGTAATCATGAATAAAATTTGTTGAATTGATATTGATGTAGTGGAATTTTCCATAATTTTCGATGGTATTAGAAAAAAATGTGATTTGAGGCAACATCTTAGTTCATTTATCATCATAAATACTTTAGAAAATCAATCACGTCGGAGATCACAGCAATGCTGATGGTTATTGCGAATAGGATCATCAATTGATATTGGATTAGAAAATTTTGTATTTCTCCATTACAAGAAATGAACACCACACTTTTTTATGTTTGATTTTATTTTAATATATTACAGTATCATAATAGCTCAGTAATATTTTACATTGAACAGCACATTTATTTCTATGCAGATCACATACATCAACAACATTCGGGACATGAAAATATATGTTATGCACATTCCATGTAGGCTATTATATAAAATAACTTTTCAAAAATCACAGTATTGGAAATACGAGTAGTCAGACAATACGCTCTTATTTACAATATTTACACACTAACACACCTTTCATTCATGAGTTTGTTCCTCTGTAACTATACACATACCGGTTTGGGTATCATAGCAGTGATAAAATATTATAAGGCTTTGCATAGGAAATATAGAAAAGTTCACATCCTCCACTAATTACAAACAATTTCAGTCAGACACCACTCACTTATTATACTAATGAATTTATTTACAAGAAGTCCCATATCATCAGGGATTTATAGGAGAAATATAAAAATGAGGAGTAAATCAATCTAAAACAGGTATGAATGATCACTTTTAAATAATAATATGAAAATATGAGAGAGACTCAATGAATAAGCTTGAAAACTCAATTCATCATTTTCATGGGATAATCAGTAATGAGAATTAGAAGAGGTGGATATTAAAAGGAAAGGAACGATTCCTGTTTATGGACTGTAGGCTACTATCAAGTAATAATTGAAGAGTCATTAAATTTGACCTGCACACATCACAAACCTAGAAGAAACCTGAATGAATATGATCTATTGCACTTGCGGCACGTGCCCACGAAACAGGTGAAGTGCTGTACAGTTAAAGATACGGCACTTCACATGTTTCGTGAGAACGAGCCGCCAGTGATCTATTGTATTCACATCGAATAAATTACCTATAATTTTTCAGATAGAGCTAATAAGTGCGCTATAATATCAATATACAGTAGTAGGCCTCCCTTGTACATGTATATCAAACATGATTTCCATTGAATGTCGGATTAATTACAAACAAGTTTATAATTTATCGATAGTGTAGCCTAGTTAACAATGTTTCTGTGTGAAATACTCTGTATAGCGCCCTTCTACAATCTAGTTTGGATAATATCCACACTGAACTATTGGAATTATAAATTATCTACAAATTTCTGATGTCTCGATAATTCAGGTACATAATGTGAAATTAGAATGGAGTTGAGGAAGTTACTCCTTTCAATGAATAATGGTGATATAAATTACTCGAATCAATGAGATATTTTTATAAAAAATGAAGAAAATAATCACCAATCATCATGTATTGTTATCTGAAGGAAACCATTTTCATTTGAAACACAATAAACTAGTGTTTGTAACAGAATGAATCAATAATATAATATAGGATTTATTCGTTTGACTTTATTTTCCTTTGCTGTGTTATTAATCGTTATGATATGAGTCGAAAAAGACAATGCCATTTTATTTTCTCTTGACTCAGGTTGTAGGAGTGGGCCAAAATGATTCACTAATATTCTATAATAGTCTACTCTATCGATATTATATTACTTACAAAAAAGAATTCGAACTCTAACCTCTTTTTGTAGAAATTTCTCTTCCTCATTCTAATAATACTGTACATTTTTTCATATCTTGATCCATATCTATTAAAAATTCTGAAGAAATTCTCAATAGATCTCCGTACAAATCTTCAACGATAGTGTACTTTCATTTCTTATTGTTTTCAATTGATCAATCATAATTATAGGCCTGCCTGTCTATGATCATCTCATAACATTGGAAATTGTCTTCCGTTATTCAAGAGATACCTGTAATAGATAATTGCATTCTTCAATATTTTCAATCTGGCTTTCTGAAAGTGGATACGTACTAGACGCTAATTAATTCTCGAAATGCCTGTCCAGGAAGTTAAGAATATGGTAGTTCGGGGAGAATTGCCGCATGTGGGTTAGACGCCGCACACCCGCTACTTTTCATAGTGATCACCAGAATGCTCTGTCAGTGGCAGTAGTAGTTGAAGCAATGGCCATTGAAGACATGTTGTGTTGTCAGTTTACTCTTTTGTTAGTTTTATTCGGTTTATACCCAGTTATATGAGGTGAGTACAACTTTTATGGGTCAGGAATTTATTTTAAACATCTTAGATTTGTGATTGCTCCATAATTGCTCGATGGATTTGTGTTTTTTGAGTTTGAGTCAACAGTTCTCATCACTGGCTACATATTCCGACCTGTTGCGCCATCTAGGCTCCCTAGACAAGAGAGTTATGAGGTGCGGGGTCTCACCCTGACAAAATGGGACACATGCCGCCTTAGAATTAGGTATACATGCCGCATTTTTTTCCCATAAGGGACACACGCCACATTAATTTAGAATTAATGTAAAACATAAAAAGTGTTATTTTTCGAGTTTGTTATATTTCTTCATTATATAGGCTATATATATTCCGTTTCACTTGATATCCTAAATAAATAAGTCGTGGATTCAAAAATATTGTAGGCTACCATTTTTGACACTTCTTGCATGGACTATGGATGAGAAGATTGACAAATATAAGCAATATAAAACATATAAAAAGTGTTATTTTTGCATGTTTAATATGTTTCTTATCAATAAACTTATTTCGTTAAAATCAACATCATAAATAAATAAATTAAAGTCAATTTTACTAAATGCGGCATGACTCCCCTATGAGTGCGGCATCTCACCCACACCCTATGTGAGAGTTGGCGGTTTGTAGTACTTTTGATGAAAAAAATTCTCAAGCCTAGAATGTATTGCATGGATAGTTTTTACTCATTGAATATGTTGATACATTAAACTGACTATTCAAAAACAATTCCACTTTAGTTTTACATGCATCATGGGACTGTGGAGCTTAGTTTTAGAAAATGTGCGGCATCTCTCCTCGAATTACCCTATAATCTGTAAAAAATAAAGTATGTTTCACTTCATGTCATGAATATCATCAGACACCTAATTTAGATCCGGATATGATTATGAATGGCTTTTCTATTCTAATAGTGTGTTTCCTTCTACCTTGTTATCAACTTACTGATCTATTCGCTCAATTTGTAGTTGATACTTATTGGATATTCTATCTGAAAAAGAAATCATTAAAAGATTATCAAGGGTACCAAATCCACTCTTTGATCAAATTCAATGGTCTATGATTCTAGATGAATAGAATCTGGGAAATTTCTAGCTAAGTTTTCTATCCGTAACTAGAAATAAAATATAATATAATAATATATTTATCTTGTTCTGCCTTGAAATTATAACTTGATATCTTCAAATGTTTCACTCGAATACATTACAATAAATTCCATACCATTACAATATAGCACTTCCCACTGGAATGAACATGTCACCAATGAATTAACAAACACAGTCCCATAAGTTCACACAATCAATTCTAGCACTCAAACCCTTTCTCTCTCTTAGAATTATCGTCCCATGTGAATTGGAAAATTGGTCATTAATCATAGTAAGATATTGTTTGATCGTTTGATAATAGCGTACTAAGATTAATTTTGTGAAATAGTTTTATAATAGTATTTCATTAGCACTGTCACTTTACTTTCCATAGACTCGAGGCAGAACACACCGACTTCAAAGGAGCTGGCCGTCTTCACGCTTATCTATTCTGATGATGAACACTTTTTCTCTTCAAACTGAACCTGAAATTCATAAGCCAGGTGTGAGGATGAGCATATTCTCAACTTATTGTTTAGCTTAAGAGTGGGCAATGAGTACTCGGCCATTTGCCGAACAGCAGAATCAAGCCCCATAAGAACAATGCTATTTTTATCAATATTTTGGAGCAAATAGAGCCTCTATTTAATGTCATAATTGAACATTCTTTACATTATTGGGAAGATAATTCAATTCTCAGACTTTCCACTTTTTTATTCTAAGTTCATTTTATTAACAGCTATTGATTAATCAATTAACTATAAAAATATTGATCCCTAATTATTGAAATAAAAAAAATAAAAAGGAGACCCCCTGGAGAATTGAATTCTCTTTTCAGTGATATAATTAACGTGAAATTCTAACTCTATCTGCTCCAAGATATTGATAACAATTACATTGTTCTTATTGGTGTTATTCTACCGTTCGGCGATTTGCCGTCCACTACCATCCACCCTTGAAGGTCAATCACCAAAATTCTTTTTCAACAGGTTTTTAAATAACGAACTTCGCCAAGTTTTCCTTGAACTCCTTTCATGTCGCTAATCACCAAATCAATCATTTAGGCTGAGGCCGCACTGCCGGTGGGTAGAGCCTGGAGGTTGGAGGGTAGTTGGTAAATCTATAGAACATACACACCATCAACAGTAATATACATCGTATGAATGGTATGACGTCATACTGTTTTTTTGAGGTTATGTTGTCCATATTTAAGAATTTCAAGATGGCGGCTGAACACATACCATTTATACGATGTATTACTGTGGATGGTGTGTATGTTCTCTAGATTTACCAACTATCCTCCACCCTCCAGGCTCTACCCACCGGCAGTGCGGCCTCAGCCTAAGAGGGAATGAACATAGCAAACAATTCTAGATGAATTGACATAAAAAAAGAATAACTCGTGATTCATCGTCTTTTCTCCCAAATGTTTTGTATAATTAAGGTTTTGAATTTCTGAATAACGATATATTGAATTCAATGATCTCTTCTTATTCTGCAATGACAGTGCGATAAACATAAAATAATAAATAATATTATAGTATTATTATTCTGATTATGCTCATTTGGAATAATTCACATTGAACAATGTATTCAAATACAAATAAAAATAACAGTAGTTTATATCTTACAATAATGATCGAGCCCCGCCAGTACACATTGCAAAGAGTCTATAGTACTGTAGTTGTGCTACGGATAGGCAGTTATGTACATCGTATGTACAAGATTGACTAAATATCTTCATTTGATCATTTATTAAATTATTTTTAATCTCTCCATAGACTTTTTTATAATTTTTCCCACTGATTGGTTGAAATCATTTGGATTTCATTGTTCCAAAATTATAATATTTCTACAAGAGACTAATAAAGAGGCTAATTCAGATGAGAGAATAATTTAATTATTTTTATTTAACTTATTTGGCATTTTAAATGGCACTTAAATGGCATTTTCGATTTTGCTTTTCAAAAACGTTTTGAGTTATTGTGTGACAGTCCTTGAACATGAGGAAATCATGATTATCACACTCACCTATTTGTCTTATGACAAGCAGACGGCCATAACAAAGCTGACAAACAGAATGTTTGATGCGCTCTTGCAGGTCGATGATACAGACTGGGCAGTCACTCCCATGTCTCGCATCTCTGGATCTGGAACAGATTGACAATCATCAAATTAAAATTTTAACTTTTGAAGGATTGATTCAAGGATAAAGCAATTTAGAATAGGCTTTTTCTCCGATAGCCCAATTTCCAAATACACGATAGGAAATCACTGTCATTTATTACACTTATCATGACTGTCGTGAACAGTTGGTTGATGTTTCTTTGTGTGCACAAAGAGTACTAATCTCTATGAAAGGAATTTGGAAAAACAATACAGTGCCGTCAATAATAAGTGAGAAATGGAATGAGATTTCTTCTAATGTTCGCCACGTGATGACTGCATTGACGTCCAGAAATTTTTTATAATACTTGTTTCGTAAATTACTAAAATTTTATTTTATAATCTACTAGTTCCGCTGTTGGGATCAATACAATAATATCTTTACACCAATTATGACATGTATTTTACAATAAATATGGTATGTAACTTTGTTGAGTTGTTGTGAAGGTGATAACAGGGATATATATTCGAGACCCTACCGTGTCAACAGGGCTCCGCCCCCTGGACCTCCGACAGTATCAGAAGTGTCAGTGATTCAAACACTACAGTAAGTGACTGTAAGGAATGGTTATTCACTTGACCATTGACGTCATGGTTTAATGTTATTTGTTCTGTAAAGTTCACAAATATCACGATTCATCTTGGTAAGTGAGTACCACTGTCGTGGTGACTTAAGCATATTGAAAAACAACTAGATAATCTGTTCAGCCACAGATTTAGTTCGAATGCGGTTCAAATGTGAATCTATTTGAGAATATCTAGTCTCCATGTCCAATAAGTTGCTTACAAGTGGCTTTATTATAATACATCAACTTGAGTTTCTATAAGGTGACTCTACAATCATTTTGCTCTATACATGAATCTTGCTCTTATATAGGTAGGCTACATACTACAAATCTTATTTAATTTTTTCCATTGGATGGAAATAAATGTTTAAAATAGAATTTTCGATGCATTTATCATTTAGAAGTACTGACCTACTCCTCTAGTGGTGAACAGAAATGTGTCGGAGATGTCGTTCCAGCCGAATCTGTTCTTGGCCTGCACTCTGGCCTCGTAGTGCAGTGCCGGCTCGAGGCCTCTGATCATGTAGGACATCTGCTGGGTGAACTGCTCGCTAGGCGCCGCCGGCAGGATCACGTCGTTCCACTCGTCACGGAGCCGCACACCCGTGCCGCCGCCCCCGCCTCCGCCTCCCCCGCCCCACGTCTCGTTCTCCTGTCAACACGGTTCATTAACTGCTTAGACTACAATTATTATTTAGGAGTGGGATAGGATTCAGTATTAATGAGAGTGGGAGTGAGAGAACAGTTGAATAAGGAGTAGGACAGTGTCAAAAGGGGTGGGACAACAGTATTGAATAAGAAAAAGAAGAAGAGGAGGAAGAGAATGATAGAGTTTTTCCATGAATGATAATGACTTTATTTTGCACTTGGTAGAATTTAACTATAGTTTTGTGGGCGGATTTGAGGGATGTAAGTCCCCTTTTCCACTTGACCTACAATATTGGGTTATATGTAGGACAAGAGTCAAATGAGGATGAAGAAGAAGAGAAGGAGATGATAAAGAAGAAGAGAAGAGAAGGAGGAATTCAGGGTGTTTTAGAGAGAAGGTAAAACATTTTCCAGGATAATTCTCTAACTCAAATTGGAAACATTTTCAATGAACATCATACGATTTTCTAATTCGAGAAAAGGTGACAAGGTAATATTTTTCAATGTTACTTTGCGTCACGGGAAAAATTTACTTATTCTTAAATTTACTTGAAAATTTAAGTTATTCATACCCAGGGTCAAGAGAATGAATATTCTAGGGTGCCCTCATCATATCAATCAATGTTCCGGAGGTGTTCCATTTGGATACAATATTTTTAACTTTTCTTTATCTCATGAGAATAGGAGATAACATTATGAAATCGGAAATCGATCAATCCCAAATAATTATTCATATAATATAATTTTCATGGATTATAAACTATTCAAGATCAAATAATTTGCTTTCTATACCTAACACAACTAGACATGTCTCACAAGATTCTCGTTTGAAGCTCAGAATTCTCGGCACCTGAAGTTTCCGCAGATAACAAGGGAGCCACCAACCAACATACAATCTGAAAAGAAGACTAAAGGCCGGCTAAAGGGCGAACATACGATTACCCGACCATTGAATACCTTACGAGCCTTGTTCAAAAACACGCAACAACCACAATGAATTGTTCTTTAAAAGAATACCGCCACTCAAACTCATTATTTATAGCCAGCGAGCATGCGATTGTTCTTGGAAGATAATAAGAATGGAAAGGACAAGCAAGATTCACGATGTGAACTCGACTAAGTTACTGGAGTAACAGTGAATCAATGGAAATGGGGATATGCATGGTAACTGCTTATGGTGCATGAGAAATTTATGGGTGGACAAATTTTCGATGAGGAAACAGAAAAATGAGGTTCAAAGCTTGTTCTGACAATCGACATGTAATAATTGAAAAATATTCTACATCAAGACTAAACATGGACATTTCAGGGATTTCGAAATTTTTTCGGTTTCTCACACTTCACTTCCCAGTTATTTATTAATTTTTTTTTTTGTTTCCCATTCACCCACATAATTTTATAAGCGATTCTCTTGATAGGTTTCCTACGATACAGGAGCAGTATATAAATTAATATGGCGAATGCAACTAATGTAGTGAAAACATGGTCAAATTTCCGGTATGAGGTTGAGTTTGAAGATGTGATTAACTCCTTAGAAGGACATATCAAACCACAAAATCAATTTCCAGTAGGAATAATTAGAAGGTAGGAGTAGTAAAGTGGCATAAAATTTATGTAATAACATACCGCCATCAATAATAACAATGTGCTATATATCATATTATCATTTATAATATATTACTGGATTATATTATCAAGTGGGCATCATCTAAAATGACCATTAGAAGCATAAAATGCAATGTGAGATTGAATAGGCCGTCCAGATAAAAAACCACTGATTTTTCATAGCCTACGTTTGAAAGTGGATTAGGTAACTAAGACTCAGTTTTATCACTTTTGTAATGTGACGTTATTCAGTGTGAGAAACCTGTGATTTGATTTCAAGCTAGTGTGAGGATTAACGTATCCATGGAATGCCAATCACTCAGCTGCCACCTGTCATTCTACTCTGGAAGCTCAATAAAGGATTATTCTGACAGTGCTGGGGGAGGATTATGTTTGATTGAGGATTAAGCTGATTATAGCGGCTTCCTGAACATGATTTCAGTAACTGAATTTCCAATAACATTGCTCAAGCACATAAAATTCATGATTATCGATTTCTATTGTGTGTGTCGTTCATCAATTCGAAGTATCCTTTGATCCAATCACATATCAATGTCTATATTTTATCTACTTCAAATATCAAATATCAACGAAAGACAGGGTTCGGTACTTTCTTCCTAGAAGATACGTCTGGTAGTGAAAGCCGGGAAAGATAAATAAACTCAGTTGCATTGTTTTCGAAATATTTTGAGAAAAAAACAGATAGCCTATTCTGTACATTTCTAACAAGAGGGAAACTTTTACTTTGGATGTCCTGGTTTGGTCTTTCTTTTGTCCAATTGCACTGTACTTTAGATGTTAGGTCATCGTTCAGCACAATTAAAAATTAACAACGAGGAGACAGTTGAGTTGAGAGCTAATTTTGGATACAGATTCGATTAAATTAAGGAATTTTCAAATAAATAGCTAGCTCTATTATTGCATTTATAATTTATAAATAATTATGAATAAGACTTTTCTGCTAATAAACTGCAAATTGACTGGAAAGAAGCGATGAGAGTGCAAATAAAATCTCAATCATCAAGAAAAACGCTAAATGAGAATATTGAGGTAGCATGAATACGGATTTTATGTTACATTTTTACAACTTTTTCGATCTTATTTTATAACTCTATCATGACGTGCCTGGATGATGATAGTGCTCGTCAATTCTGCGTTGAGAAGCCCTTCTCAGACGTGATTCGTAATTTTCATGTAGCTGTTATCGAGTTATGACAAGCAATTTCAACGCTGTAACATCTTTCTAGATCATAGTGTTCAATTTCGAATGAAGATGTGATAAGCCATCAAAATCGATCTGGACTGTTATGATTGGGGTGTGAATAATAATCATAACCGGTGAAAGGTGATATAGTCACAGATAATTTCAGACAGGTGTGCCGTCAAATATGAACAATAAATCATTGAATTGGTCTTCCAAAATCAAAATCAAATTTATCAATATTACAATTGAATCATGATTTTATTATCAATCTTCAAAGGATTGAAGAATCAACATATAGCTGTAGCCCTATTCATCATGAAACGCTTTTCAAAAATTGTGATTCCGATTAATAGAAATGATTTGTTCTATATTATGATCTCTTTTTTCATTTTGGTGTTCCTCAACATATTGATTTGTTAAAATATCAACGTTCGAAATCAGAGCTCCATAACTGCCTTCACATCATGTAATTTCTATTCAACGTCAGTTCAATATTAAAAATGATCATCAAAATAGAGCCGAAAAATACAGTTTCTTCAATAAAAACTATGGAAAAAATGACTTATAAAGCCGACTATAAATAGGATTGAACTATGGAAATGATTGTTCGCAATAGAACTGCAAGAGACCTTTTGTTCGGGGACAATATTAATATATGACAGCGAAGGTATTTTATCGCAAGTAATAAATGGATGCATGGCTTTGTTGGTATTGAATGGAATTCGCCCCCACAAAGTTGAGACCATGAATGTCGATATACAACAGACGATGTGTGAAGATACCTAGAACACTCTAGAAATTGAACAATGCTCGAGTTTGAATTTGTGCAATAAATCGCACTTGTGTTGACTCTCATTTGGGGCAATTAAACAAATAATTGATGAGCCTTGATGCTTTGAAAACTCACTGGATTATTGCCAAAGCTGAGTGACAGTTAAAAATAGGCCACCAATTCAAACCACAGAGAGCTCTTGAAATGACTGAGCGCTGGTGACATGTTTAGTTTTGTGCGATTGACATAGCTTTAATGTCATTGTGATAAAGAGGGAAATGATTTATATCAATACAAAGAGACAGACAAGAGTACTCATTCAATCTATGTTGGCTCTGATACGAACGAATACGAATTGTGCAACGTAATTATTGTGATTGGTTTTGGGAAATTAAACTTAGTGGATGCGGAATTTCTTACAAGAAAAGTTATTTGTTCTCATTCTCGGTATAAAAATTTCAGGCATATGCGTTTGTATAGAATATTGATGCCATTGGATAACATTTCAACAAAACTAGGGGCACAATATTCGCCCTGATTGGAACATGACCTATTTGGTTATCCAGTCTGGTTAACCAGACTATCTGATTATCTGAATAAAGAACTTTAAAACAGGGCTGTTTAAAATAATTGAAAAATAAATAAAAATCAAACACCCTTTTTTTTTGAAAACTTTAAAAATTATAAAACACACATACATGTTTCGGGATCTAAGCCCATTTTCAATGTCATTGAAAATGGGCTTAGATCCCGAAACATGTATGTGTGTTTTATAATTTTTAAAGTTTTCAAAAAAAAGGGTGTTTGATTTTTATTTATTTTTCAATTATCTGATTATCTTATGATCACATTCATTCATAGGGAGTCGTGAATTAGGGAATTGTAGAATGCTATGAACTATGAATGAAGTAGCTAGTACGTTCCCACGTGTAGCGTTCATCAAATTTTCAACTTTGCACGACGAGAGTGGATGGAAAAATCGGGGAAAGTTATTAACCTATCTAATAGAAAAATAAACTTTTGCGCCAGACAACGTTTATCCTTTACAGTTTACCTATACAATTCATCAATTTGGAGCACGCTCTAATTCAATCATGATAATAATTTTGCTCATATCTAGCTAATCAATGCACAATTTCCACTGCCCTCGAATTCATCAATACCAATTACATCAACAACACTCATGCATGAATATTGCATGCTATGCGTGGGTCGCAGGGTGCGCAAGCAGGAGCCTTATTCAGACGCCGAAGACGTTCGACGAGTGAAACAACGTCTTTAATTAGCTGGTCCATGGATTATCTTGATTCAACCGCAAAGCTAGAATAGTAGCGGTTGTGGTTGCCGGTGAATTGATATCACGCAGACGTAATTAACTGGCTTATTCCAGGACATGAAGCATCAAAATTCCATTAAGAGCACAATGTAAGAGCTGCTGTTGGTATCGATATAACCACTCCAGATCATGGCACAACTGAAGCTTTGGCTCTTGACTTGACGCTAAATTTGGTGTCAAGATTACAATCCATGGTACGCTTGGAATACACTGATATCATCGTGGACATTGTAGGAAAATAATTGGGTCTGGTTGTGGTATTGATTCACCCTATTATTGTCAAACTTTCTTACGTATTATAGTATTTTAAGCGGCCGCTAGAGATTGCGTACTATTGTCTACTATTAGTGTACTGTAGAGTAGGCTACATGAAAAGCTAACGACATCCCTGAAAAGGTCAAATAGCGAATAGGTTCTAAAATGCTTAATTATATGTTAATGTTATTATATGTAAAATTTGATAGCAGATCCCGTTACAGGTATAGGCTCACACTGAAGAGAATTCATCAATAAAAAATTCGCTCCGGCAGCTGGCGGTCGGAAAGAGTGCATTTCAAATGCAATCTTATGATGACTCTAATCATATGACTTATAATGAGCTATTCAGGGTATGAATTTGAAGGTGCCGTTTTCGAAAAACACAGTTTTCGGCATATTATTCGCCATTTTCTCCGCCATTTTTTAATGGATTTTTTTCGTTGATAGCTCAAATTGTAGGGCATAATGAGGGCATTATACACAACAATTTTCAAAACGATCAAGTTATTGGTCGATTTGTAGTGATTTTTTAAAATTTTCATTCCCTAATTTCACCCCCTTCCCTTGGACCAATTTGGCTGGTTAACGAACTTGACCGAGATATTAACACTAATGATTTTTGAGCAAAATTTGGTCGCTCTCCGAAAGCCCTTCGGGAGTTATCGTGTTAACGTTATCGTGTAAAAGTTATTATTGAAGCTTTCTGTTTTTGTTTTTACAAGGTTGATGCCCAGGAAAGCTTTAAGCTTCGCATAAGACATGTTTGAAGAGGTGATGACAAGTTCTAAAGGCAGACGGGACTGTCAGCTTCAAGTCTATTTCGAAAAACGATTTGTTCTTGATTCAACTGTCCATATTCCCAAGCTATTGGTTCATTGTATACCCTCGCATGGGTAGATTGAAAACAAAATTGGGCAAAAATATTTAGGTCAACAGTGTTGGATCAGACAAGGGAATTAAGCCTCGTGTACACGGGGTTAGTAGTGGCGGTCAGTCGAATAGCTGTAGCCAATTACAATCTTTGTCTTGTCTTTGAGTTAAACAACAAGAGCTGTGATTGGCTACAGATATTCGACTGGCCGCCACCACTAACCCTGTGTACAGCAGGCTTTCAGCTACCCATCACTCATGCGTGGAAATAGAAGAGACTCGATAAAAAATCAAAAAGCGATTTGACTTTAAGTAGAGTTTTTCGATTCTCAACACTATAGTACTCATGGATATTAGTGGCCTACACATTATTAAAATTTGATAGTTCAAAATTGCTTTTCTCTCACGGAAACGATTTTGTTGTGAATTGATTGTTGCACTTTCGTCAGTACGGATATTGGCAAAGTTTTGACTGCTACAGGAAATCGATGAAAACGATTATCAAAAACTTTCTGTCAGCTGGAGAATATTCCCCGAATAGGATTATTAACTTTTCGTTGTTCAAAAACAAATTCTGTTACTTCCATATTCTGAAAGGCGGAAGTGGCTCTTAATGTATTTTCCAAGCTATATACTTAAAAAAAAGATGTTATAACAATATCATAATTTTGATAAATCAGAGAATCTAAAACCTTTCATGATTTATTCATCTATCCATTGACCCAATGGAAAAAAGGAAGAAAGAACAGACATAGCCCAAAGTATTTCTAACACAAATACAATAGAAATAAATATTCGACCTTTCAATAATGTTTTGAACTATTTGATTTGTGCTTGATTTTCTTTGTGATGTAGCCTACTATAAATTTGATACTGATGATGATTAAACTAAACTTCATCTACATCATGGATGAAGAGATCATGATACAATATTTTTGGAAGTGAGAAATTGTAATATTGAGTTTAATGTACTTTTATGTCCATGATTTGGACTGTTGTAGAATTGGTAGAGAAGCAGTTTTGGGCATTTGCCTGTTGCACTCGCCTTTATGTATAAAGTTAATGATTATGAATATAAGTATTATAGAATAAATGATTGCGTGAATCACAGAATATTCTACATCACCTCAATAAGTTGTGAAGCTGCAATATAAAATTAAATGGATGAATAAATAATATTATAGCGTATAATTTGCTATTTATGAAAAAAGGGGAGAGTGCCGATTCAAGCAAAAGGATGTTGTACCTATATAAATATAACATACTTGTTGAAACTGGTACGTTCACAAATAGAGTTAAAACATATTATTTCAGACCTAAGTGTATTTGCATGTCAGTCATGAAATGAATGATAGGGAAGTGACACTACTTTAAGGAATGGAATATTGAAACTATAAAATCCTTTGTTCTCAGTGCCCCCAAAAAGAGTAATGAATGGATTATCTATTCATTGGAATGGAGGCCCAGCACGACGTACGGTACAGCAGTTTCAAGTGTTCGTGACAGAATCCCATTTTATTTGTCGCCCTGTTTAAAAGTTGCTTTAGCCTATAATGAAAAACCTCTAGTTTGTGAGAGATAACATTCAATACATATAACAGTAAATAACTGAGAGGGCGGTGAAAGTTTGGAATGATTTTTTTTCAAATTAGGACTATTACATTGACAGAATATCAATTACAAGCAGTGGGTTCATCGTCCAAACGAAGTATATTTTCTCACCTTCTTATAAAGTTTAGGAGAATTCTAGTACAGATTGTTTAACGTGTTAAATAGGATGTTTGCTTAAATTCCATCTCAAATGTCTATTATGAAGAATAGAAACATTCATTTATTGCATTTCGAGAAGTGTGTTTCAAAAAGAGACTGAGCATGAGACCATCTTCTTCAGTGGTACTTATGGCTCGTAATACACCTGGTTGTTTTTTTAGGCAAATCGTCTCAATCAAGTAGCTAAATTGAGAGGCTGCAAATGGAAACGAGGTTGTTCAGACAAAAAAAACTATAAATAAAATCTATACTCGTGTAATGATGAAAATATTGATTCAGATACCAATAATTATGATAATTTCAAGAGTACATGACTAGATGAATCAATGGCAATTTCAACTGCCGGTCCTTGAATACTGTTTCTTGTATACCTCTTTCTCAACATTTATTTGTCAATTCCTGTAATTACCGATATAATTCTGTGGACTAACTTTCTCTGTATGTAGGTATCCTCCTTTTCCTGCTTCTAGATTCCTGAACGTTTAGTCATATTATGTTTTGTTGTGTTGAGAAATTTTTCAAGAAATATTACGCTTTTTGGAATGAAATATAACACTTGGTGGAGGAGAGTAGTGCTCTTTAAATAGAAATTATTGCACAGTCCCCTCATTAGTGGCTAATGTTGGCGTCTGGAATGATGATAATGTTTCCATAATAGCACACACTACTATACGTCCACTGCATAATCAACGAGATCTACTACATGCATTTCTCAACCCACAGTAGATCTATGAGGGTGTATATCTATGTCCAGCTCTTGAAAAAAATTGTGAACTAAACTTAAATAAATAATTATGGGTGTTGTATAAAATTTGTGACTTGAATTTTTTAATTAATGACTGTTCTTCTTCTCTGTTCTGCAACTCTCTTATCAATATTAGAATCAAAGGATTTAAACAGTGGAAATGGTAGGGTTCGATTGAAACTCATTACTGATGAACAAAGCTAATAACATATTGGAGAACTCATCTTTCAGCATGGATTCAAAAGTGATTTTTGGGAGGGTGAGGCATATTATACGAGAGTTGTACCTGTACTACATGGGCCTGATTCATAGTTTCAAATTAAACTGATATAATTGTATGTTACGATATTGTCGATAACAATAAACAACTGGAAATATTTATGAGAATTTGGAATACAGCTCAAAATATATTTCGATAATTCACTTACTATAGATGATCTATCTGCTACTTGTGAATATAAAACAATGTGTAATTGAATCAAACTTCAATTTCGAGTTTAAAGGACGTAATTTTCACCGTCTTAAATGTGATGGGCCAGTAAGTGTAGTGGATGGGGAAAAAGTGTAGAATAGAAAATGAGTAGGAAAAGCTTCTTAAATATTTCTTCTCAGAAAGAGGGAAAAGATGCGATAGAGGAGAAAGCCGATTTGATTTGCATTACGCTGATTCAACGTCGGATCCGAGATATTCTGCTTACTATCAAATTCTCCAACATTGGATCATCATTCTTTGTGAGATGCCTTTGGAAATCCTTATCAATGATGTTTTCGGAATCCGATATCGTTCGATTTGTGAGCAGAGATAAGTAGAAAAGAATCTGTTATAAGATTCCATGATGAAAAGGGCATTGAAATCCAGGAAAGGATTCCCAAATTGATTGTGGTTATATTCAGGGTAAAAGTTATAATATTTTATAATAATTATTCTTTCTTAAATAAAGGGCTGGTTACACTAACGGTGACAGAACGTAGCATGAACAATAATTCCCTAGTTTCTGACATCGGAAATATGTTATTATGTTTTTCTGATGGAGATGAAAATTCATTATCCATTATTATTCATCATTATAAGGCTGAGTTGTTCAATGTTCTTGTTTGTTGATAAGGCTGTATTTTTAAGCACCCTTACCTTATAGTTTCAACTTTTTCTGTTATTGCTCTCTAAATAATGTGAATTGTATTATTCCAAAAGGATTGAGATCCATCCAACTGAAATAATCAGCTAGGGTTATATTGATTAACAAATATCAGGAAAATAATATTTTCGAATATTCATTCAGCTCCAAGACTTTTGTAATGACAAACATGATCGTTAATAATTCTCAAAATACGTATAGTTTCGACTCCGTAAATTCATTCATTACAACCGCCCAATTTATGCGAATATTCCAAACCAAATTTGGAACTATGTAGAGTTATTTGAATAAACTTCTACTATTTTATTCAAGGTGAGGGTAACCCTGAATGAGGGAACTAAGCACTGAACAAAATCGTATAATATATTTCAAAGCTCATTGGAGAGAACCCTTATGTAGGCCTATTATAGAAGTATTTTAAGTCCAAATAATCATTTCCAAATTCACCTTAAAAATCCAATACGTTCGCACACAGAGATGCTCCTAACCTTTCCCTAACCTGGCCATCACTATCATCACCATTCACTCGCCGAAAGACTGCATTCGCCAATAAAAACCATTACAGTCTCCCTTCATGAACTCAATGTGGAAAAGATCTCATTCAGATCAGTAAAGGACCCATTTTGTTCGGGAACCGCCATTCAAACCCCTACCGAGATCCAATGCTCATTCAATTAAGTCCATTACACTAAACGTGAACTTGAGAAAGTGAAGCGAAGAGCTGAACAAAGACTCATTGAAGGGCAATTTTTCTGCAATAGCGAATCGTGTGACTAGTTTTAAACTCATTAGAATTGGAAACCAAAGCGAAAAATGATAGATAACTTTATCTTTAGGGAGCTCAACCTCATTACTTCGAACAATATAGAAATATCTCTCTAGAGGGCAATCTCGGAATAATAAACTTTTGTCACCCATAGCCTCTTTGTATTCAGTTTTGAGCTACGTTCTATGGTCATCCATCGAAGGGCAGTCCTGAATGTTCTCCGCTTAACCTAATAATCACTTAGCAAACATTCTTACCGAGCTACTATGAACACACCTCAGCACCCTAGAGTGTGAATAAAATGTTGGTATGAACTATGACATTTTCAGCAGAAAATATAATTTTCAGGTGATTCTCCTTCGAACTCTCATACAATATTGATGAATCACAAGTGGATAAATAATATTATTGAATACAGATCTCATCTACTACTCACCCTTCTCGTGGGTCGCTTATTATGATGGTGCTGTGGTTGAGTGAGTTGACCTGGTACTGGTGGAGGGGGTAACCTCCTGAAGTACAGTCTGAACTCTTCAATCGGTGTGTAGCTATTCACTGACCATGTTAGGTTGTAGCTGTCTTTGAACCGTCCCATTGGATGACTTCTGAAAATGGCTGGGTTCGGTTTACCTGTGAAAAACGAAAAAATACACAAACTTTGATTGCTTTATAGATTACTTGATTTATCAATTAAGGCTATATTATTTCCCTCCTCCATATAAAAAATTACAAGAAGCCTTTATAATATGTTTTATTGATATGCAATAAATAAGTATGCGCTTCTGAAAAATTATTATATGGAACCTGAAGTTATCATTGATATGGGAATGGCCGGGATTGATTCGTATGTATATATGTATTATAAAACTTCATTCCTCTTGATAAAATAATATCTGATCATAACCAGTGATAATATACGACGAGTATATCAACATAGTGAGGTATCTATAAACCAAATAGTGCTACTGACCTACTCGCCTTCGAACATCAAAGGAAGCAGCTATATTATGTAGATGGATGTTTACAGTATGTGATAGCTAATCCATTACCTCTTGTATGACCTGGACATCTTGTTAGGTTAGTCATAGATTATATTGTGCTCCGTAATCAATATTGATTCAAATTCTTGTAGATAAGAGTTTCCAGAAGCAGGAATAGAGTAGAGGCTAAAGTAATATCATCACTTATGTAGCACAAGTTCTATTACTTCAAATGTAATATTTTTCCGATTAATCACTTCATAGAAGCTCTATTATTGTGATATTCTCGTAATATTGAGTGATACAATTCGTGATATTAGCATAGAATTTCGTAAATCTCTGAGCAATTTTAGTAAAAGTAACACAATAAATGAAAATTATATCTGATATTAATTTCACATCTCATTCGACTTTAGCAACGAGCTTGTTTCAGTGTTGAAATGAACTAGGTCGAGCAGGGTACGAAAGGAATACATTAGATGCAGAACGTATCGTAAAAATATGATAAATATATGAGCACGGAAGTGGAGCGGGAGTGTGGCCCATTCAGGAGGAAGCGAGATTTTATACGTTATCATTCTCGCTGAGGCGTACAGTGCGCATATAAGCCAGGGCGACGCGGAAGGGTGTAATAATGGAGGCTGTAAAAGGCTCCTGCCCTCTTATTCCTTTGAGGATGATACAAAAATTTAGGCACTGTAATTGGAAAAGTGGTTCAGAATGAAGAGTCTATGAGGAGGGGGTGGGGAAGTGGCTCACATGAGGGCTTTCGTGTTTTGGTGAATGAAGGTCAGATAAAGAGCAGTGGTGGGGAATCGAGTCTGATAGGAGGATACAAGCTCCAGGCATCGAGGATAGGAATCTTTTCGTACAGTGATGTGCTACATCGTATAATCCGCAGCAGAAGGAAGTCTAAATCTGCAAAAGATCCGCTTATCGTATCATTTTCAAGGCATAACAAATGTGTGACTCTCTTCTCGAATTTCTCGACATTGAAGATCGTACTAGAGATGCTAGCGTTCGGTGCAATATATTATAGATTTTTCTTTTCTCTTTCCCTTCCCCTTAGTATCATCGTGTATCTTCTGTTTTACAGCTCAATATAGCTGAGGACAAGTATTAGACGGTTTCGTCTGCTCCAACACCTTGTATAAATTAGCTATTTAGCTATGACTCGACGGTGTTTTGAAATCAAAAGAGACAATAATTTTCTCCATTCCATTAGAACTGTTGATGATGATACTAATCAACTTTCGAAGAAGTGGAGATGGGTAAAACCATAGCTGTCTTCAATGTTGAAGGTAGCTATGGAGGAACTCATCTACATAAATAATTGGGCGCCATAGAACAATTTCGGTTGTGTTTTCATCAAAACATTCTAGGATGAAGTAGTAGATGAACTATTAATAGATGTCACATGGAACGCGTTTGAGACGTCCTAAGCACTTGGATGTTTCTACGTAGATAAAATGTCGCAATATTCTTGTGGTTGTGTGTTCCAGCTTTGCAACCAACAATGAACGCATTAGCTGATGAGGGGCGAAGCTCAAGTCCGACATTGATAATATGAACTTACAGGTATTTGGCTGTCGAAACATTTTTCTAGCTACGATGATGATATGATGCATTAGAGAGAAAAGCTTCGATGTGATGGGATATTCGTGAATATTTCATCTCACAATGATCCGATAATGTATCTTGGCGAATTGGTCAGATCTTGTACAACCCAGCACAAGATGAGGGTGAGTGATTCCACAGGGGAGCTTTAGTAGGTTGAAGCCGCATAAAAAATTCAAACCAAATTTGTTGACCAGTCGGACTGTTCCATCCCCAACTCCCAAAAACCTCTTTTGAAGAAACTCCCTCTGGAGCAATATATTCTGGTCCTTACCCGGATTCATTTCCATATCGCACATGGTTCAGTGGAAACGGAAATGATTCAGAGCATGTGAAAGGGTTGAGGGCGCGCTCTGAAAAATTAAGTCGTAGTTTTGCACAAAACACAGCATTCAATTAACATTTCTGAAATTACGACCTCTCTCACGAGAATGCGATCCCGAAATTGCATGTTTAACTTCTCCCAAAAGAGCCATCAATCCTGGAAGCGATTCTATAGAGATTTAGAGCGTTGTTCGTCGGCCAGTCCGAATCGTTTTTAACTGTTCTCCAAATGACAATTATTTGTGCGAAAATAATAGTTTTAATAATATTGAGAATGGCTGAAAATACTCGATTCGCTCGCCTTCTCCGCCTAGCCAGGGGGCTCCGCCCCCCTGGACCCCCGACAGTATGTAACGTTTTCAGACAGGATTGCATTTTATCTTGTTTTTCTGTATTACTGTTCTAAAAATGAATTTATTTATCAACTTGTTTTTCATTGTGCAACAAAGAGAACTTATGGGAGCAGGCTATACTCTTCCAATAATCTAGTTTCTTGTCCAACCAAGTTTCTTCTACTCTAGTTTCTTTCTCAGTAACTCTGTCTCTGTCTTACTCATTAAAGTTACGTTTGTCTTTCTCCCATATTTCTCTGTTTTACTGATAATTCCTGGCTTTGCTTACGTCATTTTCTGTCCTGTTCATTGCAGTTTTTGAATTTCTATTAATTAGAGGCTCGGTCTTCGTGAGTGGAGGAGCACATTCGAGTTACTTGATAATTTGCTGTTTTATTTAGTTTCGGCTAAATTTATTCTTCTACTTACAATGTAGTCACTTAAGTACAAGCTTACTCATCACAAGTTGTGATATTTTTATTTTTTTTAAATTTATTTGCAATATGTAAATTTTCGTTCCTCTTTTAGTACCATAATCATGTAGAAAAGTTATGTTCATCTGTTTTATAAGTAATTTAATGTTTTGAAAAGCCTCTCATCTAACTGGAAAAAATTTATTATTTCATTTCCAAAATCCGCTATGCAGCGGTGTATCATAGGACCGGTACTGTAATGGATACCGATTCATCAAAACAGCCAACAAATTCATTCTGATTACAAGGACGGAAAGCAAATCTTCGATTTGAATATGAAAAAGGTTACTTCAAGAAATTTAGGTGTAGTGAAAGTGCAAAGATCGAAATAATTATCAAAAAGTGTATGGAGGCCTCCTCACTACGATCCACATGTATTTCACACCGCTTCAAATATTATCATCTTACCCATTGTAAATTGAATTAATTATCTATTTCTGTAACGTATAAATTTGATATGTTTTGCTTTGATTAAATTGTAAATGAAAATTTTCTACATGATTAACAAATTATCATTAGTTTTTGAATATGCCCAATCTCCACCAGTAACAGTAGAGAAATAGTAGGTGCCTGATTTATTGAGTCATAATTTCATTCAAATTTAAGTACTGTGAAGTTTGATGTGATTGGAAGTTGAGTCAGCTGGTTATTAAGATTCAATCAATTGAATTATTGTCTGCCAATTGGTTTCAGTCAATCAAATATTTCAATTGATTGATTTTGGTAATCTAGTTTTAATTTTCGTACACATCCACAAACCATCTTTTATTTTGCTTAATGCAACACAGTATTTTAATTGCACCAAAATGTTCAACTTACATTGGTGTAAATAAGTACGTTACAACTGCGCCTAACTCTGAGACGTTTGCTTTGCAAATTTTTTGAAACAATTGGAAGATTTATGACTCACAGGTATTCTCCTTTTTCTATTGTCATTGTTGGTGGGGGAGGATCAGCAGTGTCAGTGAGTCAAACAGGCTCGCTTCGCTCGCCTGCAAATTCCGTTCAGAAGGAATTCGAAATTTATTTCAGCTTTTCTACGCCTGATCTGGACCTGTTCACCTAATTTCATCATTTTCTGCCAATTTGTTCTAGAAAAATCTAAGAAAGACTCCGAAAATTCCAAAAACTAGTAAAACGCTATTATTAAGCGTAACCTTGGGAAGTATATCGGAAGTATATATAGTTTGAAACTTGATTCAATGATTCAAACTTGATCTCCCAAATTAGTTCATCTAAAATCTCGCTTAAACATTGAATTTACATTTAGGATTGGTCGTATCAAGGCGGATGTATGCAACCCGCAACACATTTACAATTTTGAAAACCTGATTACTGGCGTAATCTTGAACGGATTGCAAAAATATTTCAACACAACATTTCTAGACCTTATCTGAACCTGCCCACCAAATATCAATATTTTCAACCGATTGGTTCTCGAAAAAATGAAGAAAAAGTTGAAAAACTATAGAAAAACTGAAATATTTGGCGTATTCTTGAAAAGTTTTTGAAATCCGTTCTTAGCGCGCTTCTAAACGTCCAACTGAACATGCCTGCCAAATTTGAACGCATTCGGTTCGGTGGATTTTTAATTCTGGTGATGAATGAATGAATGAATCAGTCAGTGCCATTTCGCTTTTATATATAGAGATTATATGGCCTAATAGGTTATGTTAGATTACTGATTATTTACATTATTAATAATTACTCATGACTTGATTCTACTTCATAGAGTATGTTGACTCTCGGAATTTTGAATTTCGACTTGGTTTTAAATCACCATGATTATTCTCTACAATAATTACTACACGTTGTTGAACGATAATAGATTGAATCCTAGAAGTAATGACTGTTCTGGAAAACAACTAACCAAACTTATTTTTGAAGTCTTCATTTTCAAAGTTTTCAGTGGAAAAGAACTACTATAACGTGAACAGGCATGTGTGAAGAACAGGTTAGTAGTCAAAAGTGTAACAAATTGTTCAAAATCTCTCTCAAAAACAGAGTTATTGGCGAATAAAAGTACAAATATATCAATGAAACAGATTCTGCATAGTTAGCTTTGAATAAACCGTTTCCACAAACATGAGTGAACAGTCTTTTTCAAGCTAACAGAGTATTAAATAATAACAAAACTTAGTGATGTCTAATATCAGATTGGAAGGGAAGGATTAACAGCTACCTCAAGCTTGAATAATTTCAACCGTGATCCAAGTTAGGCGAATGTTCGGCAAGTTTTGCTTTGCGAATCATCCAAGTTTTATACAACAATGGCTTACCAGAGAGTTCAAGGTACTCTCGCGCCTTCCCCATGGAGTTATCAGCTACACAACTGTAGTTGCCAAAGTCGGAAGATTGCACTTTCCTTATGATAAGGGTGTGTCTGCTCCCTCGCACCTCCATTATTCGCCTCTCTGTTGTGTCCAGTCTCAGTGTGTCTCTGTACCACAGCACCTGCGAACAAAATAAGGTGTTCCTGATTTAACATGTTCATGAATGCTGTGTGAACCTTCAATGAATCAATATTTAACAAGTGTTGTTGAATCCTCATCCCTCCTCGTCAGACTTGATCTGAGAGTATTATTCTTCTCTATTGTTATTTCATTTCAGCTTGTACTATGTTTGACTTTGTAGAGTAATAAAATTCTAATTTGATTATGATAATAATGGAATAATACAATTTTATCATACAAAAACGTCAAATAAAAGAAGAAGAAATGTATTTGAGTAAATGGTACATTGGAGTAAATGCTTCATGTTCACAAACAAATGACTGATTCTAGTTATAGTTCAATGATAAATCAGCAGGATAATTATTATAATAATTCAAGAACTTATTGCACTAAGTATTCAAAGTTCAAGTCAATCATATGGAAGTGAGACAATTAGATACTTAAAAAAAATCAATAACGACAAAATCAATCCATTACTACTAAGTCAGTTGATATATAACTATAGTAACAATCCTCAACAATGAACCGAATTCCTCATTGAATTTTCAGGTTTAGAATAGTTACCGAATCATATTCTGCAGTACAGTAGTTTTGTTTGTTTGTTTGTCAACAGCTCATGAAGGGCCTACGCCTACCAGCTTATGGTTGCCAGTTTCATACTCACTCAACTAGAGGATATACTAGCCTACCAGTGCAGTAGTATAGAATTTAATAATTTGTTACGAAAAATACGCATTTATCCCTAGTTGAAAACCTACAGCGACAGGATGAATTTTTAAGTAGATCGAACCTAAAATAGCAACAGAGCTCATGAACTGGCAATAAGCGAATGCGTCCGGTACAGATCACATGCTGACAAAAAACGCTAGCAGCACACATAATTTTAATGGCTAGCCTAAAAGGAGTTTCCAGACCGACGGAGTGGAAATGATACAGCGGCCGTCTGGCTCATGCACAGCTACTGTGCCTGTGCCCCTCCGGCCGCAGCAGAAAATCCATGGCACACAGATTTAAACAAGCAATTAATACATCGTCAGAGGCCGCAGATCACAGTCCGAGCTCTGAATCATTCGCTTTTACAGTCTAGAACCACACCAAACCGTCGCAATACATAGCTTCTCCATTATTTCGCCATTGCAAGTTATCCCTTTAGAATTTCCAGCTATTAATCATTGCGCATTTACACGCACAAAACTGGGATCAGCTGTTCTCATATGTTACCATTTAGACTAGCGAACAAACAGTATCCGTTATTTCTCTGTCATTTGACATTGTCCAAAGTGAGCATTCACAATGCATGGTCAAAGTGTCTAATAGGATGCAGTCAATCTATCAGGTTTATGAAAGTACGGATGGATATCAAGCATTAATGCCTTGAAATTGAAAAAATGACATGGCTTTAGTCTCTGTAAATCATCGTCTGTCTCGAGGCTAGTTGCCATATAGCTAGCTATGAGTGAAGCTGGTTGATGAGATGAAATGCCAAGATCAATCTTGTAATCTTAACTATTACTTCAAGAGAATGTAAAAAATTGTGAGTGAAAAAAAATTTATTACTCAACACACATGCAAAGAATTCAAACTTTGCTAGGCAATAAAAAATACCTTCTCACTACTGACTTTTCAATGCAAATATTAAAAAGATAACGATTCTTATTGGCTCCAGTAGCCTGATATCGTCATGTTTATTATAAAAAATCACTGAGCTACAAAAGTTGTACAGTAGGTACATTATTTTACATATTGTACATTTACATACAGTAGGTAAAGTATACATTATTTTTATAGAATGCTAATTGAATATTCAAAAGACAAGCAAAATTTTTCGCCTTGGGCTTGTTGCGAATTTTTCTTGTTTAATTTAGAAGAATATATTGAGTAGTAGTCCTCATACCTTGAACATCTGTATAGTTCTGACTTGTAAGTACATAACTCACGTGCAGAGAAACAAAACTAGGATAACTCAATTTCTGTATGTCACACTTCTTCTCCCGTTTTCTCAAACAAACTTCATTCTTGCTTATTTTCGAAATAAAAAAACAATGGACAAAATAAGTAGGAAGGTGAATCCCATCAAAAGTTTCTACTCGCAAAGCCTCAGCCGATTTGAATATCTCTGTGAATACCAACAACACAGAACAAAATTGAGTCTAGAAATCCAGGTCCATCCTCATACATCTTGGGAGAAATTTGAATGATACGGAAAGTTTGTGACCATAGCTTTACACTTCTTCCAGCCGCGCTGAATAGGATCGAGGAGTCATGTTGATCCATATTTCCAAACTTCTCGAGGATTCATAACTTTGTCAAAAACTTATAACGGCCTTATAATGTTGTGGTTGTGAGCAAGAGAGCAGACCGTGAGAGGAGTATAAGGATCCTTACAGAGAAATCGAATGGTTGTGAAGATATTTTAAAATAATTTTTCTGTGATATTTTTCTTATTGCTCTGTTCGTTATAATGATACAAAAGTTTACGCTACAGTATAAAAATAGTTTCCTGATTTCAAAATAGATCCAAAATAGTTCAAATTATTTGCTTTTTCCAGATTTCTACTCGAATTATTGATTGTTCTTTCATAAAGAGATTAAATGAAAATTAAGTATCCATTTTATTAATTCGATAAATTGACCTTTCTAGCCAAAATAAGCTCCGAGTGATTTTTTTATCTAGAATCACTCTTCTATATAAAATTAGCACATCGAAATATCGGGTGATCATCGAAATATTGAACATTGCACATTGGACAATATTTTTCAGCTTTGCAGCTTTCAGGCTTTCCAGCTTTTCAGGTCTTAGCAGCTGAAAAGACCAGAAAAATGGAATCCTACAGAAATTACTCCTGTAAGAAACTTCATAGTTTCTTCATTCCTCCATTTGAAAAAGTTTCCCAATTCATCCGAACGAATTGATTACTTTCCAGGTCGTCCAGAACAATATACATTGCTGGGACACAGTAGTTTTTTAGCTAGCAATTCATCTTTTGTACTTTGGTGTGTGAGTGTTGTAGCTCGTCGACCAATACACTCGTCAGCACAGCAAATCAGTAAATGGGTTCAGCGAAACTTGAATGATCACAATGCTTGCTCCTGAACAAACCCTACCAATGTCATCATGTAACTATAATAGAGGAGACTCAGCCAAGCGGTGAAAGAATTCTGTTCAAAGCAGTGGAAGAGAGAGAGTGATCAAGAAGTCCACATAATATGAAATTCAGATAGGGAATTGAATTAGAATAATAGAAATTATTCTCAATCTTATTAAAACGGTCGGTTCTGATTCTATTAGAGTTAGAGTGACCATCTTCTCGAAATGGTTTTTCAAAGTTGTATCGAAAAGTGGTGTTTCAAATTATCTCTTATTGAGCTGCACGTCTCTAGACATTACAATCACATTCACATAACTACGAGTATAACTATATTATAAATAACGTTATCAGGGCTACTAATGTATAATAAATCAACAAGCTAATAGTGAAATTCACTTGATAATTACTTGAAAACGGTGAATTTCACTATTTATTGTCTCATCATAGGCTACATTAGAAGCCCTGTTAACCAAGCGCTTGGGAATGCTGCCTGAATAGTGATTCTGAATTAATCAGTGATGTAAACCAGTTTTGTATAGATATTGAGTACCAGTATTAAATACAGCACTAAATTGGGAAAAAGTCTGCTATAGTCGGGCAAGCTCACAGAGTTTCTAGTTCCCTAACAAAATTGGGTTATGCTAGTCACTGGCGGCTACTGCCCACGAAACAGGTCCGTATCTACTGTACACCTCATCTGTCCTGTATCCCGGTCCTGTATCTACTGTACTTCACCTGTTACGTGGGCACGAGTCGCCAGCGAGCTAGTTCTAAGTTCAGTTTAGAATTAATTTTATGGTTCATCCATTCAAATTTTTTATGCACATCTTGGATGAAATTGTGTGAGTGACGGTTGGATTTGATCTTCAAAATACTTATGGCATGGCCAAGCACTGAATTGAAATGTATGTAATTTCACACGCATACTTCAAGGACTCTTACAATACATCGGTTGCTCTAACACTTCTCATTGGAAAGAAGTAAAAATATTGATTCCTTTCCAATTTCAAAACTTGAAAATCAAAATGACGTAGTCGTGACGAATTTTTTTTATGCGATTGAAAAAAATTCACCGAGACTCGATTATTATGTTATTAATTTCCTTTTACTGTACAAATGGGTTCAAAATTTAGACTGCTTCGTCTCTTTTCTGTACTACTTAACAGGCAGAGAACCCTATATCTTGAGTAGGATATAATATTGAAATATCACAGTTATAAATAAATTATACAAATTTTCATTGGATGGATAAGCGCTACCAGTACACGATATTGAATTCATATTATATGAAAATAATATGAGACTCTTCCGGTTCGACCGATATTCGTTATGAGTGAACTGGAACGATGATATTCATAACATGAAATGAACGTGGAATTATTTCTTCCGGAAGACTAGCATGACCATCATTTTATATTATATATTACCCTCACTCACAGAAATATTGGATCTACTGAACCATGACAGTTGGTTCAGAAACTATAAATCAATGAAATTCCTATCCCATTGGAAATAAAATGCGGTGCTACCTTCACATCTGCATATTCATTAACAATCATTATCTCTAGAATTTATTGGAATCCATTGATCATTATTTTCTGTTATGAATGTTTGACTGGAATTGAGCTGCTGTAATAACGATCGGCTTTAATTCCTATTTAACACTACTATTTCCACTAGGAAAGATGACTAAATGGAATAACTTTTTTCAATGTATGAGGAGAATCATTTTTCAACTAAGTTTATATGGTAGATACGATAAGTACAAGTATGAGTTTAATCAAGTAGCCTATCGAAATATTTTTCAATTGACTTCACAATATAATCACCTACAATACACAGTAAATCATGTAAGTTATATTATATACTATACTTAATGAGACATCTGATGTCAAAATATTCTACATAACAGTTTTATGATCTTTGGTATTAGGCCTTTATGGTTTTTGTGTTTCTATGGATGCAATAATACAAAATTGATCAGGCTGCTATAAGTTGTTGCAGTGTGTGAAGATGATTGCTAAACAACAAAAAGACATCCTGGTTGAAACAGCCAAGAAGAGAACCATGCACTTTGTAGAAGAAGAGAGGGTAGTAAAGATTAATAGCGGTATGTCTAGCACTAGCACTAGATGGCTGTGTTGTGGATAGGCCCCCATGTCCAAGTCGAAAGCTAATGGCACATAAGCACATGTTTTCCAAAGTGGAGAGTTTCACTGGCTGCACCAACTCACCCCCACACAATCCACTAACAGTCTATTTCATTTTTGTTTTCTCTATTTTCAGAACAACAGACAGCACAATGCGAACACAATGGCACTCACGAAAGAGGACTCAATGCTGCCGCAATCAATGATTGCTTACAAACTCTCTACGAAAGCAGGTCATTCGTTTATTATGTTTTTGTGCTTCTCTATTACGTAGCCTACTTGAAAAATATGAATCCCCAGAGTGAGGAAAGGAGCGACTGACAAGGAAGATTGTCCAACTGTACTGCAATCATGATCATTATTAATAATTAAAACTTATTTCATTTCTCGATTATTGTCATAAACTTATGTAGTTCTAAGTCATCTTCGAGTTGTTGAGTGAATTTTATCAACAATAAATTTCTTGGAATGGTTCGTGTAATAATTTGAGCAATCGAATGATTTTGAATTCATGGCTATCCTATCCTTTACTCCCTTTTGAATCTGATGTATTAATGAACCATCTATGTTACATACACAATGAGCATAATTCCCTCCACAATATTATCATCTTGTACATCCATAATGTAGCACGTATCATAATAATTTCCTCTGGAATATTTGTTCCAACAAATTATCTCTTAGTATATTATAGTAAGCAGCCTACTCCGCTGTTACAGCAGTCTTATTCAATCTGCAAGTATTGTTTGGCACCAAATCAAGATATTCTCGCTCATAACTCAACATTTTTTCTTAATTTCTGAACTTCATGGGAATGAAAAGAATCGTACCCTTTTATTAAAAAAGTCGAGACAGGAAACTGTCTCGCTAATTGAAATAGTTCACATTAATGATTGATTATTAAGAGAACTGAATTGATAATTTTTAGGACTAGGTCAGAAGCATACCCTACAATTTTAATACAATATAATCCCTCTCAGGACTTGATTAAATTTGCTGATTGTGAATCTTATGAAATCAGCTAATTTCTGGTTACAAAGACAGAATAGTTTTGATGTCTAATGTAACGATATTTGCTCAATTTTAATCAACTCATATTATAAATAGAATTGAATGGAATAAAATAAATAATCATTTCATACAATAGAATCACTCAGTTCGCTCTTTCATAATAATTATGATAATTATGAACCAATTATTCATCAATATACAAGATACTCAGCGTTCAAAACTGTCCTTCTTACAATTTGTTCAAAAGTATTATGGAGCTCACTATTATTTATTCTTTTTCAAATTCCTCAGTAATAACTAGAACATGCCAATTCAACAAATTTTTGAATCGAAATCAGGTCACAGAACAGATAAAAACTTCCCGCAAACGCAGTCACATCTGGTGGAAAAATACTGTTATGCATTGCAGATTGTTTGGGAGGATGGTTCAAATGACAAGATTGGTTCCTTGTTGCGCCTGTTTTTGTAGCAAGTGAAATAAAAATCGTTTTGCAAGAATGGTGGTGGTATGGGGGCGCGACTGTCAGATTTATCCAGGCATCTGACGTGCTTCGTTTTTGAAACTCGGTCGCTAAGTAGACAAGTTGACGCGTCCGTTGCGCCGCTACTGGTGTCTCCGTCACAGCTACAGCACACACGCCGCTGTCCCACTTTGGCGTCGTTTTGAAACGGCTCAGCGTCGCCGTCACCTATTCCAATCCAATTTCCAATCGCATACGTTGCAGATGATGGTCGCAGCTGTGAATGAACAACGCCTCGATTGAAAATACACAACTCGGGCAGCACCGGTAACTGTGTTGCATTATAAATTCAATTCAATATCGACGTTCCATGTGAACTGCATGAATGAATTCTGAATTTTGTACTGTGCAATTCGCGAGTGGCATGATTATTCAATAATTATAGTCTTCTGGCATTATTCAGATTATTGGAAATATAGGAGCATACAGTCTTCTTGCATTAATTCAAATACCGATTCATTCAATGAATAAGTAGCATACTCTTTTAACCGTTTCCGGCCTGATAATAATTATAATTATTATCAAAATCGATTCGAGGATCTATAGTTTATTGCCTCAGATCTGTCTGCAAACCTTTCAAGTTTCATTTCTTATCTTCTCATAGGAGCTTCCTACTGTATATTTTTGTGAATTATATCAGATTCGACTTGATTGACTTCAATCAATGGAGCTCTTCAATTAGCTCGCTAACGATAACGAAGCATTTTCGAACACCCTCTCATAGGAAATAGTTACTTGTGTAACTAGTGCGTAAAGTGAAGGATTGCTGCACGAGTGAAACAGTTTTTTTCACGAGCCGAAGGCGAGTGAAAAACGTTTCTCGAGTGCAGCAATAACACTTTATGCTCGAGTTACACATTAAATTTTTCCTACAGTTACCATTGGGCCTGTGTGAAAAGTAGGAGAAAGTTTCAAATGTGTTTTTTAGTGTAATTTCAAGTATTTTTCATCGCAATCTCCTCAATTTATTTTGCCTTTGAAATCAATATAAGAATCTTGTAAAGTACCATCATCTCACAATTTTTACAAATCCAAGATGGCGGAAATCTTGAGTTGGAACTTTCAATTTTAGAAGCCTACAATGTCCAATGTCATCTATTATCAAATAATTACTTTTATTTGAGTAATATGAAGTAATATAATTCAAACATTTCATCTATCCTATGAATCACAGTGACTTTAGAATAATAAATTATTGTATTCACTGTACTTTATGGCTTTTGGGCCGGTATTGGACAGGCTGGGGCCGTTCTCCCATCATGCCGGGGTGTCTTCTTGGCTTGGACGGGCTGTATAGTAGAGTGAATTTGAAATTGGCAACCAGCTGGTAGGCCTAGGCCCTTCATGGGCTGTTGAGGCAGACATACATACATACTCACTGTAATATTTACCGGTAAGTTATGAGCTAAAATCAGTATAAACTACTTTTTGAGACCTTGAAATATTCCAGGTAAATGATATGTGTAAAACACCCTTTCATACTTTGAATAATCATATTTACTAGAATTCAGCGCAAATTAGACTTTTTAAACACTATTTAATGTGACTGGAAGGGATTTAGAATCTTCTAGTTCACAATTAATCGAACTCATGGTTTTATTTTCATTGAAATGATAGCCTATATAACTTAATAGTGCTGTGAATACCGTAACATATTTTCATGTAAAGTACTGTATATTATTCTTTCTGGAAAAATTTTGTTGCTTCATATCACTTGAGACAAAATATCTCATCAGTTCCAGCAGGTAGGCTTTTGATTGATGCAACCCGTGAGTGATTAGGCTATCTAAAGCATAAGATAGAAGCTAAGCATAGAAGCTAACTGCTTCTATGTTAAAATTATGCAAGGTTACAATCGTTTTGCTTATGATTCTCAGGACTTTATCATGCTTTTATGCAAAATCATTTAGTCGTCGGCTGTCACCTGCATTGAATAACAGAATCCTACTTTATGAATTAAGTGCAAGGTTCAAAGCTGAACCAGCCAACAATGAGACTGAATTGAACTGAAGCTGTAATTTAATGATAGTATTAAATTATAATGTCGCATTTACTATGAATTCTATATCATGCCTTCACCCACTTTCATTATACTGTTTATTAACTTACATATATGGTAGTTAAAGTAGTCAGATCAAGTAAATGTGAACTGAGTTCATTTCATTTTAGCCTACGGTATTTTCAAAATCTCAGTAATTATGGTGCTTCAAAGTTTCTAAGTCTTCTTCAAATTTGTATGTATTAAAGTATTAAGTTACTTTCACATTAAAAAAATCATAATAATGTATTTCGCCACTGAATTCTGAAAGCCTAAATTGAGTCAACTACTGTATGAAATGAACCAAATTCAAGATCAACAAATGACAATCATCTTACCGTATTCAAACAATTCAAGCCCAGGTTTTATAACCAACAATAATGAACGGTATTTATAACATAAATCCCTAATCTCATAACTATTATAAAAGCTCTGAGAATAAATAGAACTTTTATCCCGTAACTTACTCACGGTATTGATATAAACAATGAAATAACCTAAAAAATTTAGACGGATGGTCTCACTCGGTCTGACCGGGGTACTACCTTTTGGTCACAATTCCAACTTGCCGCTACCAGCTGATCAACTCCCGTTTGGTCGTCAGCTAGGGCTGCCGCCTTAATTTTGAATTCTAAATACGGAACATCCATTTGAAACACTTATTATTTCGTGTTGTTAGGTTGCAAATCTGGAGTGCGTAAAAATTTTTAAGCACGCTAATTTTTACTTTACGCACGCTAATTATTACTAGTTCAAGAATGGACCGTTTTACACACAATTTTCAGTGCAAAAACTGCAATACGGACATCTGTAGGAAAATATTTTTTTCTGAGGGTGAAGCCCACATGGGATTCAAAACCTGTGTGTGTGTGTGTGTGTGTGTGTGTGTGTGTGTGTGTGTGTGTGTGTGTGTGTGTGTGTGTGTGTGTGTGTGTGTGTGTGTGTGTGTGTGTGTGTGTGTGTGTGTGTGTGTGTGTGTGTGTGTGTGTGATGAGTGGGATGATGATGATGATGATGATGAATGAATGAATGAATGAATGAATCGATTCATTTTTTGAATAAGAGTAAAGCTGACAAGCTTTTTTTCCACTCTCATCCACAGAAATACATACTATTTTACATAGCTAGAGCAAAAATTACATCAAGAAATCATACATATAACTTAATACATCTTCGTAATAAATATCATGAAAAAACATTTTCAAGTCAAGCCTTACCAATTCAAAGAAGCTCATATTAGAATAAAAATTATTGTTCTACTTAATCTTATTTGATTATACTGTAAAAGTATCCCATATTATAATAGAATTACATGAAATAATATTATAGACTAGCTAATAGTCATGAAATTGTATATAATTAACAGACATGCACTTTTCTGAAGCAATAGAATGTGATAAAAAAACTGTAAAAGCTAAAGAAATTGAAATAAATGAATTAATATACAAATTAATCTTGAAAACGCGATCTCAAGGATGTTTTGAAAGACTCTAGAGTTTCTTTCTCTCTAATTTCTATTGGGAGAAGGTTCCATGCATTAGATGCAGATATCAAAAATGAATTATTATATAAAGTGGTTCTGTGTATAAGGATTTGGAGGGTATGATCTCCTTGTCTTGTCGCTCTACCGTGAATATTTCTCATAAACAAAAATGATTCTGCTAGATATGTAGGTGTTCCAAATTTCAATATTTTGTAGAGTAAACAACAAATCAAGTATTCCCGTCTTTGATTGATTTTCAAGAGGTTTATTAATTTTATGAATGGAGAAACATGATCATCGTATCTTAAATCAAATATAAATCTTATGCAGTTATGAAAAACTACCTGTATTTTATGTGAGAGAACTTGGGGTAAATCACAATACACCGGAGCACAGTAGTCAATGATTGGGATAACTAAAGATTTGATGAGCATAGTGCGAACTGTACGCGGAATTAGATGTTTTCGCCGACTTAGCTGGTAAAGTATGGAGTTTACCCTTTTTGTAACATGTGCTACATGATCATTCCATAATAGTTGGTAATTAAAAAGTACTCCCAGGTTTCTAGCAACTTCTACATAGTTAAGCATTTCGTTCTGAACTCGTATTTTTGGAATCCTTTCTCTATCTTCCTGTTTAACTAGTCTAGGGTGACCAATAAAAATACATTGTGTTTTCTTGGAATTTATAATCAGGCCATGTTGTTTGCACCAATCTCCTATACGCTCAATATCTGAGTTAATTTTATTTACAGATTCTAATACATTATCTAGTTTTGAATGAAGGTAAATTTGCAAATCATCTGCATATAAATGATAACTTGTATGATGTAGATTCTTTGAAATATTAAGGAGATAGATGGTATAAATGAGAGGTGAAAGACTTGATCCCTGGGGGGTACCTGTAATGACATTTTCCCAGGAAGATCTTCTTCCTCCTTCTAACACAATTCTTTGTCTTCTACCAGTCAAGTAATTCAAAAACCATTTCACAGCATCTTCTGAGAAGTTCAAATATCTTAATTTAGAAAGAAAAATGTCATGCCTTATTGAATCAAACGCCTTTGAAAAGTCGATAAGGCACAAAATCGTGACCATCTTTTTGTCCATAGCTGCCCTTATATCGTCAGAAACTTTAATAAGAGCTGTACAGGTGCTGTGTCCAGGTCTGAAACCCGACTGATATTTGTCAAAAATATCATTTTCGTCCATGAATTGTGATACTTGTTTTTGAATGAGATATTCTAAAGCTTTGGACAAGGTACACAAGAGGCTAATGGGGCGAAAATCTTTCAGTTCCAAAGGATTTGAAATCTTTGGTATTGGCTTGATAACTGCATCTTTCCATAACGATGGAAAAGAACCAGTAGTTACTGAAAAATTGAAAATATGTAGGATAATAGGATGTATTTCATTGAAAATATTGATTATCATTTTTCCTGAAAGATCGTCAGTTCCCCTAGCAGTCAGTGATATATGATTGAAAGCTTTCCAAGCGTCTTCTTTAGAAATATGTTTGAAATTAAAAAGTGGAAGGTCGTTATCTCTGCGGTTGGAATTATAATGATCAAGTATATTGTCCACATAGTTATTTATATTTGTTGATTCCGGTCGTGTTAAGAAATATTTATTTAGTTGATCCAAGTTGAGAGGAATATTTGAACTATTATTTTTACGTTGTGAGGTGAATTAGAACCTTCGGCAATTTGTCCATACCTCATTTATATTGTTTTGATTATTGAAAATTGTATGAAAATATCTTAGTTTAGAGTTTCGTATTTCTTGTCTTGTTTTATTTCTCAATTGTTTATAACAATTCCAATCAGTTTCTCTTCTATACATTTGGTGGTTCCGTTTAGCTCTCTATCTCTTGTTTTCATTAACTTTTTTATCTGATCATTGAGCCAAGGTGCTGGGGGATATTTAGCGATCACCGATTTTACAGGCGCGTGGATATTATACAAGTTTTCAAGTTGAGCATTGAAATAGTCTACTTTTCCATCTAAATTTTCTGTATCATAAATCGGTACCCCTAGAGGGGTTCACAGGCGAGTCGTGCGCCTCTACGGCCCTTCCGCCTCCGTCTCTAGGGTTGCTGGTGCAGTAGGTTGCCTTATGGCTGCGTGGCTTGTACCCACGCGGCTTGTCGTGCTCCTCTGCATTGGCTCCGGCGGAAGTTTCGGTCCGGTGAGATGGTGGGCGGCTCCCTTGGTCGGTCCTGCGTCAAGAGTCGGAGCTGGTCGCGGGGCCGTCCGGGAGCCCCTCTCTTACCTAGTGAATGGGATTTCATCTTCTTTCCGAAACGCGTGCTCTGGTTCCTTCTGTCCTCTTTCCCTGGGGAGAGTAGACACTAGGAATGACTGTCCTGCACCAGGCTGGAGTGTGGGTCAGAAGAGATAAGACGTTTTTTCAAAGCCTCTTGACAGCTGAGGGGGAACTTCCGGGCTTGCGAAAGGGGTGACGATGATTCGGACACGCACCTCTGGAATAGCCCACGTACCGCCGGAACTGGGCGCTGGAAGCCTGGCCTAGCCAGGGTCACCCCGGCTCCCAGACCAATCTCCCGTTGACGCTGGCCGGGCGAGGTGGCAGTGGTAAGCCACAGGGGGAATCAAGGCAATGTCCTATGGTCCGCCTCCGTAACTAGGTTGGGAATCAAGGTGAGTTCAGGGCCTGCCTCCGTAACTGGCTTAGTTTCAGGGGGATCAAGGTGGGTCCACATGTTCCGCCTCCGTCCCTAGGGGGAATCAAGGCGAGTCCCAATGGCACGCCTCCGTAACTGTGGTGCTAGCTCTGCCTGGAGCTATGCTCTGGTATGCTAACGCGGGTACAGAGGGCTCTGGGTGGACCGGCCGGTAGAGGTTAGTCATGTATCATAAATCGGGTCCCAATTTATTTCATCTGCGTCTCTAGTGAGTTGATTACTGTTCAGGTTCTTAAAGTCTCGGAAAATTATATTTTTCTTTTTTAATTTAGGAGTTTTAAATCCTAAACTAATGAAAATGAGATCGTGTTGACAAATATCCGGAACAGGGAACTGGCCAAAATTTGAAATAGGACTTTCCTCATTAGTAAAAATTAAGTCCAGTGTATTATCTGATGTTGCAGTATGAAATGTTGGCCTAAAAGGCAATAATTTACAGTTTAATATATCCACCATATCAAATAAACGTTTTTTATCGTAATTATTGTATTCTAGGGGGGTATTGAAGTCTCCTAATACTAGGATATTTGAGTAATCATACACAAATTGTAATAATATAGATTCAACATCCGCCATAAATCCTTTTTTAGGAGGTCTATAAACGCAGCCGACCAATATTTTTCTTTGTCCTACTCCAACTTCTAGAAGAATGAATTCTGGTTTATCAGGTGAACCCCCGTCAGTCATGATAAGAGATGACTGATACTTATTAGGCAGTCGGAAGTGATAGCTTATTCTCTCTTCCGTAAGACGCTGTGGCCGTTTTATGCCATTGTGTTGTAGTCAAGAACTGTGCCCTGGTGAAGAATCAAACCTCGGAACCTCTGATTATCAAACCGGCGCGTTATTGCTGGCTCTAACGAGCCACCCTTGCTAGGATAGTGTCTAAAGGTAGCATTCCCAAGCGGCAGCTCGAGCTGCCCGGCTCTAGCTTCGCAGATCTAGTCCTTAAAACTTTATTTGCATAACTATAGCGTATTTTAAATGTACACTTTATTATTAGGGCTGGGCTGCTAGTCTATAAATGGAAATGTCTTGAAAAGGGTGAATTTCACTATTTATTAATTTGTTCTACATTAGAAGCCCTCATAACAAAGTGAATATTCATAATACTACAGTTATGTGAATAGAGTTTTCATGACTAGAGCAGCGCAGCTGGAGCCGGGTAGCTTGAGCAATGAGCAGCACAGCTGGAGCCGCGACAGCTCGATCGGCCGCTTTAAAATGATACCTTTACAATTTTTTATTATTGAACATTACTCATTAAATTAACATAACTAAAAACTACTGATAATAGTATGTTGAATTCAGAGAACTCCAATAATGTTCACATAATTTTTAAACGAGGAAGTTTCCCTACAAATCTAAACAGAATTATTTGGACGACGAAGCAACAGTTGAATGTATCAAAAAACATGAATACAGCAGGTACAATTCTCTGGAGCATGAGGTGAATTTGACTTTGTACAATGTTGAAGCGTTGTAACGGGATTATCATGGACAAGGTCGATTTTTAGTAAAAAAAGGCGTATGACAAACATACATTCTTCCACACTGAGCCATTCGAAAGAGGGACATGGGCATAATATGAGTGCCAGAATGTGTACTTTCAACGGTGAATGGAACCTAGCTGAATAAATTTTCGGCAGCCGTGATCCCAACTGAATATCTCTCTTCAACTTGCAGAAACTTCAATCTACTCTCTCTGTCACTTACCAGTACTTCCCTACATTGCACACCTAGAGAACATTCTTCGTTCTTTCTTCGCAATGTTGATCCCATCCTCTCCCGGCTTCTGCATTTTCTCTTTCATATTACCATGAGGAAGATCACTTACCTCGCCTACAGACCTGAATACATCGCATCATCCACCGACTGTGAAAGAAATACTGGAGACTGGCAGAGACTAGACAAACTCCATAATGTGCTTGTTGACAACTGAATCATTCAATATTATCTTTGAATAGCACGAATATTTATTCTTATCACCAATTTTATCATCTTTAAAAATAGTCCGATATGCCCATGAATTAGAGATGAATGCCCATGAATTAATATCATATAGACCATGAATCAGATCTATGCAAAACATTCAGTCAATACACACTGGAAATCATAGACCAATAATAAATATTACTGAGCAAATCTACATAGACTGTTATATTATAAAATAGAATCTATTGAAGTGTCCATAGAGACTGTTCTAACAGATTATAATATAATATAATCATATAACTTGGTCGTTGTTATCAAACCCATTGACCGGGTTATCGAAAATGAGATCAACTACATAACTTAAAATTTGTTTGAATTTGCTTATAGTTCTAATGAATGAGGAGAGTGTATATGAGAAACAGTTCATGCAGTATGTAGTATTGATGGCGTATTGCGAGAAATATGGTAAATTTATTCCAGTCAAAACGTATCCCTTCACATCCTTTTCAGATTTCCGGACCAATTAAATGTTTCAGCTGATAGCTCATGAGGATAGTATTGAAACTACATGAAACTGTGAGCTCTTCCATGTTGCTTGTTTCATATATTCTCCCAGATAGCACATAAGCTTATTTCAAGCTTAAAATTTAGTGGATTTTAAATTGAAAGTTACAGCTTGATCAAACCAGCTTGATTCAAACTTGTAACAGGCTGTTACTGATCAAGCTAAAAGTTCCAAACTTGTAAAAAGCTGAAGTTTCCAATCTTGAAAACAATCTTGAATATTTCAGCTATAGTCCAGCTTATTTCAAGCTGTAAATTTAGTGATGTTTGAATTGGAATTCACAGTTTGATCAATCTAGCTTGGTTCAGGCTGTAAGCAATCAAGCTGGAAGTTTCAAACTTGTAACAAGCTGAATTTTTTTATCTTAAATAATCAACATTTAATGATCCAGCTACAGCCCAGCTTGTTTCAAGCTGTCTTTCTGGAGACAAAATCCTTTGCAATATCACGTGACTATCATAATTCATTCCACTACCACGAGTAGCGCTGTGTCAACTTTCAACTTTAAAGCATATGTTTACCAAATTCATTTTTGCATAATTTATTTTGATCAACCAACTTATGGATTTTCTATTACGAAAAATTTACATTATTTATAAACACGCAAAGGTAATACGTATAAGTGGAATACGTTCATTTGATTTCATTGTACATGGGATATAATTTTAGTATTGTCCAAAAGTAAATGAATTCCAAATTGGGATTAACATCTCAAATAACTTATCAAATTATACAAGTTAGATGTTGACCCTAAATTTTCTTTAGCCTATGCCTATCAATCCATAATGGCTACTATAATAGGCCTATATAGTAAGTTTATTTTAATTTTGCTTCAAAAAATTCAAATATTGATAAATGACAAAGTTTAATACTAAATTATTTCTTCTTGTTTGGTTGTAGTTAGCCTATTTATATTTTGATTTCTGTATACTTTGCTCGCTATATTTCTCTCCTCTTCCTTATCTAAAATTACTGTGATATTTGAAATGTATAATCATGTACTTTATTATGATTTGTTATTTTTTCTTTCAGGGCCATTTGATTAGTGTAACAAGTAATCATTGTTGACGTTGGGGATGCGGCGGTGCTTTATGATCGATAATACTATTCAAAGACAAGAAATTAGATTTTGTCATAAAAAAATACATACAGGAATACATCATGTAGCTTTCAAATAACTGTTATGTTCAACAATGTGAAATAGGCGGACTGACAGAGCAATTGATTTTTGTTTGTCAGATTTGTGAGTGGATTTGTATTCTTCTTCCAATATATATCAACATTTTGTTCACTGTATTCTCTTTTGTATTCTTTTCCTTTTTCATAATTGGTCAATATTCTGTGTTTAATATAATAACAGCTTTTCTCCAACTGGATATATCAAGCTTGGATGATTAGCTTGAACTTTCAAGCTTTGAAAACAGCTTGAAACGTGGTAACTTCTTAACTTGAATTCAGCTCTATTACAGCTTAAAGACTGTACGTTCCAAGCTTAAATCCAGCTCTTGTTGATTCAACTTCATTCCAGCTTGAACTATCAAGCTTGGATCATTTAACTTAATTCCAGCTTGAGTTCTCAAGCTAGGGTCATTTAACTTGATTCCAGCTTGAACTTCCAAGCTTTGTAAACAGCTTGAAACGTAGTAACTTCTTAACTTGAATTCAGCTTTATTACAGCATAATGGCTGTAAATTTCAAGCTTGAATCCAGTTTGTTAAATTGAAAATTCCAGCAGGAAACCAGCTTGATTCCAGCTTTTTGTGCTATCTGGGAAATGACTATTTAAAAAGAACTATAACCCACATGGATCTCCATGTTTTCATTCGTGAGAAATGAGGTTATAATATTGCGAAGTGAAACAACCCGTTGGGTCTCCCCACAATTAAAAGCATATGATAAATAATAATAAAAATCGAGACTATATAATAAATCAGTGATCATACAGTCTCTATATCTTACATTATCTTCCCTGGTGACATGCACAGATGACTGTTATTTGGTGAGTCTTGGCTATTCAGGGTTATTTAGGGTTATCAGGGTTATTTATTAGCAAGTTAGTGTTAGTTTAATAAAAAAAGATAAATTAATAAATTGATACTAGTAACATATCAGAACTCCTCGAGGAATCGATGGATGAACTACAGCTTCTAAGTTTGTTGAAATTATTAGCTGAAAATCAATGGTTTTTCTATTGAGATAAGTTTCAATAGTCTGATATTATTAAGAAAAAGTTCTCAGTGATCAAGCTTCTTATACAAATATACATCTTAAGAATTATTGACCATAACGCGTTTCTCATGATATTGAGTTGTCATTGCATGAAGTGAGGGGCTCGAATAAAATGAGCTCTAAAATGAGTAATAACAGGAATTAACTATCATAGAATGGGCAAGAAATGATTCTATATTGACTGTTAGCAACAGTAAGATGGAACCGTTTGTATTCACGCCTCCTTATCACAGTCATTTCTTCACATACGCACATGTGGCGCTGTCAAATGAGAAAAGGGAGAAACTGCCTGGAAACCATTCTCCATATTACTCCATTTGGAGCTATCTCAGCAAGAATGTCAAGTGTCGTGCCTACAAAAAATTCAGGTCACGAACTCAATGAAAATTCACTCAGCTCGAAATTCGACTCATAAAAATTTAGCTCTTTCTTAGTTCATATTAGTATCTAGTATGGCACAGTGGCTGGTTGACTACGAGTCTGGATTTTTGCCTTGCAGTTTTCAGAAAAAGAAACCCTATCTATTTATAAATACTAATTCATACTATCCCAAATAGAATGAGTGGTTTTGTCCTAACCTCTCCAACCCATCTTGAACACATCATTCCTTGAAAATTTCAACGCAAACGCAATTTAAGAAATGGAAGAATTTCAAGGCCATTGATTTCATGCTTATTTATTTGAGAGAGACCTGGATATCACCTACAATGATATAGAATACGAACCTCTAAATAAATCGAAGCGTATGTAACTTTGAATAGTAATATTATACACATGGAAACAAGCTGGGGCTTAACAAGCAAGAATAGACAAACTAAACTGTGAAATTACAAGGTACGTTATTCACTATCATCATGATTATTCCTATAAAAGTAACCATAAGTCCATACTACCTGAAATCAACAATGAGGTTACTCAATACTACGATATTCGAGATTCATGTATTGTAGTTATTATGATTATCGCAAATCAATTGTTGTTAAAATGGACCTTGCCACTTTCAAGGAAATTGGCTCATGGACCGACTGTCAACTTGGTATGGTTTTTGAATTGTGTTGACTAGCTTTCAAAAACTCTCCAAAGAATTTAACTCAGCTATCAGATAAATCAGATAAACGAGGCATGTAAAAAGACAAGCTTCACTTCATGCAGTCATGCCTCAAATTGAAATTGGAAGACTGGAGAAGTCTGAAAATGAACAAATAAGTAAAAGTAAAATGAGCAAGAAGAACAAGATTCGCCCTCACAAGAATAACTCGCATTCACACAAGCTTGGAAGTTGGAAGATGAAGCAACATGACTTCTCAATTTATATTTTGAATTTTTGAACTGATTGTGAACTGTTAAGCTGAATACATTTCATTCTGGCATCTCTCTCATGGACACCGGTTATAACCAAATCAGGCCTCTAAAACAAGTTGGAATGAAACATTCAAGTGCCTTGTAGGCTAACAGGTATGCATGATGCATCCCAGTTGACTATTAATAGTCAACATTCGAGAATAAAATGAAAGGAAGAAGTATGTAAACTTCACTCAAATACCGATCTTTACCGTCCAAAACATGTTCAACTAATGTTTTGCTGAGCTACGAAACATTAAAGCTGTCAAGAAGACATGTTATCCTCTAAAATTCTCTGAATCTGAGTCACTTATTCCTTAAAATGGGATTCATAGAACAATTATTCACTGAAGTTTAGCACATTTGCGTCATTGGACTGTGATTCTATTCAGGGAATAAATTTGTGAGTGATGATTAAGGTCTGTCCAAGCAAAGAAGACATTCTGGTAAGATAATGAATTAGTAGAACAGAGATTCATCTACAATTTAAGTCAGGATTTATGATTTTCAAACCTTTGGCCAAACTGGAGTCATGTTATCTTCTTGCCAGAATGTTTTCTTTGCTTGGACAGACTATATACATTATCAAACAGCTCATATCTCTACAAATAGAGGGAGAATCAATCTACTTGATTCTTTCTGTTTGAAATGTATGAACTTGTTCCATGAAATTTCGCAGCTCATACTTCAAGAAGATATTTGGAATCCAAGAAAACCTATAACAGTGGCTCTATTGACTGTTATGACTTACAGTCAATTATTACAGTCTCATTAGGAGTAACCTGCATAATTGCACTCGAACTCCTCTATTTTGTAGCAAGTTATCATATCGCTAATCAAAGGCTAGAAACTAATCTAATCAAGTAAGTTTTGAGTTAATCTTAGCATTGAGTCTTATGCTATACTCTGCTTCGTAACTAGTTCACCACTGAGAGTAAAGTAATTTGTCAAGCAACCGTCATCTGGATTATGTCTAATCCATCGCCATGAGGATCTGACACGTTTGTAATGTGAATTTCAAAATCGGTCTTGTGACTTACACAAGTTCTAGGCTATGTGAATTTGATTGGAATTTGAATAGGCTATGGAATTATAATTGATGATTACCTTAAATGGGATGTTCATATTAAATCCATCTGTACAAAAATTAGAATCTTTCAAATTTTACCAAGTAAACAAAATTCTTAATAGGAACCATCTGAAAATGATATATTATCATGCTTTGGTTAAATCAATTCTACAGTATGGCATAGTTGTATGGGGTGGCTGTTTCAACTGTCATATTAATCAATTATTTGTGGCACAAAAACTGATTATTAAAATTATTCTATGCAAACCTAGGTTGTACCCAACTGATATGGTTTTTAGTGATTTTGGGGTCATGACAATAAGACAATTATGTATAAAAACCGTGATAGAATACTTAATAAAATATAAATATGAATTTCCTTTAACATTGAACTCTTTACTCAATAATTATAATCTGAGGGATACTGCTAACAAATATGTAACATATAATACTAATATTGAATGTATAAGGAGGCAGTTGATTTACATAAGTACTAAAGTATTGAACCTTATTCCAGATCACTTTCTCATGAACTCTAAGATCAGTGGAAAAACTGAGCTTGATATAAAAAACTGGACCAATAGTAGTTTTTTTTTATTCAATTTGGATTTATGAGACTTAAGATTTCTGCGCAAACTTTTTTTTTGCAATGTTTTTTCAGTTATTATTTTTTTTCTCGGTTAAAAGTGGACTCGCTCACCATTCTTTTTGCTTGTTTTTCCTTCTGTAGTATTCTTTCCTCCTTACTTTTTTTCTCAATGTCTTACCCCTTCCCATTCCTTCCTATCTCTTCATCCTACCTGCCTATTACATGGGAAATCATAGTTGGTTAGGTATTATTTCTTCTCTCTTTTCTTTCCAACACACCCAACCATGAGGCCTGTGTTTAATGTGCCATTTTTATTGTATATTTGTTTTTTTGAAATTTATTGTATTTATTTTTGTCTTTTGTGTGTTTTAATAAATTGAATTGAAAAATTGAATTGAATTGATGAAGGAGGGAAACGTCCTGTATCACTGACGTTCTTCCTGCATGGAAATCTTTATAACAGGTAGGTTGACTACTATTATTATTGTCAACACCAATACCTACTTATATATTGTATTAGTAGGTAATGATAAAAGTCCGTATTCCTATTGCACTATTATGACCGGGTGAATTTTATAATGAACGGATATCAAATTTGGTAGAAAAATATAATTATTCACATTTCAGAAATTGCTAGCACTGAGGTTTCGTCCCACTACGAGGATCAAGCGATATTAAATTAGATTGATATAATTATGAAGGTTCGACTAAAGGTCTCGATTAGAATAGTACTGCGAGAAAGATTGATTAAGAATTTGATTTTTGTTAGATATCTAGTCGAGATGTGAGGATGGGCCAGAAGAACCTAATTTATTTAAATTCATAAGATAGCGTAAGAAAAGAAACATGTACATCTTAGATGTTCTGTATTTGAATTATTAGGGTTTGAATTGATGGGTTTCTACTGAATTGACTGATCATAACATGGTTATCTTGAAATTTTATGATTGATTCAGCCTCGATAAATTATAGCCTATAGTTCAATGCACTTCTTTTGGGAGATTGACTATTGTTAATCGTTAGTAGAGATAGTCAGTCGTTTCCCGTCTCTGGAGGAATACGAGTAGTAATGTTTGCATTAAACTCTAAATGATCAACTGGATGCTATGATTTCCTGCTCCGTCACTTGTTTACGAAAGCTAGCTTATGGTTGGAAGGATTAACGTGCTAACCACACGTGATCACTATCCTGGTTGATGATTTGGCTATCCAACCTCTGCTGTATATTGGAGTTTATATGGACCTGGCAACCAGCTGGCAAACCATTGACAAACAAATTTTGATTCACATTAAACAGTTCAAATTATATAGTTTGTATTGTAATTGATCATTCAATTGTTATAATTCCTTGTAGAATCAATCATCAATGACTATCCATCATAGTGATAGTTAGATGATATGAGTAATACGAGTCCAGATCAGGAAAAATCATCAGAGCACTCTTAAAGAAGAGGAGAAAAAGGGACCTACAGAAATATTAGCTATGTGAAAGAGATGGAAAGGGCAGATCTCTCTCTCATCTACACTGTGGATTTGATGGGCAAAAACTCATCGACCAAACCACAAAGGACAGTGCGGTCTTTTGGTCGCAACCAAATGAAAGAGATATTAGCAATTCTGAAGATTCCGTCAACGGCCTTTTCAACTGTCAAGGCAATTTAAACGGTCGGCGTCCAAACGTTTCCAAAGTTGAATCGAAGCGTTATTAAGCTATTCGATTTAAGAATTTTTCTCCTCCAGAATATCATTTGAAATGACCTTTCTCAGTTATTACCTTGTTCCATATCATGCTGACATTCTCAATAATATTTTACATCCACTCTGCTCCTCTTTTTATTCTTTTTACACATCATATGAGACAAACCTGTATGTCATACACGAGTCTGTGAGACATAACTATATTGTTCTATCATTCCACCGCAAAATGTCATTCTCTAGAGCAATTTTCGCGTCTATTTTGTGATTCATCACTGATGAACTTTTCTGTTCAGTCTGAATTTTGGGTGAATGAGAAATGTCAAATCTTTCTGAATGTGACCATTTTCTATTCTGAAAGAAGATCTCTAGCAATATGTTCAATGCCTCTACTGTATCCTATCAAGTAATAATTAGAATCCACAAATGACAACTTGTTGATATCACCCACGTTTATCTTTAGAACTGTTGAATTGAACAAAATATTCTCTCGTAGGATAGCAGAATAAAATTCAATGATTTATTTAATCATTCAACCCAATTATAAAGTCTCACTTGATTATTTAATGATAAATTGGTAATTTATTTCATAGTCTTATCCTTCAGCAAGGTCGTACCGAGGATTGAATCTAGGGGGTTAACTCCAAAGTTCCCCAAAATTATATGTAGGCTATGCCCTCAGCCTCCCACCACCTATCGTGGTGAGCTCTTTGATGAGGTTGGATTAATCATTTCCACGGAATAACAGGTTATTCACAGAAATCGTATGTTCTTGAAAAAAATCATGAAGATTTCACTTCCTAAGAATTCTACCAGTTTGTTCTATTTCAATTCAGTTTCTGTTCAAAGAATATTTCATACAAAAAACAATACTTGTCGGATTATAATTAAAGCTTTCAATACCTAATGTTACGGTATTAAAAGGTCATCATAGGAACATGAAAGCTGATTGTATAACAACAGGCATGAATAGTTGTCCTATGTAACAGTTGTTTCTTTCCTGAAATCACTTGAATACCAAAATAAACCACATACATTAAAGGACTTACTACGGATACTACGATCCTAGTAACCCGAAAACGATTAGAGAACCTGGAGAACATCTTGATAGAATCTGTATCAAAACTAAATTATTGAATAGAAGCCCCCGACAATATCATTTGCAATGAATTATTTCGAATATTATATTCTCAACATCTCAAACATCAATAGAGTTTGAACAAAATTAGGCTGAGAAAGTTCAATAATTTGGAATCACGCCTGATAGCTCATAAGATTTTTTTAATAGAATTGCAGAGGAATTTTTTCTCTCAGAACATAGAAATTAAGATCAAACAATTACTTTTGAAAGTAGATGATTCAATGGAGGAAAATTTGGATTAGGCTAATATTCTACTACTGTACAATGCTCTGATTTCCTGGTTAAGTAGGCTAGGAACTGAACTAAAATAACTATCGCTGATTTTCCATGTACTGTATTCTGTAAGAAGCACTGGATCTATGACGTGAAATTTTTGTTTTTGACTTGCCGAATTACTGGAGAATATTGTACGGAAAATTCACTAAATTAAAATTGAAACGACTCGTGGTTTTTCTATCTACTCCATATCATTCCCCATCCTTGCGAACTCTTGCCACTTCAGGCTTTGGCCTCCCATACGGAGGAGTTTAACGTCAACTATAGACTACCACATTCTATGCGATTAAGAGTGTAATCGCATTTGGTTTATTCCATATTCCACTTTCGGTTCAATATATTCATTGGGAACAGAAATTTATACCTGATTTACCCTTGATTTTTAAATTTTGGGGGAAACAAGGGGTCTCAGCAGCTCAGGGCCATGTGTGGCTCTAGAGTGAGAACGATTTTATATTTGATGTACATATCTATCTATATATTCATCTATCTGGTTCTAGACTAAGTAATGTTTGATATTTGATGTGTATACCAGATAACCTGACCAAAAATACAGCTACCTGCTGATTTGTTGCGGTTCAATATCTTTACTTTTCCTGAACTCAAAGGCACACATTTATTTAAAACATCACACGTAAATGATTGGATTGGGAGTGACAGTGGAATGATGGGTTTCTGTGTGATATATCCCAACTGATCAGGAACGTCTTTGAAAATCAATAGAGGTGGCCGACTGCTAGAACAAGAAGACACATTGACCCACATTTCAATGTGACTCTAGGGAGTTACAGCTACAAATGTTTAGTCGGTGACAAAGTTGAGCTTCGATTATAGTGGAAAACTTCACTGTTAAACAAAGAAAGATGGGTTCGAACAATAAGTTTCTTGAATACTCCAATGAGTAGTTCAAATTTTGCAATACGTTTTCTTGTATACTCTAACTCGGTACCTATTCAGCGTGATCAAGATAAAAGTATGGACTAAAATTCAATTGAATAGTATGCATTAATGCATAGTCACACCGAAAATTCACTCAGGTGAATAATCTCCATTACATGTTTACTACAATGCTTTAGTAGAGATTATTATATATCTAAGCTGATGCACACATGTGCTTCAAGCATCTGCGTAGGTAATGAGAGAGGCGATGATATGTTTGTTTGTTTGTTTATGAGGGTGAAGCCCACATAAGCTCATAGGCTTGTGCGTGGGTAATGAAATGGATGATAGATGACGACTACTTTTTAGGTAGTCGGGACCGACGGCTTATCGTCTCCTCCGAAAGACGGGGTGGTCGTATCTATGTGATTGTGCTGTGGTCAAAAATTGTTCTCCGCTTGGGATTCGAACCAGGGTCCACCTGGTTATCAGACCGGCGCTTTATCACTCCTCCAACGAGCCACCCATGATGATAGATGATGATAGGTGACGACTGCTTCTGAGGCAATCGGGACCGACGGCTTCTCCGAAAGACATTGGTTCTTATATAAAAATCTATGACCATTTATTCCCAAATTTACTGAGAGACATCAAATAAAAATAAATGTTCTACAAAAGTATATAACTTCGTGAATACATGTGGATCCATTCAAAGTATAATTATTCACATGTTGATTATATAAAGAAGGACATTTTTAATCAATTTGATCAGCAAGCAGTAGAAGAGTATGACAAGTATGTTAAAAACTCCGGCATAATAAATGGTGCTTCTAGAATATTGATGCTTCTAGCAGCTAACTGAGGCTGTAGCTATTACTGGGAAAGCAATAATGTTTGTGCAATCTTTAGTTGATATTATTATCTGTATATGATTATGTGTATAAAACACAAGGAATAGAAATGATAAATGATGTATGATGATCTTCTTACCTCTGCCTGAGGCTCGGCATGGACTATGCATACTAGTTGCGCCTCGTACCCCTCTCCGGAATGGACCCATCCTCGTTCCACTTCAATTTCCGGTGGATCTGTAACAGAAATTGCGAATAAATTGAATCGATAACAATCACTCAATGATGGACGGAATAAAATTAAACAAAATTATAGATAATTCAGATATCGATACATAATTAAAATATTGAATTAATAACAAGTATCAGGAATTCAGGATACATTTCTACGGTCGTCTTATGGAAATAGTGTTTCCACCATGAAAAACATTTGAACGAATCAATAACCCATTGTAGTTGGTTTAAACTTGAATTTCTTACTTAATTAATTAATTTTATAGAATATTCAAGAAATTTCTACCAATTATTATTGAGTTTACACACGCTCCAATTCTTTTTGCCTTTTGGAACTGGAAAAATATATTTTTTAAAGTTGCACTGATAAACATTCTTGATTGAGTCTGAATTATTGACTTAGAGTTAATCGATATTGTGAGGTTGGTTTTCAAGACCACAGAATAATTTATTGAATGATGATAAAATTACTCCATCCCTACAGAGTATCCTTCCAGAGAATAATCATCAGGGGATGTTAGGTCTAGCGATCTTGTAGTTACTCTCTAAAGATCCATATTGGATAAATATTTCTGTTTATTAGGCGACCTGAATCCAATTAGAATTCTACACAGCTAAAGGATACCGTGCTCATACTCATTGAGTGAGTCTACCTCATTTGTGTGACAAAATTTAATTTCCCTCTGTTAGGAAATAAATTAAGACATCAAAATTTGGTTGCAGGGAAAAAATATCATCCAACAGGTGACCCAGCAAACTCAAAGAACTGAATACATTACACCAAACATGATGAGCAAGGCTAATTCATCCGTTACTCAACCTTTTTTGCAGGAAGTTAATGTAGGCTATTTCAGATTTCTCTTCGGAACTATTGCTTCCTGAAGCCACGTGTTCGGGACCTGAAAGCTGAAGTACTCGGAATTCGTGGGATGATCAAGCACATTTGCCATACAGAACAGGAGCTGCTCGTTAACAATTCAGGCGTCTTGGTACACGCGCGTCACGTCAGCGCGTCTTCTGGCGCGACTTGCTCACCATGCCCGCAGACGCCGCGCTAACGACTTGGCTCGCTAATAATTAACCAAGTACTAGTAACGCTCACCGATCGCAGCACTGCAGCGACGGCACGTGATGCATTGTCGCTCGTCACTGGATATTCAACACGACTATCCAGGTATGTAGTGTGCTATGTTCGGCAACCCACTTTACGCGAAATTAAAAAATTATGGAGATTTCGTGTTAAATGTTTCTGTATAGGTGAGTATCGATAATCTCTGATTGAAACCCACTAAAAGGCTAAGACAATAGATCTCAGTGCATTGCTTCGAAATTGATACTTTTAGCACCATCAATCACTTCTTCGTATGTATTTATTTTTTTATGTGGTGCTCTGTGATGCTCACTTGATTTCCAGGCCTGAGAGAGTTTTAATGATGAGAGAAAAAAATCTCAGGTGGTATTCACTCTGGTTTAGACCCTAAGATCTGAGCTCTGAACACTGTATTCAATCGAGCTATGATAATAAGGTCACGGCTTATCGCCCTCCACTTTATAATTTCCATCTAGAATTATTTAGCTATTTTGAGATATACATTTCACTTGGTAAATTTATTCACGGCTTGAAAAGTATGAATATTCTACACGGGTTACTTGTCGAGCTCAGCACGGGGAAAAAGATGAGATGATTTTCATACTAAATGATTTCAAGCAATAACGTGCTTATAATAAAACCAAAAAAGTAGAATCACTTCATCTCTAATAATTTGCGGATCTATGAAATTCTATTAAAGCTCTGATGATACAGAGAAATCAACACATGAAGGATAATGTTGGATCTGATCTAACGGTGAAGTAGCCGCCAAAGAGAAGCGTTCTAAGAAGTGTCATACCTCTCAGATGACTCATTAAGTTAGCTGAGTTAACAAAATTGTTTGCTACAGTTTATTTGTGACAACTGAGTCGCTTCTCTTAAGGAAGTAGTGACATTTCAGTTTGACGGGAAAACGTGTTTATCTTTAAACGTGTTGGAGAGCGTAACAGTTTCCCAGGGTCTTCCACAGTCTGTTGACGCAGCATCGAACGCCTGATGAATAAATAACGAACAGTTTCTTCTGAACGCTAGCTCCCACCATACAAATTCTATAAACTACTCTTTTGCATGGAAATCAACCAAGAAATGAAGACTTTATTGAGTAATTGGCTCTATGCTCATGAACGGCTTGTTTCTTTTTTTGTGATGGAGAAACGTTTTAAATAATGCATTGTTGAAAATATTTAAATCTTTATTGTCCTGACTTCTAAAATATGTTACAATTGCTATAATCCATTATCCTCTGAATGGGTTTCATAAGATTTGTCATTACAATCTTCAACGGGATATAAATCTAATTAGCCTTGTGTAATAATTGGAAATTATTGTAGTCCGAGACTGCCGTACAGTTAACAGACAATCAATTATTATTTATAAAATCAAATCGGATCTTGGCCGTGACCTATAGACCTTATGGGATTGTTCTCTGAAGAGATAGAATCAATTATAAAATTTTCGATCAATGCGTCCCGAATCATTTGGGACAATCCTGAATCTAAACAAACAAACGCGAAGTTGGGTTTGACAATGCCAGAGGTCAGGGAAGCATGATTTTGATCGTGCTATACTATTTTATCGTATAAACTAGAGCCTACGGCCAGATATAAGAGTATAAAATATTGGCAAGACTCCCAATAGATTTGATGGAGTTGGGGAGGTCATTCCAAGCGCGACAAGCACTAACTAGAAAATATTTATTGTAAATAGTGGTACGATGAACAGGGATTCTTAAAGTATGTTCTCCTGTCCTAGTACTTGAAACATCCAACCTTCTACCTTCAGATACAAATTTGAAATCATTTTTGAAATATATGGGCTTGCCATATTTCAAAAAACATCCCTGACAAGTTTCACAATACGAGAAAGTCTCTGTTCTGGTAGTTTCAAGGTTACACTATCAATGTGAGCTTGAGTGATCCTTTCATGACGTTCGAGGGAGTATACAAACCGTAGACAGTAGTTTTGACAGCATTGTAGTCTATTATTTAGAGTGACTTGCATGTCATTCAGCACAGAATTGCAATACATGAAGTGTGAGAATATGAGAGATGTAACTAGTAATAAGTAGTAACCTAATGTGCCTGGGGAGGATGTCTTGCAGGGCCAGAGAGAATGGAATATAACTAGCATAATAATAGTTATTCTATATTCTATTTTCTCTGGTCAGGGACCTGCACACTGTGCACAGATGAGGCTTGAATGTGAACTTGTATGCTCTTTGCTCTACCTATCAGAATGTCGAATAATGATTGAGATAATATTTTGAACAAATACATTATCGACTCGATTGAACAGTAGGTCACATTTTTCGTTCCTCAAAACTAACAAACCATTCAATTTCCATTCATTTAGTCGATACCACTGAATAATGCATGACTCTCTGTTGACATATTCCCATTCATGTGTCACCACTTCTCCTACCATTCATATGTGGATTTCTACAAAATCATTCACTGGATACTTTCAGTTAACATTCCTATTAATTCTAGAGGATTCAATTCGATATCGACAGGTCTTTGTTCATGGCATTTTTTCGTCCATTTCCCACTTTCACTTCTCTCTTGTAAAGGCATAGAAACTCATTGATGTTTTCCACTAGAGTTTAAATACTCGAAACAATACATAAATATGTGTCAGAACTCCAAATACTCATCAGTTATATTTATTGTATTATTTCCTGGGAATTCGATATGATTAGAACAACGTTACACGAAATAGTTTTCCGTCATTCTAAATTTGCTTTGATTATAAAAATAACCTATTTCCATTTTAAGTTGAAGCAGATTTTGAAGGGACAAGGATCAATTCTACCAATTCTTTCTGTGAATGTGGCCAAGAGGATGTTTTGAAATAGAAAATAATAGAATATTTGATTAGAAATGTGAAATGTTGAATTATAAAATAATAGATTATTATTCTATTAGAAATGTGGAATATTTAAATATAAAATAATAGATTATTATTTGATCATGAATGGGGAATATTATGAAGAAGAAACTTATTCAGTAGGAGTGAGATTTTTGTTTCATATGAATACACCAAATTATAGAAACTGTATATACAGAGTTAACTACAGAATAATTTCAAATTTACTCATACAAAATGGATGCTTCTTGAGATTCACACATGACGGTCATTTCATAAGTCATTCCATCTACTATGGAAAGACCATTATTCTATCGAAAATGTATGATCATATGTTCTAGTTTGACCCTAGTTCCAAATTTATTGTATCGTAGAATACAATGGAAAGAGCATCTCTCATCATGAATAAATGGTTAATTTTGGGAATTCTGAAATGAAGTTAGAAATGAAATGGATAACACACTAGCGCATAATCTCCTGCTCTACTGACTCTCTTGCTCTGCCGACGTTTGGTGCTAAGGTACTCAATCGTTGCTGGACTAGAGAAGAAGCAAGTCTTAGTGAGGATAACCGAAGGATAATCAGGGAAAAATGGCTGGCAGAGGAACAAAAGGCTTGGGTTGCCCCATGCAGGTGCTTGTTAGGAGTCGCATGAAAAATGGATGGACCATTAGACGCGAAATCCATCCAGACCACAACGAGAAAATGGCATTAATAATGGATAAGTGCCGCATTAAGAAGAGGTCGACTGTTTCTTCTCTCCTGGGTCTTTTGGCTGCTCAATTCCCATTTCATTCTTGGATGAGATGTGAAATATCATTCGCCTGTAACTCACAATAGTACAAATAACAATGAAATATGGAGAAAAGTACAGAGAACAATGTATTTTCTCTATTAGAACTTGATTGTAACAAGTTGGGCACACGAGTTGGATCAGACTTGAGATACCAGTGACCCAGTGAGTCCAGCAATAAGACTTTGCTAGAGTTTTTAGTTCACGAAAGTTGACAAGAGATAATCCTAATCCTTCTAATATGATCATTATCATGTATCTGAAATTCCCAGGTTTTCTTGAAATTCATTTATGATGTTTTACATCTATAACCAGCAAGAATAAATTTTCAATCCATAATGATATTCATGAGCTTGATTAATGGAAAATAATCAAATTGGATAGATGAATAAATGATATTCCAATTTCTGAGAATCATTATCAATGAATCGAGATTTGATAATTTTGTATTCAACGAAATTCGCAACTAGAAATATCGTGATATGGGAACTCAACCTCGTATAATAAATACTGAGACTTCTCAAGTACAGTTGAATGAATATCAACTTTCTCAATTACAAATTTTTAAGAGGGGGCTCTTTCTTAAAAAATATTGAGTTCTTGAATATTATAATAATAGGGATGAGATTGCACAATTGAATAGTAGATGCTTATAACTTACATGACACCCAAATTATCACGAGTGATCCAAATCGATAGATCTAATCAGAGTTCTAGAGTACCATTCTTGAATTCTCTGAAAATTCTCTTTATTGCATGGTACTTGACAAAAACTTTACATAAGAGTAGAATAAACGAGTTGGACTTCCCCATTGAAAGTATATCTTATAGACTAATCATTGCATTGCAGTCATATCAGCCAAATAACATTTTTCTCGCAATCAGATGACGGTTGAAAATCAATATTTCCACTAAGTTAAAACGGATTATTGCAGCTACGAGGACCGGACTTGTTTACTCACCAGATCTGGTTCCTCTTTTCGGCAATGGATTTTGGTCTGTGTGAGTGTTTTCCTTTCTTCTCCTTCATTTAGCGTCGACAAGAGAAGAAAAAGAGAAGGCAGAGCAGACGTCAACGCTTCGTTGGAAGATGATATGAAGAGGCCGAGATGTGAGGTTGAAGAGTAGAGGATGGACAAGGATTTCTGGATTGGAAGAGTGGGAGTGAGGTGTGGGGTTTTCATAGGACGCGACATACAGTGCAGAGGGCAAGTGGTGGAAAGAAAAACATTTATTCTATAGATGAAGAGACCGCGTGTCTCCGGGCAAGGTTGGAATTTGTAGATAACATTGTGCTGAAATGGTCTGTCATATCGGCAAAAGCAACGACAGCGTTCTCCAACTCATTTCGGAGAGACTGTTTACTTGGAAATACAGGGTCTATGACCTTTGTGTTGTTGTGAAGGAGGGAAAAATCGTGAGCTATGGATTGGAGTTTCACCTCTGCCGGAGATGAATTCAATAGTATTGTGATACTATAGAGACTTAATAAAGAGATCTGAATCAATATAATTTCCCCAACATGGGAAATTGTGGTTATGTCGGCTGTGGAACTTCTTCGGAACTCCTCACAAAATAAGCCATTCGATGATAATAATAATAATAGTAAAAATAATAATCAATATAAATAATCAAGTTCACAAAGAGTATAGCGTATAGTCTTAGAATATAGCGATAAGTGGTCGAGAAAACATATATCTATGCATCTATATATGTAAGCCACTTATTGATTTCTATTTCTATCGACCAACAAGATTCAAGTCATTATAGTTTTGGAGATTGTCATCAATGGGAACAAATAAAATAGGCTATTGAATAATAACACTATTATTCTTTATTGTGTTGATTGCTTTATATTGATCAACAAACACTGACATAGGCTCGAGAAAGACGGAAAATACAAAGATGAAAAGCTTTGCTGAGCATTCCTGTCTGTTGAAGCCCCTCACACAAGACGGAATATATTTACATTCGATCTCTTTTGCTACATCCCGCTGTGATGGGATTGCATGACTGTCATATTTCAAAATATACTGATTTGGTATAGATGTGAGGACCTGTCTGTCCTTTCCTATTCACGTCGCGGATGATGCACAGTATGCTCAGGCCCTGGCGACCAATTCATCCAAAGAAACCGATCTTATTCATGTTGAAGGAAAGATGATTATTGGAATCTGTCTGCTCCTTTTGGAGTGGATGCTACCGAACAAATACAGAAAAGATGGATTCTTATACAGAGATTTTATAGCATCTCATCTTATGAGGGACTTTTTTAAATCAAACTGTGTATAGTATATTAGTACTGAAGTACTTGGGGAATTTTTGTCTCATCAAACATTACTTTCAACTATAAACACGATTTTTAAGGATAATAAATTAAGGACACCCGTAACATTCGTAAAATTCAATGGATCTTAACAAACTATAGCTCATTGTTTCCAGCTCATCAAGGCAGTTCGAATGCATATATTATTTGTTAAATTCGATTAAAATTGAAGAATTTTACGACCTTGATTACTTTGAGTTCATTCACATATACCGAGAAAAAGGCTACTATTTGTGTTAAAATGTGTCTATCTTGGAAGTCATTAATAGTAAAAATTCCTATTTTGTCTTAAATTGTAGAGCATAAGCTCCTCTATAATTTGATATTAGAAATGAATGAAACCTGATATATGTGACATCATATGTAAATTATATATGTAGAAATCATGAATTCAAGTTGATAAGGTTAGATTTATTAACAATTGAAAAACATAGAAAATCACTTTTTTCATTTTCCTACTATCACTATATTCAAAATTTGATTCTAAATGAAGTTTAATCAAAGTTATCAATGCGTTTTTCATATTGAATGATAGATAATTCAATTCTGCACAATTTGAGAACAAAAATGCATTAGTAACTCCAATAAGTCCCACTTTAGAATAAAATTTTGAATATAGTGATAGTAGGGAAAATGGAAAAAGTGACTTTTTATGTTTTTCAATTGTGAATAAATCTAACCTTATCAACTTGAATTCATAATTTCTACATATTAAATGATAGAGGAGCTCATGCTCTACAATTTGAGCCCGAATACAAATTTTTACTATTAAAGGCTTTTTCCCGGTATATGTGAATGAACTCAAAGTACTCAAGGTAGTAAAATTCTTCTATTTTTATCGAATTTAACAAATAATATATGCATTTGAACTGCCTTAATGAGCTGAAAACAATGAGCTATAGTTTGTTAAGATCCATTGAATTTTACGAATGTTACGGGTGTCCTTAATTTATTATCCTCAAAGAGTCCTTCTAACTGGAAATAGCCTGAATTGAGGACGGTATAGTGGGTATTATATTGAAATATGATCTAATAAAAAATATTCTGGTAGAAAACTCCAATACAAGTATATAGAGATTTATTTTGGTCATTATTGTTGAAAATATTGTATTTTTTGTTGTACAAGGAAATATGTTGAGAGCTATAGCACAAAAAATATACAAAAAAGAATGTTCTATTTGGTCTCGAACTGTACAGGATAAAATCATCCCCAGAGGGATTTTGAATTTCACATTTCTAATGAAACTTACAGAAGATATATGAAATCAAAAATTGAGAATTGTCAAATTTCAATTTCTCTCAAAAAATACAGCTTTTTAAATCATTCATAACTAGGTTGTCGCTTATCACAGAGGGTTTGATTTGATATCAATCGCTCAAGAATTTTATTTACTAAAACATTGTAATAGAACATTTCTCTGTTCGACGCTTGGTTTTGACGTGAGTTGCAAAAAACTAGAAAATGAAAAAATTTTCCGTGGTTTTTTGGGCACCCGGTATTACGCGCCACTCAGAAAGCGTCGCAAACCCATATTAAACTTATTTGGGATGTCCACAGTGGTTTAAGATCATTTCCAGCCATCCATAATTTTTTAGGTGCTAGGCCCTTTTTTTAGTCTAATTTGCCTGGGCTATTATAAGTTATTGGAAAAGCACTGGCGGCTCGTGCCATGGGAAATGGTGAAGTGTAAAGTATAAGATACGGGCACTTCACCTGACGAGCCGCCTGTGTGGAAAAGTGATTATCAACTATGATCTTATTATGTTCCCAATAAATAGTGGAAACAGCTGAAGAAAATCATTTAAAATAATTAATACTTTCAAGTTAATGACTTGGACCATAGCTTCTTCTAATAGAAGGCCCCTTCATAGCTCCTCTTTATTCAAAGGTAGCTATGCTTGAGCAGAATCACCAAAATAGTTCATTCACTAGTTCCCCTGAGATCACCAGACCCTCAATTATAGTTTTACTGCATTTCTCATTACCTATGCAAGACTTGGTGCATCAAAATGGCACAGTTGTTCAATTCTGGGTGCTAGAAAACGGTCAGATCTTCAAGCTAATCCTGTTACTCTAGAACTGAGCAAGCTTTAACTTCAATCGCGAGGGAGCATTCCCGGATAGAACTAGATAATTAAACAGTGAAGGAACATTTTGCTGCGAGATGACCCTGGAGCTATAATGAGAATTGCTTTTCAGGTTGGCTCGGACGAAGGCCACCGATTAATTCACGAGTTCTCTCTAATTGGTCTCGGGCTTAACTTTGTTTAAAACGTCTTTCTTTGTTGACGTGGGATGTTTATGAACTGTTTCATCTATGAGAACGTAGGAATGGATCTACGATAAGGAATGGATCCTTTAGGAAATTGTATGTTGATTGTTGACTGTTAACTTGATCACGTAGTTGTTGTGATCAACAACCTCCTCATTGAGGTGCGATTCCCAAGCTTTTGCTTGAGCTGCACTACTTGAGCTGCCTGGCTCTAGCTGCGCTGTCTAGCTGAGACAACTCTTTTCACATAACTACGTACATTATAAATGTTCACTTATAATATTTTAATGCTACCGATGTATAATAAATCAATCTATAGTGAAATTCGCACTTTTTAAGTAATTGTCAAGTAAATATTGAACAAGGAAATATTACACGATTTATAATACATTCAATGACCAATTGAACATTTATAATACATAATAGCTTGACAGCGCAGCTGAAGCCAAGCAGCTCAAGCAGCGCATCCTAAGCCACTACTTGAAAATCGTACCTCAAATATTCAAATCAAGTCATTAAACCGAAAAGAGTACCTAGGTGAAGCAGAAAGGGATTTTCATTATAAAAATAATTATTCTCGACCTCGAGTTAATAATTAATCAGCACTATTATTCTGATAAATTAATATGTCTTTGAATGCTTCAGTTTCAGTTGAATAACATTCAAGTGTTATTTGATACAAGAATTTGGAAAAAATATGCAATATTGTATTTGGAACGGTTTGATTGGAAATCCGATAAGATTGTATAACTGATTGCATGATATAAGATACTCTAGTGAATAATACTGAATCACTCAACTATCGTTTTTCTTAAAACTAAGTTTTCAGAAGGAAACGTCAGCAATTTTCATTGAAAACGTTTTAGAGGTGAGCTTGGAACACATTCCATCCCAGCTATATCAATTACCATCAATGTGAATACTGCTCTCACTTTTCCATTACTCACAATGCACCATTATGAACATGACGCGGTTTTGGTATTTGAAAACTGAGTTAATTTGAAATAAAATGATTGTATCCAACAAAGCATCAGTTTTATTCTAGAGACTTTGTGCCATTGTTATCTTGTTTATCCACGAACCATTCATTCAATATAAATCACTTAACTAATAAAAATTGCCTTCCAATGGAGACTATAGAACTCAATTCTCAAAAAATCTGTATAAATAACACTGATACACCCGTTTTAGTCACAAACCGTTTATTTCAATAAAGTGAATCAAAATTTTTGAAAGACCGTGATTTTAAATGGAACTGTCGGGTGATTTTCCATTTCCTGGTTCTTAACGGTGTTTCAAAAGAAATGTGTTCCGATTAACATCGAAAACCCAATAATAAGCAAACGATAAGAATAATATCAAAGCTGTGGCTTTTGAATGAAAATACCATATTATGAAATTCTTAAGATTCTTAAAGGTATAAAACATGAGAACCGAATCATCATTTTCTTAATACAATGCAGTAAAAAATTGAAAAAATTAATTTATAATTTGAATCATTTCGTCTAATCAGGATGAAACTCAGAATGGTTTGAAATGGTTAGAGACCCAAATTTTTATGATTATTTCAAGTTCTGAAAATAAGTATGGGAGTGGGTTGATGCAATGTTGGTTAATGTTGATGCAATGTCAAAGATAATGTCATTCATGATAATCAATACGTAATGGGCAATTGGAATGTGTTAATTGCAATTATCAGTGATGGAATTAGGGATTGTCATACATGGATAATTTATCAGATCTCAAGGTGTAGTGAACAAGATGTCTTGATGAATAATAATTATCTGGGAGATAGTACTATATTGTATTGCACCGGTAGCACAACATGCAATGCATATTAATTACAGTTGGTAACGCTATTATCATTGTTTAATTTATAATCAAACACTGCAAATCATGAATCTATTAATATTGAGTTGATTTCCTTGGTATGTTGAAGATGAATTTCAACTCGTTCAATTCACATTGTAGGTTCACTTGTATTTTGATATCTGGTCAGGAGGTTTACTTCTAGATCAAAATTGAAGGATAAATATTTATTGATTCCAGTTTAGATTTTTGGCTCTCATTTTTTAGAAGTATCTTGCATATTATTATTGGTTCACTGTACAGATAACAAATATGCGTTGATCCCAATTCCACTCACCGTCATCATTTTTCGATAATTAGGGAAATTGGGAATTTGATTATGATAATAATATTGATAAAGAGGATGATGGACCATACTTATGTGCTGAAGAGGATAAAGGCGAGTGAACAACAGTGAAAATGGCCTAACCTTAGAAGTGTGTGATAGTGTGATTATTTCTTACGGTAAAAAATGATTCAGTTCCAATCATTGACATTTGATTGCAGCAACACTGTTCAACTCAGATAATTTCCAAATTTTGAAGAAGTTCCAATAACAATCTAAAACCAGTGTGTACTTTATATCCCTTTTTTGATGAACAAATAAAACTTGAAACTGAATAGAGACAATATACAGTGCTAAATTGTTCAAAGAATAATATCGCGCTTTGAGCCTTCACAACTCCTTGTACAACACTAAGTTGGAAACTTCTAGTGAATCCATGAAATATTTCCAAATTCTAGTCACAATTCAAATGTCAACATTTAAAGTAGAGCTATGCTCTACGCCTCTACAACTTTAAGAAGGGATAGACCCTCTATACGTAACACCATATCAGAATAGCATTGACCATGCTCTCTATTGAGTGACATCCTTTATACACTGATTCAGTGACATCCACTGATAAAGAAAATACCAGAATACAACCAGGAAGTGATTGATAGATTATCGATGAATGGGAATAATTTTGTTTGCCTGACGCTTCTTTTTAACTTTATTCCAAGAGGGCCAAAAAATGAGAAAAAATTTTTCCAATGTGGCGGTAAAAAAAAACAACTTTCCGACACGAGTTGAGAGTTGGATTTCTCAATATGAAGGTATCAGCTACCATTTCCACCATAAAACATCATCGTCGCAATTATTTCCACCTCAAACCCTTTCTATTTATCACCTATGAAGAGCTTAATATTTTCACAAAATTCAAGAAGAGGATTGATGTATCTATTCTCATTATTCATACTTAAAAGTGGATTATTCTTCTCAAACTCTTCTACTTTGTATGAAACTTATTACTACTATGTGAGAATATTTTTCAACTGGCCCAGAAATTTCCTTCGAAATCTTATTCTATATTCAATAATTCTTCATTTGTAACTTCGAAATTAACAATACAAGTGAGTAGGTTTGTTTGAGATAATTTTCTAGAATTAGTAATAGAATCATGAACTTTTGTGAAGTAGGTGAAAATTGTTAGAGAAAGGTGTCAGGAACTAGGACGAGCGAATAAAATCGCCACTAGCCAGGGTCATATGAAGCGAAGAACTTGAAATGGCACATAAAGTATTTAAGTGGACTGAATTTGAGGCAACCTTCACTCGATACAGAAAGGTAGTATAAAAGTTGAGCCAGTAAGGAAAAGTACTTGTGAATGTTTCATAGAGTCTGGTCTTAGTTGATCCTCAGATGCCTTCCATTTGGTCACGACAACAGTAAAACAAGTAACCTTCTGGATGAGTGGGCGAAGAAGAGGGGTAGAGGGATGGCTGAAATTTATTTTGGCGTAACTTTTTTGCACGAGCATCAAACAAACCGTACGAGACTTCGTTTAGAAGCTTGAACGTGACCTAGAGCTCATCCTTGCCGAGTCGTTGTTGGTGGGGGGGTTGATTCGAGGAACTTTTGCAGTTCAAGTGTTTTCGTCTCCTCCCACAACTAAGTGGCCAGAATAGAAGTATGGAAGGAGCCTGTGCAGATACATAGGAGCTGCTTTTATGCTCAAAATTATCAAATTTCATTAATATCATTCTGATGAATTCAGGGTCCAGTTCATGGAAATTTTGTAATTTAGCGTGAGGTGGTAATAATATCCCGTAACCTTGCTGGCTCAGGTCTGGTGTTTGAGTTTTCAGGTTGTTTCTGATAAGCGTGAGGTAATCTACGAATCAATAACAAATTGTGATTATTGTTCTTGTTATGGGTATTTTCTACGTATTAACTTCTCATAATTGGCATGGATTTGAATCTCAATAGAATAGTTTTAAGAATACTGATCTCAGCTATTCGAAGAATAGTACTGGAAAGAACTACTTGAATGAGAAAAAAAGAGATGAGAAAGGTACCCTGCTGATCTTTACTTAGCCAGTCTGTGAGATTGAATAATGTCGAAGAATTATTAATTGAGCACATTAACAATAACGAAAAGGAAATTTAAAACTCAAAGTATCTTGTGAAGTTCAATGGAATATCCAAATATCTCAATTATAATTATAATTTTGGTTGTGAACCGCAAAATATGGATGCGAAATGAGTGAATAGTTCATATTACTTGATAAAGCCCTTCTGCTTTAATAATCTAGAATGACTGATTGATCATAGGATGATTGAGGAGGAATAAATATAAACATCTTCTCCCGTAATCGAAGCTATTTTACAAACATGAGTTTGAATAACGTAGATGTTATATTCATCTGCAAACATCATTATTAATTATAAGGATAGTAGTAAGGTTATAATGAATGGAATGACAAGATACTGTATTATTGAATCATAGATTATTAAAAATTGAGATACCGGTTTTAGTTTCTACAATAATATTGATCTCATGTTTGATAAATCTGTGGTTTAACAATATCTTTGTCTTCTCATTTAATATGGATTGAATGTTACTAACACGAAATCATCTTCACTCAACAAGTGAGGGATAACTTCATAAAACGTAATTTAATGTATACTAGGCAGCAGATAAGGCTCTTCACATCGTATACAAGAAGCAGCGTTTTAGATCTCTGCATCAAATATTTAACGATATTACTGAGTCATCAACTGTAGGGTGATTATCCATGCCGTAGGAGACTAGTTTCCGATGAGGCAACGTCCTGATAGTGCTCGAATCGAATTACGTCTTCAATCTAAACCTGAACTCATCATAGTTGTTGGGTTCTCAGGGGCTAAATTCTTAGATATTTAGGTCACGAAGGTGTTGGAGCAAGTCGAAAGCTGATGGCGTTTTGTTATGAAGACATCACTAGACGCTCAAAGATTATTACTATGGAAGATTTATTATTCATCTCATGAAAATAATTATCTGTTTCTCTTTCAGGAATATAAATGAGTATTTATCAGTGATTCAATAGGAAGTTATCCTCTGCTCGATGAAGGCTATATAAAAATATAATATTCATCATCTATCAATATCATTCATTTTGATTAACATAGCCTAGCAAATGTTTCCAATCATGAAAGCAAAAATAAGTTGATAATTATTATTGGAGCTTCAAAGGTAATAATCATTGTATTTGCGTAATCAATCGAATGTGATGATGTATCATAGTATATCATGTATCATATTATATCATGTATCATATTATATTATGTATCATATTTTGATGCCTAAACAATCATATATCAGTAGAGATAGATCGAGTCTTGAGTATAATGAGATGTTCTCGACAAATATAAGAGAATATTCATTTTCCATAATAGTTCTTGTAATTGACAATCTCGGTCATATTGAGCATAGTTTTAGGATTGAGAATCAAAACTATTGTTCAATGGTGTTTTTTTTTATAAACGTCATTGAAACTAGGACTAGATAAAACCATAATGATTTTGAAAAATTATATTCATAAAAGAGTTAGAAAATAATAAGTTATAATTGGACGTAGTTATGCAAGAAGGAACAAATCCACAAAAAAAAAGATTTTTCAATATTTGGGTCGATTAACCCCTACTGTTTTGAATAAAAAAAAATCACTGGAAACCCTTATGGCAATTATGTGGGTTGGTTCCTTTCTGCAATACAATAATATCCTACTTTATGTGTTATGCAGAAAGGAACCAACCCACATAATTGCCATGGAATGGGAAGTTTTATTATAAGGAACCAGACTAAAATGTTAGTTTTTTTCAAAATGTAGGTTTTCAAAAGTTCTACAAGTTTCATTGAAAACATTCCCAGTAGAATCATCCTGTAAACCTTCATTTAGAAGATCAGTAAAATTTTATGCAAAAATCTAGGGAATCCCTCCATTCTTCCATATATATAACTTTTGAACCGCAGGAGCTACAATGAAATAGTGAGACATAAAATAAAGAGAATTTAATTTACTGAGAAATGAGAAAAAGTTTGATTTCTTATTCCCAATGAGTGCTGAGATACATTCAATGTAAGAAACCCTCACAAATGGAAACTTTGAGGGGTGCAGAGGGGGTAGCAAGATGGGTGAGGGTGGAAAATTTTGACAGAAGACTTTTCTTCATAATATTAATTCATGAGTAAAAAAATAGGCTCATATGATTTTTTTTCTCTGAAAAAAAAAAACAAAAATTTCAGTCTGGTTCCTATGGCAATTATGTCGTGGGTTGGTCCTTTCTGCATAACTCATAAAATAGGATATGTTTTTTGTAGAAAGGAACCAACCAACATAAATGCAATAAAATGGGAAATTAATGCTTTTTTTGTATATAAATATCTAGTTTATGATATTAAGAGAACATATACGTTCCCAAAATCAGAATATCTTATCGGATAATAAAATAGGAGGTATTATTGCAGTTTCATCTTTATGGTACACGATATCTCAGAAGTAGCTGATTGTGGGTTGGTTCCTTTCTGCATTACTCCGTACAATTGTGGAATAGGAAATAAAGGGACAAGAATTAAATCATAGAATACCGTGATTGAAAAATAATAATATTACTCGCATTTTGTAATTAAGGAGTTGTTAAAAATAATAGCCTTTCCCGTAAAAAATCTGGAAGAAATCTTAAAAACCTATTCTACAATTTCAATATAAGAATGAGAATATTATGTATGAGGTTGAGATACAAAACGAAGAGTTTCCATTTTTTTTTTTTCAATTAATTCTTCACATTTGAGATGAGATTCCCAGAAGACTTGTTCCGAAGTTTGTGATGTAGCTAATCATAATCACATGTTGTACAAGTTGGGACAGTCAGTTATTCTCCAGTAGGAGACTCGACTCAAGCTTTCTTGTTAGCTCAGGCTTGTGAATGATAAAAAGACAAATGTAGCTCGACTTGTGCTGAGATGATGATAATAATAAGCTCCACGCACATTTGAAAATTCAACTTCTGCCATGCAGTTACATTGCAGCAAAGTCATTTCTATTATCTTGTAGCAAGTTTTGGATGCTTTAAACTTTTGTCAACGTGGCAGGCAGAAAGGGTGGACTGGGAATAGAGTACCAGACGAGTCGGAAATGCGTAATAATGTTGTACTGTAATATTATTAAATTGCATATACGGTACTCAACGAGTCAAGATAGAGCTAGGCTATATACAAGATTTGGAGCGTGGTATGTCTGTCTCAGTATGGTAATGTAGAATGTAATCTCTCCCTCCCAGGAAAGAGGGATTTGCTTGTGAGGAGGTTTAAGAGCAATATTATTTTTTCTTCATGCTATAATAATTATCATATTCCGCCTTTTCATGCACTAACGGTTCATCAATAATATATTTTGAACTAATTATTCTATTCAAATCGCTCTGTACTGAATTCGCATTGCATGAAGCAAATCAACATAGGTAGTTTATGTTATAAACAAGCTATTCATGTATAAATTTGAGAATTATAACATAATTATCATATTATTTCTCACAGTGTGAGTAATGAGTACCCTAAACACAGCTCTTTACGTTAAATATCACTTAAGAAATAGACAAATTCATTTCATTTGAGGGACAAATTCAGACCAGTAAATAAATAGAATAAATCGAAAAATTGAAAGACATCTACTCACAGAGTACATGCAGAGATATCTGCGCAGTGACGGGCTCGCCAACTGAATTGCTTGCCGTACACAAGTAGATTCCAGCATGATGTCTTGTTGCCTGCTCTATTATTATCGAGTAGCCCTCCACTGACTTCTCACCCGAAGGAAGCAGATTATTCTGTAAACATAAAATATTTCATCCAGCAAAATTTCCATTGATAAAAATAAAAATAGAAGTTTATAAAAATTGGAGCGGTTCACCTATCATCGATAAAACTTAAGAATAATTGTCAGTTGTTCTCCGATTGTGATTATTATATCAAAATTTGTAAAATGGCTTATCGCAATATAAGGTAGATTTTTTTATTGGGAAAGTCACACTCTATAAAGATTGAATTACAGTTTGCCTTTGAATGCATGTTTGCGTCGGCATTCTGTTAAGTGGCTATCATTCTGAATCAAAATTATGTGCTGAGTACACTAACCTCAATGAATTCGCAAACTTTCTAACCGGAAAAGTTTTTCCACCGCAGTGGAAATGCACGTTACTCTTCTATTCGCCTAAGGGATTCCACAATTTCAGAGGCATTACCGGAACGCACATCTATCCAACGATCTGCTTCCTACTCCAGAAACAGTTAAACGAAATGCTCTCTTAACAAGTTAATCAGAGAGAACCAACTTGAATAGCTCCCTCAAGCTAGAGCTGAAATGGAAGTAGTTGAGCTCACTTAATTATCTGTTCTTATAATATATTTGTTTATTATTAATTGTTCTCCATTAAGTCTGCTTCATCACTTCTCGAAATAAACTTCTTGTGGTTGATTCAAGACCAAAATAACAGTGTAGGTGAATGGAATATTGTCTTATGATCAATAACTGACAATTTTTCAAATCAATCTCAATGCAATTCTGGGGTTGAATGTAGAATAATTGAAAAAGAAAAAAAAACATTTATAGAACTCTTGAAAGGTGATCTCAAATCTTCCTCGACTAACAGAGTACCTACCTGTATACCTACCTAATAGATGACACTACTAATCATCACTCGTTCTTCTTATCATTTATATTTCATGATACAGTTTCATGTAAAAATCCAGAAGAAATTTGTTGCCATACATCATACCTCATGCATCATGAACTCTTTGAAGGACTTATTATAATCAACTTTACATTCCACATAGCTTTTCTCACAGAAATGATCATATATAGAACCCTTGGAAAATCATTAACATCTTCTGAAACAAAAAGTTGTCACTTTTGCAAAGATTAAGCTCCCATCATCTGATTTTCGGAGCACTTACTTGAAGAAATATTCAATCAATAAAATCGACTATGAGGTAAAACGTCAGATTCTTTCTTCGATTCTTTCTTCAGAACACTTCACAATAATATTCTCTACTGGTCCAAAACTCCTTGATACATCGATCAAACTCAAGTAATGCAAACGACTATCAAAATTACTCAATCAGTTGCTTCCATAGAATCTGAGGAGTCGGCTATCAGCCACGGCAGAGGTCGGTCGTCTTTCGTTACCTGTCTCTTATCGCTTATCTACCTGGTGTTGAAACGTTCGATCGTGCAAAATTCTAACCTATTTGTGACAGTTTTGTTATTGTGAATCGTTATGATTATTAGCCAATTTACTAAGATTTTAATCGAATGCAAAATACAGTTGATAAATATTTTGTGTCATCGGGCAATAAAAGAGAGAAACGGGTTCTCAGTTCGCCGGACGGTGAGGAACAAGAGAAAAAACGTGCAACGGTTTCCTTGTCAAGTGTTGAATCAACGTCAAGTGCCCTGTTAAACATGGGGGAACACATAGGTGACATTGAAACGGTTCTTAGCAAGTTGCTTGATGAAAAACTAAGTGCATTGGCTACGAAATCGGATATTTTGGGCATACAGAAGTGCTTCGATGAGCTTAAAGTGGAAAACGAACAAATCAAAGATGAATTGCGAACACTGAAGAAAGTTAATTATAAATTGATTAAAAGAGTGAACAATTTAGAGGACCGATCTAGGCGAAATAACTTGATTTTCAAGGGTCTCAAGTACAATAAAAATGATGTTCGTTGCGATTATGTGATAAGGAGTTTTGTGGTTCATAGGGATTATAGTATCGAAACTCGCAGAACACGTGCAATACTCTTTGAATGCAAAAAGGAACTCTCTCGATCGTTGGAAGGGATAAAAGTGTATGTAAACGTGGATAAACTTTTCATTTCATCGAAGGACAAGTATTTACTTATCCCGAGAAGGAAGGGTTGAAGGCAGGAAAACAGGATGGACTAACTAAAATAAAGGATATGTTTCATCTAGACTTTGTAGAGAGTTTCAAGAAAATAGTGGATGCTGGAGAGAGAGCGCCAGGAGTGCATGAAGACGAAACTGACATGGACATTGTATCTAATAAATAGGAAAGTGTTGTCTGTCAGGGTTATGAGAGAGATTTTAACAAAATAAGCTGTTTTAACTCAATTTTCAATTTGTTAGGCTACAATGTAGGAGGTTTGAAAGGTGAGATGCATGATTATGATTTTATTCATTTTATCAAGAGCTATGATATTATTTATTTGTATGAAACTTTCATCGAAGAGTCAGATAGTGAAGCTATTAGAAATGAATTTTCCGATTATAATTTGTGTTTTGTGCCGGCTTCAAGAACGAATATTAGGGACAGAGCTAGTGGCGGAACATTGCTGGGGTATAGTAAAAAAAGATTACACAACAAGGCGAGGTTTGAGGTTTTGGGTGATACAAACGTAATAATAGTAAACTTTCAAGGGGAAGATGTATATATATTTCCAGTATATTTGAATAGTTCACAAGATAGATGGGATTGATATTTAGTGATATTGTGGAATTTGGTCGAAAATCATGGATTGGATAAAAATTTCATTCAACTGGGCGATTTCAATTGTAGGATGGGAAATTGTCAAATAACCCCTGATGAATTAACGGGACCTGGGGTGAGAGTCAACAGCAGTAGGGAATCGAAGGATGTTATAGTTAATAGAAGAGGTAGAACAATTTTAGATCTATGTGAAAGGCATGATTTGGTAATAGTAAATGGGAGATCAGAGAGTGACGTAAAAGGAGAATTCACATTCGTTAGTAGCTTGGGAGCATCCGTTATAGATCTTTGTTGTGTATCTGGAAAAATTTTAAAGCTGATAGATGATTTTAGAGTAGATTCAGTTATATTTTCGGATCATTTTCCTATTGAACTAAAAATTATTAGATCTGAGCTTCGAGAGGATGAAACCCATTTGTCGCTTCTACCAAGGTACAGATGGATAGAGGGTGAAAGAGAAATTTATGAAAGACGTGTGAGGAGGAAATTGCAGGATACAATATAATACAATATTGTTTATTTATAATACTGAAGTTGGAACGGCGCAAATATTAGACGTGATAAAGGGAGGTATGAATGGACTACATAATGGAAGTGGGATTAAGAAAGAATTTAAACAAGTATGGTACGACTGGGAATGTGAAAGTGCACGAATAAGAAGTTTCAGTAACCTCAATTTATTTAGAAGAACGAATGCGAGTTGTGTTAAAGATATATATATATACAGGCCAAGAGAGATTTTGAGAATCTGTGCCATAATAAGAAACGGATGTATTATCAGGATATGAGCAATAAGTTAGGAATGTTAGAGACGCGAAAACATTTTGGGAAACAGTAAAATTTTTTAAAAGCAATAAACGAGTAATAAATAAAACAATTAAAGCAGAGGAATGGATTGAACATTTGAAAAATCTTTTTACCCCGAACAAAGCGGCTGTACCAATAGATTTTGCGATTCCATTCAAAAGAGATGATATGCTGGATGGTTTGATAGAATTATCAGAGGTTGAAAGTGCACTTAAGAGATTAAAAGATAACAAGGCGCCGAGTATTGACGGTATTCCAATAGAGTTTTTCAAGAATATTCCGAATGAATTGATGGATAAAGTTTTATTGTTTATTTAACCACGTTATGCGCAATGCAGATGTACCATCAAATTTCAGAGAGGCCGTAATATTTCCAATCCATAAAAAAGGTGACACTTCAAATTTGCCAAATTACAGGGGGGATATCTTTTGTTAATGCTTTTTCGAAGTGGTTTACAACTATTTTACTGGCAAGACTCGAAAAGTGGGTAAATTTTAATGATGTTTTGTGTAAATACCAGGCTGGTTTTAGGAGGGGGTACTCTACAATGGATAATGCATTTAATCTTTCTAGTATTATTAGTCTAAAATTGAGAAGGAGGGGTGGAAAGGTCTACTGCTTCTTCGTGGATTTGAGGGCCGCGTTCGATAAGGTGGATAGAACTGCCCTAGTACATAAATTATACGATTTAGGGGTATCCAATCAATTCGTAAGAATAGTTCAAAGCTATTATATGGTGTGGTCCGAAGATGACTGATTATTTTGAGACATTAAGCGGCTTGAAGCAAGGATGTATTTTGTCCCCAATTTTGTTTTCTCTGTTTATAAATGATTTATGCGATAATATGGTTGAGGGAGTTTGGATGGACGAGCTCAATGTGAAGGCCCTACTGTACGCTGACGACCTTGTATTGTTTGCCACAACACCAAAAGCTCTGCAACGTATGATTGATAATTTGAGTGAATACTGTGACAAATGGGGATTGGAGATAAATACCGAAAAATCTAAAATAATGGTCTTTAGGAGAGGGGGTCGCTTGGCTAACCATGAGGAATGGTTTTTGAATGGGAATGGAATCGAAGTGGTTAATAGTTATGAGTATTTGGGTGTCGTACTCACGCCGAAACTGTCATTTACGGAGCATGTGAAGCAACGCGTATCTGTAGCTGAGTTTGCAATTAATTGTGTGAAGAAGCTTTATAGCGAAAAATGAGATTGGAATAGAAGCTAAATGGGAGATTTATAAAGCTGTAATCAGAGGTGCCCATCCCCCCCATGGATAGAAGCGCAAATCCCCCCCATTTGCCACTGCTTCAAAACCCCCCCCCCCCCAATTTGAATTCGGTTACCTGTCCTCTCACAATATAAGTTCAATTAGCAATTGGAATCAATTAATGTAATCCTAATATAATTAAGAAGAATTTTTAAGTATTCCCAAGAGTGAAAAGGCGTTCAACATTCTACATATAAAAGAAAACATATATTTACCCATACAAAATTGAGTCTTCTCAAATGAAATTTTGATGTACAAAAATTGAAGAAGTCCTTCAAAGGATCTTTCATTGATAGGCTATATTTTTCACTTTTTAATGCCACCATTTTTCACCATTTAATGCGTCTCCATCAATCTTTTTATTTCACTTTCAGGTAGATTACAAAATATTAGCATCAAGCAGACATAATTTAAATCAAGGTTCATAAATTTGAAGATAATTGACAAAGTTTAGAATTAGATACATTCATGATTTATTGATATGAAACTGTCACAAAATGGAGAATAAGTATGTAAATGGAGTATCATTTGTATAATTCTTTTTTTTAGTGCATTTCATTCGAAAAAATGCACTATTGGTCTTGCCCTGACAATCGAAAATTCATGATGTGATATATTTTTTACACGTTTCCAAGCCCCCTAGAAAACGAATTTGATGTCCGTTCAAATTCATATATCTCTATATATATAATTATATATGTACAGATTCTTGTTAACACGATAACTCTCAAAGGGCTTGTCGGAGAGCGACCAAATTTTGCACAAAAATCATTATAGTTGAATTGATTTAACTTCTTACTTCGACTGGAGGGGAGTCCTCTCTTCAATGGGAGAGAGAGAGTCTGCACAGCCAATAGTAACAAGAAATGAGCAAATGATGCACGCGCTGTTGTCAACTTTCCACTCCCATACGCACAGGTGCATTTTTATAAAATGCTCTGAGCAAGGAGGAACTACTAGATTAGCTTGTCTGTGTCTAGTGCGTGGATTGAGGCATTCGAGTAAACTGTCGTATCAATGAGGCAACGGCAACACTGCGCCCCACATGTTGCTTCTCCCCAGATCCCCACGAGTAAGAAGTATTTTCAAAACGACTATAGTGTTGATATCTCGGTCAAGTTCGTTAACCAGCCAAATTGGTCTAAGGGAAAGGGGTGGAATTAGGAGATGAAAATTCAGAAAAATCACTACAAATAAACCAATAACTTGATTGTTTTGAAAATTGGTGTATATAATACCCTTATTATGCCCTACAATTTGAGCCATCAACGAAAAAAATCCAATCAAAAATGGTGGAGAAAATAGCAAATAATATGCCGAAAATTGTGTTTTTATGGGTTTTTCGAAAACGGCACCTTTGAATTCATACCCTGAATAGCTCATTATGAGTCATATGATTCGAGCCATCATAGAATTTGAAATGCACTCTTTCCAACCGCCAGCTGCCGGAGCGAATTTTTTGTTAAAAAATTATTGATGTAGTCAGTGCTTGATTTGTTAAATTAAAGGTTCCATTACGGAGGTAGGAGCGTAGGTTGGTGGGGGGTCCGGGGGAGAAAAAAATTAAATTTCAACTATCTGAAACCCGTTTTTAGAGTAATTTTAGAGTTTTTAGTTGTGTATTTTTACCATAATTTTTCCATATTTTTAATTAAAAAATTAGAATGATTCACTCTCCCTACCGCCAAGATACTACTAATATTACTAGATACCGCCAAGATTAAGCCCTGGTTGTAGGTTGTAGTAAACATATATAATCATCATTCATATTTCTTCCATCAAGTTCAAAAGTTTCTCCATACTGTATTATATCTTTCAATTTCATAAAATTTCGAGGATTTTCCTCCCAAGTTACACATTTATTTTATTCACTCATTCACTTTTCATTCATTCAGATAACCTAGTGATGATGAGTGGGTGAGTAATACTTGGGCTTAAAGACGTTTCTGAGTAGACAATGAGGTGATAGAACGGAGGTGAGATGGAAGTTTAAGGGTAATGTTAAAGAAACAAATGAATGAAAATACTTTCACCTCCAAAAAAATATAAGATTCAATAAGAAAATCGTCTTTGTTCATTCCATATAAGTCTAATATGAATTTGCGACGAGTTCCAAAGTTTTCTGAAATCATGTCTTAATACAGTACCGAACATATCGCCCTGAGCTACATTACCAGTAGGAAACTCTTCAAGGATAATAAACTAAAATATAAGGACACCCGTGACTTTCGTAAAAGTTAACTGATCTTGACAAACCATAGTTTGTTATTCTCAGCTCATGAAGGCATTTGAAATGCATATATAATTTGTTAAATTTAATTGAAATTCAAGAATTTCACTATCTTGAGTACATTTATCTTATATACCAAGGAAAGGCTGCCATTATTTGTGTTGAAATGCGGCCATCTTGGAAGCCATAGGTGGGGAAAAGTTGCATTTGGGCTCAAATTGTAGAACAAAATCTCCTATTTCTTTGAAAAAAAAAAAATCATTTTCTACTTTGAATAATCAAATAAAGACATGAGTGTTATTGGTGTATGAATATAACACCAAAAAATTGAGGGATCATTATGAAATCTCCTCCCCCCCAACGTGGAAGATATAAGCGGAAAGTGAAATCCCTCCTGAAAATATAAAAATTGAATATCAGAGGAAAACCTCTTACAAGTTTTGATAGTAAATAAACACAGAAAATCAAAGCTAATTATTGAAATCCCCCCCCAAACTTGAAAACTATAAGCTGAAAACAGAATAAGTCACCAATTGAAATATAATTGTAAGGTTTTTTTTTCACCGGTATGAATATAAAACAAAAACATTCTTAGGCTATAAAAAACACCTAAACTCATAAAATATACGGTGAAAACAGAATTCCCTCCTAAAAATGAAATTATCTAATTTTTTGAAATAATTTTATTTCGGGGTGAATTTTTATGAGTGTTAATAGTGAATGGATATAACATAAGAAGCCATTGAGGGCTGATTTTAAAAAAATCCCCCCAAGACTTGAGAAGTATAAACAGATAATTGAATAAGATATTATAGGAAAAAATTCACGAGTGTTGAATATTCAATGTCAAAAACATTTTGAGCTTAATTTAAAAAAAAAACTCCCCGAAACTTATGAAATAGAGGCCTCAACTGAAAATGGAACTCATACGAAAAATAGACTAGCTCAATTTTAGAAGAATATTGAATGAATATGAGAAAATTCATTTTGGGGATAGTCATGAAGAATCCCCCCCAATTCAAAAAATAAAAGCTAAAAATACAATCCCCCAACAATATTAGAATTGAATATGAGAAATGAAATCTTCTACAAGTGCTTGAATATAACACAAAAAACATTCTGGGGCCAATTATGAAAAATCCCCCCAACTTATAGAAAATGAGCTAAAAAATATAGAATCCCCCCCAAAAATCCCCTCTGGGCACCCCTGGCTGTAATGAAGTCTGTGGCCATGAATGGAGCGCAAGTATGGGGATATCAGTATTGATACCAGTATTAGGGATATCAGTGAATCATTACCCAGATTTTTTGTGTAAAAGATGCTATCATTACCACAATCGACACCCAATTATATATTGCAGATGGAACTGGGCATGGAACCAGCGTTTCTGAACGTTTTAAAAATGCATGTCGAGTATACATTCAAGGCATTGAATATGGCAAGAGATAGACTACCTAGAAAGCTTGCTGAGAGAATAATATGTGTAGGGGGAAATATGTGGGAAAATATTATGTGTAGTTAGCAGTGAGCAGCCGCGTCGCAATTTCATAGCCTATATATCTTGTTAGACAAGGAAAAAGGAAGCTATTTGAAATTAAATTTTGATAAGAAGACAATGGGTCTCATCCTCAAGGCACGAGGGGCTCTTTTGAATTTAAACTTTGGGAATGGAAGGGAAGAAACTCAATGGCTCTGCTCTATGTGCAATCTGAGGCAGAGGGAAGACGTGGAACACTTTCTGGGAGTTTATCCTGTACTAGTGGGAGTACGTAGAATGTATTTAGGCAAGAACATTCTAGCGGACTCAGAGATTAAAGAGTGGTTGAATTGAAAAGATTGGACTATTTCAGCAAAGTCTGTAGAAAGGGCAATCAGTATTAGAAAAGAATTGATCAGGGAGTTTAATTACTGAATTTAATCTTTATAGAGCAATGAAGCAGTTATTTTTCATTTTGATAGCTTAAACTATTTACCGAGTAATTTCATAAAAGTATTGGTGAAATAAATTTTTTATTCATTTATTAATATTCATGGGCTATATTTCTTTATCCTTATTTATTTATTCTCTATTGGGTTTAAAATCAGTATTTATTTTTCATAGTAATACGTAAAATATTTACCGAGTAATTTTATTAAAGTAATGGTTAAATGAATTCAATTTTATTTATTGATATTTATGAGCTATATTTCAGTATACCTATTAATTAATTTATTTATTTTATCTATTGGGAGCAAAATAGTAGTAATATGATACCGACGTCTGGCAGACAACCTTTCCGGTTATGTAAAATTTTGTCTTGTGTTACTAAATTACTGAAATGTCAATCATTTTATTTTGTTTTTCATGGATAATCTATTTTATTTTTCAACATGATTGTAGTGCATAAGTTTTATTCTTATTCAATAAAGGCATTTTCTATCTATCTATCTATCTATCCATAGAATCTGAGATCTATTGATCCGGTCTATCAATCAATCGGGAATGTCCTTCGAATTCCCACTCTCAAAATATTCCTGAATTCACTCTTTCGAATTCTTCTATCCTAGTCTTTTCTATGTTCTGAAGTAGATTAAATTCAATGACAATCTATTTTCTTCTCAGAGTATAAGAAATGATAGGCTAATATTGATTCACTGGATTTTACACTTGAAACGAATCATCAGTACCGCTCATCGTAGTAATTAGATTACTCATTATAGTAACCTATTAGTGAAGTAGTCTTCAGATCTTTCAGAGGTATTCAATTGAGCTCTTATCACTCTCACCACCAAGACCATTGATTTCACCAAATCAAAAGCTTTCAATTGAGTCGAAGCTGGGTAGTACTGAATACGAGTACTTATCTCATTCACAAATAAAGCCATCAAGGAGCCAAGGTGCTGGTAATCCAATGTCTACCAAGTGGTGAGAACCTTTTTCTTATGTTCCGTTCAACAGTTGAGAGGGTAAACTTTAGTACGAGCTCGAAATACGTAGCAATCCTCAGTCACTTCACAGGTTTATTCACTATTGAGCTCTCAGAAACGAAGAGGTGGAACTTTTAATTTCCGCTACTGCGTATTGAAACAGGTTGGAGAAACGCCACGCATATCTCAATGCTTCAATATTGTTCTTTCAATCTCTTCACTATTCTTCACGCAAGTCTATTTTCCCTCTAAATAATCAACAAAACTCAAGAGCCTTCTATTGATACATTTCTTCGGGTTGAAGTCGAATCAAATTAGCTAGTTCATTACTATACACCAATTATATCATGAATTAAGAACAATACTGAGAACTATGATTATCCTATTATAATAGCCTACTTCATACAAAATATACTATTTTACAGTCAGATAATGGACTATCCGGCAGGTTCGCTTCGCTTTTACGCCTGAATTCCCCTTATTGGAGAGGGGGGGGGGGCACGGATCCTCGGAAGTGCAGGCAAGAATGAGACAAACAGGCTCGCTTCGATCGCCTGCAAATTCTATTAAACCGTGTATGTTTTGTTCATCATCTCACTCAATAGGGTCTTTTGAGCTGCTGGTAGTCTCAGAAGGATCTTGAAATTTCTCGAACACAACTCATATTAAATATCTAGACCTAATCTGAACCTGTCTACCAAATTCCAACATCTCCTGCTAATTGTTTCTCAAAAACAGCTTAGAAAATTGAAAGAGGATGTGAATATTGGGCGTATCCTTGGGAAGTTTCAAAATCCATTTCTTTACGCGTGAAGTCTAGAGGTCTCATTCAATATGTCTGCTAAATTCAAACACATTCGGTTTTGTAGATTTTTAGTTACATTGAGTCAGAGCCGGTTCACTCCCATATAATATATAGATTGTTCAATAAAAATAGCTCAGAGTATCAATGATGGTTTATTAAGATAACATATCATTTTACTAATGGTAAAGCAGAAGTATGAATTATTGGAATTATTAGATATCTCTGATAGAGAATCTTACCTCTAAAAATCATTATAAAAACAAAAGATGCTTTCTGTGCAAGAGGTTCGACATCTGAAAGATATACTACCTCAAATATACTACCCTTGCGAATGATTAACATCAGCATTATTCATGATTTTGAAATATATTCTTACCTTTCTAGTCCAAGAAATGACTGGCACTGGATTTCCAGAAGCTCTGCACTCGAGTGTCACAGTCAGTCCTTTCTTCACCTCGACATTGCCACCTGAAGTCACACTGTGAATCCGAGGGGGCACTGCAACAAACCGGAAATTAAGTTCATTGTTATTGAATCTACTTTAAAACTTCATAATTGTTATTCAGTGCCAATCTCATTGTCCGGAATACTAGAACAATTAACATATTTTTGTTGAATACTATTGGAAATATATGGATTAGAAATTATTGGGACTAAAACGAATTATAAATTGAGTTTATTATTATGGACAGTAGTTTATATGCTCTGATTAGAATTGATAAATTGAGTGATTTTTCAGTATGTATCAGCCGCCAGAGTAAATTTTCTTCATCTATGCTGTAAGCCGTACTTGATCAGAATTCTGATTGTGATTTAGTTGAATGTGAAACAGCGGTTGAGTGTTAAGATCACCAAAAATAATTTTTTTCTCTATGAAATATACTGTATATAATTATAGTTTTTTCTATATTATTTTATTTATGCAACCACCACTCTTCTCAACCAACAGTCGCCAACAGTCTTTTTTCTATATTTAGAAGCCGATTTTTCGGCTCTATATTTATTTCCGCAATGGTAGAGTTTTTGAAGACTAAATAGACGTTTGATTCTTCGTAGTTCTAATCCCAAGCAAATATCAGCTTTCATAGCGCAGCAATATCCTATTTCAAACATTCGTTCCATCAATTGAAATGCATGGATAATTTGAAATTGTAATTGTAAATTCTCATCACATTAATAAGGGGTAAGTAACTTAATGCATCTCTATTTATGGTTCTGTTGCAATGGACACGAATAGTGCAATAACGATGATTATTATAATTATCATGTAAAGGAACGATGCCATTTGAAACTCATCAGCATTTACGCAAATCAACTGTGACGACCTACACGGTTTGAACAGTCATTTCAATTATTAGATTCGCCTACATTTAATTTATATAAATGGAGGGTTGGCAAGCATGGTGAATGAAGCGCGAAACCGTCACTACTTGAATTTGATTGGAGTTTCTGGTCGCCATATTTGAACTGTTCATCTTTTGTTTATTCGAACTGCATTTGAATACCTAAGCCGCAAAACGATGCACTACTATGTTGACATAATTAACTGTTTTAATGGAAAACAAATAGAATTGGCATCACGATCTGTCGTATGATTGGCGAAATATCTCTTTGGTAAACACAAATGCTCCCAATTCAATCGTCAGCATAGAAGTGCATTAGATTTTAGAATAATTGGTGGATAAAGTTTGCTTTCTCCAATCACATTAAAGTTTGTCAAGCTATACATTCCACAACACAGTTGACATCCATATCAACAATAATTTAATCTATTACCAACAACAATATTATCAATCTAATTCATCAACAATAAAGTCTTAATGAATTTTGATAAGAAAACTCATTATGGTGTTGGTTTGTCAATTTGATAGGAATACAGTACCAAGTACTAATATCATGACAAGTTTCAAAAGGTGCTTTCTAGTCTTCGCATAAGCTTAAAATTCATCTATACGTTTTCTATTGAGAACTAAACGTTGGAATCATCAATAGAGAAATAGGGAAATGCTTCCGCAAATTAATTTTATTCATGGATTCTCAGTTGATTGGAATATTTATAAATTTAAAATTCACTACTTGGAAATACACTAAAAATTCACCCAATCACACTGGATACAACAGCTTGAAAATTTAATTACAGTTCAATTACACTGAAGAGTCTCAGATAATTGAGAATCCCTGAAAGTTATGCAAACTTCTTCTCTCAACTGAAACCCAATATTCATTAGAAGTCTCAACTTGTTATAAACTGTCTAATCAGCTAATGATAGTGGAATAGGAGCCAAAGCTCTTTTTGCTTTTATTTTTTCTTGAACCTTCTCCCAGACGCCCAATATTCTTATAACGGTTCTAATAAGGGACAATGAGGAAGGAAGATTCTGAATAATGAAAGATTAGTAGGATACTCTAATCAGAATCTTAATAATGATACCGGGAATAGTTTCATATTCGTTCATCAGCTAACAAACTGCATATTGATCATATCTAATAATAATATTGGAGATTGGAATATTATTTATACAAGAATATTGAATCCTATGATACTTTGATTAGTCAGAGTCAAAGCACCCCTGTTTGAGGAATACAACTTTATTCGGTATAAAGTTTAGTCACCGCTTATCAATCCACTGGAAGTTGCTATACACACTGGCGGCTCGTACCCACGAAGCAGGTGAAGTGTGCTTGTATCTTTTTCTGTGTGCAGCACTCCACTTATTTCGTGGGCACGAGCCGCCAGTGGCTATACAAAAACACATAGTAAGATATAAAAAGCCCAGATAATAATTAGGGAAAGCGGTTTGTCCCAATGGTAGAGAGCGTCTAATCGGTGAGATTAGATAAGCGACGTGCCTCTGCCACCACTGTTGTACTGGTGACCGGTTCCTCTGAATTCAATTTATGAGCCACAAAAATCGCTTCCCGGTGTTTCGGAACCCACCTAAAGCAGTAGGTCCATTCATCTCTCATCATCATCCTTCTCACGCACAGGCTTAAGAGCCAATGTGGGCATCTTCAAAAGAGTTTGTAATTCAATTTACATTGAAACTTCACCCTTTTGGAGGTTTGCGGTAGAGATAAGGAGCAGGAAGAGGGGCGGTGGGAAGTGGTTACTCGAGCCAGGACACTCGACAATTTCAATGATTGGTGAGAAGAAAATTATAATCAACTTGATCTTTTTACCCTCTACAATCATACTATACCAGAATTCACTCTAGATGAATTGACTAGACAAATTCAACAAGTGATGAGTTCGAGAATATTCCAAACAGAAACATCTAGAATATTTCACAGGAAGATGAGCTAATGCTGATGAAATTTATATCAAATGTTCAGAAATACATTAAGTTCACACAAAATGTTTGAGAAGAAATTTTGGCTTTCAAACTTGTAGTATGGAGTGGGGAAATTTATATTTCAAATCGCTAGCAATGACAATTTTGAAACAATAATTGGATTCAGCAGCATCCACATCATAAATGCTTCCTGACAGTTTTTTTTTCAGTCAGATAGCATGTTATCCAGCTCGGAAGGGTTAGGAATAGAATCAGAGAAACTGCTGCGAAAGTGCTTCCACACAGGCAGAGAGGGAATTCTAATTGCCAAAGTAAAATCCAATGGAAGCTCACGCCGGCAAACTGATAGGATAGACGCCGTCGGCCATCCCACCCTCTAAAAAAACCCACCCGGTCACCACACGAGATATCCGATGGGGGCAAAAATTAAAAACATAAAATACGAGCTGTAATCCTCTCTGTTCTTGAGTTTCTCCTGAAAAAATCCCTTCTTGCAGTGAATCATTTCAAGCTAGGTCTTATCCGTCGGATTAATTTGTCCAGTTTTTATCTCGTTTGAATACATTTTAGCGAAATACCATTGCTTGCTTCGAATTGATAAGAAGGGCCGGTTGCCATATGGAAATCGGCTCGCAGCCTACAAATTGATCAATGCTTGAGCAAATAGAATTTGTCGCGACCAGTTGCTGCCATCACCAACAGTTTGCTGCCTTAGCATTCCAATGTATTTTTAATTCATTCATCAATTAGTCGCTTCTTGTGAATTCGAAGGATAAACTTCCTGTCGTTCTTTATAAATATTTCGTTACTCTACTGCAATAATCAATTGCCGGCCTGGTTGGAGCAGTGGGCTAGGGCGTCACAACCTTCAGTCCGCTAGCACTGCCGCAGGTCTGGGTTCGAATTCCAGTGGCATGGCTGTTTTTCACCTTCATTAATAATAATAATAATAATATTATTTATTTCGCCAAAAATTACATACAATAGTTAATTACAGAATATGAATGATACATACAAAATGCATAATAAATTTAAATTAAAATATATCTAAATGATTTGGCACAGCCAGCAAAGAAAACTTGTGCGCTAGCTGCGAGTTCATAAAGCGAACAGCACAAAGTAAAGCAATACCCAAAAATGAAAAAAACAAGACTTAAAATAAATGAAGATAATTGCAATAATAATGCTTATTATAAATAATACAATGATAAAATTTGAATAATTTCGTGTTGAGATCAATATACCGGTGATATCCAAAAACAAATCATGTTTATTCTCCCAAATGAAAATTAATGAATAAAAATACAAAAATAATAAATTTTCAGTTATGAGCACATCCCAGTGCTTGATCAATTTTCAAAAGTAAATATAGAAGATAGAAAGACATTCAAAACTCAAATAAATCATGAACAGACTTATTAACATTTAGGTATTGTAGAATATATATTTTGCCCAACCCATAAATTTATTTCCCTGATTAGTGCTTTAGTAATTTTTGAATTAATGAATTTTATCGGAATTTTGTTTGAATATATATTGCAAAGATAGGTGAACTGGTGTCGACAAACTACTAGTTTTATTAGGTTGATATTGAAATTATTTAATGCTAATGATCGAGTCTGATAAGGTATATTCCTAATTTCTAGATTATTTCTATCCTTATTTAAGTGCAAAACAACCCTCGTTACATACATCTGTCTAAGTGTTGGTACATTTAATTCTTCAAAAAGTTTCTTGCTTGGGTATCGTCTTGGTTTACCCAGTGCTGCCCTTATAAGATGCTTTTGTAATGTGAAGATTTTATTAAAGATTAAGATGTGAAGATTATTAATCGCATATTGAAACAGCGAGTGGGCATACGCAAAATAAATTGATCTTTTCACATCAAGGTCTTTCAGTTGATTTATCTTGTAGAAGCTATAAACGAGAAATTTAAGTTTAGAAGATAGGTAATTCATATGAGAATCCCATTTCAAATATCTATCCACCACCACTCCCAAATATTTTATAGAATTAACTTTTTCAATTTGTTGGCACAAACAGTTCAACCCAGTATTCAAGCAGTGAGGATCAGTGTGCATTTTCAATTGCAATGAATCATCTGGTTGACCCGCTAGTGTAGGAGAAAAGGTGATATACTTTGTTTTTTTCAAGTTAACAGTTAGAATATGATTATCCATCCAATTCTTCATAATTTTTAAACCCTCATTAGCAAATTGGTAGACTTGGCGCCAAGATTCACCTGAAAAAACTAGTGCTGTATCATCAGCAAATGAAATTTGGGTGCAATGTGGTATTGTTAATTTTAGAGCATCGTTTAAGTAGATCAAAAATAATACCGGGGACAGTACTGTACCCTGTGGTAGGCCGAAACTAGATGAATGATCTGTAACTGATGTACCATTCAAGTTTAATGTTTGTTTTCTGTCCTGAAGATAGCTTTTTAGAAGATCATTACATAAGCCTCTTATCCCACATTTATCTAATTTCTTCAATAAAATACTATGAGGGACTGTATCGAACGCTTTTGCAAGATCTAAGAATACAGCCAATGTTTTTTGTTTAGAGTTGAAGTTTTCATCTATCAATCTAGTCAGGAGGATAATTGCTTCAGTTGTAGACTTTCCGTGCTGGAAACCAAACTGGTTTTTCTCTAGGAAATTATTGGTGTCTAGGTAATTCAAAATTCTTCTTTTCATAATCTTTTCCATAATTTTAGAAAAACTATTCAAAATACTAATGGGTCGATAATTTTCTGGATTTGCCTTGTCACCACTTTTGTGCAATGCAATAATTTTTGCAGACTTGAACACCCTCGGAAAATAACCCACTGAAAAACATCTATTTATGATATGTTCTAATGGCAGAACAATATGTTCACTTATTAATTTGACACAATGAGTACTGAAACCATCTACCCCTGGAGAAGCACTATTTTTTAGTTCACCAATAACTTCTAAGATTTCATTTACACAAGTTGGATTCAGGAACATGCTATCTACTGGAGGTGCATTTAATGATTGTGGTACTGGTATTTCAATAGAATTTACAGAGTCCAATAATTTTTTTGCATGCTCAGCTCCTACATTTACAAAATAACTATTTAAAATTTTTGGATCAATTTTAGGTTCTTGATATACTCTCTCTTTTCCCATCAATTCAGAAATACACTCCCATCTTTTCTTGGAATTGTTTTTATACTCCGTAAATTTGTTGTTGTAATAATCATTCTTTGCTTTCCTTATTAATGAGTTCAAAATATTCCTATAATTTAAATAGTCCTGTTCAAGTTTAATATTGAAAGGTTGCTTTTTTAATTTGATATGCATTTTATCCCTTTTCCGAATAGCTGAAATCAAACTAGGAGTAATCCATTTTTTCAAGGGTCTGTTTTTATGTGAATAATTAATAGTTTCTGTGAATTTATTAATATTTTCATTCATCTTAAAGGTAAATTTATCTACTAAGGTGTCAATATCATCAGTAAAATTGTCACAAACGTCATCCCAACCCTGAGTTTCAAGCTCTAGTTTCAGTTTATCAAAATTAATTCTAGTTACTGTTTTACTTGGAATAGTTTTAGAATTGGAGACATGGTCTTTTTGTCTGATATGGAAAACAATACTGTAATGATCAGTGATATTTGATTGCAAAATCGCACCTAGCACATCCACTTCCTTTTTTGATCCACTTTTAAAAAATATATGATCTATGCAGCTGTTAACTTGCCCATTGACATTATTGACAGATCTCGTATATTTATTTACGTATGATTTGAAACCATTCAATTGCAATACACTGAGGTACTCATTAGTCAGATAATTAAGATGGTTTTCATCCATTATATTAATATTTATATCTCCCATTACAATGACAGATAAATCCTTACTAATATTCTGCAAATACGAATCTAAACTTAGCAAGAAGGCATTTATTTCTAAAGAAGGAGATCTATACAGTGCAATCAACTGATAAAATGAATTATTGAAATTAAATTTGATTATAATTGAGTTTACGTTGATCACCTTCGCACTGAATATCCATTACCCACACACAAGCTAAAATGCTTATATGGGCATGATCCGCAATAAAATAAAATAAAAATAATAATAAATTTATGATAGTAATCAGTTGAATTTTCGTTCAGTACCGTATTTGATATTAAAGAAAGATCATCAGAGAGTAATTCAAATTCTTATTAATAATAATGCATGGCAAAAGTCAAAAAATACAAGATTCATTTTTCAATAAAAATACAAAGTGGATGATATAACACCAAGTCAGGATACAGTACACTACATATCTCCATTATCGTACATTATTATACATACATATCTACAGTATCATTACAATAATTCATTCAGTTTAAAAGGACATTTTTTAACAAGATAAAGTTTAACATTCTTTTTAAACACCCAATATCATCAGTCTTAAGGCTACTAGGTAGACAGCTATAAAGCCTTGTACCATACTCAACAAAACTATTTAATGTATAAGAATAATTACATTGATTCAGTCTCAGTGAAGAGGCATTCCTTATTGTATAATGGTCATGAACAGAGTTATTCAGTGGCAAACTGGCCAAGTTTTTCTTAATGTGAACTAAACATTCAAATGCATAAATAACATGAATTGTCAAAATTTTTAAATTTTTAAACAGAGGTTTGCAATGAGAGATTAACTATTTTAGACAACAATATTGTTAGAAAATCAACTGAATTGTGATCGATATTGTAGAATCGTTCCATGATGAAACAAAAACACATAGATGAAACCATGGTCGTTTACCAAATAAAAAATGTAGAGAATTGACATCTATGTGTTTCTATTTCAATATTGTTGTAGTCTCAAGTTCTAATACAAATGTGAAGGTTTTTTGGTTTGGTACCGAGGAGAGAATGATATTTTTAAGCACACACAATATTTTGGAAAAATATCATAAATGTGTGATACGTAGGCCTATATAGAGTTTAAGGGAAAAAGTTGGTCTAATTCTGATTATTGTTGAAATTGACGGATTACAAAGTTGAATAAGAGAGATAGGATTCATCAGAGTGAAGAGGAATATAAATACTGAGATGTACACTTATTATGAGTGTGATATGAGTTAAGATTATTATCATGAACGAGTTATCATGGAAATCAGTTCTACAATTTATTCTCCTGATAAAGTGATACAGTATACAACTCGTGATTCATACGATCATGCTCATATGAGTTGCCTAAGCGCTCCTGCCTTGAGCGAAGTCAAGAAATAAGAGCCTTTGTTGTTGCACAGCTAAAAGCAATTTAACGTTAACCGAACTGCTTCTGATCCGTGGTAGAGAAGTTCAATCTCGCCGATAGTCAAAGCAGTAGCAGTGGCCCAACTACGCCACGCCAGTCGGGCCACAAACTTAATGCGTCCAAGAGTTTCGAATATTCCAACGATTATCTTGGGAGAACAGTCGCCAACTGGAAACTTCTGTCAGCCAACACTGTTGTGGATTATCGGCTAAGTAGTTGAATGTTGTAATTATTCAAAACAAGTTCAAAATAGAAAAAGAGTGTGATTCTATTATTAGATCATCGAAAGCGTCTGCCATAGGAGACAATCCTGTTGCAATATTGCTATGCTACATAGGCCTAATAAATTCATTGCTGAATGGTATGTTTCTTGGTTAAGTGCTGTATTGGATAGAAGGGTTATAAAGTATACTGTATCTACCAAGCTAAACAATTATTATCATCCAAATCTAGTGATTAAAAAGAGTGGATGACGTAGAGCAATATCATGACAATCCACCTTTGAATTGGTCTAGTGCTAAATGAGTGGGAAAAGTTGAATCTACAACAAGCCATTCATCAAACAGTGTACAGTTCAAAATCTCCTGCCACCCGAATTAAACGAAATGATCCCGAATTAAAGTTGAAATGGATCAACAAATTAGTGAGATTATGGACATTATTAATATTCCAATGACAAACTTTTCTAGTGTATTGCGGGCCCGCATATAAATCTCCAGAACATGATATCAATCTCTGCTATCAAATCAAACTTGAATCTCTTTTTGTGAAAGTACGTCACTGGATTATTGAATGAAGGTAGAATATTATCTCCAACATTTGAAAACTAAACTTTAAACTTTAGCTATTATAATAATTGATAAATAGAATGAAAGAATCCAATACCTTTTTCAAAAAGCTTTAAACTTTAAAAATTAATACTTCTAAAGTTTTAAAAAAAAGTATATGATTTTTTAATTTTATCCATCAATTTATCTCCAACAGTATAGAATCTCACTTATTCCAAAACATAGAAATTCCGTTACGGAATTGACAAAAATGTAAGCAATTTTTTTAAACTAGACAATAATTGAAAATCTGATTTCATGATTGTATTGCGGAGAAATATCATAATAGAGTCACATAGTAAACGTCACTCATTCACCTGACAGATCATAAGTGATTAGAAATTAATTTCACCGGCGAATATCGTTCACTGCGAATGACGTTTTGTTGACAACAGCGCTCCATATAGAAGTCTAATTAACGGCAACACACAACAGTAACAGATTCATTCGACTACTATTCATGATCTACCTGCTACCTGTCACCTGTCCACCTATTAATTTTGAATTCACAGTAGAAATAGTTAGTGGGTTGTTCAGCTCCAAGGTGTTTAGAATAGTATTATAATACTTATACTATTCTTTACACCTTGGTTCAGCTCAACCCTTGGTCGTGATTGAGTTGAAAAGAGTTTGCAAAACGGCAAACAGACAGCGCAATAATATAGGTGATTTTTTCAAAGGTATGAAATGTAGAGCTTCAAAATGAAATCGGACATTGACTTTTCGCTGTATGCGTTGACTTAGAAAGTCACTTTATTCAAAATATAATTTCATTCTATTTCATGCTACGACCTTCTATATTTCCGTCAATATATAGGTCTCTGTGAATATAAGTGGCATATCGAGTGGACCTGGTGCATGGATAATCTATAGTTTCAGTAATTCATAGTAGCCTACTTCTAATAATTAATTGCCCATCATACAGCCACAAATTGTTTAAAAAAATAAAATTCTTTTTTTCTGCGAATAAGGATTGAATTATAATAGGGTCGATAATTTGGGAATAATTTTTGGATGATTCATGAATCCTCTGATTCAGTTCTTCTCTCATCCCAGCTCAACCTGGGTATGTGATTTAATTCATTAAATTCATTAATTTAATTCATTAATTAATCAGGCATTTAATTCAGTCATTTCTGTAAAATCGGAAAAAAGTGCAAAGAAAACCTTGGAATACCCAATGCCTGGCGGAGTTTCAGGATTTAAAAAAATTCAACATTACTTTTCTATGCCTAATCGAAACCTCTCCACCAAATTTCAACATTTTCTTGCCAAAAACACAAAATATGCAAATATTGGGCATATCCATGGTAAGTTTCAAAGATCCGTTTCTAATGATGTTGAACATCACTTGTCAACCATCACATAGGCCTGTTATTATCCAGTAATAATTCTACATCGAATTTGGAATGTCTTCTACATAATCATTATAATTATGGTATCATAATCATGATTTATTGCTTCATAATTCATTAAATAAATTCATATTTTTCCAGAGTTAATGTTCCCCAGTTAATTTCCAGTAACTTGTATGGAGTGAACTCTCCGGTAGTAGAGTGCACTACATTGTTCATTGTATTCACTCCACATTTGAGGGTAACTCTATCGCAACACTGCACGTTTAATAAGCTCCATGCATTGAAAGGGTCATAAAGTCAGCATGATTGCCCAATTCGAGTGCTTAGAATGAGCAGGCCTAATGGCGTTGTAGTAAATTCCTCATCTATACCCGTAATGGAACATGAGTGATAAAACATTTAATGTTACTTAATCAGTCCCTAACAGCCTAATTGCCAGAGTCTGACAAATGTTCAAGCAAATAGCATCATATGAACAGCATAGTCCCCCTGTATTTATCTGCTGGTATGTAAGATAGAAGTTACTTACTGAAAGTGGTAGGAGATTATCAATTTTATATTAAATTTTGAATGGTGTCATACAGAAGCTTCCCACTAATTTAAAGTACCATACACACATAACTTTAACAGCGATAATGCATTGATGTGGGTGTATTCAGATGAGAATAATGAATGAGCCATCAATTTACATCAATATGAGAGCAATTAAAAACTGAAATGGGAGGCCTCATGAACGAGCAATTATTCATTGCCATCACTTGCGATTATAAATATTTAATTGGTTTTATCGACCAGTTCATGATTTATAAAAAATGATTTAACAGCCTAGGGTTCACTTATAGCCTACATATTACATAATTTCAGATATGGACTTATTGTGAATTTCTAGTCTGCCAACTTCCTATTATCGTTGTGTTATAATCATCGCTCAATCAGTCCAGAACAGACCCTTCTATTTTTTGTTGCAAATCTGAGTTAATGGGCTCTTGCGTTGCGTCCGCTGTAGAAGAATATTCTCATTCATTATTGGTTCATGAAATATGAATACTAGTCATTGAATAGGCTATTATTTTGAGAATTGGGCTCCCAATATTATTTTCTTGTTTTGAAGCTCATGAACTAGTGTAGTCTGGAAATTTCTTATGGTAGCTATAATATATATTCAAGAATATGATTATTCTAATGGCTTTCAATGGTGGAGAGACCCTTACGGGACCCTTAGAAGTTCCCCCTCGCCAATGTGCACTTGGTCGGATACCGGTCACCCATCCAAGAGCAATCCACAGTGTTCGTGACTTAACATCAAGTCCACCGATAGATAACCCTCACCGAGAGACCAATACCCAGGACAATTCGAAGTTATAATTATAATGAAACTTATTTGAATTATTGTGTATTAGGCTTTAAGAATATAATTGGAGGAATAGTAATTGTTGCATTACACTCTAACTGATTAACTGAATGTTATTCAGAGGTGTTCTGCGCCGCCAATTGGTTGCGGAGACTGGCTTATGGTTGAGAGGTTCAATGTACTATGGTTGTGGCTCGTTGGAGGAGTTAAGCCCCGTTTCCATTAGCACAAAAATGTTTTGCAACAGTGTTAAGCAACAGTGTTGCATGAAATTGTACGAATGGAAACGGTCTAAAAATGTTTCAAAACTCGTTGCGCCGGGCAACATGTTGGAGACCAATGTGTTTTGCAACTCGTTCTCACAACATTGTATCCTGGGGAATGGAAACGGCAAGAAATGTTGCCGCAGCACAAATTAGAATTATATAAATTCTAAAACGCGTAATAATAGAGATAGAACAATTTGGATTTCGGATTTGAATTCAGCGTTCAAAAATTAGTAGGAATCCCCGCGATTGCTCAGAAATAATCAAAATTGAGGAAATTATTTTTATCGGATATTCAAGTCATCTTATTTCTTGCATTCGACCTATTCAAATTCTAATAATACTTCTACTTGGTTTTACTTCTGTTACTACAGAGCAAGGTTACTAAAATGTCTTTAATCTTTTCTTTTTCTCTAAGACTAAAAAATCTTTAATAACCTTGCTACAGTGTAAGTAAGACTAAGACTAAACTTACTCGGTTTTACTTTGTTTAATTACTGTTACCACAGTGGATACTATTATAATATTATATTATGAGAGAATTAAGTGAGTAACTTATGTGATAGGAGTTCACAATTCAGCAAGGCAAGAATTGTTTTCAAAAAAAAGAAAAAATAATATAGTCCGTAATACTTGTATCTATCCAAATGTCTCTTTTCCTGCTGTACGCATAGAGAATAGAATATGAAATACCTATTTATATAGAATATATAAAATATATGAATATAGAATATTTCTATATTCGCTATTCTCGCTGGCTGTACGTGACTACTATGTAATTATGATGAATTGATATATTTAGTTTATGTTTATGTCAGTTGTTTGAAAAAGTAATTGAATTTGAGCAATGTGACAAAGAATAATAATAAAAGAGGAACTGTAGGTAGGTACTCGAACTGAATAAATGGTTTTGCTGAACAATGCATTTGTCTTCTCTATTAGCTGGAGAGAAAAAGGATGTAGTCGCGACTTCTGTTTATTTTGCATTTTTTTGCGATTTGAAGAAATAGTTTCCAGACCATGATGTAATGCAAACGAGAAATACTTTCAGTTCACTGTTGGTGTCTTCAATGTGTGGTGTGTGTTTCGTATTGTCTTAACTCTTGATACATTGAAAATGGAGTGGTCTAAGGTCTAAGAATAATATAATTAAATTATATAGTGAGTACTTTTGACAATTTGAGGCGCAATTAGATTTAGAAGGAATTCAAAATCGGAAGCACTCATCCTAATGTAGTTTTCAAAACCAGATTGTAATTTAAGGTCCCTCATTAAACCATTGTACGCACCCTCATACGGCCGTTTTGCGAGGATGCTTCTGATCCACCACCGTGGTCTTTTTCGCCGATTTTTAATAATTTGGCAACCTCCTTCTATAACAAAACTTGCAAGCGCGAGCCTATCGTCCATCTTCTTCAGATGCTCACAACGAACTGAACTCTGATGATCAGTCAATTCGAGTCCAAGTAGTCTAGATGCTGATGTTGCTCAAAACATTTGATGGAATGGAAACGGTACACCAGGCACGGTGAAAAACGCGTAAAAACATGTTGCCAATGTGTTGTGCAACAATGTTGCACGAAGTGTACGAATGGAAACGGGGCTTGATAAAGCGCCGGTCTGATAACCAGGTAGACCCTGGTTCAAATCCCAAGCGGGGAACAATTTTTGACCACAGCACAATCACATAGATACGGCCACCCCGTCTTTCGGAGGAGACGATAAGCCGTCGGTCCCGACTACCTCAAAGTAGTCGTCATCTATCATCCATATCATTACCCACGCACAAGCCTATGAGCTCATGTGGGCTTCACCCTCATAACAAACAAACAAACAAACTAACCACACGTTACCTCTATCCCGGTTGATGATTATTTGCTCGCTGTATGGTCTGTCCGGCCGGCGGCTTCGGCTCGGCCAGTGTTGGTTCGGGGACTGTGAGTTCTGATTGAGAATTAATGGCTTCTGAGCCGGTATTGGTCGAGCTGGGGCCGTTTTCCCGTTGTGCCGAGCTGTCTTCTTGGCTTGGACGGGCTGTATAGTAGAGTGAATTTGAAACTGGCAACCAGCTGGTAGGCCTAGGCCCTTCATGGGCTGTTGAGCCAGACATACATAGGCTATAAGGATATTGTCAATTGAAAAAAAAATCTTATCATAAGATTTGTGTGAAAATATTGTCTGTTATAAAGATCTATCAGCCTATATTATAGAAATCACAATCATGAGTAGTGTCTACAGTAGTACAGTTTACATTGTACAATCAGTATCATCACATGTGTACAGTAGTACAATCAGTAGTGATCAGTAAAATTATTCCTATTACAATAAACCCTGTTATCTTCACTTTAATATCGATTTTATATTATTGTAAAAAATGTAAACTAGGCAACTCAGTACTGGTATGTTGTTTGAAATATCAATTTCTATCGAAAGAACTTGGAACTGATAATATCAGCTCTTATGGTTGCGTGACTACCATTGACATGCATTATATAAAAAAGCAATTTACAAATTGCAAATGTCATTTCAGGAAATGTATTGCAGTACTGAACTTTGTCATGTTCGGAGAAGTTGATTGTAAATGGATTAGGAGGGGTCAGGAGAGAATTGTCAGCTCATTGTAGTCGAGAGAATCAATAAAATGTGAACAGTTAATTACTTGCGGACTTTTCCCACTCCTCATCAAACTCAAAGTTCCTTTTATCCTTCTGTTTCCCCGCATCGTTGAGGTATTTGATCTCAACGTCTGCACTAATTGCTTCCTTCTATCGTCATCATCATCAACATTATCGCTCAACTTTCCCCCCCCTCTTCATCGATGACCCAAGTGGAGGGACCCACCCTTTATTCCACAACTGATAAAACGTGCCGGAAACTCAGTTTCAATAATTATTATCGCGTCGAAAAAGCCATAACATTGGCTTATCCTAGCGATTAGCCTGCTTCGTTAGGCACATGGCAACATGTTAGAGCCTTCGCTTTCTTGATTCGCTCCAATTTTCCACCTCGGATCAATGCCACCTACGCACATGGCTTTATCTGCGATGAAATGTCATCTCCTCGATAATCTTTAAGATCAACCCATGGGTGATGAAGTTAGCACTGCTCCACCCTCTCACTCATGTATTAAATAAGTTCGATTCCGATGTAGCTTAGTTAGCTCATAAAGTATATAAGTTGAAAATAATGATTGAATAATAACGTTCATGTTGTTGATTGAATAATTAATATGTAAAGAATGATAAAACACTCTTTTTAATGGGCCAGATACACATAATAAATGAAAAGACAAGATGTTGTCAAACCACTGATTTATTAAAAATCGAGATACCGGTTTCGGTACGGTAACTTAACGTACAGAGCAGCAGTATTAATTATACAGTATTTGTACTAACGGTAAAGGACCGCTCATTGGTTCAAGTTTTAGTTTACCAGAGGTTGATAATGGTGTAACAACTGAAACCGGTATCTTGATTTTCCAATAAATCAGTGGTTTGACAACATCTTGTTTTTTCATTCATTATGGATAACTACCACAATAATACCTTCACAACTACTGAAAGAGAGATACACAGAATATCACAGCGGCTCGTGCCGTGAAAAAAGGTGAAGTATTGTACAGTATAGAAAAGGGACACTTCACCTGATGGGCCGCCAGTGTTTAGTAAATATTGGTACTTTTCTAAGTGGAATATTTTTTTTAGGGAAATATATAGTTCTATTTGATAGGTGAAGGTGATGAATGACTATGATTTATCACCTCCACCTAACAAATAAAATGAACTCTGTTGTGCAATACAATCGGAAATAATATTCATCACAGTATATAATTTAAGATTCGGCCGGGGAGGAATTCTGGCGGGGTGGAGGGAGCGGCTTCGGCTCGGCCAGTATTGGTTCGGGGACTGTGAGTTCTGATTGAGAATTTATGGCTTTTGGGCCAGTATTGGCCGGGCTGGGGACGTTTTCCCGTCGTGCCGGGGTGTCTTCTTGGCTTGGACGGGCTGTATAGTAGAGTAAATTTGAAACTGGCAACCAGTTGGTAGGCCTAGGCCCTTTATGGGCTGTTGAGCCAGACATACATATAATTGAAGACACATTGTCAGGTGAGATGTTGTGATACTTGTACTTTACCAAATATTTTCACTCATAACCTAGAATATTAGTTCCTTTAATAGGCTGTGTGATGATGTGAAAACATTGAAACAATAATTGTTTGTACTCAATGAAAATTGTCTGTGATACAGACAATATTGTGCTCTTTATTACAGTATATAATCATTTTTACTATGTCAAGTTTTCACATGAATAATATCAAATTTAATATATTTTGCTCTCATCAGATAAAATCATATTGTAATTCAGCTTACAACCATTCCTCACGAACAAGTTAATTGTGAGCTGACCTTGTCAACTTTGAGCAAGAAAATCCATAAGGAATCATTGATGTATTTCATACACTATTTTGTTAAGCCACCCTAATGACTTAATGAAGGAGAGATAAAACAGAGGATCGATCTCGTCAGGAAGGACAGGATGAAGTTGGGCTAAGTCGGCAAGAAGTCGAAAAATAATGACTGAATACACACTGGATTTGCTGTACAACGCGTTTTTTCGGGACCGAGATGAACGAGCGAGCAGCGTGAGCCATTTATCGGCTTGTCTAGGCGGCCGTCATGATTAATCGAGTTGGCTCACGCCTAGACTGTCAATTTGTTGCTGCCATATATATTGCCGGAGCTATATACTCGCGCTGGACGTTGTCTCAATATGTGATAGCTCGTGTCAATACACGCGGACAATACAAGTGGCCGGCGATGTGAGCGCGCTTGCGTGCGTGTGCCTTTCTCACCAACACAAGTGTCCTAAAAACGCTCGCCTTCCGTAAACGCTGCAATGGGTGGAATGGGGCTATGTTGACCTGCAGACCAGCTTGACGTTTTCATTCGCGTCAAATAATTCATTACACTTCCAGCGCACAATAAATAATGACCATTCATCCATTGAACTTGTTCGATGGGTTAGCGATAATTTGTTAAACCTAGGTGGAAAATAAAGATGAATGTACAGTTTGAATTTTAAACTCATTTGGGTATGAGAGATTGAAACGCATTTTTCAAGTTACTTTGGCTTCTACGTATTTTAATCTGTTCACAACAGTGGTTGAAGTTGTGAATCCATGAAAGAATCATCATATAGAGAGAACTTCATAACTTAATATTATATTATATTATATAATACTATAATATTATATTATATATAATACTATAGTATAATACTAGTAGTTCAGTGAACGGTAGACCTCACGAAGTCACCCATGTTCCCTGCATAATAAAAGCACTGTCTGTATTCACGATACCTACGTTCAGATTATGCGTCGATTCCGAAAGTCGGCGCGAGGAAGTCTTGTCAGCAATGCAGTGGCCACAGTCACGCTCTATGGTGTACCTCAGAGCCAGACTGGCCTAAGTCACATTTTTAAAATTTCACAGCTGAGCGAAAAAACGAAGATTTTCTTCGATTTTGGTCGTGAAACAATCTCCGAGCCAGACTGCCCCAAGTCCACAAAAATTTTGTCAGCGAAGTAACTGATTTCAACTATTTGTGAGAACACCGTTTTGATTCAATGTTATTCATATTTGTTTCTTTTTAGAGATTTGCTCTGGAATAAGATATTTTAGATAAGATATCCTATTCTCTCTTAATTATATTTTTGAATACGGTACTTGATAATGTATTATAAGACGCTGATTTGAAATATGTTAATCCTTCTCTTTCAAAATAACAAATTTTCAAGATAATGGTTACAAAGTAAGTGCCTATTTAAAAAAAAGCTTTGGAAAGTGGTAACATTTTTTTATTATTATTAGGTTCTTAATTGAGTGATAGAACTTTTTAAAATGTTTTGGAACCAAGTTCTAATTAAATATTTGAATAAGCACTACTTATCAGGAATCCGATTAATATGAGATTTCAGGATCCAATAAGAATGATATTTTCTCAGAATACTACTCAGGACCAAATTATTTCACAATACCAAATAATTTACATTTACTTTTTCCATTGGGTACATATTTCCAATATTAGGAATTGACTTTTGGTGGGCCTTCTTGGCCTACTCATGATTTGGATCAAGGTAATTAGAATAGAATAATACTATTCTAATTACCTTGATTTGGATTATCATTTCTTCCGTACCTCATAAAAATATTGATACGCATCAAGGCAAAAGCCTTGAGTTGATGAGGACTACAAATTCGATTATGAAAATAATAGAAAAGCCAAATCGAATCGGATTTGATTGAAAAGAAATATATTCTCAATTAATTAAACGATAATAATATAGGTCAGACATTACCATTACAGGCATATTTCAAGCTATGTGTACTGCAGTAACTTACTGCAAAAAGGAGTAACATTTTCTCTTTGAGACATGAATGATTGGATTACTTTTTCACTGATTACTTGTTTACTAATAGATGAAAAACTATTTCTGTTTAGTTTCTAGATTGCAATAGTTGTAAGTATGACACTAACTTATTATACTCCTTAATGAAATACAAGCTTGGTTTTGAGTAAAATTGAACTTCCACGTAACTTACAAACTTGAAATTTTGCACAATGATTTTGATTATACTGAAGATTATTTTTACATAAGCTAATTTTGTTAAGAAATTCTACCTATTCCATCAAGATAAAATTTTTGTCAATCATTACCAGATTTCATAAGTTTGTTCTTACGCCATTCATGAAAATATACTAATAACCGTTATTCAAATAATATACAAATTAGCTGTTCTATAAATTTTACGAGTGAGAACTTAATAATTATGCAATAAAAATGGGTGCTACATGTAAGCGCGAGAATTGTAGATGTTTTATACAAACAGTTGTTATTGACAATCCTACCCAATGTGAATTACGTTATATAAATGAAAAGGCGAAGTTTATACATATAAATGTTCATTCTTTGGTGTATAAGATATCTTTCATACCCTTTGAATGAGAGACATGTATTCAAGTTTGCAAAAAAGATATAGGCATTATTTTCTACAACATTTTTCACAGATGAGTCATTCAATTCTCCCCAGGGAAGTCATCAGCAACGCCCTCATCATGTGGGATATTCATGAAAAATGGCCGATACTGCAGTGGAATCCAACTGAGCATTTTCTGGATGTCATTGAATTTTGCAATGCTGATACTTTTTTCAGTCAATCTCAATTGTGGAAGATTCTGTGGTAGGACCAATTCACCACGTACGTCTCCTCTTGAGGTTCACTTTTTTGAATGATTCATCTGTAAAACAATTTTTATAGAAAAGAATGCCCATATCTTCTCTATGAACTTGAATCCATACTACATTGGATAGAAGGGAGGCTTCTCCATCTGCATTTTTCTTCCTCATTACAAATGGTCCATTTCTGGGATTTATCTACTGGCGGCTCGTACCTACGGAACAGGTGAAGTGCCCGTATATTTTACAGCACTTCACCTGTTTTGCGGGCATGAGCCGCCAGTGGATTTATCAATTCAATATTATATCAACTTTTCACATGATCTAATCAACAGAAAATACCATTTATTTCTTGTATCAAGCCGACTAGCAATTCGTGGGATTGATTTATTCCATTTGTTTGTTTTTTGATTTTTGTAACTTTTTGGTAGAAAGTGTTATAGGCCAATGTACAATATTTTCTAGTTGTCGGCCTACTGCCTTAGCTGCCTTACAGCCTTAGGTTTTAGAATCGAAACTAGGCTCAATATCTCGAAATGTGTAACACAAAATTACGATGATTATAATTTTATAAAAAAATGCTCTATTCTGTTTGTCTTCTATGGTGCATGAGTACAGATCAGTGAAAAACTTTTACGTAGCCTACTATTATTATTATTTCACCCACATAAAATTTTTCAATATTCTAATTATTCCGTGTTTATAAAGAAAATTGAACAGTTTTCAATTATTTTCATTTGAAAGAATATTTAAAATATTTATTCTTAAATTCATCATTTTAGAAATAGATTCCGCGCCCAGCTTAAAGTTAAGCGATATTTTTTGATGTTGTTTGAAGGATATCTTCGATGTATGAATGAAATATTTAAGAATTGGTTTGCTCACCATATTTTCAATATAGTATTTTTAAACGTCTATTCACTCTATTGTTAATTTAAATTAATCTCAAATTTCAATTCTGCGTCTTGAAGAATACATAGTATGAAAATTATCATTTTTGATCACCATATTGAAAATATTCAATTACACAATAATTTTATCAAATAAAAAATATATTTTTTGGATTCAGCGACTCAAAATACATATAAACTGATTCTAAAACAATAAATATCGACATTTATAGCCGCCAATAACTACAATAATCAAGGGCTTTCAGCATTGAATCTGGACTTAGGCCAGTCTGGCCCGGAGATAAAAAAATCGCGTAGTTCCAAACTTCATCCTTCGATAGGATGGGAAGTAAACGTCCTAGGACACTTTTGGTGGTATCATTCGATTCAGAAAAAAATTGTCTTTCAGAATCAATAAAATCCCGAAAATTGGAAATTTTGGACTTAGGCCAGTCTGGCTCTGAGGTACAGTAAATAAAATGTCGGCATCAGTTCATCACGATTCGTCAAAATTTGAGGGTGCTTGGAAAACCGGGTATCAGTCTCTATATTATTTGTTATAATGTTTTCTTTCATGCGAAACGGTCCAGTGGCGTATATAAAAAAAATTCGGGGGGGAGCAGCAGCCACGGATCCAGGGCCCTGGCTTATAAAGATCTACAGCTTGTTTTTCTGATGAAAAACAAGTGATTGGGATTGTAGATTCAGCAATAAAACTCTCGATTCACAATGTTCCAAATTTTGGAAAGGATCAGCTGTTGAATCAACGATCAGCCAAAACTCACTAGAAGACCCTAACATTCGAATCCAAAATGGCCGCAATGATTCGAGTGGAATAGGAAATCCTATGTATTCTTTATTCTTTCTTTACAATTGCGACTTGGTTTCCAAGTATTTTAAGCAAAGGATGAATGATGAAGGTTTAAGATGTAGGTTATATGTCTATGTAAATTGGTTCAGACAAAAAATTCACAATATGAGCTGTTCAAACTCGAATCATTGCGGCCATTTTAGATTACAAGGCTAGGGTCTTCTGACTTGGTTTGTTTACGATTTTCTTTGTAGGTTATGATAATATTTTAGCAACAAAAATGATTCCTGTTCAAATCTCACTATAAAAATAATGATTGATATTTATTATTAAATATATTCATAATAATAAATCAATTTATATATCAAAATCATTAAATTAGGAGCAAAGTTTTGGTTTTAAAGGAATAGCATTGGACTATTCCGATATTTTATTTACTTGAGGTAAATTAGTGTCATGTCATTTTCTTAATCAGCTGAAACTGTAGAATTTGCTTTTTATTGGAAACGTTTATGAGACAGAAACGCCCATAAAATCCACGAATCATGAGTAATGTGGATTGTAATAGTATATTTCGTACCTAGGGCCGAAAATGTGCGTTTACCGGCTCGAAATCGGTTTTCAAGTCCGAGGCCGTAGGCCGAGGACTAGAAAAGATTGAGAGACGGAATATTACATTTTCGACCCGTGGTGTCGAACTTTATTTTTCAGCACAACATCAATGCGAAGAAAACAAAATAAAAAATTAGTTAATCAGTTCCAAGGACAGCTGGACCAGTAACCTTATTATGCTATCTTCGCCTATACTGAATTTGGAGTAGGTACCATCTGCTTGCTATTGAAACTTTGCGTTAATAGTTTATTGATTTACTGACTGAATATTACTTTATAACTATCAGTGTATTCGATTTTCTTAGTCCAGTAACGTTTAAGCCCAAGATAATTGTTGTACGATCATCCTAAATTGTACAATATTAATTCAAAGTTGTTGATTTTCGACAGATATTGGCTAACAGAGAAGCTTAGTCTAGTTGCATCATCACCCGCTAGATGGCGCTGGCTAACCTGCTAGACGAAGTTACACAGAGTCTGACAACAATAATATTGTTCTAACATGGATTTCACGTTCATCATTATTCAACAGTTAATCAATACAAACATTTTCAATCTTATCAAAGTTGAAGTATTAGTTATTGAAGCAGTTTTCCTTTATTATTCAACTACTGATTAATGTGAAAACTTTCAACGTTCAGTTCTCTTGACAAGGGATCTTACCAATCAAAATAACAGATGAGAGACTACCTTTACATCGAAATACCAATAAGTCGACATTGACTCCCAAAACAGCTGACATTTAATGCAATCAAACCGGGATGCTACCTATTGATCGACTAACCCTTAAATCGACAACGACCTTCAGTCAGCTAACATTCAAGGTTATTTTACCGCCCTAGGGCCGAAAAACGCATTTTCCCGGCGAGTTTATGGCGACCTCGCCTGAAAACGATCGTTTTCGGCCTCCGTATAAAGCATGTAAAACAGTCCATTTCATACCAGTGTGGCGAAAAATGTTTATAAGCCAGGGCCCAGATCTCTTGTATTGGAGGTGAGGGGGTTTCATGAAAAGGGAGGGGGTTCGGAAATTTTTGAGTCGTTGAGCACGAAATACAGTTTGAAGCCCTATTTCTGAGGATTTTTTGTTTTAATTTTCTGAGGTTGATACCCACATGAGCTCTTAGGCTTGAGCGTGGGTAATGATAAGAGATGACGGATACTTTTTAGGTAGCCGGAACCGACGGATTATATTCTCCTCCAAAAGACAGAGTATCGGCTTATATTTTCCTCCAAAAGACGGAGAGATATACGCTGTATCTATGTGAATGTGATTGGGTTGTGGTCAAAGAATTGTGTACCGGTTATCAAACTCGGGTCCTGTTGGTTAGCAGACCAACGCGTTAACACTCACTCCAACGAGCCGCTTAAATTGATAATACAGCCACGAATAATGATAAAACGAGAAAACGAAATTGATAAAGAAGAGATTATTTGATAATAAAGATTTACTTGAATGAAAATTCCAATAAACCTTGAATGAAACTATTTTTCCAATAGTTGGTATATTTTCTACAGTGGGCTTATACCTTTATTTATTGAGAATCTGAACCATAATGATATCATACTTAACTGCAACTCAACAAAATTTCAGAAAAATGATTCTATGGGGAAACATCAATGTTTTGTCATCCAATACCCATCCCTGGAAAACCATTGTCCACCTCCAGGCTCTCTTTGTTCCATGCTCACTTCTCAATGGACGTGTCTGAACTTCATTTTGTATTGTATCATAATCATTCAATCCCTTATACATCTTGTTTCATCACTTAAGAATAGGGCCTATAAACTGGGAAAATTTAAACATTTTATAGGCTATATATCTGCTATAAGGGCCGTAATTCCTGTCTACGTCCCTGAATCTGCACAAAACATTTCTTCAATAGACATTATTTTCATCCGTATAGTTAACTGCTGCCAACTCATGTCTTCTAAAAATTTAAAACTCAACTTAAATTGAGTTAAGCTAATGCTTACAATCAGAATAAAATCACAAATTCAAGCTGTTGGTGAGGGTGAGGATTTTTTTAAATATTTTTGAGTTCAAAGTAAAGTTTGAGAGTTCTATTTTCTTAGGTTGAATAAACATACAAATTAAGAATTTATGCTGTTCAACTCTCAGCAATCTGCACTTTTTGGTATTTGGTCACCACTTTAGCAGTAGAAGGACGTTTTTTTTGTTATTTTAGTATCGAAATAGCTTTAAAGCACTTAATTGAACAGTATTTGAAATATAATCTATTTTTCATTTCATATGAGCGGAATTTTTTTAGTTTTTGAGCACAAAATACATTTTAGAGCACTATTTCTGGAGATTAATTAATCAGATTAATTAGACAGATTTACTTCAGGTGAAGAAATAATCACTATATAGATATTATGCATACTATCAAGCAGCATATTAGGAAGAATTACAGATTGAGGCTGTTGACGAGGTTAGGTCGTTTTTTTAACCCAAAGTGGTGTTCTAGATCTCTATTTTCAATGATTTACAAATGAAAAACAAATACAGATTCAGGCATTATGCTTTTCAACCCTCATAAATCTGTATTTTTCGGTCACAAATTGGGCAGTAGAAGAGGACGAAATATTAGTGTTTGAATTAGTGGTTTAGAGCTTCCAATATACATAATATTGGATATTAAAGTATATATAAAATCTATATTTTTCAATTATAGCCTATTGTATTGACATTCATTGAAATAACTATCATTAATTACTAATTTTTTTCTTCCCACTCACCATTTCGGAGTGGCCCCGGGCCCCCCCTAAATACGCCACTGAAACAGTCCGACGGTCGGCTGCAGTCAAACAGCTGTAGCCAATCACAGCTCTTGTTGTTAGCCTGTGGTCGACCGTCTAACCGTTTTGCATAAAGAAAAACGTACCTTAATATTCATCTGAAATATTTCAGCTGACAGCAATGAAAGAATATCATCTGAAGTAGAAATTTTGATAATTTTCCTATTATGAATGTCATAATATCACATGTTTTAGTAATATCAATATAAATATACTATCAAATCATTTATGGAGTATACCTATATCAGAGAATAGTTCAATCCTTTTTTCCTTTTTTCGTCCTTAATATGAAAATTGTCAAAAAACCTTACATATACATCGACAGTTTCCCAACAATATCCTGAATGATCTATTGAACTTTCCATCCCACACCCTTTTTGACAAAATTCACCAAAATTCAAAATTTCCGCTCTTATAACAACTACACCCCCACACCACCATCCCCACCCTTTTCCTCCAACCACCTTCCACAGCATAACCTTGAACAGAGTTTACTGTTCAGTCTGAAGATGACCACACAACAGGTCGAAACTATAGTAACTACTATGTAAGTAAGTTTATTTCCATTTATAAGTGATTTTTATTGAGTTTTAAGTGGAAAAAACAATGAATACACAACATCATATTATATTATTTTAAACTTATATTAACTCTAATCTGCGTTTTTATTAATGTCGATTCTATACATACAGAAATAGCTTGCTCGATATGATAGGATGTATAACTTGTACCCACAACACTTAAATTACCATTCATGCAAAAGTGTTCATGAAAGATAGGATAGAGCTTATTTGAACACGATTAAATCGGATAACTTGAGTAAGTCATCACACGAAGAGAGGCACTTACAAACGGAAGGGTTGTACTAAGGTTCGCCCGCCCCTCTTGACAAGTTGCGGACAAGATAAAGTGCGCAGGGATGATGTGTGATGAGGTTGGCGGACTGTGTTGAGCGGCGAGGTTAGTAGATAAAGTGGAGCTAACGTTTTGAAGTGAGGCCGGTAATATTAGTCTAATGGGTGGAACGTGTCTGCCGGTCTTGGCTCTTTGACTAGACGCGGCCGGCAGTCGTCCATTCTGGCAAATTATGTTGGCAAAGTTTTGCAACCTCACAATTTCCGATAAACTTTCTCGGCCGCAAAGTTCCGCTAGGAGAGATTCTTTAGAATTCGACGTTGCAGACAGAGAGAACTCAACTCTCTCTCTTGTTCTCAACATCTCCCTGGGAAATTTCAGCTCAGCCCCGAGTAACTTGGCAAAATGTGTGCGGTGCTACATACATTATACATTAACGTGGAGCGCACACCTACTCTTTTTGTGTAAATATCATCATACACCAAAATGAAAGTTTAGAACATACATCAACAAAATGAAGCCAATCCTATCTATTAGCTTCCATAACAGTGCACATAGTATGTACATTTCAAAACCTCTATGTGGAATGTGGAATGTCGCTGTGGTTGACATTTTGACGATTCTCTTCAAAGGTCATGAACATTGACATTTTATTTCAGTCTTCTCTATAATGCTGTATTTTATTGAGATTTGAGTGTAGTGTAGCAGATCATGAATATTGGCAGAGTTTTATCTATGGAAATAATTCAATTTCGATCAGTTGGAGTAGTAAAATGGTGGTATAGTTGAAAATTAATTTTTGGAGAGACGGAAACCAAGCTTCAAGGATTTTTCTAATGAATGGAAAATCAATTAATTATGTGTCATTATTTATCAAGCGTGATAAGCTAGTCATGTAGTCATACAATTCAATGCCAATTATAGTTTATTGATAGCATAATAATACGCTCCATATTATATATTTATCCCATTTACACATAAATATACAAAATGAGGAAAGAAAAAACAGGCTGCTATTGCCCAAAACTTCTTCCATCCCTAATTTAGTCATATAATAAATTAATTTACACTCGTTAAACTATAATTATAAGAATATTTAATAATAAAATACTGTATATTGAGAAACAATGGAGGTAATGTTGAGGAGAGATATTGCATAGTAAGTTTAAAAGTTGATTTTAAAATGCCTATTCATTCTTGAACATTAATAACTATCATTGCAAGTTGCAAGAAATCAGCTTAGTTGCAAGAAATGCTTGGAAGTTCAAGAACTGAATACAGTGGATGGTATGGAGTGCTTTCATGGATTCGTATTTCAGGCGAATCTATTTGAAAAGCTCATTTTAGAGCAAGCAAAGTCATGACACGCCACGTGCTTCATAATAGCAACACAGAAATGCGGTCTGTTGCCATTTTTGACTTGCTATTAAAAACGGGGACACACCTCAAATGTTCGTCTTTGTTTGAACTTGTAGCTGGCGTCATGCAATATTCCTGTTTAATCCGTCAAGTGTTATTCCACACAAACACACTGAACACTCTCCATTCATTTTCGAACTTTTTCTTCATTAGTGGAATGGGAATTGCTGCTCGACATGGTTTTTAAAACGTTATCAGATAACCTACGACTAAAAATAGCTCTTTATCTTGATGATTATTGTTATTCTCCTTGGTACACTCCAGAGGAACAAAAGATATTATCAATCATCTCATGAAAATACAGTAATAATGTTTCAAAAGTATATCCCCACATCAATTTCGATAAGGTAGAATACAATTTGAAATAATTATTTGCGATGAGAAATTCAATTACTGAAAACGTTAGCATGTTTAATTCAAGATTTATTCCAATCGACGACATGCAATAAGACTGCAATTTGCAATTCAAGTTGCGAATTAGAGATTAGATTGAACGATTTTTGAAAGCCCATGATTAGTCTAGTTAGGAATACTTTTTTAATGGGTGTGAAACCCGCATAGGTAATTAGTGGACTTCATGTTACATTCATCACGCTACAGCTATGGAAACTAGTATTGTGTAGGATAACATCGTCTGATTAATCATGTCTCACACTGTACCCTGTAATTGACTTCACTGGTAGAGCATGAAAAGCTTTTTCCTCCAACTGCCAACAATGACCTTTTGACAATGCCTTCACAGTGGATGGAACATCATCATTTTCTCATAGGCTATTAATAGAAGTTTTTTTCATATTGCGGATGATGCCCTTATAAACATTATTCCTCGTGCGTGGGTGATTAATGAACCTAATTCTTAAACGGCCATGTCTATGGTGGGATTCGAACCCATGACTGGGTAGCGCTAGCGGACTGAGGTTGTAACGCCCCAGACCACTCGGTCAACCCTGCCGGCAATGTCCATACCAGAAAAAAATTCAAACATAATTTGCTAGATCAATGATATTCAGAAAGACTGAATAAGAATTCTCTTGAAGAAGAGTGTTCGAATATGCCATTGGAGACCTGAACACTATATATCAATAATTATTGATATTCACATACAATAATTGATAACTATAGTGTTTAGCCTTCTAATCACATTTGTCATATTCGAATACTTTTCTTCAAGTGAAGTCTTATTCAGATTTTCTGAATATGGTGTTCAACGTAAACGACACTTAATCGAATTACAGATTTTCTTAATAATAATATTATTATTATTTCGTTCAATTATTGTTTGTACAATATTATTAGCGTCATACTTGTTCAAATATATGTTTATTACACTCTACTTGATTAACTGCATGTTATTCAGAGGTGTTCTGCGCCGTCACTTGGTTATGGAAGCTAGCTCATGAAGAGGATCAGCGTGTTAACCATACGTTACCTCTATCCTGGTTCATGATTATTCACCTGCTGTATAGTGGAGTGAATATATTGATACTAGTAACTAGCTGGCAGGCCCTACATGGACTGTTGAATGTCGAGTCATTGACAAACATAATTCGTTCAAATAATATGCATCTCTTAACAAATAAAATTACGTTTAAAACAATATCCATACCCACAAAGAAAAGAGATGCTTTCAGTCAATACAAAGTTTTCAAAACTAACTCCAGTGTTCTCGACAGTTTCTGTGGATGACTCGATTGTCGATAAATCAAAGTAAATGTATAGCAAAAGTTTGTTTAGGGACAGCTGTTGTGTGGGGTTTCATTCTTCATCCTGCATTGATTTCTACCTTCGTTCATTCGACCTCTATACGGCAATGATGGGTTGATAGTAGATGAGTTTCAATTTTTTGGAATATTCATTTTTTCAATTAACATGAATAATAAATGAAGATGGAGATGATGATAATGATGATGAACATATAGCTGAAAATTGTATTAATGGCAACTATTACAGAATTAAACTTCTTATTTTCAGCAATAAGACTGATGATTTACTTCACATTTCCTTCATTTACGTACATGCTATTGTTCAATTCCTAAGCGGCTGCTCGAGATGCGCGGCTCAAGATGTCCCGGCTCTAGCTGCGCTGCTCTAGCTCATAACTCCATTCACATCACTATTAATAATATTATAAGTGTTCACTGTGCTATTAGGGATACTAATGTATAAAAAATCAATAAATAGTAAAATTCACCATTTCAAGTCATTTTCAAGTGGATTTCACTATTTATTAATTTATTATACATTAGTAATCCTGATAAAAGAGTGAACATTTTTAATATAGTGATAATATATGTGAATAGAGTTGTGATGTCTGTAGCACGAGCCGGGCAGCTTCAGCAGTGCAGCTTCAGCCACTATACAGCTTGTCACTCTGTTCAAGTATTTTCTAGTGAAATAGAATAGATGATAGTCTTCTATGTTTATAACCATGAGAAGTGTCACCGCGAGAAACAAAAATTAAGTTCAGTTTTCCTGGTAGTTAAATGTTCCCAAGCATCACTCACTCTTCACCAAGTTTCCTCTGAAGTTTGACAAACTTTGTAGAGGATTCAATGTCTGAATCCATGGACAACACTCGAATATGATACGGACTTTCGCTATAAGTAGTTGCTCAAATATTCTTGGTAATAATTAATAATTATTGTACTTTGCTAATGGATTTTATAGTTGATTCTCTTACCGGTATTGAAGTTGAATGACCATTCTGCGGAGCAAAGCGTTGTAAATCTATTCAAAAACAATTTAATCCAGTGGAATCTTATTTATCACTATTATTCAAAGCAGACTTCTATTGTAATACTGTAATTATTAATTATGTGCAATTCAAATTCCGGAATCACAAAATCAGTTCCACAATCCAAACATGATAATGTATACGTGGCTCTGACTTGTTATTGAACGAATTTCAGGTTGTATCAAGATAAATTATTCCAGATAAATTATTTTTCATTCATGTGACAATTTCCGCCTATTTCACAGGAGTACGTTGATGTGCACTTCACAAGTATTCAACGATTTTCAATGATGATTCATTGAACTCTGATTATTATCAGATTCTGTTTGGTCATAAATGGATGGTTTTGCTGAGTCTACTAATTGACTCAATACTTTAATGATGAGAGCCCATACATGTTGCGTTATAGTATACACAGCCTTAGATCTTTGGAAGATTCTAAATTGAAAGAAAATTACGGACTATTAGTTTCCATGAGAAATTAATATATACTTGTAATGAGCTTTCGTAATGAAGAACCTAGAATAGAATGAATTGAAAGAGTAAAGACCTCTTACTTGTATTTATAACGTTCTCATACAGAAAAGCTTTTTATGATTGGGAGAAGCTAATATAAACTATAATCACAGATAAGGAGAAAAGGGGAATGTTCCTTTGGAATATTTCCATAGCCCATGTTTCATTGAAATAATCAGCCTATATTATTGAGAGAATAGGAGAATCAGGACATCGTGATCACTTGTTGGACTTGATGATGGATTAAGAATTTCCTTGGAATAAACTACTATTATGACTCAGAAATGAAATAGAATAAATAAATTATTGATGTAGGATTGAGCTATAATTTGGGTATGTATTCCATGAAAGATGAGGAATTTGATGTTAAAAATATATAGGCTGGATTTGGATTCAAAGATACTTCCTGTACCTGACTGAGTAATGCACCGTAAGCTGCTACTTTGGAGCGTCGACCCTATCCTCAAGTTCACAGTTTATTAAAATAGTTGGCAAAGCCGAATACAGTTCAACTCATCAAAGAACAAGTATTAACTGTTCGTCTACAAGAGAGAGACGGAAAATCGCAAGTATTTCAATTCCAGAAGCTCTGAGGATAACAATCAACTCTAAGTTCGTAGCGAAGGTTGTTTCTCGTCGGTTAATTGTGCTCAAGATTTAAACCGATTTGGAAACTTTTTGCCTCTGCCATCAACGCTACTGACGCCGCCGCCGCCGCCGCTGCTGAGTTTCCTCCAGTTAGTTTCAACGGCAATGAGCACTGCGTTAACCAATTGTGCAGGAAATTGGGTCACAACGTTTCAAAACTTAACTTGCCGTATAGGTCTTTCACTGTAACTAGCTGTAACTAGAAAGAGCAAGCTGTTAAGATCGTTGTAATCATTTTATGCCACCTCAACCCATCATTTTTTTTTGTTCTGAACAACAAACTGTTCAGAAACCAACTTGGTTTCTTTCGATTGTCAATTATTGAATATTGTTTTGCCTTGATTGCAGTATCGTTGGACAACGCATCATCTAAAAACCACTCTTCTGTGATCGTTTAGAGATCAGATGATTGACATTTTCCTCCACTTTACTCGTCCTAAATTTTTTTCTCCCTGTATCCTAAATCAATCATGATTGAGATGTTCAATCAACTTTTGATGGCTCATGAGAAGATTAATTAAATAATAAATAAATAAATAAAAGTTTATTTCCCAAAAAAAAACTAAAACCACTACATCAATTACAGAATATATTAGAAACTCTACAATTACAGTATATACAATAGTTAGCTACAGAAACATCTTATAATGTGTCTTCACGTGTTTTAGTGTTTTCTGTGTGGAAATTGACCTACTCCACTATGGCGTACCATGTTCTAGAGTAGGTTTTGTTTGTTTGTTTTTAGTGTGCGGATTAGTAATTAGTGAGTGTTTAGTAAGTTTAGTAATTAGGTGTGTAGTTGAAATATTAGTTTTTGTTTGAAATATTAGTTTTTGTTTGAAATAATGTTTTCTATGTTCTGTCTGCCTTTGCTCATCAACCAATTGTGTATTATTGTTTTGAACTTTCTAGGATGGTTAATCTGTTTGAAATTTTCAGGAAGTAAATTGTATAATTTTGGCGCTAAATGATTGAAATGTCTTTGGTATAGTGCCTTCCTTGCAACATTGGTGATGAGAAGATTCCTGTACCTGGTGTTGTGGTTGTGGTTTCTGGTTTGAAATAGTGTTGAATTCTTGTGTAATCTGTGTAATTATTAAGCATGAGTGTTTCAATCCTATGAATTATTAGAGAATTGATATTGAATATTAGTACTGATATCTTCAATAGGCCTATTTTGGTTGCACACAATCATTTGCAAATATCTAGCATTCCCATTTTTTATTATGTGAATGACAATGTAGGTTCATTATAAATCATCAAGCTTTTAGTTAATGAAGATCAAAATACCCTTTCCAAATATTTTCATGCAAAATAAAAATAATTGAAAAAGGTACTTTGATCTTCTTCAATTATATAGGAGTTTGAGAAATACAATACAGTAGCCCTAAGAAATACTAATATAAATCATGTGAGTTATTTGAACGTGAAGATCATATAAAAATCAATTTATAGTTGATATTTTTATTCAGTTGTTAATAGATCAATTTATTGAGCTCAAAATCAATACTTTTTCACCATCGAAATCTACAGTTATTGTGGAAAGAATCTACGGTGATAAAATTTTTTTCATAGTAGATAAAAACTTCAAATCTTAACTCAAGTAATCAACCCCTAGCCAGCAGGACCTACGGTATTGATTGTCAGCAGTGTCAATAACATAGACAGGCTCGCTTCGCTCGCCTGCAAATTCCATTCTTACTAGAGCCTTTCTCACATAGAATTCACAGATAGGCTATGTGAACAGTTGCTTTCATTCGCCTCACAGATGAGTAACATTATAATACGAGTACTTATAGTATTAAGTAAATTGTTATCAAACAACCCCGTTCTAAACATAAAAATCTATTTCTCATATGAGGAGCCTGTTCTGGTATGAATTTGTAACAATTTAAATTCATCTATAGAATTACGTTTTGATAAATAGCGTTAGCCTATAAAATTCAAATACAAATCATAGAATATGAATATCAATTAAAAAGTAAAGAATAGAAGTGATAATGTGGTAATGTTGTTCACTCACCTAATATCTCAAGGGTATGCGTGATCTCGAGTGGATTGAGCGTGGCGATCTGACAAACATAATCGCCAGCATCCTGAGTTTGCACGTCTCTAATTTCCAGATTGTAGCCATCAACCAATCGAAACCTCTCATCCGGCGTCACTTTCACATTTCCCGCGCTCAGAATGGCAATGCCGCGTTTCCATGCTAGTAGATAACCACCTGCGAAATAGTAGAACACATTCATGAAAAATTCCATCTAAAATTGTTGGAATGAATAAAATAAGTTGAGACGTTGGAACCATTCAGGCCTACTGTTTCAATTCACAAATTACAAATTGAGTTGAACGAAGTATGATAATTTACAAATTGGATATAGAATATTATAGAGCATTTCCACAGACGTTTAAAGCAGTTCTTTCACTTCTTCAAAAAAATTTTTTTGATCCCTAGTCCTATCAGCGCTGGTTGCCAGTTTCATATTCATTACACTTTCCAGTCCATCCAAGCAAAGAAGACACTCCAGCGAGACGGGAAAACGACTCCAGCCCTTCCAATACCGGCCCAAAAGTCTCAAATAGAACTTAGTTGATGAAGTAATAAATAATAAAAATGCAATTTGTCAATAATTTATCCTCAATATTGAAAGTATTTTTTCGGAAGTCGATAACATAATAATTCATTGGTTTGTCCCATTCAGAACCTCCAAACGTGGTTCATAGAAACAACTATGATATTTTTCTATTAGTTATTGTCTCAAACGTAGGGATGTCAATCCCGGGACTGATTTCCAATCCCGGTATTTCGGGATTATTCAATATCAATCCCGGGATCCCGGGACTGATCCCGGGATTGGCAAAAAACAGTTTCATGCATTTTTAACCAATTGTTCCTCCTCAATTACATGTTCAGTAACAGTGTGAACTGTGAAGAAGGGCTCATTATAGAGGGAGAGGATAATATTAAAAAGGAAAAATACTTGGGAATAATATCAAAATTCACACAGAGTCTTGAGAACTGCCTTACACAATTGGCACTGAACACTTTTTCCGTCTTTGGAAGTAAGAAAATGATTCCAAACTGATGACTCATCAGATTCTTTTTTATGTAGAACAAAAACCTTTCTATCCTCCATCAGGACGGGATGAAGTTCACACTTTTATCACTTCAAATTCTGTAAATTGATTTTATAATAATAAATAGAATACTTTTTGGAAAACTGTGTAACGTAACGCAATACCGACCGAGCAACGCGAAAGCTGAACCACTACTAAATGAAATTCCGTAGAGCCAACTATATTTACTTCAACTAATTATTCTACTTATGATAGAGAAAGAGAAGAGAATTAATTGAACAGAGAGTGAATAATAAGTGCTAGTTTATTTCTTATTTCTGAAGTTTTTTCAAAGTTCTGAGTGCATTTCAAGGAAATTAAATGACATCAGCACTATTACAATTATTGCATGCGCCGTCTAGACTAGTAATTGTGGTGCTGTGTAAACAGAAACAATCGTAGAGACATAACAACCAATCAACAACAATTCTGCGAGAAATGCAAACCGATAATGGGAATTCTATTTAGCCAATACAGAGTCCAGTTAGCTATGCAGTATTATGTATATGCAACTGTAGGCTGTGCCTGTAGAATAAGTTAGTCAAACACTTAGATTGAGAAAAATGAATTATGCAAAACTCATATTCATCACCATAAATGAATTATAGAAATGAATTATTGAATTGTTTTTGAAAAATTCTATTTACAATTTCATGTTTTCCAATCCCGAAAATCCATTGGTTTGTCCCATTCAGAACCTTCAAACGTGGTTGATAGAAACAACTATGACATTTTTCTATTAGTTATTGTCTCAAACGTTATTTAGCAAGTTATTGACCAAAGTGCGCTGTCTCATTAATGTTGTGAATGTGTTATTGTCATAGCTGGCGCTGAAAAATAAGGCAGTTTCATCTGTCCCTCCCACGTTTCGAATACCAGCTGGTAGGTAAATAGTCAATAATTGGGGCAGCTGATTAGAGTATAAAAGTTACTCCATTCATCCCCTTCTCTAGTCAGCTTGTCCGGAACTATTACGTATAATATTTTCAGACATCTCAGCTGTTGAAATGCTCAAAGAACAAACAAAACTGGATTTATTTTCGCCACTAGGTCAATCTTGTTGGGAAGTTCAGTTATCGATAGCCTCTCGTACGTGATGTAACTCACTAACAGCTGATGTAAAGTATGTATTGTCTCTTTAGATACCAGAAACATCATCTACATATAGCTAAATAACAAGGGGTAACCTCCTTGCTAAATAGCAACTCTGATTGACAACACCAGCTATTGGAGGTAACAAATAGCAGACGAACCACCCAACTTTTTGTCATCAGCAGTATCATGATAAGACCAGGCTATTGGATTTGACAGCCTCATGATGATGAGCTGGAACAGTATCTTGATTTATATGGTAATGATCATAATCATTATTTAATTCAATGTGATCATTAGCATGAAGCTCATTGAAGTATTTTCATGTTGAAGTAGGAAAGAAGCATCTTTGTGGAATTTTCTTGTAACAAGTGATACAAAAACTGGGTTTTTTATTCAATTGAGATGAAAAAATTACTCTCTGAACTAGACTTAAATATTCTATAGAATTGCATTTCCATCATGTGAAACAAGGAATGGGGATAATGTTCCTATAGGCTAATATGGAGTACAGATAGATTAAGGTATCATTGATTGGAATTACACACAAACATCTATATAGTTCTAAAACTAAATAATGGACCGATTAATGAATGATCCAATTGCATTGGGTAATTATTGACAGTCATGAGCAGGGAGGCTTGTTCAGCTGTAAATAGATTACATGAAAGTTTGAAGTGCGGCCGCGACCACACAGTTGGAAATTAATGAGAACTATTGAAAGGATTTCTCCCCTCGATAAACAGTTCCAACCAGGGTAGGATCGATCAAGTGAAGCTTGAGTGTTAACTTTGCAATTAATAAGTGACTGAAAATGAACAAGATGGATCTGAGGTTTTCCGTGTAATAAACACTTCAGGGAAACAAACCAACTCTCACTGGAGTGTTGACTTAGTTGAGGAATTTTGTCTGAGTGTGTACCTATATTGTCGTAATGGATCTGGGGAGAGTTGTATTGGATTGAGCAAGGTCAACAAAACTCACGAGAGGTCGAGTAACCCACATCTGCAGTGGTAGACGATGATCTAAGTGACTTTCCCCTCTTGAAATAAGAGAGGGGGGTTGGTATTGTGGCACCCTTCACAGCCAGAGCGTTCTTCCTAGTTCTTCTCCGCCCACCAACCAGCCTTCTGTCTCTACAGGAAGCAATTAATTAACCGGGTTATGTCGGGTCATTAATCATCAGCCAGACGATTATCGATTCTTTTGCGACTCAATTCTCTTGAGGCTCGCCAGACACCATTCAACGCTCCCAATGAATTCGAATGAAATGAAGGTTCTTCCATCGGATAATTATTATCAATTCATTCCATCTATTAAATAATCTTCTCAAAAATCTTATCAGAAGATAATATAGATTGGAAGAGCTTTAATAATATATAATTATGAATGAATGTATTGTTATTTGATTCCTGAAAACATGTTCGAAGCATTATTGTGGTAATGGAGCATGTGAAGCATATTTATGAAACCTGCCATGTGAAAAATGTCACGGCTGCTAACTATAGCTGTTTAACTATAGCTATGTCGAGGATGTTTTCTAGCTAGCGATCCAATTATGTACCGGTTACTTTGGGACAGGTTTACTAGTTTTCAAAGATAATGTGAGAAACGAATTATCCAATCTCATATATTAAATCGGTCACAAGAGATAGCTACACATTTTGGCTATCTGTTACGATGCCCCTACGGACCATGTATGGAGATGTTGTCTAATTATAAAACAAAATATATGTCAAAGTCACAAAAAGCAATGCGGGGTAACTTCGGGACAAACTTATTTTTCTTCTTAAAACGTATGTGGATTGATGACAACAACAATGTAGCCTATAAAATTGATAATTTCAACCTTAATTTATTGTTATCCACCCAAAAAATTAGTGAAAGTTGGAAAATATAAGGATTGATTACATTATAAAACAATTACAAAATTTGAGAATTTTGGTTTCAAGCATGTTACAAAAGGAAGATTGACTGTCTATACCTGAGGGTACTTTCATACGTCCCTATAGGAACTAAAAATAATAAAAAATGTTTTTCAATTCAAATAAAGATTGCAGTACCCTTAACAAATTTTTTATTCATGCATAACATGTTTCAACTACACAGAGTCATTTTCAAATCACTGAGGGAATTGAAAAACAGTGATAAAGTGACCCTAAGATAAATGAGATATGCATAGTTCTATACATTGGAGGTCTACAGTTGAAAAAACATGACAGTACACAAAATTTCCCATTTTCTCAATGAATTCATTAGAAAAAGTGAATTTTTTACCGTTCATAGAAAATTTCATGCACAAAAACCTGGAGATTTGTTCTCTAAAGATTGATGAACTATTCTGGACTCAGGATGGTGTTTAAATTTATTAGAGAGAACCAATTATGGATGTGGGTGACCCTTAAAAATCATTTATGGCTTAGGGGCGACTTTCTGATGGTCCGCAGTTGTCGCCAAAGTTACCCCACAACCTGCTGAAATCTTGGTTTATCTTTATAAAATGAGAATAAAACAATTTTTTCAACTTTTTCTAACGCTATATTGAAGTCAACAAATATATGAAAAGATCATATTTAACCTTAGATGTTTATACCATAAAATGATCGATGGGCAATAGAAAGTTTCCAGATTTTCCACGATATTGAAAATATGATTATTTTAAAGAATAGCTGAAACCGCCATTTTGTTTCACCCATAATTTCTGAGAAGTAATCAATAGATAACAATACATCTGGAGCAACTGTTCTGACCGTTTCCAGACTCGTAGAAAGCATAACAATGGGGTAGTAATTAAAAATAGATGAAATACCACTGTCCCAAAGTTATCCCGCGTGTCACAAAGTAACCCCCACGTAAGGTAGCTCATTGTATTGAAATTATCAATAGGTATGAATAAAAACAGGAACTGACAGTAAAACATGATGTTGTATATTTATTTATCCCGAAAATTTATTCCAAGAATTTTCAAAGGGTAGAGCACCAACAGTATCGCGGGAAGGCGATGATTACAAAATATAACAGATAATGAGACAATTATTTGGTCTCCGCCTACATGAATATTGAAAAAGAATGACATCATGGACTATAGAATTGAACAAGGTATTTTGTTATTGGATCTTGTGGAGAATTATAGCAAAACCGACTCTGTGACATGCGATTAAATATTTCCTTTATACAATAATTGAGAAAGGTCAATTTTGTCTTCACACTATTACATAAGTTGTCCGATTTTGTTAAAGGAATAACATGCGTCACTAGCATAGTCATTGAGCCATCCAGAATACTATTGTCACAAAGATAGGTTAGAAAAAACTTACTTGGATTCACGACATCGCATGGTAGGACGACTGTATCCCCAGTGATAATTTTCAAAGTTTTCCCTTCCGTTGTAAAGGTGGGAGGATCTGCCAAACCGACATTATAGTCCATTGCCGACTCTCCTGAAACAAACAAGTAAACAACTACAATTATTCGTTCATGATCAAACTTATTTTATTTAACTTGGAAATAAAAATATGCATGGAATTGTTATCAGTAAGCTTTCATTTTCTCTCATCGAGATCATCTCATAATAAAAAATAAAATGGGTGTCGATTGTATACACTGTAGGTATGTAGGTATGGTATGGTTGGAGGTATGTATGTAGGTAGGACTGTATGGTTGATAGGCAATCAGTATCCCAGACTATTGTAAGTAAAATATCAAAATCATGCCATAATAATAATTATTATCAAATGATATGATGGAAATATGAATTGAATCTGATTTTATTATTCCATGAGTGAATAAAAAAAACCGTGGATTGAGAAAAAAACCATTCCCAATGGTGAAGCTCGAGGACTGCTTTAAACAAAACATTGAATTTATGTTCACTATAGTTTGAATTAAACTGGGATAACAAGGTTTGAAGCATCAATTGATCAAAATACGGTATTAGAAAAGATCAATTCTGAGTTCAAGTTCGATATTTATGTTGAAAATAATACCAACATGATATGAAAATGGACACTATAATAATAATAATATAATGTACGATATGATGGTTACTTCTTTACCCGCTATATTGGAACTGTGAGGTCTGGTTATTCTCTCAACAAATCGTTCTAGAATTTGAACGATCACTCTTGTTTTTTCCCATTCACAGGTACAGTAATATAAAATATACTCGTAATTATAGAATCATGAATCAACGTCGTATATAATTCAGTTTCTGATTTTATGCATGATTGTATGCACTGAAACAGGAATAATCCTTCCATAATTGTGTGAGGACATGCTCAACAACTTCACTTCTCTGAAAATAGTTGTTGTTTGGAATGGAATTTATGTTGGTGTTCACTGCTTCTGAAGTAGCAGATTTGCACTTTCAGTGTGCAACGAAACGGATCGGTTCAGACCAACGTTTCGCAGGGAAGATGAATTGGATGGGATCCAGATCCTTTCCCAAGGAATCTTGCCGTGACTGCAGCGTCTGGGAATTACACAGTCACTTGCGCCTGATTGATATTCACCCCTTGGCTAAGTCTTTGCCAATAGATGTATCTACTGCATAACGTATTCATTTTTTCCGATTCCTTTAAAAAAATCGTTCTTGTGGTATTATGTGATATTGTATTATTTACTTATGATACTTTACTTGTAAACCACTTTCTTGGAATTGGCAAGAAATCCCACTTTCTTGGATTATGAAAACAAATTATTTATGTAATCAAAGGGCCTATAATATTTAATTCTCTCTGCTGATCTCTCTTCACAAGCACAGAAGAGGGAGAAAACTTTCATGATAAAGGCCTATGTTTAGCTCAGAAATGTTAAAGCTTATTAGTTTTCTTTATCAGTGTCGATAAATAACAGTTTAATAGTGACCATAACATAACAATTTCATTTGTACTAGGACAATAACCTTAATGCTATGGCTTTACAAAAACATTAATTTGTAATCGCTTCACATATAGCCCAATCAAATTGTCATTAAATTGTGCCTCGACCAAACAAAAATCCTGTTAATTGATTTTATTGTCTTAATCGGTCCATTCGAGTGTTAGTAAGAGTAATCCATGGTTTTCCACCAAAATATCTGGAGGCATAACTTTTGGGAACCTAAAAATCACGAAATTTTCTGACTTTTTTTAGTTTTTTTACAATATCTCAAAATCCGATTTTTCTATCGATATTTTTATGCAATACCTTTTAAAGAGCATAGAAATACCTACAATTTTCATCCCCTAAACGTTTTCCTATCTCCGATAGGAGGCGAGTTATAGCTTGTCAAAAATTGCTAATTTCTGTCAACTTTGCGAAAAATCGCTAAATTGATGTATTTTCGTTTTTACTTCATTTAAAGCCGTCTCTGGTATCGTGATAAGGGTGTTATCAAGATGTTGATACAATCACTAATGGTTTAGTGGAATGGGATAAGTGCATTCAACGGTAGTGATTGAATCTATAAGACTCGAGATTCAGCGCCAACCAATGATTCCATAAACTTGTAACGTAGATTCTATGGTTGAATAAGGGAAGTGTCGTTAATCCTTCCATTTGCATTCAGGCTTCAAGGGGTTATATGGAGCTCGACAGCATATGGGTAGCATTCCTAAGCGACGGTTCGAGCTGCGCAGCTCTGGCTGCACGTCTATGGCTTTCCAGATTATATAGTACTGTATAATAATTCTAGCCCTACATACATAAATATAATATGTATGATGTATCTGTAGTTATAAGACTAGATCTGAGACGGCTCGAGACGCGCAGCTAGAGCCCTCCAGCTGGAGCTGCACAGCTTGAGCCGTCACTTAGGAGTGCCACCTTAGGGTCCTTCTTGTGCTTCCCCACGTAACGTTCACCACACAACTTTTTCTAAGAATAGAATTATTGTGCTCTAACGTTTTTATCATGTCAAGCCTTTCCATTTTCATAAACACGGACGGTATATATTATTGCAAACGAGTATTCGTACGCTGATGATAGAGCTTTAATTTCGGATTCATCAGTAGAACTCCAGTACATTCTAATTAATAAACAGGAATTATTCTGCGAATGTAGGGTGAAATGTGAATCAGAAGAAGTCGAAGATAATGGGTTCTATGAATAAAGGTGATCTAACTAGGTGCGAGAAATAGACGTTTAAAAATGAAAGGATTGAATGTGTGAAGCGCTTCAAATATTTAGATGTAGTAACACTAGATCTTCATTTTGAAGCACAGGTGGAAGGCAGTAATGTATGAAACTGCGAAATTTGAAATATGAAACTGAGATTTTTTTGTTCCCCATAAATACGGTACGCCAAGTTGATTATTGAAACTGATCTAACACTTCTTTCTAAGTTCTGTCTTAGGGTACATTACAATTATATTGCAAAGATTATAAGAATGGTAGAAGATAGGTTACCAAAATTTCTATTCCAAAAAGTATTAGAAAATAGAAGCTTTCTGGTTTAAAGATTCAAGAAAGTTGTGTAATGGTAGTGGTATAAGCTATGATAACGAGATCAATTTTGGTTTTACATTAGGGCACTGGCTGATTGGTTGTTTGGTTGTTGTCTGACGGTTGATTGAAATATCATAATAACTATAGCTACAAATTTTTCAAACATTTCAACAACATTCTGCATTCAGTATAGAATAACTAAAAGTTATTTGATAAAATAAGTTTCTTACTTGTGTAATTTATAGTAGGCTATAATAAATTTTATCTAACTTAATATAATTAAAATCAAGAATCCAAGCATGAATACTATGTTATCTATTATAATTGGATGAAGCAATCTAATCCAACCACACACCTCGTCCCTTTTCTGCCGTCCTCCTCTGGAACCCTTGAGGTCAAACTGACCTGGCTAACATACAACAAATAACTATTTCTCATTTTTCATCCATTACAAGCCACTACGTTGTCACTTATGAACATCGTGTCAACACCCTTATCACGATAAATAATACCAGAGACGGCTTTAAAAGAAGTAAAAAGGGAAAAATACATAGATTTAGCGATTTTTCACAAAGTTGACGAAAATTAGCAATTTTTGACGAGCTATAACTCGCCTCCTATCGGAGATAGGAAAACGTTTAGGGAGTGAAAATTGTAGGGAATTTTATGCTTTTAAAAACTATTGAATAAAAATATCGATAGAAAAATCGGATTTTGAAATATTGTGAAAAAACTAAAAAAAGTCCGAAAATTTCGTGATTTTCAGGCTCCCAAAAGTTATGCCTCCAGATATTTTGGTGGAAAACCATGGATTACTCTTACTAACACCCAAATGGACCGATTAAGACAATAAAATCAATTAACAAGATTTTTGTTTGGTCGGGAGTACTATTTGATTGGGCTAATAGAGATTGACTCATGTGTGTTTGGCGCATCAAATCTATTCTGTGAGGAATACTAGATTCAGTCGCTGAGTTAATGATTGCAGAACTATCGAAAAATAACTAAATCTCTCATTTTTTCCTAGGAGCGATGAAAATCATCACAATAACATTCTCATTCAACTGTTTCATGAAAAAATGTGAGGGATTGCGGAACTTTAACGCATTTAGCTTCTGGAATATTCTATTACGTTACACAATGAAGTTTATGAAATCACCAAATAATTCAAGTTTAATGTTGTGAAAACTCTATCAGATTAGAAGAGTTCCAAACAAGGAGAAACCCTTTTTCGGGCGGATTAATTCATTTTCAATAATTATCAGATAATAATCATGAATGATTACAGTAATTGATCAAGTCTCAATAGTTCTGACTGTGAGTGGAAAAGTCAACTTTCCATTCCTAAATTTGATAACTGCTCTATAATAATCAGATTCTGCTTTCGCCTTTTGACCTAATTAGAGATTTTTCAGAACTTTCCAATTTCTGGTTCCAAAAATCAACCAGTAATGAATGACCAGTAACGACCATCAATGAAATTCATTATATTCTCTGATACCAATTTAATTGGGTGCTCCATTTGCAAAGAGATTACAGATCCCATTCAATGATAAAACTCGATGAAAAATGTGAAATTAATAGTAATCGTCTAGAAGGATGCTTGCTAATTGGGTATTGAAGTTTTTTTCAAATGCTTATAACTTTGATATTTTGGGATCAAATGTCCCAGGCTCTGGCTCTTATATGTTCGAGGGCTCTTATATATTCGGAATTATTCTTGAAAAGGACGGTGAGATCTCGCATCAAATTTACTATTCTAAAGTAAACTATACAAATAAGGAATATAGCCTACCAGGTCCATACTCTGAAACCTGATTACACGACGGCTGTGATCTATGAGTGTCTCTTTCGAACTTCAAATCTTCAATGATCATCATTGACACCTTTTAATAACTATGGTTCAACCATATGATGCCACATATAATTGATCGGTTAGAGGTCAGTGGAACTATAGTACAGACGTAAATGGAATAAATACATAAATAATATTCAGAGAAGACATTTTCGTTCGTGAATGCAGAAGTTCTATAAAAAAAGGTTTTCTTGTTCATAGTCATGTTACTCTATATTGAGACCTCAATATTGTTTATGAATGTGTAGGTACTCTTTTTATAGTCTTCTTGAGCTAAAAATAAAAACATAAGTTACACAGTGAGGTTGAGTCATGTTTAATATATCGAAAAGCGAATTTTTAATATAATATAGCAAAAAAGCTGAAGTTGGAAAACAAGCAGGCCGTACGTTATTTCTCTCCCAAGATTTTGTTAATTAAATTTCGAAGAGTGCTGAAGGCACAGAAGAAAAACAAGCAGTACTTTGTCGAATATCGGTTGGTTGGTGACTTATAATGAGGAAAGCCCTTTGTGAACGTGTTACGGTAGCGCGAACAGAAGGGAAAAAGGTGTCGGCTATGTGTTTTCTTTGTCCCCTATTCTCAGTATACAGTGCAATAAGCAGATTGAGGTTTGGGATGGGATCATTTTTTTGTTGCTCGGAAAAACACAGCAACGCTTGCAAACTCGTTACCCAAATGACGTCACATCCAGCTTTTCCGAAATCAATTGACGGCCGCTAAACGCTTTTACACTGTAGACATTCGGCAAGTCTCGATCTTGTTTGCCGTTGCACAAAGATGTGAAAATCACTCGTGCACCGCGACAAGCTACGACTAAAAAAGAATCTGGAACTTGCCAAGTGGAAGAGCACAAACAAGTCCTTGCAAACAAAAAGCAGTAAGAGAATACCTCATCCACCTCACCATAAAAGGAGTGACAGTGGTCGTTGGGTGGTGGGGGTTTAAGGGGGATGAAAACAGGGGCCACGTTGTAATTCATCCCCTTTCGCAATAAAATTTTATCTCATCATCCCCCACCCGCCACCATCGCACCACAAAGATTTGTCGAACGCTATCTTGGCGTTTCTTTCCCTTCCTCATTTTCTTCCTCGTTTAACGTCATTCCCTTTCCTGTGATAACGTCAGCCGAACGATCTCCGCTTCTGATAGCCCATGTCCGCCTTCTCGTTTACTCTTTCCTTTTTTTTCCTGCAGCTCGTTTCCTATTACGATCGTCATCGCAAGAGAATGCCTGGTCAGAATTGGAGCTCGAATCTGTTTAAAGCTTTTGAATTCAGGGAATGCGAGATTCATAACTTTTCCACTCGATCAACAGTGCATAATTTTCGATGCTGTGTCACTACTGAAACCTTTCTATGGTTGATATGAATTCAAATTTCCATTTGGTCTTGAACCTAATAAAAAAATATTTATCTCTGTCCAGCATTGATTCATTCCATTCAAACAAAGCTTAACTGAAATATGCTTATGGATAATGAAATGAATAATTCTAGAACGTTTGGGGGAATTTTCTGAAATAATTGTGGCTCTATTAAGTCACGTCTTAGACAGATAATGAGGGTTACTTCTCACAGTTCTAAAATACCGTTCAGGGTCAAAGTGGTGATTGATACCTGTGAATGATACATGGATGACGGGATAATAGAGAAGAAGATGAATGTGATCGAATAAGGAGTGCATGATAATCATTTCATAATACAATAAAAAATAAAGTTATTATTTTTTCATTTCATAATCTTAAGAGTGGGAAATTGAAGCTCTTCTGAGCGAAGAACAAAGGACGTACAGTGGTACTTTCCTCAAACGACTTTGTTCAGCACCTTTGTACATTTATTCATGACTTGAATGAAGTCCTCTCAGAAAAAGATTCTTGTATCTCAACCTACAAATCCTATAACCTACAGGTATGATACAAATCATTATTTTTGGGCTAAGGAGATTGTTATACCTCCTGATAAAATCCAATTTAAGTGTGTTTGAGTAGAAAAAACTTTGGTAAGCGACAAATCTTGTAACTATGGTGTTGATTTGTGGATTGAGCAATTTACAAACAATGTAATTGAAAAAAAGGAGAAAACTCAACGAAACTGACGATGATTAGGACTTGAGACTCGTAGTGAACGAGCAGTTTGTTCCGAGCCAGCAACAAACAACGACCGTATAGTCAGTACTGTTCAATGGATCATTGCTCGCTTTTAACGAGACGTGAAAATATCTATGCTGGATACTCAAGTTGTTGGGTTTTGTTTCCTTTTCAAACAGAATGGTAAAAGAACCAACTGCCTCGTTATTTCTGAACACACTCGTTCATCAAAGTACTGTTATGCCGTTTGTGCCAGGATAAACGATAACAATCGAACACATTCTGTATGATTTGAAATTCTAACCCCCTCAATAATTGGCGGCGCGACGGAAAGAAAAGGCTTCATTCAGTTTCCACGATTACTGAATGAAATCGCATTATGGAAAAACATGGTTGAATACCTCAATGGGGAAAATATGGTTGAATACCTTCACTCATAGATTTTTAGCTTTCGAGGTGATGTTTTTAATGGACTCCGATTTCAACATTTTTCATAAGCGAAATGGCAGTGACTCTATTATACAGTGATTCATTCATAGTTTCATCATCCGATCAATAAATCGACTGAACCAAATTCGCACAATATTTGCGCTTTCCCGTGTTTTCTAAGCTTTCTCGAGAGCCAATCGGTAGAAAGTGTTGAAATCTATCAATCTATTAAAGTGCGTCAATCAAACGCACTGAAGATTAGGATGGGCTCAGAGATTAGGTCATAGTGAAATACTTCTTCTGACATTAAAATTATCCCTTCTGACATTACGTCAGTAAGCAGAATCACGACTAGTGTGAAACGGACAGTGTTCGCTATTTGGGGAATAGCGAACACGAATGTTTGTGTGCTCCGTCCATTGTCGGTCTTTTGGGCACATCAAAGTGGACGAATGTTCGGCAAATAGCGAACTTTTTGCCCATCCACACGTTCGCCTTCATGTTCAGCTAATTTTGTTGTTTGTTGTTGCATGTAGATTGAGGTTAAATCAATCGAGGAAAAGTTTCTTACGTGTTAATTTAAAACATAATTTTTTTAGACGAGATAAATATCAAATTACAGTCTGTGGATGATTTTTAAGTGATATAATCAATTTTGATACTATGAAATTGAATTAAATTCAATTCCAATATTATATTGAAAACTAGTGAATGTCCAGTCCGTTTCAGGTTACTGAATTATAATCTTCATTCTTTAAATGTTTTAAAAATTCCTACAAACATTAATATCCAATCATTGTCAAGATTAAAGTTGAAATTAGTACCGTAGTGTTAGATTTTTTAACGTTGAAATTTTCGACAGTATTTTGACATTATTGACCTTGAAAATGTCACCTATTCGGTTGACGATTCGCCATATTCCCAGTACGAATACGTGCTCGGAAACCACGCATGTGTGAGATGTGTTCGTTAGTTGGGAAATAGCAAGCAAAACTGTTCGCCAAAAACCAAATGTTCAGTATTTCCCAAATACCGCATGTATGGAGGCGCCTTAAGTCATCTAAAAGCGTAATGCGCAAAGCGAATCCATAGCTGAAGCTGAAAGCAAAATGACACTTGTACATATTCGCTTTGACCCTTATAATTATTGCACTGAGAAATATTCTTCCTAATTAGCCGGCCGGGTTGACCGAGTGGTCTGGGGCGTTACAACCTTCAGACCGCTAGCGCTACCCGGTCGTGGGTTCGAATCCCACCTGAGGCATGGTCGTTTATGCACCTCATAAATCACCCTTTCACACTCCATTACCCATGCACAAGTAAATTTGAATACTTATATGGGCATCATCCGCAGCAAAAAAAAAAAATTCAAAAAAGCATACGGCCATCTATTTTTCTAGAGTTTTTCATCGTTTCAATAACTATTTTCCAAAACAGAGAATTTCCAGTAGAAAAATATTTCTGATGAACAGGTTCAGATTAAGTTCAGAAACTATAATCAAACATCTTTGAAGATCCTTATGAGATTACGCCAGGTTTTTCAAGATTTTCTTGCAGATCTCTCAGAAACGGCTCAACTTCGTTCAAATCACATATACAGGGGTTGAGCAGAGGAGAAGATCGTTTTACAAAGAATGAAAAAATCAGTTCTGTTGGAGTTTGGAGGCGAGTGAAGCTTGCTTGTTTTTCCAATTTTCTGTCATTTCTGACATGGCCGGGGAGCCCCCTGACTAGACGGATGGATAAATAACCACTATTTTTCAAATAATTAAAAAAAAAATATGAGAGAAACCACTTTGATGTTGACTTTTGTAAGCTTCCATACTCAGATAGATTGTTTACTCTGAACCCGATTGCCCACAATAATTGTTCAAGCTCATACTTTTCGCGGAATTTTTATTTAAAAACTATATATTCAATGATCATTATTCCTAAACAACGACAAATAGCCCAATCAAATTGTCATTAAATTGTGCCTCGACCAAACAAAAATCCTGTTAATTGATTTTATTGTCTTAATCGGTCCATTTGGGTGTTAGTAAGAGTAATCCGTGGTTTTCCACCAAAATATCTGGAGGCATAACTTTTGGGAGCCTAAAGCACGAAATTTTCGGACTTTTTTCAGTTTTTTCATAATATCTCAAAAACCGATTTTTTAATAGATATTTTTATTCAATACTTTTTTAAAGAGCATAGAATCCCCTATAATTTTCATTCCCTAAACGTTTTTCTATCTTAGATAGGAAGCGAGTTATAGCTCGTCAAAAATTGCTAATTTTTGTCAACTTTGCGAAAAATCTCTAAATCTAGGTATTTTTCCCTATTTACTTTTTTTAACCGTATTTGGTATTATTTATCGTGATAAGGTTGTTATCAAGATCTTGATACAGTCACTTATGATGTAGTGGAAAGGAAGAAGTATATTCAACGGTAGTGATTGATTTTATGAGACTCGAGATTTAGCGCCAACCAATGACTCCGTAAATTTGTACCGTAACGTAGATTCTATGGTTGAGTAAGGGAAGTGTCGTTAACCCTTCCATTTGCATTGAGGCTTCAAGGGGTTATATAGAGCTCAACAGCATATGGGTAGTATTCCTAAACGTCGGCCGAGCTGCGCAGCTTTGCACGTCTATGGCTTTCCAGATTATATAGTATAATAATTATATAGGCCTATATATATGATATACCTGTAGTTATAAGACTGGATCTGAGACGGCTCGAGACGCGCAGCTAGAGCACTCCAGCTTGAGCTGCGCAGCTTAAGCCGTCGCTTAGGAGTGCCACCTTAGGGTTCTTCTTGTGCTTTCCCAAGTAACGTTCACCACACTTTCCAAGAATAGACTTTTGTGTTCTAAATTTTAAGAAACGATGATAAGTATTTGATACTAATGATATAGCTTTGATTTCGGATTCACCAGTAGGGCTCCAGTACATGCTAATTAATGAACAGTAATTATTCTGCAAATGTAGGGTGAAATGTGAATCTAAAGAAGTCGGAGATAATGGTTTTTATGAGTAAAGGTAAACCAACTACGTGCGAGAAATGGACGTTCAGAAATGAAAGGATTGAATGTGTGAACCGCTTCAAATATATAGGTGTAGTTTTAACACTAACTCTTGATTTTGAAGCACAGGTAAAAAGGCAGTAACGTATGAAACTGTGGAAAAATTGTAGCGGTTTCTCCTCAAGAATTTTTTTTTGCTCCCCATAAATACGGTAAGCCAAGTTGATTATTGAAACTGAACTAACACCTCTTACCGAGTACTGTCTTAGGCTGCATTACAATTATATTGCAGAGATTATAAGAATGGAAGAAGATAGGTTACCAAAATTTCTATCCCAAAACGTTGTAGAAAATAAGAAGCTTCCTGGTTTAAAGATTTGAGAAAGTTGAGTAATGATAGTGGCATAAGCTATGATAACGAGATCAATTCTGGTGTTACATTGGGGAACTGGCTGCTTGTGCCCACGAAACAGGTGAAGTACTCGTATCTTTTACTATACTGCACTTCAACTGTCTCGTGGGCACGAGCCGCCAGTGTATTAGGGAGTTCACTTGACCAGTTATGAGTCGTGGTATCCTGCGTTATTTATTAGTGAGTTAATGCTATATTTGTACATTGGAAAAAATTAGCAGCTGATTCGGTTCAACAAATACCGCGACTTCACTGATCAAGTGAATACTCTTACCCAAGAAAACTATTTCATACTTTAGAACAATACATAGGGATGAATTCTTGTAGATTCTCAAGCGAGGCATTTCCATATTCTATACAAATCCCTCAAATATCACAATCGGTGGAAAAAAATTACACAAAGAAAACTATTTAGACATGTGGATGATGAGATGGGTGTTTGAATCAAAGGCGAGTTGATGAAAATGGCTCTGATAAGCCATGGATTGTTTATTATAAGAAATTTACTTCTTTCATGTACAATTTGAAGGAGGTAGAGGACCTCTATCACTTTGTTTTCTGATTTCTTTTTTTTAAAGGAATGGAGAATTAAACCGTTAGGGGCGGCAGTGCTCTCAGAGGAGGTATCCATGTTTAACATGAATTCAATCGTATTGTATATAAATTGAGAAATGAAAACCAATTTTCTTACCAATCTATCTATACATCCATCTAATATTGCAAAAGGTTGTTTGAAATATCATAATAACTATTGCTATAAATTTTTCAAACATTTCATCAACATTCTGCATTCAGTAAAGAATAGCTGAAAGTTATTTAATCAATTAAGTTTATTACTTGTGTAATTTATAGTAGGCTATAATGAATTTTATTCAACTTAATATAATTAAAATCAAGAATCCTAGCATACATACTATGTTATCTATTTGTAATTGGATGAAACAATCTAATCAAACCGCACACCTCGTCCCTTTTCTGTCTTCCTCCTCTGGAACCCCTGAGGCCAAACTGACCTGACTACCATACAAAAAATAACTATTTCTCATTTTTGATCTATTACAAGCCTCTACGTCGTCACTTACGATGTATAAACATCGTGTTAATACCCTTATTACGATAAATAATACCAAAGACGGTTTAAAAAAAAGTAAATAGGGAAAAATACCTAGATTTAGCGATTTTTCGCAAAGTTGACAAAAATTAGCAATTTTTGACGAGCTATAACTCGCTTCCTATCGGAGATAGAAAAACGTTTAGGGGATGAAAATTGTAGGGAATTCTATGCTCTTTGAAAAAGTATTGAATAAAAATATCGATAAAAAAATCGGTTTTTGAGATATTATGAAAAAACTGAAAAAAGTCCGAAAATTTCGTGATTTTTAGGCTCCCAAAAGTTATGCCTCCAGATATTTTGGTGGAAAACCACGGATTACTCTTACTAACACCCAAATGGACCGATTAAGACAATAGAATCAATTAACAGGATTTTTGTTTGGTCGGGAGTACTATTTGATTGGGCTAAAACTGTTATTTTCATATATTTACTCTACTCGCTTCATGGTTCACTTGGCTCTTTGCTAGATTGCAAACACATTCCAGGTACTTGACATGAATAGAGAATTTTAATCGACAACAATTTTTCTAGCTTTAAGAAATAATTAAATCTTGGAGTTGATTTTTCATGATATTAGTAAAAAGAAAATCCAATATTTATCGATATGATCCTAATAGAGCCCTCGTTTTCTTCGTGATACTCTTTTTCAGTAAAGTGGGGACTGAACTGCTATTTTAAGCATCATCCTTAAACTCTTTCATTCTATGTCAAACTTTGTCTCAGCTCTAGAATAACAGTAGGCTACCTGAGTGTGTCTAACAGTTATTAGCTGATCCAGGAAAACCAGGAAAATAACTATAGTGTAATTGCTGGAATTATTATATTCTAGGGATATTCAATGCATGATACAAACTACAGGAAAAGGTAGCTCCTTTCAACAGGCATGTTGATAACTATGAGGGTTGGTGTGGTGTTTTTATTGATTTTATGCCGAGAACACCGACATCTAGTGATCTTCAAGCATCTAAGGCCCTGTACAGAAGCAACTCACCTAGCAACTATATCACCTAGCATCTCATCGAGAAACTGCATTCGAGTGATATCGAATGGCAGACAAGGTAATGACGTGGGTTCAATCGATTGTTCCATAAGTTGATAGCTCAATAGCATTTCCGCTGTGACAGTTAACCAGATAAGCCCTGGGGGCAGCTGTCCTTAACAGTAGAGGCAATCTATTCAACCTCTAAAACTTGTATAACATCCATTATCCGAGTTGTGTTGTTCAAGTGACTTGTCTCCTACAATACCTACTGACAACAATCTTGAATTGAATACAACAATCAAAGTGAAAGCTAGTGCAGAACCCGCGTGGCTCCGTTTGGAAAAGGAATGACATGGATTTGATAACAGTATACATAACAGTAACAGTCGAAGAAAATAGTCTACCAATTTCATAAATATCATATTGTTTCTTCATATGATGTGGGAAATCTTCTATAGAAGAGAGAATTGAGCTTCATTATCGAATCCAATACCCATTATTCAGCTGAAATCATTAATATTACGTTCAACAATGAGCCAATCTTATTCTGGAAAAATAAAAATAATACAAGTCTACAATGTGGAAGAGACTGGCCCTTGGGAACAGTTGAAGTGCTGTATAGTAAAAAGATACGGGTACTTCACCGTTTCAGGGGAACGAGCCGTCACCGGGAAGAGACGGAGGGCTTGACATCCACGAGGCCCACAAAGGCAATTTTGAAAAGTGCACACACGAGCGTGGATAAGATAATGATCGGACAAGCGATAGAAAAATTTCTATGCAGCCAGCAGCAAGTATTTATCTATCTTCAAAAGAAAGTATACCAACTCAACTTTAAATATCCAATAATAAAAATGTAGCGGCCGACATTCACAGGGTTATTCACCGACATACAGCGACATTCGCTTTTTGATCTATAGGCCTAGGGGCGCTGAACTGCTAAATGCGGCACTGTTACAGATATTGACAATCCGTCTTTTGGAGAAGACGTGAAAAAGTTCATCTGCTTTAAAAGCAGTCGTCAGCTCTCATTATAACAACCCTTATTATCTACGCACATGGATGGAAAACAACCTCGTCGACATCAACTTCAGGTGAATAATTGAATGTATTGAACGTTTGTTTGGCTTATGAAAATGCATCAGCCATTCCAAGAAAATTGACAAATGAATCCATTCCAATATTTAAGCAAGCTATTCAATAATAAAAATTTAATTTAAATCAGTCCGATAGGATTACTGCTTCAACTTTCTACTTATTACATGGTACTCTAAAATTTTCATAACGTTCAATAGCATCAAGCACAAAAACTTACAAGGATTTCAAAAAAGAACACAGAAAAGGATTATATTTAACTCCAGCATTATGCAGGTCATATTCCACCATATATTATTATGATTGTATCCTATGCATATTCCCACAATTTTTTAATTTCTATTGCTATTTTATTGATATGCTTTCGCCCAGGCTCTGCAAATATGGGTGTGTTTTAAGGTGAATGTAAAACCAGGATATTGGGGCTGTCTATTTTACTGTTCCAATAACTGAATGTGTGAATCAATAAATAATAATTTTGAAATTATACGATTAATTCATAATTCTCATCCATGAGCACAACAAACATTATCCAATGATCAGGTGAAAAACTTATCGACTCGCTTGAACCCGCAGAGATAGCTTTACCAGAGAATTCTCTGGTTCAGGAGAAAATCATGATGGGATATACAGTGGAGTAGAATAGTGAGATGGTTAGATGCCACGTCCGTTCCTGTCCCTAACCGAAATACTCCTTCGGGCGCTTGAAGGGTCCTTTGCCACCCTCCTGTCCTCCAACAACCCCAACTGCATCCTCTCAAGAAAAAAGGGTCGTGCTCATTAAATTTCTTGATTCTCCGGTCGGAAAATTATCGGGGATCCTTTTTCCTGTCATCCTTGAAACTTATTATTTAAATTCCCCAACGAAGCCTCAAGCGAAGAAATCGTGTCTAATCGAATTCTTATGCTCCAATCCCACTTTGCACCCTACAGATAAAAAACATCCTCTACCTTTGTCAATGACAGATACTTGATGTCATTGAGAAGAGCTCGCAGTATTTGCTTCCATTGGGATTAAATTCCTCGCTGATATGAATCATATTGGCTCTTCATCATTTCCATCATATCTCAAAGATATTGAAATCAATTTTCCAATACTCGATGGATTCTTGACAATTCGAGGTTCACATTCTGGGATTTCCTATCCTCTCTACTTTTCATCTATGATGAATCGAATTATCGGTTCTATCGAAATTTATAGATCTCATCAAATGAGATCCTATCTCTATAGAAATTCATTATTTGATGATGTCGAACCTGCATTCATTCCAAAGCTTCATTATTGTTTTTTTTTTTTTTTAATAACACTGAAAAATAGTAATAAGCTTACTATCGAAGTTGATGACTGTATATTCAGAAAAAATTATTCTCAATGTATTTCAAATAGGCTAATAATGATTAGTTTCTCGTTTATAAACAGAGAAGCCTACTTCTATCATAATTAGTAATGTACTCAACATTTTGAACTGTCAATACACGTCTGATTTGTTAAAAAATGATCTGGAGACTTTTAATAACTGGGAATGACTGGGAGTATTCTAATAGCCTATTCTGATCTAGACTCTTTCATTTTGAGTACACATTCTCTCTCAAATTTTCGACTGCACCAGAAGAAGCTACGAGTCGAATCATTACATCCCACATCAGTCATACTGATAGTCAACATCATATTGATAGGCCCAGCCCTAAAGCAGTGTCCATTTAAGCTCTAGGATTATTACTGGCTACAATGATGATCAAAATCCATCAACGTCTAATTTCTAGAGGTGACCAATGACAGTGTAATAGCCGAAGCTTAATGCTAACCCTCCTGAATAGCGAATAGCATACGGAATAGGATTGTGACATGATGACTTTCGAATAGATTGAAATCGATGTCCTCCAACAGCCAAACGCCCCACAGTTGACGATAGAATAGCTTGATTCAAGCAATAATAATTAATAGTAGGTACTGAAGACAGGCTCTGTACTTCAATAGTCATTAATACAACCATAATTCTCATGCTACCATTAATATTATTATCATACTGATAGACGAAGGGTGGGGTGAATATAATGAACCATTCAAATTCCATCTAGCAACTATAGGCCTATTGCTTTCTAGTCTTCTGCTAATACATGAGAACTTGATTACAAATTCTTCAACCTTTATCGTTATTTATGTTATTACATTGCCTAGTTACTCGAAAGAATTAGTTCATAAATCGCAAATAGAACTCGATTAATTAAGAATCTTAGGCAATTTCGAAGAGCTATACCGCCTTTGGCATCAAAGAATAACAATACTCTCTTAAAAAAGAAGATCATTTCAAATTAATTTTTCAGTAATCATATTCCATTTAGAATTATTACTTATTTTCATCTGTATTACATCAGATAATGGTAATAATTTTCTACCATCCTGTATGATGTCAATATCTGCTCTAAATTCTTAATAATTCAAATCTAAACAATAATCTATGATAATGATTACATCCTAACTCAAAGGAATTGTGTTAATATTAATTATATTCTAGAAATGAACATCAGATCCTTTTGAAAATGAGCAGAAGTTATATAATCGTAGAAAATTAATGAATATTATGATTATTGAAATCTACGGAATTGAATAGGATAAATTTCCTTATTCGATAATCATCGTTTCTTGTGATGGAACCTCACTCGATTCAAACTTGTTTGGAAACTCAATAAATTGGTTGATCTGGACGATGAGTCACGGTATCATCGCAAGAGAGGCTGTAAACCGAGTGTAGTCGCTGAAGGGGCTGTGCGAGATGATGAAAATCAAGATCTGCAAGATTCGCAAGTGCAGAAGAGATCCTATTATAATAATGATGCGGAGCTGTTTCTAGGTGGTTGAAGCCAGCCAGCTTCTCTCTCCTTGCGTCAGCTCTCAAGGACTGCTGTCACATCCTTGCAGCCCTCTGTGGAGCGCTCGCTCGCTCGAAATCCGCCACCGGCTCATTAAATTCCTTGATCCTTGGCCTGGAAAATTAACTGCACCTCCTCTCTCACTTCCGCTGCTGTGTAGCTTTCAATTGACTGCTGTTTTATTTGAAAGCTTGATTTCTGAAGCAATCACTCAACAGCATTATTACTCTGATAACACAAAGTTCGTTGCGCTGGGATCAGAGGCAATAAGTTATGATTACATTTCTTTCGAGAACTTTTAAGAATATGATTCAAGAAATGAATTACAATGGAGTAAGCTATAATAATTATCATGTTCATGATAGAATTATTAATAAAACATACAATAATTATTATCATGAACTCTCATGTACGAAACAGTATTATTTTGTTTTTGGATGCAAGCAAAATTTCTAATCATGCTCAACAGCATTTGATACTTTAGTTCCAAATGGACTGAAACTTCTATCATAGATCCAATACAAAAGTGGATACTTGTTTACACATGTCATCATCTCTTTGATTTTTTATAAAGTTGTGCTAGTGAATTCATGATAAAGAATCTTTTCTTCAGAAATATAAAATTCTTAAAATATCGATAGCTCATCTGTATTGTGGAATTCGATCGAATAAATTCCTATATTATAAAAGGTTTGAAAGTTAATTTTGTTGAATTTCGGGTATCGTTATTTTGTTCTACTGGATGCATTTGTTTTATACAAGGAAGTGTGGAAAAATGGTTGTTATTAGAATCCCATAGACAAAAAAAAAGAGTTGAAGTTGTATATTATTTCATTATTTCTTGGAGAAGTGAAATGCTAAAGACACTCATCCAACATCAAAATTTCTCTATCTTTGATATTTTCTCAATTCAGGAATATTCAAGTGTGCTATTATCATTTAATCACATCAGCACTCATATTCGTCTGTGATTGAATCTGAAGCGCAATCAAATCATAAGTAACGCAAACATACTGATGTGTCTTTCATGCATTATTTTGAAATTTTTCAAATTTACACTCAAGTAATGCTCTATATGAACGTAAAAATTATCACTATCAACATTAATACAATCCACTATTACCCCGTGATTTATGACTGCTATCAGACTTCATAATAATCAGATTATCTTGAAGATTCCCTGATAGGAAAGCTTTAAATTTATGGCATATATTCTTAAATTATGGCAGATGAAATTGAATTACATTCATAGCTTCTTTATCATCAGCTATTCAAATCGAATAATGATTATCCATTGAAATAATAGATTGAGATTTTCCCATTTTCACTTCGGACCAGGATAATGATAATATCAGAATGATGAGGCTCTTTTCAATCACCTCGACACGCCTAAAGCGTCGATAAATGACTGCTTGGATGGAAAGGGTAGGTCACTTCACGTTAAAACACTACATCTTTCTCACTATTAATTCATGACACTTATCTAATTTCTTGAACTTTCCCCAGAAAGTTATTACAATCAATCCTGCAGTGAAGCTGTTCCAGTTAAAGTTCAATTATGCCCATCGGGAAGCCAGGTAGTGAAGTCATTCCTACATCCTCAAGAATGATTTCTATGAAGAAATGTTACTCAAATCACTTCTTTTTATTTATTATTCAGATACGAAGTCACATTATTTCTCTTCAGTAGATGATTCCTCTTCCTCTTATAATAAAACAGTGATGAATATTTTCATCGATAGATTGACGATTCACTTATAATGATCCATAAGTTACTTTATATACTTCTAATGTGATAATCAGGATCAGTCCTATACAGTCTCTAGGCTGTTAGGTTCCATCCATGAGTGTATTGGATGAATAGAAGAAGAGAGCGAACAATGTCATTGTGAATCCCTCTGATCATAATTTCCCCAATCGAATTGAAATTCATAACTCTATGATATCTTATGTCAGGTTTATTATTCCCATTTCTATTTTCCTTTCTATTATGAAGAACGACTATTACAGTAAAGTCTATGCCTATTACAGAAATGTCTTATCTCGATGTTCAAGAATACAGTGGATGCGAGAATAAAAGTGTTCACTCATGATCTAGCCAACATAGATGATAAGGAACTCACAAATCACAATAGAAATTTCATAAACGAAAGAGCTAACACGTGAATGTTATTCAATCAATAAAGAAATTTCTTTTCTCGCAGTATCACTGATCTAAATCTCAATGATTATCCTATTGAGCGTAAGTTTTTATGCGCTGGTTGCAATCCCTGTATGTACCTGGTCTTTTTGAACAATAAAATTCGATTCCAATAAACCCATATGCTCAAATCAATACCAAGCTAGGCGCCTATCTGTCTAGATAGGTTTGATTATATATATATCAATGGATATTGATATCTGTACCTTACAGCTATGGAAATCGATAATAGAATTGTTCCAGCTTGCCAGTTATTCGATAGTGAATGAACGAGAGCTGTAGATGCGTATCGACGGATATAAATGCTACATTCAAGCAGGCGCCTTTGAGAGAGGATTATTCACACTCCAGTTGAAGGCGAGCCTGGTATTTATGCCTTTATTATTTGAGATCCCGAGGGGAGAATTATGCACGCGCTAACCTCTTCAGCTAAAGCTCAGAATTGTAAGCCAAAGCTCCGTATGACATTCAGTGATGACTTGAAGCAGTGTATCTGCTCTTTATCGCTGCGATGCACCACAAACGAAATAACTAAAAGGTCTTCTAAATAGGGCCCTTGACTTCACGTAATACTTTTATAACCATTTTTCTGAATGGTGTGGAACTCCTTTGTTTGCTCTCTGAACAAAATATACATTTCTCCTACTCTTGAAGTGATTCTATTTGATTGTGTATTTTTTCAAATCCCTACCATGATGACGAGGGAGACCTTATGGTATGATTATTATGATTGTAAAAATCTAGCTAGTTTATCAGTAAGTTTCGCTGTAGTTTTCAGTTATATATTTCTGGGCCGCTATGTTTTTTTCAATCCTTACCATGATGATAGTAAACCTTCTGGTTTGAAGGAATTATCTGATTTTATAATCATCATCATCTACAGTACATCTCCAATCACTTGAATCCCAAAAGATTCAACTCAGGGAATAATAATAACACAAGTTCTCTGACATTACATTTGATTGACTATAAGAGGCTTTGTTTGATTTCTCTACGGGAAAATATTAAGATTGAGATTCGAAAATCCAATGCAAACTTCTATATAATTTGAAATGAATGTATACCATTGAAAGTATGCATTTACATTTTTTGATTTTTTTCAACCATGTGGATTTTTCATCCACATTATCAACAATAGATTTTTCCATTCCATCAGACAGGATGCACCTTTTCCAGAATAGGTTGAGTGCATCAATCTCTCTCAATATTATTAATACATGTAGCTAATGAAAGACCTCTCGACTGAACACCTCAAATCAAGAATGATTCTATTGAACATTATAATTCCAATGATAAATAAGTTTCAGTTGAGTCTCATAGTATTTCAGTCTAAGTTGTGGAAAATCAATATTATATTATGTGATTAAGCACATTCTTAGAGAAGTAGTGAGAAATCTGTTATGAACAGAGAATAATAGTATCTTAAATGGTATCTTGTCATTATTGACATTGTACATGAGGAAAAAATAAATCAGTTGGAATATAGAAAAATGATGAACTTCAAGGCAGGATTCATTCCTCTTGGATGTCTTTGCTAAATGTCAGAATTTGAACCAATGGATTGGCAGGCAGCATGGTGATGTCAACTATTGGCTATCCCAATTTCTGACAGGACACGGAATCTGCATCGTGCACAAACGCATTGGCAAAAAACAGACTGACATCTGCTGGTATTGTGAGGACTCTGATGATGCAACATACCTTCTTCCACTGCAGCAGATGGGAGACCAGAGGAAACGTGTTGGAGGGTCATTGGCCAGCAAACTCGAACACCATTGTTGAGGCCATGTTGGAGTCACAAGCTGCATGGCATGCAGTTGAGACAATGAGTGTCAAATATCCTGTTTCAAAAGGCAGCTGACGAACGACAATGGCAGCAACAACAACGGCAACGGCAATGACAACTACCAGTGTTTCCCGGTTATAAACCATGTAACTTGCTCCATCACATTGGAAGAAAAAAAAAAAAAAACAAACAAAAAAACTCAATACTCATTTATACTATTGATACTGCTGAAAAAAAAAAATGTGATGGGTGAGATAAGAATTTGTGTGTTGCTTGTAATAATTTTACTACTATACTTTCCAGTAGACTACCGCCTAACAGATTCGAAGAATGATGTGTATAGCCTGGTGTTCTTTGTTAAAATATTGCCTATGGCGGTTCCTTACAGTGATACCAGAGTGACCTTTCATCCACGAATCCATTTTCGAAGGGGCCGAAGTGGAAGCCCTGGTCCAGCCTTCTGTTGATGAAGAGGTTTTGGTTTTAGTGGGTCAGAGGTACAGCCACTGTCCGCATTCTCCTTGAGAATGTGCCACCCCACATATCCACACAGTTCGGATCTATTAGTGGAATCTGCTAACGAGAATTTCCTTTCCTCGCGATTGAAAAAAAAAAAAAAGGATGTCTTTGCTATCATCATTTTTGCATTTCTAATAACTTTATGAACCTGGCAACAAAATTACGTGACTCTAGTAAGTGTTGTAATACGTGATGTAGCTCGAACGTGATCAGAATAACGAGAATAAATGATCTAATAATGTTGCTTCCTTGTGAACTGCATTCATTATCTAATTCTACCTATTTACCTTACTGTCGAAAGGTGGAAGAAAGGTCCATGTTCATTCAATGTAGAGTTAACGAATGCTAAAGCTATTGTGCAGATAACGTCATTCTTAAAGAATGTTATTGAGTCTCTTTCCATCAATAGCCATATTATGATTATGTGGCGGAAGCCTGATTGCGGCGCTTGTATATTTCAGATGAAACTTAGAAACGAGGGACGAATGAATTCAACGATGATAATGAGTTCTCTGTGCTGCATTATCGAGATCTATCAATGGAGATTTCAATGGAGCATTTGCAAAAGAGATTTTACAAATTATTTTGACAGAAAATGCAAAAAAACATATTTTTAAAAAATAAATTGAAAAAAGAAGAATGGATCAATCACTTCTATTAATCTTCAGGCGTATAATTACTTATATGTAGTTTCCTGAATTTTAATCAGGGTTCAATGATGAAAGAAATCGAGATTATTTACTTTAATGAATATTAACATATACTATTCTAACATTGTGACATAAAGTCAAGACCTGAATAATAAGCAAAAAAGTTATCTGAGTTCTCCAGGAGGAAAGGTATTCAACCGTAAGAGTCAAGATATTGTCAAAATCAATCAATTTCCACTTGATTTCAAACATTCAAATGGAAAAATCCTGGTTCAGCTCTCCAATGACCAATCGAGCCCTGTCCACTTACCGCACGTGGCGGGCAACGAACTGAGTACACCACAAATGCATATTCGAGGCCTGAATGCGTATGAATGGGGCTGAACTGAACAGTGATTTTGAAAATGCGCGCCGCTCACCGTGGTACGATCCGTATTTTGGGTTGAAGGGGTTTGGTGGTGAATTGATTCGACAGCAGACGGACTATACTCGTGTGCATTGTTGTGCTCTGTTTCGGTTATGAAGGCGCAGTACTGATGACATCGGGGAAGGGAGAGAATATATAACTGCGCTGCGGCTTGGTGGCAACGTTCAGAAGATTCCTTCAACCAGGTTCACCCTGCGGCCAGGTGACAGTGACCGCTGGCTCGTGCTTGCACGCACGTACACGATCCGTCGTTCCCCGGCTTTAACGTTTCCTCACCTCTTGGACTATATCCCGTTCCAACTCATAGGTCAGTTCACTATCGATTTATAACCCGTCTACGCGTTCACTACTAAATAATAAGACTGGTCATCTCTCAAGCCACAAGGCTCAGTTCACACGAGCACTGTTTTGCGCTCGCTATATTTCGTCATATCGGTGTGCGGTTTGATTGTTGCTGCTCATGCATGAGAGACACTGCAGCTCAGTATATGACCATTTTCACTGAATGTGCTTTATTGCTCGAATAATGAAGCAGCGCACTCTGACAGCAGTTATTCATACACTCGGATGTGTTATGTGTAACTAATAATAGAAATCTCTGTGAATGTTACTCAGAATAACTACTGTTAGCCTACAGTGCTACTTGGAATATTGGTGGTTTCATGAACTCATAATTTCCATTTCTGATTTACAAAGATTGAATAATCAGTCTGAGAACAATAAAGGAGTGATAACGATTAATACAGAGTGGAGGAAGTGAGGAAATAGGTATCAATTAAATTTAAATATCTTGAATGAAAATCAACAATTCAGCTTTTTAAATTCTCAGGTTTTTCAGCTGCGTTGAAAAATAGAATTAATCTATGAATGTGCTATCTATATGGAAAACCTTATATTTAGCCAACATGAATTTCAAATGGGCGGACAATAAATCGAGCACCGAAAACCAACGCCATGAGCATTAGTAGGGGCGGAATGGCGGCTAGATAAAATAATTGTAGTCCGGCATTCAGATATGTACATGACCAGTCGAGGAGTCCCGGGCAAGATCGAATACCCTCCACACTGACAACCCCCCCTGGACACCCAATAAAGCACCAACTCACCTGCTTTTTGGGAGAGGAATTGATAAATCCGGGCCCCCTTAAATGAATTTGTACATGACAGTGGTTAACGTTCATGTGATGGCATCCCAAAGTAAACATTGAACAAAACGCTCCCGCCGATGTGGTGGGTCTCGCGGGGTATCCACGCATCCAGACCGTCACATTTCTCCACCAGAAAAAGCGAGCAAAATCGCTTGCGTGTGAGTGCTCGTTTGTTTGGCTATTGATGATTTTGTCCAGAGCCTTCAATTAAAGCTGGATGTCGCTTAGACAAAACAAATACAATGAAAATTCGATTAATCTAATGGAACCCTTTGAAACAAGAACACAGAAGGGTTTTCTAATAATTACCAGCCCTACGTTCACTTGAAACACTTGATAATGCGCAAATTAATGGTCTAACTGTTTGTTTATCTACATCATTTCTCTTGAAATGATTATATTTATTCAATAATGCCTAAGCGAACTATTTGTTGATTCTTTTTTTCCAATTGAACATTTTGGTGATAGTGTTCTGAGTAACTGTCAGCAATCTCTTCGTTTCGATGTTACATCAATCGGTAATCACCACGAAATCAAATCAATAACACTGATTTGTTGATATCGCGGCCAATAAACTCACGTTCTCCCAATTAATGATCACTTCGATAATAATCAACATGCCATTGTTTGTCTCTATAATGCCCAATTATTCAATCGGTTTCATCAAAGTTAAGGCGGATCTAATTCAATGTAGATAAAGGAAGGAGAGAGAGGATGATGGTTGAGAGAGTGAGTGCTGGAGAGTAGTGCGACAGTTTGACTATGGCGGTGACCGTTACAGACGGCAGGGTTTGATTATTCAAAGAGAGGCGGTGAATTGATGCGCAAGGATTTTACTGTCCTTGATGTCGGCTGCATCAATAGCCCGGCCTCCAACACTGATTGCCTCCGAACAATAGTGTGTGGCCCAGTGTTATGATGCAACTCATCAATGCTCACCCACTGTGCCGTGCAATTGCCTATGAATTGGAAACGGTGGTAATATTTCTGAGCAGTCGATTCGCACAAGGCTGCGGTTAGTCCCCTGTCAATGGTAGGTAATCTGTTATAATTTTCCGGACATTTTTCCTCGCGCAGAATTGAGAGATGGTTGTAATTATGTTCAACTTTTCCTTCTTTGTTGTTTATATTATTCTAACCTGTGTGTTCGTAGGCCTATTCAAAAAATCGTTACTCAAAATTTTTATAATGTGATGAGAAGATTTTTCAAGAATACTTCAACGTGTAACTCCAAACGAAGATTTGAAAAAGAATTATACTTCTATGATAGATCTTGAAAAACTTTATTATCATTCATATTCGCATTTCTTGATATTCATGGGTGAATAATACGGATAAAAAAATCTGATTCGCAATCTATGATCTTCAAAATGAACTAGAATTAGCCTACATTTAAATGTGAGATACCTTGCATTGGACTTACGCTATAATTCATAATGTTTCATTTATTCATTCGATTACAATGGGAAAACAGGAAATAGCCGAAAACTTATTCTATACCTATTCAAGTTAAGAATGTCCCTCATCAATATTTACATAATCCATACATAATGGAAATTTATCAATTCACAACCTCCAAAGGTTGTTATGAAGAATCAAAATGATGATAACTCTATCATTCAATAATCAATTTTCATGGAAGTGGAGTAATTCTATCAATTTCAAACTCAGTACCATATAATTAACAGTCAGTGATCATTCAATTCACGGCTGTAGAATTAACTTCAACTTCATGAATGTATTGCTGCTTACCAGGAATTGAATTTCCATTTTTTATCAGAACGCAAACAATACATACAATTTTCAATGATATAGATCCTTCCGTGTTGTAATGCATAAAATTAATTCAATTTTCTAAAAAGTGATTAATTCTATTTTCCTATGATTTTATTTGATTTTGATTCTTTATAAAACCAGTGGCGGTATTTTTACTTGCAATCGATGACCTCTGGCGAAGTGGTGATCTGACACAGAAAATGACCCTCAGCAATAGATTGTTCAATGATAAAAGGTGAACCAAAGGTCACACGATCAAAAGAGTCTCTCATTTGATGAAGTCCTTGTAACGGCTGATCATTAATGAAGCTAGTAAGCTACCACGTACATCCATTTAATTCACCCCCGGCCATTGTTCATATCAGTCCTATATAATCACTATGCCACACAGGGTACATTACTCACGGCGTACATCTGTCGAAAACATAAGGTCCTAACGCCCCGATGCTCATGCACGAATATATGAGCATGTATTTGGTCGAATGAATTATTTATGGAGTTTAATGAGGAAGCATGTGCTGATCTGTGTAGTCTACTTGGTGATTCATTCGGCTGTTTTAAATTATCTTTGATGCTTCATAATCTTGTCCTGGTGAGGAAACCCTTTAACCACAATAGTTAAAAATAGATCTTACAGCTCAGTCAAGCATAAAATCACTCATGATAATATCCTCTTCCCTCATATTATTAATGCTATGAAAAAGATTTATTGTTGCTTAATGCGAAATAACATCGCCTTCACCCTGTCTTTCCCGCCACATTTTTCTTATAGCTTTGACAGTAATCCATTAAGAATATCTCAAGTCACATGTGCTTATCAATGTCATTTGGTTCACATATGGTAGTTTTTCTGAACCAGTTGATACAGTGAGATATTTAATATGAAAATAATCTCACAGAATCATTCATGTCCTAATAAATTGATCAATCAGTGGTTCTTAATCATATCAGGAATAATGTGATAATAGACTTTATCTATGGGCGTATTGATAATTCCTATTTCAGTTTTACAATTGAAATCAAAATGACTACCATTTCAAGCGGAATCTCAGAACCGTGTCATAATGAACGTTTTTACCATTTTAGGAGGAACTTTACGATACAGTCCAAATTCCACTATATGATACGTTGTGTTTCGTTTTGAAATCAGGTGATAAAAAGGAAACAGTGTTCAACTAACCTCAAAATCAAAACTGCAACTCGGATTGAGTAGCCTACCAGTAATTTTTCGTCAATATTTTCAATTTATGTATTTGAATATTTAACTAATTTGAATAATCCAAAGTTTAAATAGTTAGATTTACTTATAACTTTGTTAGTGAATATGTGCTCTTTCTTTTAATAACTGCCTCACGATTTTGTTGCTTGTTGAATGCGTTTTCGTGGTTCTGACGATCATATTTATTTTTAGCATATTTAACAAGTAATAAGTTGATTATCATAACAGTTCAAGTAGGATGAAGACAAAATATGTTAAATAAACAGCGGTATGTTGATTTTATAATAGCCTACACTTACAGATAGCTTGATACTGGTGATCTATAGCTTGATACTGGTCTGATACTGATAACTACACCAATTGATCGTAGATAAAATAGTGTATGCAACAGTTGTATTAGGCCTTTATAGCATTCGTGAGATTTTAAGAGCATAAAACTTTGCTTGTGGCTATAGCATCTCACCTCATGCTATAAAGGCTCCCCGTATACAACCGTTGCATAAACTACAATAATGGGGCCACAACCGGATATAACAATAGCCTACACTTCTACTATTGAACGTGGAAGTCTTTCATGAGAACATTCTCTATCAATTTCCTAGCCACCTTGTTCAGCCAAATGAATTGTTCGAAAACGAGAATTTGCCTTCAGAATCAACCATCAATAGTCTGCTTTGAACAGTACAACACCGGTTTCATTAAGACTAAACAGACAACATGTGTTTGAACTTGTCCGGCCAAGCTACACTCATCGATCAGCCAGCAAACGACTATGAAGCGACAATTTCGCAAAACAGAGGCTGAGCTCAGACTCTGATTTAACGAATGCACAACAGTTGTGAGCTTAGAAAAAAGCACCGCAGTAAAGCCGGCTGTTATTATAATAATTGCCACTGCCATCAAAACAAAATACTCATTATCTGGAAAATTCTCCTCTATAGAACATACACATGTTGGCTCCTGGCGCCAACACAGTTGTGAATAAGCTGTGCATATCCGGGCGCACACAGCACACTTGCGTAAAACGACACATTGCCACTGGCCAGAGGCAGAGCTAAATACAAGATACTTTATGGAATATGTTTGCTGCATTGTCGCGCACAAAATTATCTTTCTGTTAAAGCAGTTCAGACTCGAATTGCTGTAGATAGCAAGTATTGAGGTAGTTGTTGTATTGTGCTCCACTGCACACATTGCATTGAAAAATTTGATTACGCTTTTTCAATAGTGGTGAAAATTAAGTTATCATTTATGATTTTTTCTATTTTCTTCAATTTCGTAGAAGTGTTTCATTGATATTTCTCCAAAAAAATGATTTAGATACTTACGTAATGGGAATTTAATGAGACACAAGGATTTCATTTCCCTTAAATCTTCTTATTATTCATTATTGCTGAAAGATGACTGAGAGTCCCTCAGTGGATGACTGGCCGAAACCAACTATCAATGTATCTATAAACTCTGATTAGTCATATCATCATTATGATAAATTCTCACTTGAATCTTGATCTAAGATGTAACGAGTATGAAATAACATGGACTTTAATAGCTTGTTTTTCAACCAAAAACGTTAATAAATTTTCCATTACTAGATAAAGTTATTTTTCGAAGTACTCGAAAAAACAACTTTATCATTGTTCTTGCAATTACAAGCTTATTCTTTTAGTAGATTTCTCTCTATGTTTTTCCTCCTTTTTCATTACTTTGAATGTTGCTCGGTCGCTCTCTTTCTTGAACAAAATTCTGCTTCATCGTAGTTGCTTAGGAGTACAGGAAAACCTTGTACTTTTCACTCCTCTATTAATTTCAACTCACTTCGAATCTAGCTCTCAGCAGTTCAGATAGGTGTTTTCTTTCTTCTATAAGATTTGTTGAAAGTTCTTTGAAGTACAGGATATTAGTCACATTAATTAATTCTCATTCTTTTACATAGTAGCTTCATCTGACCTTTTTTATTTTAATTTTGATTGATATGTAAATTTACTTATATGTAAAGTTATTGGATTCTTCTCTCAAATTTTACCAATCTCCAAATCCGCTGTATCAGCGGTCGATGTATCAACCTGGATGTATCCACCTTGCTGTTAACAGGAAACCAATACCTTAGCATGGACTTCGCAGATGGATCGAAGGTATCTTGTTAAAAGCCCAAAGGAAACCCGGACTTCTACACATCAGGATTACAAAGAAAAACCTCAGAAGGATCAGATTCAAATTTCCATCGAAACCAATATTTTAACAATCAGTGAAGTGCAATTAAAACGTAGTGATACATAGTGTGAAAGTTTATGGAGACCCTTCACCACACGCAAAATTATTTATGTATACTAACAAATTTAAGTAACCGATTGTAGCCAATATTTCTAAAAATAATGTAATTTAATATTTCAGTATCAATTGCTATTATCTTTTGATTTTATTTATTCTGTTTTATTAGTAATAAACAAAGGGATAATAATACTATAACTTTTCGTTGATAATTTATAATCACCTCTGTCACAATTCTAAAGATAGAGATCCATTTCTTTCGTGGTGGTTTGATTTTGAATTCTCTTGATACGATCCCCTTGTATTATGTCGGGTGTGTAATTTTGATGATTTCAGAATTTATTATATTAACCTATAAATATTTTAAGTTTTGATATCTTCTTATTGTATCTGAAATAATATAGATCACGTAATATAACATTACAAAGAAATAGTCTTGATACTTTCATTTCAAACTGAATTATTTATCATTGATTTCCTTTAGAATTTCTATTCATGAAACTCTAATAACTATTTTCATAATTTTTCATTATTACATGAAGCCTTATAGGTCTAAGACAATGAACCTCCTAGCTACTTGAATATAAAGCTTCTACATTCGGAGATTACTTTGCTAATCCACCTCCTCAACAGTTTGGGGATGGGGTTGGGCAATGTCAATTTGAAAACGGTTGGGGAACACAAAATGTGTTTGTCATTGATAATGTGCTTCTGATCGATCATTGGTGGAGTAGGCTGCGTCCTGCTCCCGGTCACAGATGACATCTCTATTTTCTGCATTCACTATCATTTCACCGGTACGGTACGAGTATAATCACCTCATCGTGTCGACCGGATTGCCTGTTCGGCCTGGAAGGGGCAGGGATGACCCTTTGTCGCATTCATCATTCCCGTAAAACCAATATTGGCCCTCTTCACAAATCGGTTCCTCGCCCTAGCTTTCTCCTCACCAATTTAACCTTATTCCTTCTCACTCATTCTCTGTCTCTCTTTTGAATGAGTTTTTCCATCAATTCCTCCCATTCTCTTCACTCTTTCCTCGTCTGCCTAGCTAATACCACATCACTTTTCGCTTTGCATCAGCCTCTTTCCACGAAAATCTGTTACAGACTTCATGGTCCTCGCGAATCAGACAGTGGCTTACTAGCAGAACAGACATCAGAATGTCAAGAATTGAAGCGCTCACTTGTTGATTAACACCTGCCAGAGAACTTTTCACCCCTCCAGACTAAACCACTACATCATTCACCCCTAGGCTCAGCGTCGATTGAATTCGATCGAATCAAAAACCAAAAGTCATCCGATTAGAATTGGCCGGATTAGTCACCACAATTAATAATGCCATTGATTGACTTTGGAGCGGATTTTAAACCTCTTATTCATCATTTGAGGGCGACTGAATGTCATTGCTCATAGCTGAAATAAAGGCATTGAAGAATACTTCATTATCAATTCTACTATGTCCTTTTTCCAATGTTGTATATGATTGGAAAGAAGCATTTTCTGAAGCTTCAAATTATCTTATACCGAATATACCATATTTTCAATTAATGTGGATGAAATATAAGGTAGAATAATCGAAATCAACGTCTGTACACGTCTGTGAAGCTGGCTCGGATGATGTTAGCCCTGACGAAGAAAATGTTATAAATCGTTAGTTCAGCGTGAGTTTAGGTTTGTTTTGATAAATTTGACGTTTGTTTAGGTTTCTCAATACCAATTTTGGGAGTTTCCGAGCAAACGTAACACCAGCCCAAAAGTTTTCACAAAATTGGTTGGAAATAGTCTAGATATTTAGTTTAGCGTTGGTTTGAGTTTGTTTTGACAAATTTGACGTTTGTTTAGAATTCAGAATACCAAATTTGAAAGTTTCAAATTTTCCGCCAGCTTCACACCAGCCCGGAAGTTCTCATAGAACTATTTGAAATAGTCTAGATCATTAGTTTAGGTTTGTTTTGACGAATTTGACGTTTGTTTAGGTTTCTGAATATCAAATTTGGTAGTTTCAAATATTCTGTCCAGCTTCACACCAGCCCGGGAGTTCTCATAGAATTAGTTGAAATAGTCTAGATTGTTAGTTCAGGTTTGTTTTGACAAATTTGACGTTTGTTTAGGATTCTAAATACAAAATTTGGAAGTTTCAAATTTTCTGGGCCAGCTTCACACCAGCCCGGAAGTTCTCATATAAGTAGTTGAAATAGTCTAGATCGTTGTTAGTTGGTTCAGGTTTGTTTGAACAAATTTGACGTTTGTTTAGGATTCTAAATACCAAATTTGAAAGTTTTAAATTTTCTGGGCCAGCTTCACACCAGCCCGGAAGTTCTCATAGAAGTAGTTGGAAATAGTCTAGATTGTTAGTTTAGGTTTGTTTTGACAAATTTGACGTTTGTTTAGGTCTCTGAATACAAACTTTGGAGTTTTTTAATGAGATGAAACTAGTTACTTGTGCATGTAGGGAGTAAAGTGCAAGTTTTTCTCCTTCAGGGGTTAAAAGTACTTTGGGCCTGGTAGTTCCAGGCCACAATTTGCATTGGAATGGGTTGAAAATAGTTAGATAGTTGGTTTAGCATTAGTTTAGGTTTGTTTTGACATATTTGACGTTTGTTTAGGTCTCTGAATACCAAATTTGAAAGTTTCAAATTTTCTGGGCCAGCTTCACACCAGCCCGGAAGTTCTCATAGACAGGGGTGCTCATCCCCCCCATGGGTGATGGCGCAAAATCCCCCCCCCCCAGAATCCATTGCTTGTCCAATAGTCCCACGAAAAACCCCACTCACCCCCCCCCCCAACCACTAACAAGACGTGAGAAACAAAATGTTACCAGTAGAATCATGAACTTGATTGAAAGTATTGAAATAATTCAATGGAAGTTGATACTTCATTTTACGTAATTTTTTAAAAATAAAGAATAAAATGTAATTTATTCAAATGGAAAGACAGATATTTTTGTATTCATTCCATAACTTACTAAACCCTTGAATGCTTCTTCTAATAACCCTTTTTCAGGAGCAATAAACTGGGGGGTGTACCATCGCAGCTAAGCAGGGGGTCCGGGGGCCCTCCCCCGGGAAATTTTGTAAAAATTTACTTCAAAATTGCTTTTGAGGAGGCCATTTTTTGGTCTATTAAATGAGGAAATCCCTATTTTTTGAGCATGAAATATTGATAATGATAGCTTATAGGCTACTGTAGACTGTCAAGACCAATTCAATACTAAGTTTAAGATTCAAAAACAAAAAACAAAAATTCAAGAAAAATTTATTATGAGTTATTGAAAACTTCTTCACATTCAGATTGGGATGAAATTTGAAATTAAACAACTCATTCTTGTTGCAGTCTTTACTAGCAAATCTTCACTTGCTTACTTTGCAAAATTGATCCCGATAGAACCACTGCATGTTTCGATTTTCAAGCTGAAGTTTTCATTTTATTCATTCAAAGTTAAATTGAACTTCCATAAAATAAATAAGTGCCAAACTACCAATTTTGGTAGTTATGTAGAGCGAACTGCCAAAGCATAATTACTTATTACAATAATTTTTATTCACTATCAGTCCTATCAGATTCAGAACAGCTTAGCAATATCTACAATTTCATACTTATTGCTACGGTCATAGATTGATAAAAATAGCTACCAATGATGGTGGACTGGAGAAGTATTTCTCCCGCTAGGGAAATTTTTTTACAGGAGAAGTAGTCTAAAACTATATTTTCAAGAGTTTCAAGCCTTATTATTAGTTTCATTATTTGTTACTGTTATTAATAGTGTATCAATTTCTCAATTATCAAGTATGCTGTATAATATGTGATTTTGAATAATTGTAAGCTTAAATACGCATTTTGAGCAAATAAAATTCATTTGAATCCAATTCTTCAACCAGGTAGGTGAACAGCTAATCGCAATCCTATTGCCAAGGACAGTAATTCTATTCAAGAGGGTTTTAAATAGGTTCAACTTGTGATATTATTAAACAGATACATTACATTCAACAGATACAGATTATATTACACAGTTTGTTGTGTGGCCATTTATTGAAGTTCTAAGAAATAAAATATTTAAAAAATTTCTCAATATTTTTGTGGTGCGGGCCCATAAGCGCGCGCCTAGTTGGCCTGCCCTTGAATCCGGTACTGAATATAATTATTATGAATCAGTATTTCTCTAACAAAGCTTAATTGAAGGAATAAATGGATACCGGATTATGAAATTCATATCAATCGATAATCAATAGAATTATTACATCATCATGATGAAATTATGATAATATATATATTTGTTAGTGAAGAAAATAATATAATATATCAACATACCATGTTAATACTGTAATATAAATTATGAATATCATAAGTCAAAATCTCGTGAAATAAATTGAAATCATTTAAACTTGGAGTAAGTTAAAGTTCTTCCATTTCAAGAAAATAGAGGGGTTTTCATTCGAGAATTAATTATTCAGATTATTATAGGCTAATAATAATAAATGTTATTATCACATTAATAATTGTAATGATATTTTAACTAATAGACAAAAAACTGTTTTAAGAATCTCCGCCCATGAACGTATGATTAGGTAGGGTCTCAGGGTCTCCGGAACCCGCCATGTGCAAACTATTCAATATAGCATTCAATTTCAAATCAGAAAGCTCAAATATCATGATTTTAAATAAGTTGGAAAACTTGTCAATTTGAAGGCCTTTTTATTTATTTCCATTTCCAGATTTTTCACTATTTTCTTTCAGCCGTGCGTCACCTGGGATCTTGTGCCCAGGCAGCAGGCACTGTATTCTATAGTCAATTCATGCAAAGCGGAAGTTAGTCTACCGCTTGATACTTGAGGAATAATATTTTCATTTTACCTTTCCTCGCCCGACGAAGTTTTCGGTTGAAGCTTCTGTCGTTCTTCGGCTGGACGCCCGATTGGGGAGTGGAGTCTTGATGCTTTGGAGTCGGCCTTTTCAGCAATGAAACTTGGCACGGCTCCTGGGTTGGATGGCGTCACCCCTGACCTGGTGTCTAGGTCGTGGGGTCGTGTGCGTGAGGTGTGCTTGGGGCTGTTCAACCGCTGTTTGGCAGGGGGTGTGTACCCGGCAGCCTGGAGGCTGGGTGAGGTGATCCTCATACCCAAGGCGGGTGATCGGGACCTTTCACTTGTGAAATCGTTCCGTCCGATCGCCTTGCTGAGTGTGTGGGGAAAACTTTTGGAGCGCCTTATGGAGGCTAGCCTTCGACAGGCGATCCTGGCTGCTGGGGGCATGAGTGGGCGGCAGTACGGCTTTGTCCGAGGCAGGGGTACTGTGGACGCCTTGCGCCGTGTCATGCAGTGGGTGGGCGAGTGTGAGTGTCGTTTTGTGTTGGCCGTGTTCCTGGATATCCGGGGGGCGTTTGACTCGGCCTGGTGGCCCGCAATCTTGCGGCAGCTGGACCGGTTCCGGTGTCCCTCGGATGTCGTTCGGCTGGTGCGGGCCTATCTTTCTGGCCGCGTGGTCAGAATGTCTTGTGGTTCTGCGTCGGTTGACCGGCAGATGGAGCGCGGCTGCCCCCAGGGTTCAGTGTTGGGTCCCCTCTTCTGGAACTTGCTGTTGGATGAATGGTTGTGTCGAGACCTCGGTCTCAATGTGGAGTGTATGGCGTACGCCGACGATCTTGTTCTATTGGTCGGTGGTGACAGGAGGCAAGATGTCGAAGTACTTGCGTGTGGGGTGCTTGACTTGTTGCATGATTGGGCGGCGAGTGTGAAGTTGGAGTTTGCGCCAGAGAAGTGTGTTTGCATGAGTATGAGAGGCCTCCGTAGTCTGGAGCGACGGAGGAATGTTCGTATGAATGGAGTAGTGGTTAGATATGTGTCTGAATGTATGTACCTGGGAGTCACTCTTAGGGAGGACCTTTCTATGGCTGGGAACATCGACAGGCTGGTGGAGCGGTGTTCCAGGGTGTTCCTGCGCTGTGCGATTGTTTCCAGGCGGGATTGGGGGTACCGGGGTGGCGCCCTGCGTACTGTATATAGGGGGGTGGTGGAGTCAATGTGCTCATATGCAAGCGAGGTATGGGCTGCTGGGCTGGCCGCCCGCGTGCTGTCGAGGTTGCGCAGTGCGCAGAGAGCATGCCTTAAGATAGTGGCGCGGTTAACAGGACGGTTAGCTGCGCTTCCTTGTGTGTGTTGCTTAATGTGTTGACGTTAGATGTTCTCTGTCGCATGCGTATTCGTGTGTCCGTTCTTCGTTTGAATGGTGTAGCGAGCAGAGCTGCTAAGAGTGTGGCATGGCGTGAGGCACTGGATGCTTGGCAGGAGGAGTGGGAGACTGCGCAGTTTGGTCGGCGGACATATGACTTCTTCCCAGACGTCCGTCGGAGGAGTCGTGTTCGGTTTTACGACTGGTCGCATTACAGCGTCCAGTTTTTGACTGGGCACGGCAACTTCGCGGACGTCCTTCATCGGTGGGGGCGGCGAGATTCGCCGCTTTGTCCGGAGTGCGGGGTCGACGAGTCCAGTGTTCACGTCATGTTTGAGTGTTCCCGGTATGAATTTGTTCGTGCCGGGTTTGTCCTAGAGTATGAAAGGATGGGCTGCGCTTTTGTGTCAGAGTGTATGGTGTGTAGCGTGGGTGCTTGCAAGGTGTTTGTTCGCTTTTGTGAGCGCCTAGGCCGTATGCGTGAGGACTATGTCGGTGTGTAACACCAGCATGTCTTATGTGTGGCGCTTGTCCTGTTTGTGTTAGGTGTTGTGTTGATTGTCATGTATATAGTTTCCTGGTCGGCTGGCAGGGTGATTCCATGTCTGCGAGGAGCAGTGAGATCTGTGGACGCAGTGTCAGCTGGGAGGCTGCGAGGAGCAGCAAGCAGTGCCCCTTAAAAAAAAAAAAAAAAAAAAAAAAAAAAAAATGTTAATGTAAATCATGTTTAGGGGGCTCCTTGGGGTCACCACTGTAGGGAAGGGTAGCTGTTAGGAGGGGGAACATTTAGGGGGGGGGATTGATGGCTTTTCTTAGGTAGGGGGGAGTGATTAGTTGGGTGGGGGGTTTCTGGTTAGGGTGGGGGGAGTTGAATGAGTGTGGCACTGATGCTCTGCGCGGGGAACCGGGCGGGGTTGGGTCCTGAACTTCGTCCAGTAGGGGCTCATCCTCGCGCTGTTGAATGCCCACGCCTCCTTTCTGCGGTAAGTCCCCTGCCGTAGGAGGAAGGCCCGTTTTTCAACCTTAGTATGGGCATCGGTGTGGTGTGTGTCGGGCAACACAGGCCCCTTAGTAAGCTTCTTGCTTGTTCCTGAGTAGTTGGGTCAGGATCGGGGGTGCCTCTGTTGTGGTGTGTATGTGTGTGTGGGGAATAGGAGTAGGGTCCACTTAGGGAGGGGGGTTGAGTCCGTGTAGTCAGGGTGGGGGTATGAGCTAGTGTGTAGGGTCTGGGGGAGCTCAAGCGGCGCCCTCTTACGGCGGAGTTTCGGGTTCCATCTTCCGAAACGTCCCGGCTCCTTTCTGGGCGCCCTTGTGGTCTAGGCCTCAGGGACGTTTGGTGGGGGGCACGGGGCTTTTTCCAGGCCTCCTGGTGAGTTGAGGGGATACGTCCGGGTTTTATCCCACGTACCGCCGGAACTGGGGGGGGTGAGATGATGTGCGTGTGCATCCTCTCACTCCTCTCAGGCTAAACTCTCCAATGATACTCCCCAGGCGATTGGCAGTGGTGCTACGATCCCTGGATCGCTATGTGGTTTGTCCTAGGACGGGTACACATTGATCCAGGTGCGGTTCTTGGACCTGAGGGTTTATCCATGTCGTTCTTCGGCTTGTTTTTTCCTCATAAGGTTTTGATCAGCGAGAATGGAATATTCCATTCTAGCTGGTTTTGATGAACCGTCCTACTTTCACTACGATTATTTTATATTTCACCGGAAGATTGTTTTTCACCTTATAGCTTACAAGAGTTTTCTCTTAGAGTGCTCTAGCCACTTGTCATCCCTATGTACCGTATTTAACAAAAAGCTCTGCACATTTGATTTGAAAGATTTTTCGAACATTTAAGACATTAAAATTTAGTACGTCTACATTAAAGTTGAAAGAAAAAATATAAAACACTAGAAACTGCGAAAATTACCAATAACACTACAGTACTAAAATCTTCAAAACCACGTAGTATCACGTACACCGAACACAACCACTCAATTCCACACTGGAACAACGACTGAATATGAGCATTGTGTAGAATTGAAGAACCAACTATTTTTAAGTCAAGTCGTCAACTATATTCTATATACAGAGAAGGAATAAGATTACAGGAACCTATTAAAATCGATTTTGTTTAGGTCTGAATTCTATTGAAAGTTTTGCGTGCATTCTGAGAAATGATCTGGCAAATATTGCTGAAGCATGGCTCCGTTTAGCTTGGCAGCCGTTTATTTGTAAACAGAAAGAATCGTAAGACATTTTTAATCCATAATAAGAATAACTTAATGGTTCTATAGACCTACAACTGTCATATATTATTCTATTATACAGTTATTCTATAGATATTAATTGGATTATTGAAATGTAGAACACGTTTACATTTAAGTGAAACATCAAAAATAATAACTCCATTCTACTGTAATTGAATTAATTTACCGATTTCCACCCCCCCCCCAAATTTCAATAATATAATAATAATCCCCCCCAAATTTCGGGCCGATGACGCAAGTTGCGCCATCAATCTCCCCCCGTGGGCGGCCCTGCTCATAGAATTAGTTGAAGATAGTTTAGATTGTTAGTTTAGATTTGTTATGACAAATTTGACGTTTGTTCAGGATTCTGAATACCAAATTTGGAAGTTTCAAATTTTCTGGGCCAGCTTCACACCAGCCCGGAAGTTCCAATAGACTTAGTTGAAATAGTCAAGATTGTTAGTTTAGCGTAAATTCAGGTTTGTTTTGACAAATTTGACGTTTGGTTAGGTTTCTAAATACCAAATTTGGAAGTTTCAAATTTTCCGGGCCAGCTTCATACCAGCCCGGAAGTTCTCATAGAATTAGTTGAAAATAGTTAAGATCGTTAGTTTAGCATCAGATTAGGTTTGTTTTGACAAATTTGACGTTTGTTTAGGTTTCTGAATACCAAATTTGGAAGTTTCAAATTTTTGTCTGGGCCAACTTCACACCACAGTTCCAGACAACAATTCTCAATGGAATGGGTTGAAAATAGACTAGATCGTTTGTTTAGCGTCAGTTTAGGTTTGTTTTGACAAATTTGACGTTTGTTTAGGTCTCTGAATACAAAATTTGGAGTTTAATATTGAGAGGAAAATAGTTTCTTGTGCATCTAGGGAATAAAAGTACTTTGGGCCTGTTAGTTCCAGGCCACAATTTGCATTGGAATGGGTTGAAAATAGTTAAGATCGTTAGTTTAGTGTCAGTTAAGGTTTGTTTTGACAAATTTGACGTTTGTTTTGGTCTCTGAATACAAATCTCTGAGTTTTTTACTGAGGTAAAAATAATTACTTGTGCATCTAGATAATAAAGTGCAACTTTTCTCCTTGAGGGGGTAGAAGTTCTCTAGGCACGTGACTATGTTAGTTCCAGTCCACATTTTCCAATGTTCTTCCAGGGTTGTTCTTCTTTCCAACTCAAAATTCATCCTTCTTCCTTATTATTTTCATTTTACTCATTCTTTACCATTTTCTAAGTTTTTTTGTTGGAAAAATCCTATAACTGTCCCTTTTCAATTTTTTTGCGTGAGCTTCCTTTTGTGTTGAAGAGAAAAACAATAAAATCTTAAAGCCGTACATGACTTATTGAGTGGGAACACTCTCTAGCTCAAGATCTCAAGCCAGAAGGTAGCTTTTCAGGGTCCTTTCAAATTGTTCACCTCAACCATTGGGCAAGCGTCACCAACCTTTATGTACAAGCTTATTATTCCCCTACATGTGTGCATGTGTGTATAGTGAAAGTGGACATTCTGGACATATCCTTGATTTGAAGTATTTAACAAAATCTGAAAATAACACGTTTTGTACAATATTATTGTTGGTGTTTAATCATTGAGTCGAATAAATGAGTGCATCATGGAATTACAGTAGAGTCGATTTTTAGATATTTCTTTCCTTACTCATAATTGGATAATCTACTTTCCTTAATGAGTTTGTTTTCTTTCTCTATGACAGAAATTAGAATAATTTGACAATGAAGAAGAATAATTTCTATTGAGCAATTTCTTGGTAAGAATTTATGAAGTAGGCCTATATTAAGAAATTATTTCAGTTGATTGAATAGAAGAATATTAATGTTCATAAGAGATAATATTCTCTCTAGAATAAACAGTTAGTGCTCTGATCAAAAAATGAATTTCAATAATGATACTCATGCAATTATGATAATTTTTTTAATTTTACCATGAAAGCTCATATCAAATCAGTAGCCATTGTCTTTTAAAAATTAAAAGAATTTTGAGTTATCAGCTGGCTACAAGATTCATTGGCCAGATGATCCACAGATGTGGATTCTGAATAAAATAGAATTCACAAAGGTCATTAAGGCACTTTTACACTGGAGTTAATAACAAAATTGTTAATAACTTTTATGAATAACGTATTACTATATAGACTTATTATATAAAAGTTGCTAAAAATTCTGTTATTAACTCCGGTGTAAACGTGGCTTCAGATTGAAGATTAGAAAAAATAATACTGTTATTATTGTATCATGGAGTTCACCACATGAAATAACTCAAGATTTTGATAATTCCTCCTTTGCAAAAGTTAACCCAAATTCTATTGTCCCAACTCATAAGAGGCTTACTGTAACTTTTAACTCAGTTTGAAAACTTTTTAACTTTTATCCTAGACTGTACAAAGATTTTCATTTGCATTTTTTACTTTTTTGATTCAGATTAACTTTCATTTCATTATCCATTATCCATAAAACTGTCTTTACAAAATGTTTCATAGATAGGTTCATAGGTTAGATGAATCCAAGTCTTAGATAAGTTGACAGATCAGCTGATTAGTGGAATAATTTCTAATTTAGTTTATAACACATAATTCTAATTCTTACTTTAATTCATATCCACATTTAAATATTTTTATTGTAAAAAGTTAACTCTGTTCAATATTTTAGTAATAAGTTGTTTATCAATTTTAATTTCAATCTTAAACCTAGGCTGTATCTATTTAGGAGCTCTAGGCTTTTAAGATCCAATGGTTGAAAATGTCTTTCTCTATCCTCATTCACCAGTAGGCTACAGCTGAAGATGCATTTGTAAAATGTGAAACCTGGTACTGTATGCTTTCAGAATAAAATTTTTAGTGAAACTTTTGAAGCGTATTAATTTTGAAAATTCATAAATAGGAGGTAGAATTTGTCAAAACAAACCTAAACTAATGCTAAACTAACAATCTAGACTATTATCAACCCATTCCATTGAGAATTGTGGTCTGGAACTGGGGTGTGAAGTTGGCCCAGACGAAAATTTGAAACTTCCAAATTTGGTATTCAGAAACCTAAACAAACATAAAATTTGTCAAAAAAACCTAAACTAACACTGAACTAACAATGTAGACTATTTTCAACTAATTCTATGAGAACTTCCGGGCTGATGTGAAGCTGGCCCAGAATATTTGAAACTTCCAAATTTGGTATTCAGAGACCTAAACAAACGTCAAATATGTCAAAACAAACCTAAACTAATGCTAAACCAACTATCTAACTATTTTCAACCCATTCCAATGCAAATTGTGGCCTGGAACTACCAGGCCCAAAGTACTTTTAACCCCTGAAGGAGAAAAACTTGCACTTTACTCCCTACATGCACAAGTAACTAGTTTCATCTCATTAAAAAACTCCAAAGTTTGTATTCAGAGACCTAAACAAACGTCAAATTTGTCAAAACAAACCTAAACTAACAATCTAGACTATTTCCAACTACTTCTATGAGAACTTCCAGGCTGGTGTGAAGCTGGCCCAGAATATTTGAAACTTCCGAATTTGGTATTCAGAATCCTAAAAAAACTTCAAATTTGTCAAAACAAACCTAAACTAACGCTAAACTAACAATCTAGACTATTTCCAACTAATTCCATTGAAAATTGTGAGCTGGAACTGGGGTGTGAAGTTGGCACAGACAAAAATTTGGAACTTCCAAATTTTGTATTCAGAAACCTAAACAAATGTCAAATTTGTCAAAACAGATCTAAACTAATGCTAAACTAACAATCCAGACTATTCTCAACTAATTCTATGAGAACTTCCGGGCTGGTGTGAAGCTGGCCTAGAAAATTTGAAACTACCAAATTGGTATTTTAAATCCTAAACAAACGTCAAATTTGTCAAAACAAACCTGAATTTACGCTAAACTAACGATCTAAACTATTTTCAACCCAATCCAATGCGAATTGTGGCCTGGAACTAACAGGCCCAAAGTACTTTTACCTCCTCAAGGAGAAAAAGTTGCACTTTATTCCCTCGATGCACAAGTAACTGTTTTCATCTCAATAAAAAACTCCAAATTTTGTATTCAGAGACCTGAACAAACGTCAAATTTCCAAAACAAACCTAATTTAACGCTAAACTAACAATCTAGACTATTTCCAACTAATTCTATAAGAACTCCCAGGCTGGTGTGAAGCTGGCCCAGAAAATTTGAAACTTCCAAATTTGGTATTCAGAATTCTAAACAAACGTCAAATTTGTCAAAATTAACCTAAACTAACACTAAACCAGCGATCTAGACTATTTTCAACCAATTTTGTGTATACTTTCGGGCTGGTGTGAAGTTGGCCCGGAAAATTCAAAACTCTCATAATTGGTATTCAGAAACCTAAACAAACGTCAAATTTATCAAAACAAACCTGAACTAACGCTAAACTAACGATTTATAACTTTTTCGTCGTCATGGCTAACAGCATCCGGGCCAACTTCACAGACGTTCGATCTGCATTTTACAAGAATCATTCACTAATGTCATTGAATAATTATTAACTTGAAAATACATCACAAAATGTAAGTTATTGAACTTACGTGTCGGCAGTTGAATCAAGAAGGTTGAGATATTTTTCAAATATCAACAACATACCTGGAATGGAATAACAAGAAAAATTACTCATTAATCAGAATTAATGATTGTAACTTATCAGAAATTTACAATAGTTTATGATTCCTATTGCATCGTGATGATTAACCGAATAATTAGAATACTCCGATTGGATTAGGCCTATATGAGAATAATGAAAAAAATCAGTCATTTCTTTTTTTTATAAAAACTTCGGGAAGCTGTTGTGCTCTGAGCAAAAGGATAATTGAGTCGGAGTCTTATTATTCCAAGCCAATAGAATTCTGCATGATTTGAGAATACTCTCAAGAATCTTGAAAGTCACTGTGTGTTGTGCTGAGACATTGACATCATGCACAAGGCGTTATCCACAAAAGCTCTCCAAATGATCAGGAGTTTCCCCCCACGAGAGAAGAGGCTCGCTTCCTCCGTGACTCCGGGATGCACACTGGATTCGGATGTCACGACGGTTCTTCATTATATTATCATGGCGACGGAAGCAAAACGAAGAAATAAGGATGGCTTTCAAGTGTCGAGAGATGAACAATATTGAATTACTCCCAATTTGTTATCTCGGTGAATGCCAACAATGGGTAGATTTTTTTGTAGGATCTTTGGCACAGCCTCTGGTGGTGAGTGAGGGAAAGGGGTGTTCTAATGAGGCCGGAGGTAAGCCGCAAGGGTGGGCGTGAGGTCGAGGGATGACGAATGAATGAAGTCGAGCTCATGCCACGACAGTGGAGTGGGAAGAAAAGATGGTGATGATCGCGAGTTGGGGATTCATAATCCTATTGCCGCTCGCAGCCCGAAAACCATACCACCCGACCGAGTTCCTTTCTTTTTACGGTCGCAGAAGCTGCTTCGTAATTAACATTGTAATTCAATTTTGACGGCGGGAAATTTACGAAATAATCATCTCTTCTTTCCACCCCATTCAGAGCTTTGCCGACCACGCTCGGTCTGATTTCCTTCTCACACTTTCATAATCTTCTCAGCTTTTCTCTTTTCTTCAAATCCTTCTTAATCTTCCTTTCTTGTTCTTCTTCTCCTTATCTGTATAATTCTTCCGTGAATGCAACACGCCTGTCTTGCGATTTCTAAAGACCGCAGCAGCTTTTATTCTGCGTCTTGAAGAATGTCTCTTGTCGAAATTTCCACTGTCGAGTGATTACGCTGATTGTGTGCTCAAATTTATGGACTGTGATTAGAAGATGGATGCAGATTGGACGATTAAATATGGCCTATTCGGAGCACAGTGCCTTGTGATGAATATTTATTGTAGAAAATCTAGTATTTTTGTGTCCAATCAATTTCCTTTCCAATTTCATCACCCATGGATTCCCTTGGTACATCGCTTATCTTTGATTTGAAAAATATAATTATTTCTTGTGCACTTACAAATTTCGACTGTTTGTACATTGTATAACCTCATATCGACTTCGTCTTACTGAAGCTGACTTATAATATTCAAGGCTTCCTTTCAGCTCATACAGTTCTAGATTCTCTTATACATATTACATGTCTCAATTTGAAATAAAATAATAAACTTTACTCGCATAAAACTTCACTAATCTAGTTATACACTGCACAAACGAAAACATGGTTTACGCGTACAATACATTCTATTTAGGGGTTGATATAGAGATACTCCTGTATAACACATGGGTGGTATTCTCCGCAGGTTACCGGATGTTATGACTGGTGTCATAAAATTTACAATCTTCCACACGAGCATAAATGTCTGTCACAACAAAGGGCAGAGTTTTATCAAGCGTACTGTGGATGGACGAATACCCATTGAAGTACAGTATTGACGAACATTATTTATATGATGTCTAGCTAGAATTTACGACCAGCTAACCCGTTTCTTTGTTGCGAATTTTATTCGATACCTGGAGAATGCCACCATTGCCTTTTTTCTTATTGCATTTTTGGTGTGAGGTATTCTGGATAGTTAGAATTGAGGAGAAAATAGTTTATAGTCGGACGTAGTAAAAAAAAAGTTTCAAATAATGAATTATTATGAGAATTTAGAAAAACATGAGTTAATAACGATAATCTGAAACTTCCCATTTCTCACAATCTATGTTTCAGAATCATTTCTTATCAATACATTTTGGCAAAAAGAGGTTTGTGTCTTGACAAATAGGATCTTGTATCATTTTATAGGCTACCATATATGTCAATATCATAGGAAGGTTTAGAGTAATTGATAGATAAGAATAATGGAATAAATCAAATAAATCAAATTCTGGAAATTTCACAAATTCTTCAAGATTCTTGATCCAGAGGATGACGTTGCTGAAAACTAAATTTTCTCTTTTTTTGAAGATAATTCCTAGGACAAATCCACAATGTGTGAAGAATATAATTCAAATCTACATTCTCGGTGAACACACTGCACTTCAATTTGCTGAGGGCCCAATTTCACAAAGCAACAAGTCTTGTTATTAACCATGGTTACTGACAAGTACTTGTGATAAGAAGTTGTTAATTACAGGCGTTTCACAAAGGAAATGAGCTACAAGTTTACAATTCTACAATTTGACAAGTGTTCCCACCCATCAGTGCCATCTGTATCGCTTTTCAATACTTTCTATAGTTTGCACTGATATAGTTTTGGTTGAAATTCGAATTATTTGTGGTAAAGATAGATTTATAAAATTGATTTTGAAAATAAATCAATCATCAGAGATCCAAATCGTTGAACCCCCATGTTATTTGGATTAAAAATAATAATAAATTAATGAGACATTTTCAATCCATTTAGATCCATTACTTCAACCAAAAAAAAATTAAAGTGAGCTTGGAGTAGTCTCCCCTCATCTCACATGTTATAAACATAGCCTATATTCTACTGGTACTGATGATTTTTCTAATTTATTTCATTAAATTTTTTGATTCCTATTGGGCATAATAAAATGTACAAAGAAACAATATAAAATAGTTTTAATCATTGAAAATAACATTGAAGCCTTGAAAAGCATCTTCATTAACACTTGTAACTTACTTACTCAGGTCTATTCATAGGTAGAAATTTCATGGTTAATTACAAGTTTTTTTGACAAGACTTGTTCGTTACCATGCCAACGTTCGTGGAACACTTTTCATAACCCGCGGAACGCTTGCAAAATTGTTAAAATTCACTTGTTATCACAAGTCTACAATTGTGCGTTCGTGAAACGCCTGTAATCAGCTGGATTAGTAAATTTGTTATAAATCATGGTTATTGACAAGACTTGTTACGTTGTGAAATAGGGCCAGAAAAGGGGAATGTACAATAGACTCACCATGTATGAATATTAGGGTCGAATACCCATCTGGATGTGATCTTTAATTGATGATAGTATGGAGTGAGGGTACGAATCCTTGCATTAACAAAAATTGTATGTTACTCTACTAGAGTCTGCAGGTGACACTTTAACAGCACTGGCGGCTCGTACCCACGAAACAGGTGAAGTGCCTGTATCTTTTAGTGTACAGCACTTCACCTATTTCGTGGGCGCGAGCCGCCAGTGTTTAACAGTTCAATCAACTCTTCCAATACAAATTCATACATGAAAACCTCAACTTGATAACTCTGCATCCATTTAATTAATTAATGAGGAATCAAATAGATCGATGTGTTGAGTCCACTAGGTTTTTATTCATCAGTCAACTCTCACTAGCGAGTTTCAGATAGTATGATAGGTACAAGAAGAAAATTTCTTCTTTCCTCCAAGACTCCAAGGTTGGTTAATAATTAAGTAGTCTAGAATAACATTAGATGTGACCTCTTTAACGTTTCTCCAATGCAATAAGAATGTTGTCTGCTCGATTGTTGTTCAGCTACCTATGTCCTATATATATGTCACTTATATCAAGCAATGTCTTCGATTTCAACCTTTGTCTCCTATTTTAACCTATTCCACCTATTTGATCGTAGTTATCAGGCTGAATGAAACAGGAAAGATGGTGGTTGAACAGCACTTACGGCTTGTGAAATTTTCACAAAGGTTAATGATGGTAGCTATCCGATCTCGCTGGAAGTTGATTGCATAGCGAATATTGACTACGCATACCCCAATCCACCTGTTACCGCCCCTACTACCGATTCATCCTCCAATCACTGTTATTTTTGCTGGCACTGATATCGAGTTACCAGTTCTGGCATAATGAATATCGAATGCTACTTCACAATGCACTCAATTTTAACTAATTGACAAGAGGGACCCGCTTTTCAAAATCGTTGGTTTCATTTCTAATTTCCCGTTCATGATGCTAATAAACTTCGTGAAGTACTCAGATTTGTAGTCAGAATAGTATTATAGCTGGAGTTTGGCGGGTCTTTCAATAATTGAAATCACCTGATTTGACATTCGTTGTATTCTATAGAAGGTAAAAATGTGGAATATCAATTTATTCTGAATGGAAATCAATGTCACCGATTGAAATATTCATTCATTATACTAGTTGTTCAGAGTTTGAATGGAAAATGAATTCAAATGAGCATTGGCATGCTATAGAAAAATTGATGGATGTAATATCAATATGTAAACCGAAATTTTTGACTTGGAGATTCCAGGTGTGATCTTAGTTTTTTGAACTTACATTGATTTTGTAATGCTATTCTAACTTCTATATCAATCTACGAAATTCTAAATCATTTAACTTTCGCATGTGAAAATTCGTGAAAAGAATCAATGTTAATCTGTAATGATTATAGTGGATCAATTGAATATAACCTATATTTCGAATATTTTTCGAAGTGTGGAAAATTACATTTCGGACTTTATTTTTAGTTTTTCTATCTAATGAGTTTTCCGAATAAATTTATGAATATTGATGAATAGAATTTTCAAAGTCTACGGCCGTCGATATTCATGAGGAAAAGCAAACTCTGACTCATATGGAGCTGTAATTATAACAAAATCACTATTCAGTTTTCATTCTGCTTTTCCTGTGAAGTGATAGCCTATTATGATAAACAAATTTGAACAGAGCAATAATGATTATTATTACTTCCAGGAAAAATATTTCTGTACCAGAAAACTCCATGAAAAAGTTTTTCAGCCTCAAAATATTTATTAATTCGGATATTATCACGTACAAACATGATTGAAAACTATAAATATAAGTACTGTAATTAACATTAATAAAGATGGATATTATATGGTAGTGGATAATGGAAGCATTACACTTTTTCGAAGGTGACTTTAGAGATATTCGAGATTCTGTTCTACAGAGCTATTAGAATGTACTTTCCTATTATAAGAATTTATCATTTCCTATTCTATTCTTGTCAGATGTCAGATTTATGTGGCATCTACTATTTTAAGGTCCAGTAGTTCACTAGGTTCCACACACGAGGATTTTCCTTAAAACAGTTTACTTCATAACAAAATTTATTCACGGCTATGCTATTGTGGTAAGCGGCTGTCCTCCTTCTTGGGCTAATTGGTCCAAACAGCAAACAGTATGCATGCTTGAAAGCTGCAGGGGTGTTGGGCAGAAGGTGGTATCGTTTCGTGTTGGTGGGCTCTCAATGTGCATGTACTACAAAATATCGCTGCGCATACGAAAGTGAGTCAGCTGATTTATTCCCATGGCGCATGCAATTTCACCACTCAACCTTGTTTGTTGTACAGACAAAATGTCGACAGCCCTGTTTCACTACAGATTATTTGGGTATAGCAGCAACAACAATAGTGTTCTAAGGTGTTGTTCACTGGTAGTCTAGAATATTTGCGTACTCTGTGCAAGCTAGAATCATATATACCTGGGTCTTGTCTCGTCAACATTTAAACGCTTGTTTTCTTCAAAGAAATACAAGAAATCATGAAATTCTAGATCAGATCTACTTAACTTAAATTCAGTAAATTGTAATGTGAATTCTGAATATAAACAAACCAACCGCAGATCAGTTAACTTGTAAATCGAAGTTATCATAATTCCTTTCAATTCTACAGAAAAACAATTAGGCCTATGTGGATGAGTAAATATTTATCAGACAAGAACCTGGGGTGAGTCTACTCTAGAAATATGTTCTACCCAGATGAATAATATCATATTATAGTAACATCCATAAACAACGATTAATTCTCATTTATTAAAATTCCAAGTCACAAATGAAAGAAAAGGAAGAGCAGCAAATGAAATTAAACGAACAAAACAAAATTTCAACAGTAATTTATTCCCAACCTATAGCAGGAAATTCAATGAATAATATCATCGGTACCTCAATAGTGGAAATAAAATTAAATAGAAAAACACATAATTCATATTTTCCTTCCTCTGTGACAATTGTATTGAAATTATTTTATGATAGGACATTTTGCAATAAACATAAGATGAATGAACAAGTCAAAACAAAGTTCTTTACTGAGACTTATAGGGATTTGAGTGGTGCAATACAATCCAAGGTAAGAATCAGCAGATCGAGAAGAAGAATACGGTAAGGAAACACGGGTACTTTCCGTTTATCCCGTGAGCTGATAAATGGAATAAGAGAGCGCGCTCCGGCTGGGAGGAAAAGCGTGGAAACAATTTTTCTTGTTAGTCCTGTGAAACCCGGATACAGTATCGCGTGTTGGGGTGTATAGAATATAAACCACTCTGCATGGACTAAGAAATAGGATATTTGCCGAGACACTGTCGTTTTTCGGAGAACGCGGTGGTTAAGCCCACACTCCCCTTTCACCACCCCTCTCCACAACACAACTCGTTTCTCCTGTGTAAATATACGGTAACAGCCCCAACACGAACGGAAGGGATCCCGATGCTTAACCGCGCAGTTTTGTCCAAATGATTGTTGCTGCTGGCTGCAAGATCTACCGGCACTGCACTGTTACGAGTGCTATCTACACTAATCCAGCCATTATTTTTTATTTCACGCTTCGCTATACACATAACCTAAATTCAAATAACTGCCATCAAGAGAAGAGATTCGTACATTGATAAATATAATAGGATTGGGCTTGAATTCGCAAGGAAACAGAGGAACTGTATTACAATATGAAAACCAGGATGACAATGGTACAACCCCAAGTTTGCAGCCACTGAATTTCAATGGTTTCAATCCAGTAGCAACTCAGAAAAGCAAAAAAATAGGGAATGAAACTATTTTCTCATCATCTATTTTCATGAGTTTATGGTTTAAATCTGATTTGATAGCAATCAGATTCACTCAGAATCATAATATAATTATCACTCAGATCATCAGAATCATAATAATATTACTGATTAGCATCATTCTATCACCCATGAACACTCACATTTTTTTCTTCAGCCACTGCTAGAGCTCCTAATATATCAAATATCAATTTTTCTCCTACATAGGCTACGACTATGTCACCTTCTCTAACAGTAATTCAATATAGATGTACCTAGTACTACGTACACCTCTTTGCAGAATACCAGCTTCAGTTACCACTGTGAAGCTGGCCCCACCCACTCAAGCACATTTTTTATAAATGGTACCAAAAAATGTGCTTAAAATGTGCTTTCTGAATATCACATTAAAAAAAATTGTGCTCGACTCCTTGACCTTGAAAATTGATACCGTTGGTGGGTGGGGCCAGCTTCACGGTCAGCCCCACCAACTCAAGCAAATTCGTTCGGAATGGTCTCAAAAAAATGTGCTTAAAATGTGCTTTTGGGATATCACATTTTTAAAAAATGTGCGCGACTCCTTGACCTTGAAAAATGCATTCAAAGTTATGATGCTGGCCCCACCCACTCAAGCAAATTCGTTCGAAATGGTCTCAAAAAATGTGCTTAAAATGTGCTTTCAGAATATCATATTTTTAAAAAATGTGCGCGACTCCTTGACCTTGAAAAATGCATTCGAAGTTATGATGCTGGCCCCACCCACTCAAGCAAATTCGTTCGAAATGGTCTCAAAAAAATGTGCTTAAAATGTGCTTTCAGAATATCATATTTTAAAAAAATGTGCGTGACTCCTTGAACTTGAAAAATGCATTCGAAGTTATGATGCTGGCCCCACCCACTCAAGCAAATTCGTTCAAAATGGTCTCAAAAAAATGTGCGCGACTCCTTGACCTTGAAAAATGCATTTGAATTTATGATGCTGGCCCCACCCACTCAAGCAAATTCGTTCGAAATGGTCTCAAAAAAATGTGCTTAAAATGTGCTTTCAGGATATCACATTTTTAAAAAATGTGTGCGACTCCTTGACCTTGAAAAATGCATTTGAAATTATGATGCTGGTTCCACCCACTCAAGCAAATTCGTTCAAAATGGTCTCGATAAAAATGTGCTTTGCCGTTGATGTGTGAGTTCTCTGTGGATAATATGCCAAACATATAAATCTTCGTGGATCATTTCAAGAAATCGAGGATAATATTATTGATGTTATTTTGCCGCCAGAACATCCTTTTAGGACTCCTCACCTACGATACTTCCTATCTAATATCTCATACGATGATAACAATGAAAATTATAATTTCCAATATGAGGTGTTGCAAGTTATAGGGCCAATGTGTCGCTCTCTGGCTATAACTCAATAGATTTGAGGAGGGATTCCATCGAAAATACTTCAATTTTAGACCAAGATACGCCGTAGCGGTTTCAGACCTGAAAAACTGTGGGGGGGGGGCAAGGACTCAAATTCACGAGTGATTTTCTAGGGGGAGGGGGGCTGGAGCTTATAAAAGGGTATGTGGGTGCCCTTTCTCCTACGCCAGATAGTAGGGTTCCCAGGCGTCTTTTTTCCTTGGGAAAAATTAAAAATATCATGGCAAAGTAAATAATTGGTCTAAATCAATTTGATCATTTTTCGAGTTAGATTGAGAATCTTGATGCCTTGAAAACTTGTCCTTATTTTTTTTTTTTTTAATATAGTCTTTAGGTTCAAGAGTAGATAATTTGGCAATAATTTCTACTAACTACTATCGAATTAATTCCAATAGTTTCATACTACGGCACACAGAGTGTTTCAGAAGGATGCGCAGTACTTTTCAGGCTGTTTCCTTATACCAAGTAGAGAAAAAAGTACCATGCAACATGGGCACCCTAAAAAATGCTCTGTTACCGAGATAACAATGGAGAGAAATTGAAATTTTTCAGAAAGTATTGACTTTTAGAAGTTTTATTCAAGTTATAAAATTATTTATTCCCATGTCAAATTACGAGATACAATCAAATCTTAAAATTGCGACTTGACAGTAATTTTTCACTTGTTCAATGTTTGTCTCCTTTTGATCGCAATTTCTGGGATCTAGGTAAAATTTACACAATCACCGCTATTCAACGTTCTCTTCAGAATATCTTCTGATTCTCTTCAACTTCTATCAATATTGAAAATAAAAAATTATGGTAGGATATTTGCTCTATTATCTCAATAACCACTTAAAAACTCCTCATCAAACAGTCATTGAATTCCTTAGATTCCACAACTCTATTTCACATGGGAATTAATAATTTTAGAATCTGAATAAAGACAGTGAAAAAATAGAAAAATGCATTTTTTTGAGAAATTTAATTTTCTTGACATTGTTATCTAACCGGTAACAAAGCGTTTTTGGTGATATGTCCCACGGAACCTTTTTCCTCTACTTGATGTAAAGAAACAGCTTGAGAAGTATTGCACATTCCTTCTGGAACACTCTGTGTAGTATGAAAAATTTGGAATTAATTCAATAGTTTGTTGGTAAAACTTATTGCCAAACTATCTACTTTTGTACCTCAAGACTACATTTTTAAATAAAATAAAACCAGTTTTTCATGGCATTAAGATTTTCAACTTTAAAAAAAATCATCAAATTAAGTTAGACTGATTACCGGTATTTACTTTGTAATGATAGGCCTATTTTAGATATGATGCAATCATCATAATCCACTTCATTGTAGATTGGAGGACTCAATAACCTTAATTCATGGAAGATATCGGCAAGCTTCTTCGGCTGAAGAACCAAACTATAACATGAGTGAGGATTTTCAATTAGGTTTAGAAAGTCCATATGAACTTCCAATATACAATATAATAACAGATATTATTATCTATTCTATGAACCGTTAAATGATTTTTTATGATTTTAGTCTACACTAAATTAATTATTTAAGAAATAATTATATTATGTGCGTCTAACTGGAAAAACAATTGGAAAAATTCCCATGAAAACTGGGGGGGGGGGCAAATGCCCACCCAGCCCACCCCTGGCCCCGCCACTGAAGCTACGATTGCAAAGGAAATAAGAATGATGATTAATAAGCGAGAAATAAATATTTTAAGCAATGCCTGCAATTTATCGATCAGGAAATAAATTATTTTTGTCCATTCTTATTAATTTAATGTGAAAATTAGTTCATGAATATTATTATTAGTTAATTTAAAAACAAATTTTATAACTCTAACAGCCGTGACAAGGAAAGTATTTGTGGTTTCCCAACACATATTTTATGTAGTGGGGGCCACAAAAAAATAAATTATTTTTTTGCAATAAATTCCAAATTGATACTTAAATTCACAAACATGAAATATCTCATCTGTATTGTTCATTTTTTATTAATAAACTCCTCTGGAAGAATTGTTCTTCTTTTAGAGGAATTATTATTAATGGAATATATTATTCCTGCTCAAATGAATTGAGAAGCAGTAAGTCACAGAATAGCACTAAGCAAGCATCAAACAGAGCCTTAAAATTATAAAATAACAGAAAAGAACTATGAAGGGTGAACCCTAATTACAATAATGAAAAATTTGAATCAATAATAATAATAAAAAAAATAATAATATCGTGTGACATTGCTAGCTAAGGTCTGGTGTCAGAAATTTCAGGCCTCTGACACGACCTGACGACTGCTTTTTAGGCTGCTGGGACCGACGGCTTAACGTGTTCATCCGAAATGGGAACACGAAACACGGGAGTGGCCCGAGAAAAATATCTTGCTCGGGCCTTTGGATTACAAAGCCAGCGTCTAATCTACTCGACTATGGCCACTCCATTCCACAATAATATAATCCATAATTCAGAAATTTCTGTTCAAATTTCACTACAACATTTGGTTTTCACCTAAGGTAAGCAGTGATTTTTCAAGGAATGTCTCTGCGTTCTGATTACAATTTAAAAACTTGAATCAAGTAAATTGTCATGTTTCAATTGATGTAAATGCACTAGATATGGCTCACCCTTTTTCTAGTCGCGCTGAGCTCAGCAAATCACTTTTATATTTCACTCATTATTGTTCCACCGGCTAAGCATGGCGACGTGTATGGATCCAAATCTCCACATCAGGTATTTTTCACGACTTTATAATTGACTTGAATAATTAATTAGAGGCTGCAGAGACTGGAGCTGTTACTTGATTCTACTAGGACAAAACATTCAACAAATAGGAACGGTGGTTCTTCCAAGCTAGCAAGATTCCAAGTCTTCTCATTAATTTATTTTCCGGCAAAGAAGGAAGTTAAAATTGAGAATCTTCTAGAAAAATTTGTCTCACATGACCCTCAACTGACCAATCACATCTCATTGTCAAGGATTTCCACCAATAGGAAAATTTCCACGCGGTTTTAGGCTCAGGGATGTAGTTGGCAGGTGAACAAAAAATTAAACAGTGAGGCAAAGAACTAATTTAAATTATTGGTCATGTAAAGTGGGGTTCAAAAAAGCAATACAGTAATACGCAGTAAGGCAATGAGCAGATTTCAAAACAACGCAGATCACAACAAATTAGAATACTAACAGGCAGATAGAGGTAGACTTGCAATCAGCTGGTGACTGATAACAGCGAAATAATTAAGGCCGGATGAAGCCGCTCTAACCAATAAATGATTGGCTAATATAAACAATGTAATGATAGCTTTTAGGCTGCAATGTAGCCTACTATTGAACGATGTATTTAACAAATAAATAAATAAATTGTGATTAATATGCCATCAATAAATGTGAGTATCAAGTGTCAATGACTTGTTAATTATACCAATAATTACATTTTATAATTTCCAAGTCCATGAAGTGCGAATCGCCTCACCACAGTTCCTCATATTTGTTCCGGATTTACAAATATGATATGACAAATATTTATTTCACGCGACAATACATTGTAATGAAATTTTACAGGAATGTTCCTCTTGTATTTTTATATTTTTTATATTAAGGACGAAAAAGATTATCCTATTTAAAGTGTTACCTAGTTTTATATAAAAGTTATATTACCACTTCATAAATGTTCAATAAAAAACTGCTCAATGGAAAGTATTGTAGATAAATTTTAAAAAACTTTCAATTTCTTTTGTCTTATATTTCTTTCGTCAATATTTCGATTTATGATTAATCGGCTATATGATTACCTCATGTGCAATACCGTATGTAAATCGCTAACTGCAGAAAGGAGACATATTCAAAACGTGTAATTCCAAAGGAGAAAAAACTCAATAAATTTTATACAATATGGATTTAAACATCCTCAATCAGAAATAAACAATCATTGAAGTTGTACTATTGGACTATCAGATAGTAGAAAAACTCAATTAGATGTTTTAATAGCCTATAAATATTATATCAGATCTAGAACATTATTTTATCTATCTTCTGAAAAAATACAAAATTTGTTAATAGATTGCTTCTTCCTGCTAATAGCGATTCACATATTCCACATCAGATTCTCATGTATTAATTTTTCGATCAAAGTATTGTCAATAATAGAAATAGCCTAGTAAAATGGTAGTATGTTGGGAAAGTTGTGCAAAAGGTTTTTGTGAACGTTTTCATATCTATGATTCCAAATTCGCAATCTCCTGACACCTTGTGGTGCGGCTACACCCTCAAAAATCATGAAAACTCCAAAATTTTGGGACTTTTTCCAGTGAAAATTATTGTATTCATGTAATTATTTCTTATCATTCTGTCTATAATAAATATATACTGTAGTATAAAAAATTTTTTGGTACTTTAAGTTCTACTCTGACTTGAATAATTTTATTATTACAAGATACACCTTACAATTTTATATCTACCTACAAGATAGTTGAAACTCAGCGCATTTTTTCATCAAACTATATTGTTTGCTAATATAGTTGTGTCAAGCACAGAAGAGCCTTTGGCAACATGGCTGCCATTCACTGCTGCCAGTAGTCGAAATGGAAATTGTTCTAGTATAACCAAATTTAGGAAGAAATAGTACAGACTTAGACTATTTTTTCTGACTCGGTTAATAATTCTGTTATGATTTGTTCTATCATATGTCAATAATTAGAAAAATAGATTAATAAAAAAATATTTTCATTCATTTAATTAATATGATTGCGATTAGTGTATCAATGGTAGGTTGACTGAAGTGATTTTACCCTAGAATTCTGCACATGCGTAGTTAAACTCTCACTTCCCTACGCCATCTTGCAAGAGGCTATCTGCTCTTGGCACAACTATATTGGCCAAATATGATTAGACCTCTACGGTACGGTACCGGTGATTTTTGGTGTTACTGGTTACTGATATTCTTGATTATTCTAAAATGGTTACTATCAAAAATTTAATGGAGACGAAGTTCTGTCCAAAAGTAATACTATAAATATGTCATATTGGAGTATCATGGGTTGATTAATAGCATACAATAATAATAAATGAAATATTAAGGATTCATAATCTGGAATATTTGATTGGAATTGAGAATTGATACTGTATGATTAATGGTAACAGATAAATTATAAGAATAAACGCTAATAATGATACCATAATAAAATTTTTTGAATGTGATATTCTAAATGCACATTTTAAGCACATTTTTTTGAGACCATTTCGAACGAATTTGCTTGAGTGGGTGGGGCCAGCATCATAACTTCGAATGCATTTTTCAAGGTCAAGGAGTCGCGCACATTTTTTTAAAATATGATATTCTGAAAGCACAAATTAAGCACATTTTTTTGAGACCATTTCGAACGAATTTGCTTGAGTGGGTGGGGCCATCATCATAACTTCAAATGCATTTTTCAAGGTCAAGGAGTCGTGAACATTTTTTAAAAATATGATATTCTGAAAGCACATTTTAAGCACATTTTTTTGAGACCATTTCGAACAAATTTGCTTGAGTGGGTGGGGCCAGCATCATAACTTCGAATGCATTTTTCAAGGTCAAGGAGTCGCGCACATTTTTTAAAAATATGATATTCTGAAAGCACATTTCAAGCACATTTTTTTGAGACCATTTTGAACGAATTTGCTTGAGTGGGTGGGGCCAGCATCATAACTTCGAATGCATTTTTCAAGGTCAAGGGGTCGCGCACATTTTTTTAAAATATGATATTCTAAAAGCACATTTTAAGCACATTTTTTTGAGACCATTTCGAACGAATTTGCTTGAGTGGGTGGGGCCAGCATCATAACTTCGAATGCATTTTTCAAGGTCAAGGAGTCGCGCACATTTTTTTAAAATATGATATTCTGAAAGCACATTTTAAGCACATTTTTTTGAGACTATTTCGAACGAATTTGCTTGAGTGGGTGGGGCCAGCATCATAACTTCGAATGCATTTTTCAAGGTCAAGGAGTCGCGCACATTTTTTAAAAATATGATATTCTGAAAGCACATTTTAAGCACATTTTTTTGAGTTCATTTCAAACGAATTTGCTCGAGTGGGTGGGGCTGACCGTGAAGCTGGCCCCACCCACCAACTGTATCAATTTTCAAGGTCAAGGAGTCGAGCACATTTTTTTTCAATGTCATATTCAGAAAGCACATTTTAAGCACATTTTTTTGGTACCATTTATAAAAAATGTGCTTGAGTGGGTGGGGCCAGCTTCACGGAGCTGCTTCAGCTGGATATCGGATTTTCAAGCTCACGAATTTATAATTGTTGTTATCAATGATGATTATTATAAAGGATTCATTTTTGTGGAACTGTGGAATTCGGAAAAAGTTCACATCGATTAGAATTAAGGATAGGAACAGGAAAGAACCTGCAATGTTCATTGAGACTGTAGCTCTATCATTGCATAGCTATTGCATGCAGGCCTACTATTAAAGCTTCAGTTGTATTGGAGCTATAATAGCAATAATATCAATGGTAGCCTATATTATAATATAACTAGAGTATTTCATTTTTTTATTTGAACAGCTCTCTCATACATCCATTTCTTTTTAATAATAATTGATATTATTTTTTGTATCAGTCAATTCTTTTTTTGAGGCGTTATTGAATTAATAACTCACAGATTGATTCATTAATAACCAATTTATAACCTTCAATAAATTATTTATATTCAATCATAAAAATGGTGGTTATCTATTAGAGTTGAGATAGGTAAGCTCGCCAGTCTCTGATTAGGTGATGAGGGAGAAACTCAGAGACCACCAATCCTCCAAAGGAAATTATTTTCCTGTTGAAGATACCACATTCTCCATATTTTCATGTATTTCAACAGTATTTTTATGTATGATAATAGATACTCCTCATTTTCATGTGTCATAATTGGCTAGCATTCTTATCTTGGCAAGGTGAGTATGAAACTGGATAAAGTAGATTCTACTGCAGTTTGATTTATAGCAGCACTATCCATCACCGACAATAATTCAATTATCTACAACGTCCGACCTGTGATTGATCATCAGGCGCAGATACTACGTTTCTGTCATTTGATGGAAACCTACCAGCGTATTTAACTCAATTTTACTTATCTTGCTCTTCGGACGGCTTGTATAGAAGGACATGGGATGAAGCATGTCCACTTGTACCAAATCGTTTTCAGGAGATAATGAACGTTTCCAACAACTCGAGTATGGTTGTTGTATAATCTGTCCAAGCAAAGAAGACCCTCTGGAAAGATGTGAAAATGTCTCCAGCTTGGTCAACATTGGTTCAAAAATTATCAATTTGATTTAAAATTGTAGGAAACAATTTGATCTACCATTGAGACCACATTTATAATTATTGAACAAATATTGACCAAGCTGGAGTCATTATCCCATCCTACCAGAGGCTCTTCTTTGTTTGGACAGACTATATCTGAACACACAATAATTCTGCAACAGATATGATGAGAAGTCCCTTTGATAATTATAAATAGAGGCATTTATCAAATTATTCAATGAATTAGTTGATATTCACACAAATATTTCTATTTTTGGAAAATGTTTGGTGAGATGCTGTCTGGATGAGAGGGAAATCTCTTTATATTACATGTAAATATCCAGGAAGTCTTAATCACCACTGTTCGAGTTTTTGATACACAAGGGATCTCTGGATTTTCGATCAGCTGATAATTCATGATATGAAAACGGATTCGAATTACTATAGTGTTACTGTTCTTATTCCCAATTCTTTGAAGTTCACTTCTTAGTCAAGAGGATAATAAAGTCGAAAGTGAGTATATGAGTATCTGATCTGTATATTTCCTTACACATCAAGCTTTTTCAATTCATGCTAATTTTCCAGGATCAAGAAACAATAATTCTATTAAGATTTGAATCGTAAGTAGTGATTGTTACGCCTAGAGTATTCTTTAAGCACGAAATAAGAAAATTGGAATTGATAGCATGAAATAAAGATAGAGCTACCATGATGTCAATTATATTATTGAGTTTATTTTTTTATTTTTTCGATAATTTTTTTTTCAACAATTACAATTGAATTCATCTATTTTCATCCATACATTTGATCCATTTTCACTAGGGTTGAACTTCAATCTCCAAACAGCATTCATAACATAGATTTACATTCTATCGCAATATATAACTTTGTAGAACTTGACATCATAAAGAAGGTGATTGGGACAGAAAGCTGTATCATATAAGTAGTCATAGCACATGAAGGTATTGAGTTTAAAAAGAAACACGTAACGTTAAAAAGAAATGCCATCAGTGCAACACGTCATATATAACCTCTTCAAGGTAGTTTAAATGTATCTTACTTCTTGTAATAACCTCGGCCCTCCGTAATTAGTGTGATCCTTAACATTATGATTCAAATCTAAGTATCAGGTTTCAAGAGTGATGGTTAGTGAATTTTATCAAATAATAATTATGAAAGTATTCTTATTGCAGACTTGGCACGAAAATAAACATGAGAGTCCTGAGTACTTTTACCCTGGTTCAAAATATTCACATATTTTATCTCTTATTTTCCCTCGAAAGCACTAGAAAAGTCTAACTCGATCACATAAGGCGGAAGTTGACTGGATGTTTTTCAGAGGATGTAATAAAAACACTCAGACTTTTCAGTCACAAGTTGTCGGGCTATTTTGCTGTGTGGGACATAGTGCACAATACAACTCGGCCTGCGGGCCATTGCCGTAACACGATAGTGGCGAGCATTAGAGTCGCGAGTCCCTAATTTCCATTGCAAACAGGACGCAGCGTTCCCACGGGATAGTCCTGATAGCATCTCGCCTCCTCAACGAGATGCCACTGATGTGCTGCAGGGATTCCATCTCCGACAATCCCTCGGGATCTTGTTACGTAGATGCTGTACCATCAACCAAACTTGTCACATATCATACAATAGTGTCTCGATCGCTTGAAAGCATCCTTTTCATTGTGGACACTTCACATAGAATTTTATCTGGGTTTGTTGTTAGTCAATTGAATTGGAGTAAGGTAGTAGTTCTGATATTGTGGCATAGAACTCATTGATTTTAACAATGATGAATTTCATTTTTAAATAATGTCTTTTTCCCAATCTCTATAAAATTCATTGATAAGAGATTATTGTTGGTTGATAAGAGCATGTGAGCAACGAATCTGATTGACTTCCCTTCCATCTCAAATTATTTTTTTTCTATTGATATGGGGTAATGAAAAAAGCTTGACAAGAATAATGGAACAAGAGAGTTTTTATTGAATATTTAATCCAATATAAGCTGTTTCAAAGGTAGAATTCTGAACAAGCGATGGTAACGATAATAATATTATCATATTATGATGAACAATGAAAGAGCAATGATAAGATAATGATAAGACAAGAATTATTTATAGTCGAATACGTTCTTTGATCATGGATATGATGTAGTCTATGTAACAGGATGTAGTAATATCCGTGATAGATGCGAGATCATAATCCTTAGAAATTTACCATCAGTCATAATACCATAGATAAAGGATTCAATTATTGTGAAAATGAAGTATTAAAGATTTCCTGAATCCTTTGTATGTGTAAACAAGAAACAAATATACATGGATTTGAAGTTTATCTTGGAATATTACAGCTTTGGTCTATTTTAATAAAATTTTTTTACCATCAACCAGGACTTAATCTTACTATATAGGCATTCTGATAAAGCTGTAAGTGATGACAAGTAACCTCAAGAAACCTGAAGAACTACATGTGAATCAGGCTTCATTCTTGTATTATAAACACTATAGAGAGTGAAGAAGTGAGAGTAGGAGTTATTTTATTGGGGGATGAAGGCAGGCAGAGCAACAGTCTGTCGCGGCACAAGATTAATGCTTTGCAATGCAAATCAAAGCTGTACTCCTGTACCTAACTACCTAGCTCCATCTGCAAACTTGGCGGCAATAACACAAATCGCAATTCCGAATTCATTCAACGCGAGTAAATGCTCACGAAATCGGAATAGACTGCAATAAAGAGAGGCATCATCGTTAGCGCGACTTTGTATATCTGATGTGATTCTCAAACTAATTAGAATATAGGAATGTCGTAGTTGCACATCCCTTGAAATTAACCAGATCATGAATTCATAATGATGATGAGTCTGCAGAGATTGTGGAGGATATTTTGAAGCAAGAATTCACATCGTAGTTAGTGAAATACTCAGAGTAGGCTATTCAGTTTTCTACGGTTGTATATGGGCTAAAATATTTAAATTCCTGAGGAGTGATTTGGTTTGAAGATTGAAGATAGGCTATTCTGAATGACAAAAGCTATTTCTAACGTATGAGAGCGATTTTGTCATGTGAAAAAGTCAAAAATTGGGAAAATATTCTTAGAAAAACTTTTAAAAGTGACTGTTCCTATTTTTGGTTTTTGTAGAGACCAGAATTACGCAGCTCATATCAGGGGTGCCCACCTTATTGAAAATTATGAGCTTGATTACACAATAATTAAGAAAATTAGCACTCTAATTAAAAATAGCAACAATATTTAAATGCTCTCCAATATAATATTCAAGTTCAAATCAAAATGCTCAAATATCCTGATTTTCAATAAATTGGAAAAATTGTCAATGCCTAGATACAGTAACTTATATTTAGTTCCATTTCCAGATTTATCACTAATTTCTTGCAGCCGTGCTTCCCCTGGGAGCTTGTACCCAGGCAGCATCCACTGTATACTGTAGAACTCATGCAAAGCTGAATAATAGTCTTGCCGGCTAGCCTACTTATTCTATTTTTTTGAATATCTTTTGATTATAGCCTACTTTTACCTTCAATCACCCGACGAAGTTTTTTTTGCTCCTTCGGCTTGTTTTTCCATAAGGTTTCCATGGACCGTCAACTTTTACTTCAATTACCTATTTTATATTCCACCTTATGCAAGTGTTTTTTACATATTGCTCCAGGCACTTGTCATCCCTATGTACTGTATTGGACAGGAACTCCGCACATTATTTGTATTTTTAATTTTTCTGAAATAATAATTTAGTAGCCTAAGTTCAATTCAAAAGTAAAAATAGAAAAAACTATAAATTCAGAGCCACGTATAGTATAACCAAAGAGAATCCTAGGAATTCTATTATTCTATTAATCTAGAGTAGAGCTCGCTCTATTATTCTATGGTATCACGAACACCAAATACCACCGCTCAATCCCACTGCAGAACAATAACTGAATGTGCATATGCGAGCATTGTATAAAATTGAATAACGTCAAGTCGTCAACTACGAGTATATACTAAAAAGGAATAATTACAGGAACTGATTAAAATCGATTTTGGTCAGGTCTGGATTCTATTGAAAGTTCTGAGTGCATTCTGAGAAATGAAATCAACTCTGGCAAACGGAAGCCGGGCAGTCGCGGTGATTTGTAAACATAAATCGTTAGAAATTGTTGATCCATAATAACTAAATGAACTATATGTACTAGTATACTACTATATTATATTATCAGTATTGGTTCTACAACTGTCAGAGACATTATTCTATTAAGTTGGATTATGTAAATATATAGAAAACGTTCACATGTTAAAGTAAACCATTCAAAGTAATAATTCAATATTACTGTGTGTAAGGGTGGTTTCAATAATAATGGGACTTATATAATCAATAATTAACAATGTTTAATAGATTTTACTTTAATTAAGATTATTAATTGAAATAAGATTCTTAATTGAGATATGGACATTAACATTTATTTTGATGTATAGCCTACCCCTATTAATCAGGGGTTTACTACTATTAATAAATTATCATGGAGTACTCGCTTGGCTGCTCAGGAACATTTTGTGGTTAATCTAGATACAATGACTCACATGACTCTCCATGTTGATAACACTTCACTTTTCCGCGACTTTAATAATTCTAATTTAAAATACAAATACCTGTCTGATGAAGGTACCACTCTTTCCAGTTGTTCCCTTGATACACAGAGTTATCCTACCCGAACTGTGGTAGCCTGTGATATCAAGAAATACAACTGTCCAGAAAGTAACCCAAATCAGACAGGGAGACGTTACTGTGTCTCTCTGAACGGAAATCACAAACAAAACAAGAACAAGAACTAGAAGAGCTATACTCCCAAAAATTTGGAGTTTATAAATGGATGAGTCTAAGGCTAGAACGTGTGCCCTCATGGTCACTCCACGTTCATGCCCTTGGTAAGCCAATGTTTACATAATAGGATATATTATCATGTTTACTATCATTCGAACGTTTGTTATTGAAATACACAATAAACTGATTTAAATAACAGTCAGTCTGAATTCTTTCAATAGCTGAATTTTGATGAAATATATTATTTTAAAACTAAAGTGATCATGTGAAACTAAACTGATCAAATCACATGTGATTAAATTAATTTATTTGATTCCCCCCCAAAATTTTCAAAAATCCCCAAATTTCGAACAAAATCCTCCCCAAATTTCGTGCCGATGGCGCAACTTGCCATCTTATCGAAGATGATTTTCAGTTTTTTTTTCGACATCCGATATGATGAAAATAATTGGAATTGAGTTTTTTGTAGCAAAGCAGTCAGGAGTCTTGAATCGCACTTTAATTGTGTAATAGATTGACTTTGGAAAATCTCTTTTCAAAATATTCAGAGATCTCCTATCTGATAGAATTCAATAATGCAAGGTGCTGGAAGTTCTATTCTTGGTCAGAGGAAACATCACCTTATAGCTTGTCTGAATTCCATAACAGAACAACAAATCAACTTATTCACCCCCTCTCGTACTTTTGAGACGTTATTGATTCTCGAAGATGATTGGATAGAATTCACTATCTGGCCAGCGCTTGTTGTTCGCAGCACAAGTTGCTGAGAGAGTTACGTAAATAATGGCCGAGTATGTCCCCAAGGAGTCAAACACTGTATAAATCAGAGAGCAAAGTCTGGTAGGGGCATTGCTACAAGTGGAGCGCAGAATGAAGATCTAAGATATGAAGTTGAAAGTCTCCTAAAATAATTTATCACTTGACTTGTGTTAAAATGCTATCTCTGAGTCTTCAAGCTCTTTCTAAGCGCTTCAGAGAGTACACAAGTTGATTCCCATCTGCAGAACTGGGAACAAATCATTTTTATAGTTTTTCTTTTTATACTGTTGAAATCCTCAACACCAGAACAAGGGTACTGTAGTTGTACAGTTGTGTTTTTCTACACAAGAACAGAGGAAAAAACCAGAGATCAATTTATTCCAAAAATAATAGTTTTAAAATTCTAAAAGTTACCTATGGTTCGTGTTTTTTCCTCTTTCTTGATGCGATTCTATAGTCAATCAAACGTAATCAGATCTTCTTCTTCTATCTTCATTCTTCTTCTTCTTTTTCATTTTCTTTTTCTTCTTCATCATCATCATCATCTTCTTTTTCTTCTTCTTCTTCTTCCTCTTTTTCTTCTTCCTCTTCTTCTTCTTTTTGAACATAAATCAAAGCTTTTTTGAGATCAACTACAATCCACATTGATAAAGCCAATCATGTTGTTTTGTGGAACAATGTTTAAAGAAGTAAGGGTTTCATCTAATATGATTCGAAAATCTAGTTGAACGTAATGTGGGTTCCAAATTTGATCCACTTCTCCAAATTGAAATCGCCACGCCCAAACCTCTTCGTGATACTAAGATATTAATACATCTCAGCATAATTATTCGTATATGATACTAATTGTGATGATCCACACGCACACACTCACATTCAGATGAAAGCAAACAATTCGATTCAATCAATAGTCTCCAACTATTTTTACTATCTTATCTCATTGTCCAATTTTCGTAGACTTGGATTTTGAATATCAGTAGAAATATTGATCAGAAAGGCTTCGTATTCCATCAAAGGTTTCAGTTTGAACGCTTCGAGGCTTATATAATATTGAAATATTTCAGATATATAATGATATCAATGGTTAAATCCAGCCAGATAAGTTTTCATAATAGAATCAATGTAGCTGACCGGAAAGCTTGAGATGAATTATAATAGCCATTGAATGAAGAAAATTTGTTTTATTTTGAGCAGCAGTGAGCATCAAGTGTTCACAAACTACAATGATTCACTATTACTACACTGTATAGTATAAACTACAGTACGGAATTAATCTCAGTCTCGCATGTGAAGCACTTCATCAGTGTTTCCGGTCCTGCATATGAAGAAATAACAAGCCCTTGTATCATTCACCAGAATCCATGAAATATTGGGCAGATATGGGACTTAGCCTACAGTTAATCGAGCGGCTCTTGCCGGTGCGATGATGTATGCTGACCATTGTTTCTGGGAACAATGGAGCCTCAAATCTCATAGTTTTGTTGATTATATTAGTTACATGGTGAGATAACTGTATTTGTGTATTTCATAACGGTATTATTTGTGTATTCCATAACTGTATTTGTGTTGTGCAGGTGGAGTTGGATTCGATGGCAAAACGGAAGTGAAGGACCAAGTTGAGACATTAGCAAGAAGAAAGGGGACTGGAGATAAGTTAGCACCTTTATCAGGGGGACCCTGCTCGGCGATCCCCGGAGTGGCATTGCAACTGCCCCCCTCCAACTCGGCCGCAAAACTTGCATTTATCTCTCTGCTGACGGCGCAGCTGCAAAAACGTCCTGTCATGATCATTAGTATCATAACTGTTACATCACTCTGAAACCCTTCGCCTGTCCGACCTCTGAGAAGTAATCGCAAGGGAACCATCAATGGTTGCAACAAAGGTAACTCTCGAATATCCATTGCTGATTTCTCTCTCCTTGAGAGAAAAAAACACGTTTCATAAGCATGATGGGGTTGGGGGTTAGGGTTTATTCAATTAACCTTAATTTATAACCTAAGTTGAATTTTAGCTCAAGACTTTTTTAAAAATTCCACATTTCTTGTACGTCTGAGCAAGTAAGCTTTTCATGTACTTTGCTTTTATGTAGTGCTTTTAAGTTAAAATTGATTGAAATTCACGCCAGATTTGAATTATTGATTCACACATTGAAGGAATAAATGTTATTTACTAGCACAATACATTAATAATTTTAATGGAATTCTCTGCAATGCTATAAATTGGTTTGATCTTTGTATAATTGAGCTTACGATGCCTTATTATCTCTGGATATCTCTATTTCCATCTGTCTATCTTGTCTGGAGATATTATGTTCAATTCATTGTCATCAACTCATTGATTATGAATTTTTGATCTAACATTAAATTTTTCAAGAGGATTGAATTGAGAATCAATTAATTCCAATCATCAAACATTCTGGAAATGAGTACAAGGATTTCAGTAAATAAATTGTCTTGATCATTGTAAACTAATTTCTTCTAGTACCCCTGAAAAACCCTCGAAAGCTCTAATAGAATTATTAATTTTTCATTCAAATGCCAAATAATTGATAGGCCAACGTGTTATGATCAGTCATATATTAATGTCCAAAAGAGTTCATCAATAAAATTTATGTATTCCTCTCTTGAATATTCTAGGAGTTGTCATCACTGTCATCTTATTCAAAGCATGGTACAATTGAAGTTTCTCCTATGTATGCATTCCATTGAAAGTTCTCTCCAATAATTGCTCGAAAATATGCACGAACTCCGCGATCAACAACACTTTCCAGATAAAAATTTGCGTGCGAATCAATAAGAGATGAGTGGAAATAAGGGATGACAAAGTTTTAAAACTTTTGCAACTTTCATTTTTACCAAGCATCGACTCTGTCACTCAAACTCTTCTCAATTTCGCAACGTGACTTCAAATAATTTTGGAACATCAACCTCAATAAGCTTCATCCTTCTGTAGATGAATTCTGGAAAATGTTGCTGAAAGTAATGGATCTGAAATATCGATTTCATATTTTCTGTATGCCAAGTTATAATTCTCTGTATTCGAAGTTTATTATCATTATTATATAAGAAACAACGTTCTTCCGAATTAGGCTACTCGATTGTATCACCTTCCAATCCAAACATTTTCATGCCATAAATTTGAACATGGAATTATTTCAAATGATGAAGTAGGAAATTGGATGATATTTCCCAGTTATTCAAAATGCTAACAAAAGTGTACAAGGGTCGAATCAATATTTTCAATGTGAACGATTTTTCAATCAGCGAAAATTACTAAATTTCTCTCTCAATTGGTAATACATAGTTATTTGAATATTGGAAATGGAAAAGTTTGGTAGTTTCAGAATATTTATAAAAATTTATCTTGCATTTTCATTCGAGTTTCTTATGCAACTACAATTTTTGAAATTATTATGGAACGCATTAAGTCGTCACAAGAATAATGCTTGATATGACTAATTATTATTCACTTCTTCCTTATCCATCTCTTGAGCTGAGGCCGCAATGCCGGTGGGTAGAGCCTGGAGGGTGGAGGGTAGTTGGTAAATCTATAGAACATACACACCATCCACAGTAATACATCGTATGAATAGTATGTGTTCAGCCGCCATCTTGAAATTCTCAAATATGGACAACATAACCTCAAAAATAGTATGACGTCATACCATTGATATGATGTATTACTGTGGATAGTGTGTATGTTCTATAGATTTACCAACTACCCTCCACCTTCCAGGTTCTACCCACCGGCAGTGCGGCCTCAGCCTTATTGTGTGTAAGCTTTGGAAAATTTTATTATGAGGAGATAATTTTTCTTCCAAACAAATGATTCATATTATTATGAAGATTATAATAAAATTAAGATTCTCTACTGTAGGCCTATTTGTGAAAAGTTTGGGAAATAAGAGGCTATGAATTATAATGCGGTTCGGAACTATGCAGATCTGTCCCCAGTGAGCCTATTCTCTTTCCATTTGGAATCCCCTATCTTTGTATCCACAAGGGTGTGTCAGAAGTCCACTGAGGCGGACTCATGATAACAATAATTAGTCAGTAGTGGCTGAAAGGTGGGAGAGTGTGAGATAATCATTCTTTTCTCTCGGTACTTGATGGTTTCCATTATGGAGTTGCCTATCAAAACCAGACTGAAGTGATACCAACAGGGCGTGGTGTAAAGAGCCCGAGTCACATGACAAAAGCTCTTGTTGACACTTCTCGGCGACCATGAATGTTTTTGTTTGGTCGTCGTTTGTCAATGTGTTTGGCTTTGGCAGGCTGCTCCCCCTGGACTCACGTCGATTCAGGATACACAGACACACCAAAAGCTACCAACAACGAAAATCGTGGAAACTGTCAAACCAAATTGAAAGCAATTGTTGAATTTGTTCGGATTTTATTTGCTAAGCTTTAGAGTTATACTCCATGTGCAAAAGCATCTAAATTCGAGTTACATTCTCCTTCAGATTGATATGAATGAATATAATAATTTCTGTATTGTTCAGCCACTTTTTGTCGTAATTTTGTTTTTGTTTTTTTGCTGAAAAGTTTTTGTCGATATTATATCAGGCTACTGTCATTCGAATTTTCAATCTCCATGTATGGGCTCAAGATAGCGACTTTCATAAGTTTAATGTTGTCTATCATCTCAATGAACTGTTATGTTATGATATGTACCGTATATTATTATATGTTTATGGTATTTCATGTTTGATCAACTTAGTATTATACTACCAACTATGAACTGTCCCACCAATTTATTATTTATTCATCTTTTCTCTGTCAGATCTAATGGGCAATCAGAGATCGTAGCCTAGATGTGAACGTAAGCAAAGCATCGCCGCCAGATTAATAATGCAAATAACAGTGATTGTCGATGGAATGCGCCACGAATGATATTTTGTCACGAACAAAGAACAAAGCTGGCAGCAAGTATTTTGCGTGATTCATCGTCAAACAAGAAGTCTCAATTACCAGCAGCTCGCTTTGCAACTGGCTGCGTTAATGGCTGCAGAGAGCGGCAGAATCACATCAACGCCTCCTGCAAACAGAGCACTGGAGAGAGAACCTTGTAGACATAAAGTCTAGATGGCAGTGGCGGAATTTTCGACGTGCTGAAAATTTTCCTCAGCCGACTTTGCTCGGTCGTGTCAAACTGTCAAAGGAGGCGAAGGTGAAGAGAAGAGAATTACAATAGCCGCCCGGCAGCCGTCAGGCCGTGTCTAACTTTTGTAAAAACTCTTGTAAAAACAACGGTTAATTCGGTAATTAACTTGTATTTTTAAAAGCGGTTCCGCGATAGCGTGCAATAGTTGCAGAAAAGTGTTGTTTTTTGTTTTTTCACTGCGCTCAAAGTGCGATGGTGGTGGCTGATTGAGCCCTAGTTAGAATAATATTATTCTGGGGAAAAGTAGCTTGTGTTGAGTGTGTATATAACTTGTATTAAAATGATTGTAATGACGATATAATTTTTTTCATTTTTCTACTGTTTCCCAGAATATTTAGAGCTGGATTATCTTTAGTATCAATATCATTTACCTTGTATTGAAAATCATCCGAGTGGTACTAAAAGGTTGAGGAATGTTTGAATTTTTCCCGAGATAATATTATAGAAACAATATTCAGTTGTTTCTGATAGTAGTGCAGACTTGATCACTTATTTCATTTTTGCGATAGATTCTCTATTCATGGAGGATAATAGATACGGATAATAATACGTAGTACTGGGGTGCAGCTCAAAAGCCTTTCAAAGCCAGTAGACTGATAGTTCTGAATAGTAATCATGAATTTAAATATTTATTAAATTCCAACTAATGAAATGAAAATATTTCTTATCAGGCGGATTTGAAACTAGGAAGTCCTTTCCACCAGCACTCAACCTCATCATGATAAGGATGTCATGCATATCAGGATAAAACAAAATAAATATTTATTCATGTTACCCTCTAAGTGATTAGACGAGGTTGAGTGCTGGTGGAAAGGACTTCCTAGTTTCAAATCCGCCTGATAAGGAATATTTTAATTTCATTAGTTGGAATTTAATAAATATTTAAATTCATGATTACTATTCAGAACTATCAGTCTACTGGCTTTGAAAGGCTTTTGAGCTGCACCCCAGTACTACGTAAAGACAAAATAAAAGCTCTCCTACTAAAAACCACATGACTGTGTGTCGGTTATTATTCTATCAAAAGTTGAAGTTTCAATTTCTCATTAATGAATAGTTCTCGTACCGATAGTGATGAGAAGGTTTCCCTACTCGAATGACTAGTAGGATCTCAGTATGACTGTTTCTCCGTATTCATCATCGCAGCGAATGAATAGTAGGACGGAGGAGCTGGACAATTGAGAAATAGAAGAAAGAGCTACTCTATTACTGTAGTAGAGAAGTAGTGGGCCTATATAAGTAGCCTACATACAAATGTAGCCTATATAATTGTACTGAATTAAAAAAAAAAAATTGTTCCGAAAATTGAATCGAATGTATATTATGTCGTTCGGAGTGGATCACCGTCCGATCCCTCGTGATAAAAGAAGCCCAGAAAATAGTTTAAAATGTGGTATCCATCATTCCAGAAGTGATATACTTAACATTCCAGAATTTCCGTACTTCGGATTTTATATATTGATTCTAGTGAGAGAGGTTACTATCAATAATCAAGATTTTATTCCATTACAACCAGGAATCAATACATCAAGACTTGAGAGATTATATTGAGACAACGGAGAAAAAATTCCTACACAATAATCCAGCTACTGAATAAAGGCTCACGATTCTAATAAACCATGAGCCGTAGCTGACTGGAATTTCAGAAGAAGTCGAGAAGTAGAAAATCATGTCTACCATCCCACCATCCTATCGCCAAACGATTTTCACTTCTCAAAATATACCATAGTCTGCAGCAAGTGAGTTGCTGAAAGGGTGATCAATAATGTGTTTTGCTGAGAAAGATGTTCCCTTTTATATGCGCCTTTCCAAATTGACAGAAAATCAATACCACTGCTTAGCAGTGATTAACTTATTCATAGACTACTCATGCAGTGGTACTTGATTTTCCATTTCATGTTTCATTCCTTGAGTTTTTCTCGATCTATAAAACACTTTGGAATGACTCATGCAGGAGGATTCTTCATCACATCAAAAAATCTTGAAGCAAGCTATCGAAAAATGTCAATATGAATCAAGCCGCCACAAAATAATATATAGACATTTTTAGCCAAATGTACAAAGCATTCTAGAACTTTCCCCCTTTTTCTCGCCAATGGAAATGATTATTGTTCCACTCTCAATAATCCATCCAAGTGTATAAGCTCTTTGCAGTTGAGGGAGAGGGCACTGTGAATGATGTGATTCAGTCATGATTGTTTAAGATTTGATAACTTCAATTTCATTAGATTCAATATCAAATTATTTTATAACTGCAACCTAATTATCATAACTGCAACCCAACAACGCGATTATCATGATTATTATCTCGTTTTTTGGCTTCAACTCCTCTTCACCACAGGCAGGGACAGATCTCCTATGATTTTGTATGTGAACCTTCCATTGTAATTATGCTCAAAGGAAATAGATAACTTTTGACTTTTGATTATCTCGTCTTGATGAATCTCGTCTTATTATCTGTTTTAATGAATGAGAATGATGAGCGTGATCTTCAGACCAATATTTGAACATATATTCGGATAAAAAAATTCATATGCTTGATGAATTGCCTTGTCCAGGACAACGAGTTGCCCGGAAAATTATAATCGGAAATGATATAGCTTCCATTATTTTCATCACAGCCTCTCAATTATCATACAGTATTAGGCTATATTGTAGGCCTCTTTATTTTTTCCTATGTAACTAATAAGAAGATGAATAGGAACGAACTATTCGTTGTTCGTTAATCGAGGTTAACCGTCCATAAGTGATAGAACAGAATGTTTTTGAAATCTCTGTGAACGTAAGCGTATTCGCTGGAAATGTGAATGATGATCGTCTGGAAATGTGGAGAATAATGATGGAAATGGAATAGAAAAAGAGATAGAACAAGAGAAGAAGAGTGATCGAATAGTATGGTGAAGGAGGGAGGAAAGAGTCGCACAGGTCAAGACTTTCGAGCTCAACCGAATTGAACTGCTCTGTCAAGTATTAGCATAACAAAGGTACGAGGGGATTTACGACAATTTGTTTTCGCATGTAAATTTGATAAAATACGAAGGGAAACTGCACAGACGTGCGGAAAATTCGTTCAATTCATAATAAACCCAGTTGAACTGAGGTAACGCACGTGCATGCGCAATATACAGTTCATACGACGATCTGAATACGGTCACCGCCATACTGGATTCAACTCGGTAATATTGCCATCCAACAAACTTGACAAGCTAAAACTGTTCGTCGCGCCATTTGCGATAGAACTGGTCGTTTCGAATGTGGAGCGAGTAAAATTTGCATCTCTTCACTTTCACGTAATAAACTCTCGTTCACATTCTAAAGTCTATGAAGCACACAATAAAGGTCGCCAACTTGAATGGAGAATGGTTGAAATTTGATTGAGAGCATGATAATTATTCTCTAATGTTTAATTATCTCAACCATCATGTATAAACGAATCGCCTCCAAGGCGAATTTATTAAGTTGGGTCTTGCTCATCACTATTTAAAGCATGTATGGGAAACATTTTTTCATGCCTTTACAAAAAAACCCCTAATAAATACTTCTCATCAATAAATACTCTTTTCTTTATGAAATAAAGGGTTTTGTAGAATTGAGCCTGATATTTCTATGAACATCTATCTAGGCTGAACAACGTAGATCTAATGTATACAGAATAGATCTGAGTTCAATATCAATTTCAATCAGTGTAATCAATTTCAACTCTGGTGGAAGAATTAACCTTTTATATGGGAAGGGTTAATTCTCAATAAGTACTCGAGTATTGAGAGTAGACCAAGTATTAGGCTAACTTCAATTATTGGAGCTGATCAGTTATGAATTAGTTTTTACTGAACTAATCACTGTATGAGATTTCAAATGAACTTCAAATCAAATAAACAATCTACTTTCACACAAACGTCACCGTGTTTTGCCAATCCTCGTCAAATACTCTTCTCTCTATAGAATGAATAATTGCATTTTCGTATTTCCGATATAATTATTGGACATTAAGATTTTCAACAAAAGGTTTCAATTAGCCTAACATTGTGGAGACAAGATGTGTTCATAGAGATGGAATTCATATCTTCGTGGAAATTTGATTCAGGAATGTTATTACCGGAGGTGTGAGACTGCTTCAAAAGAAAAAGTTGAATAGTCGCATTTGCACATCTCTGCCGTCGCGAGAAAAAAAAATCACGACCGACTTCTCTATCCGCTTCACCTGATTCAATTATTGTATCCGCTGAACCTCCTTACGACCAGATCTGAGACTTATATTAGTCGAGAGAAATGCGAAAATCTGCAAGAGAAAAATAAATCCGAATCGTCCCCCGGCAGACCCAGAGCAGCGCCTTAGAACTTTTTCAATGTTTCGGAAATGAGAATATGCTCGTAGATGAATCGTTCATTGCCGCCTCAGTCGACTCTTTCTTGGACGAGCTCAAGTGAAATCTCGGATTTAGCGAGATTTCGTTTCTTTCTTACCGCCTTTTCTCTCCCTATTCATAACCAACCGCCCGCCACCAGTATAGGAAAGAGGAAGATAAACGCTTATATACAATTTTAATTCCAAAGTTATGAACGAGAAAAGTTGTCCCCAATAAAATACTTTTGTGACACTTATTGCTGAGCGCCCCCTCCGAATTCCATTTTCGACGGCTTGATTAATACGTATAATATAAAGTTCCTAATCCCTTTATTATTATACAAGTTGGGAGAATGGATTTTGGCTGACTGCAATTCCGGCATAAGAAGGGGGAATGATGATGTAGTGTGGATCCATTGCATTCATCGTACACGTACGGGGTGGGGGAAGGGATTAAGGTGGATCAACTATGATCCCTCGTTGGAGCGATTTTAAAAAGAAATATTCCAGATAACTTACAACCATAGACAGAGATGAAGACAAACTTTTGAGAAGAGTATTTTCGGAAATGGGAGTATCTTGTCCTATTATAAAAAAGATCTGTTGCAGATAGCCAACAAAAAATTAAATAATATTCGGTTACCATCAACAATCTATTTTATTCAAATGGCTGGGATGATGAAATCTCACATTTTGCTTTGTTCCATTGTTTAACAAATTTTTAATAAATAAATATTACTCAAATTTTGTTTTTCGTATCCAATGTCTTTTTCAATATTCCTCAAATTATCTTTAATTCCATTATTCTCATACCACGACTGACCTGAATCAGTTTCATGGGTCAAAATCAAAATAGTTTAACGGGTCACATCTATAAAATAGCTCTGGAAAAGTGTAGGCTTGAATAGCCAATATATTATAATAATTTGATAAAACTTGATGAGTTTTCATGTGAGATGATTTCTTCCTATATACTTTCCACTTATAAAATAGAAAATAGTAGATCTCTATAAGTTAATTGAATTTGATGGCAATAAAAACCAAACTGAGCCAAGTTTGATTTCGTACATGAGATGAATGACATTCAATCCAACATCCAAAACGGCCTGGTTGCGAGTGATTCAATAAAGTTTTAGTTTATGAGTTGGAGTCGGCTCTGTTTTGTATAGCCGCAAAGAGGAGAAAGGGATTGGAAATGGCATTTAATGTGAAGGTTAATAACGATCTGTTAGTTTCGAACGATAGAAATTTTATAACTGCAATTCAGCGTAGCATCAAGTAGGTCAGAATCGGTCAACTGCTAAGAGTAGCGTTCTGCCGCGTACAAAATATTTCCAGCAATCTGAGAGCACGTATGTCTAGTAGGATGGGTGGTTCCAACAAGACTGGGGGTATGGGGGCTAGATCAATATTTTCGTTGCTTCCTGACCTTTCCAACGTTATGAGTGCATACCGTGTCACCCCCTCTCATCCCTTAACCAATTCACTTCCTCCTGTTGCTTACATTATCCTGAATCCATGCAGAATTCTATTAGCAGGAAGTAATTCCCAGTCGGTTGAGACATCGTAGCCCTCTTCGGGCTGCAAATTCGATTCATCATTCATTATGGCCACCAGCACCCTTAGCCTTAGTCTGCCACTCTACCGTGAGAGTATTCATCTGAATTATCTAGTTCGCAGCTCATTCCACTCTACGCTATGCATTGAGATTCTTATCTGTGCTCTATACTATTAGTTGAGAGGTAAGCTAATTTTAGTTTTCATTGACCATTAGACTGGAATTCTATTCATACATCACTCTTGAAATTAAGAATTTCTTTTAAAAAACGACATGAAGTATGAAGAGGAATATTCCATAATAATCAATATTAATTATGATACAAAATTTATCACTTTTCACCCAAGCTATAATTATAGTATGTTCACTATGTGTCCCAATTGAATTGTACTTTCATCATGATTGTAAGGTTGCTTCTCTGCTCCATTTGATTCTTCCTACGACTAGATTGAGTTTATTGAATCAAATAATTTGTGTACGGATATTGGATAGTTTGAAAATTTTACTCTCAACGAGAATAATATGAAAATAATCGCAAGATTATTGAAAAACACGAACTTTTGACTTGGTACAAGAACTAGTTCTCAATATCATTCATATTATATGATTTTATGAATACAGAATAATTGAATATTGAAAGACCTCGTTAAATTTTGTATTTTTCAATCATAAAAGCGGCCGTTAGATTCATTCTCCAAATATGTATCATTTGTAATATTAACAGGAACTCAAATTTCAACTAGGAATTCAAGTCTCCTAATAGTTTTGGAATATCAATCAGTTTCAAATTAATCTCTCCACCGCTGGTCTCGACAAAGTAATATCAATATTTAATAACGTTCGATACACCTCAACTCCTCAATATAAAGCGAATCACCAAGTTGATCGAGATTATCCTTTGTCTGCTCTCAGGCAGCTAAGTATTCAGCTTATAATACTAGTAATAATGTCGACTTAGGTGGAAAGCTGAGCACAGAATAGTGTTTATCGACAGCATAAATGAAAGTTGAGCTTATGATGGAGATTCAAGAATGGAAATTCTTTGTGAAGAACCGGCAAGGAATTAGTCCATTGTTTGGGACGAAGCCTTTGATGGAACATTGATGATATTAGCTTTGCGAAGGCTTCTGAAGTAAACCAAGTCTGGGAAGCAAGTTGTTCGGGACTGGCAACGTCTCTTATAAGGCGATGCCCGAGGCCCTGCTATTACATCCCTCTCCAAATATCATCTCTACCAACACAGCATTGTTTCTTCTTACCACTTTCCTCGACGTTGAATTCTTTCGCAACGAACCAACACTTCTTCCCCCCTCACCCTATTCACTCCTACGAATGCCACCATCGTTCATTCTATTTCCAATTTTTCATCTCCAACTTTCCATTTCCTCTTTATCTTCTTCATAAACATCTACGAAAAACATTAAAATTGTATACATTGAATCTAGCTGTTCGAAATAATAGCTTTACAGCGGTGTAAAGTTTGTCAATTAAAAATAAGATTTGTCACTGTGTTCGATGTTACACTAATTGGTTGATCCTTAGGCTCCTGATTGATGTTATACAAATTCAACAGTTGAACGATAGAGTGATAAAAAAAATATCCATGAATGAATGAAGAGTTCGCATCATTTTGTGAAAGTATGATTCAAATAAAATTGTGAGAAATTATTTTTGGAAATTTTAAAAGTTTCGTAACTCATTCTTTTCAGATCTCTCTTACAGGTAACACAGTGGTCATCACGTATTTTTCTTCTTTTTCATTTCTTTATCCTATCCTATTATATTAAGCGAGTAATTTCTGTATGTATGTTTGTATGTATGTTTGTATGTATGTTTGTATGTATGTATGTATGTATGTATGTAAGTATGTATGTATGTATGTATGTATGTATGTATGTATGTATGTATGTATGTATGTATGTATGTATGTATGTATGTATGTATGTATGTATGTATGTATGTTTGTATATATGTTTGTATGTGGAACCACGGATCTAGAAAATGGCTCTAACGGTTTTCTTGAAATTTGAAATGTAATATAACCGTGATGGGCAAATAAGATTGCACCAGGTCTCATGTCTGGGAAAACTCTCTGGCAGGATTAATAAAAGAATAAAATATTCCTTATTCAGGCATAATCCCAAGTACTGCGTATTCGCTGTGTGCAAGTGGGTGGAAAGGATATTTTTGGCGATCGAGGCGCTATTGGCGGATCATTTCGGCGAAAAATTGATCGAATTAACATTGGAGGAGATAGGGCTAAACCTAAAATAATGTCCTGGAGAATTTGTTGTGTTCTGGATTGTAAAAATAAAACACGCAATGGAAATTTCAAGTTCTACACTTTTCCAGTTGCCATACATAAGTTTCATCAATAAAAAGAATGGTTCACTGCATTGAATAAATATTGATAGGTGAAGCTAACCTGATTGTTTTGTTTACGTGTAAAAGAATTTATCGATCAAGTAGGACCATGGAGTGCTCCATTCTAACCTGTACATGAGGTAATGTACATGAATAGTTTTTATGTTAGTTAATCTAATAAGCTGTTACTATCAACGCAAAAACTCTATTAATTATGTTTTAATAAGGAATATTCATATCATTCAATTTTTCAAATAAATGTGAGCTTGCGCAAATTTTTCATTTCCATGTAAGATAACTTATCAGCTGTTATCTCAAAGTTTTTGTCGACTCTAAAATACATCTGTTCACGGTTGTCTGCTCTCAAATACTTGAAAACTAGGATTTTTCTAATATAATGAGCTATAATACTATCAATAACCAACATTCCTATCCTAAATATCATGTTCTAATTACTGAGAAATGCATGAAGCAGCAAATAATACCATTCTAATTATAAATGCGTTTTTCCCATTTAGCGCTATGCTTTGTATGCTAAAACGCGTAGAAAAGAACACACGATAATCCACCAGAGCGCAGCACGGTAGATGCTCATAGCGAATAATGGCTGTTATCGTTTAGCTGACCAACGCTATCCAGCTGGAGTGAATGAAGTTACATTCAAGTCTATAACACATGTTCATCACTGTCAAATAATTGTGAGAGGTGATCATATCAATTTTGAATTTATTTTTTACAAGGAGGTTCCTTGATTTTTTACAATAACAAATTTTTTGTAATTCAACAGTTCGGTCGCAGCTTCAGAGCGAAGCTCGGTACCAGATATTGAAAAATTAATCATGGAACATTTCCATTTTCATCACTCATTATACAGAACTCATATTAGGTTATAATATATCATGTAATCGATGTTTTCAGTGAAGTTCTATTCTCCAATATTAATGTTCAAATAATAGCCTACTAGGAATCAATTCTACTAAATAGGACTATTTCAATAGAAATGTTCCAATATCATGCACTTCCGGTAGAAAAACCTTCTGGTATTAATAAGTGCAAGTACAATATTTTATGGTAGAGTAGCCTAATATTACTCTGATGAAGGATTTCGTAGTCATTCCTATCATCAGAAATGCAAATGATCATTTTCGACTCTTCCAACTTCACTTTTGATGGGAATTCAAAATTCCGTTCAGTTTAGGTATTACAGTTAACTCAACTATCCCACTTTCGAGGTCGATCAAACGGTGTCGAACTGCATTTGAGAGTGGAAGCGCGCGTTGTGGAGTGCGGAGTGTTGCTGGTACACGGTCGGACACTCGAAAAGGGTTGCCAACGTAGCGGCAATTAAAGAACATTGGCGTTAGCATTGTGCCAAGTCTCTCGCTCCCTGGTGGAGAGGAAGCGATAAATCAGGAGGAGAGCTGGGAAGCAGAGGCATAACGGAAGTGTGATGGGATGGGCAACGTCGGAGAAATGGAGTTCATAGAAGACAATTGAGCCAACTAAAGGGTATGCTCACCTCCGTCAGACCCACTATTACAAGTGGAAGGCGATGATTGAAACTATTCACGATGGAGCTTAACTGGTTTACTGACTACTCAGCTATTCTCATAGTCTATTACTACCAATTCGGAGGACATTTAGTAGTAGAAAAAGGTCAAACTTGAAATGAGTGTGCAAGTGTTTTAAGCTTCTAGGATATATGTGCTGGCTTGGTAGAGAGAGAAAAATGCTTGAGTGATCGACGTTAAGAGTACAAGTAAAGTACAACTTCAGAAGAGCCATTTAAAAGTAACACTCATCTTTGCTTTAGATCTGAAATAACTATACAGTGACTGATAACAGCTTTTCCTTCTATTCTTAACAATAGTCTGTACTCAATTAGATTACTTTTGTCCTATTCCTCCCCTGATTCATGCTTATAACGTGAGGATCCGTGAAAATCAGAAAAATATTTTATTGAAATAAATAAACTATGAATTTTATATTCAATCAAATGATTTGTACTTCTATCACAATTACTCGACCTATGACTCATACTACAACCGACTTTAATTGTATCATAGAGTGATGGAACTCTCTAGAGTTCTGAATAATAATAGAACTCTCCCTAGAGTTCTGAATGATAATAGAATTCTCTCTCGAGCTCTGAATAATAATAGAACTCTCTCTTGATTCAGAATTATTTTTGGTAAGTGGTGTCTTGATGTAGTTCTATTTTTATATATTTATATATTATATATATTCTACGGTTGTATTTTTACTGAAGTCTCGGCTTCAGCTGTGATTATACCGTAAGGATCTGTGAATTGAAATATACCGTTAGGCTACTCTTCATGAACATTATTCCCTCTCTTATCAATAGAACTGAAACAAAGATGGAAGAGTGGCCTATTTTTTTGAGCTCGGAATGAGATAACATTTTATAGCAAAAACTCAAAGTAGCCATTTGTGACTTGAACTCTTGATGCCAAGCACTCTAGGAATTATGATGGAGTGATCCTGTATGAAGTGTCATCCTTTCAACAGAGCAAAAAATTATGGAGGATCTTTCCAGCGTTTAAATAAAATTGGATCATAGCATCTGTGAATAATCATTGTTAACAAAATATTGGTTATTCTCTTCTATTCGCTCTGTACGTGTCTTGAGAATGGATTGTTGAGAGAAAAAATAAATTATTATGTTCTTACAAAAATCTTCTCGAAATAAGGTTCTTTGAGTAGTTGTGAAATTGATATTGTAGTAGTTATCCATCATAAATGAAAAGACAAGATGTTGTCAAACCACTGATTTATTAGAAAATCGAGATACCGGTTTCGGTTGTTACACCATGATCAATTTCTGGTAAACTAGAACTTAACGGACAGAGCAGCAGTATTTATAGCTAATGGAGATTCAAACTTTGCTGAACATTTAATAACAAATAATCACATGTTCAAGGCCGAGGAGAATGTTGAGTTTCTGCATTTTAATAGTAAAGGCAGAACTCTCAGCATTCTGGAAGCTTTAGAAATAACAAGGGCAACTAAAGATCATTCACAGTTTGAACCATCAGATCCACTCCAATCAATACAATACCAAAAATCTAATTTTATCATAATTTGTTAGTCAGATATTACTGTATTAGTTCATTCCGTTGTTTTCCTCATCTTTCCATATATTTTTACTGATATTCTGTAGGTTTCGGTAGCTATTTATCGATTGTAAATTGTATTTTCTGTTTGGAAAGCCATTTTGTAATGTTTGAATGAACCGCTACTCGGGGAGGAGCTTGTCTAGGCCAATGGCATACGTTCACGGTCATTGGCTCAAGCGTCGACCAATAGCGGTGCTTCACCGTTAGTATAAATACTGCTGCTCTGTCCGTTGAGTTTTAGCAGAGACAATGTATCATTATACATATATTCATAATTATTGTATAATGTATTATTATACAATGTATTATTATAATAATACATTGTCTCTGGTTTTAGTTTACCAGAGATTGATAATGGTGTAACAACCGAAACCGCAATATCGATTTTCTAATAAATCAGTGGTTTGACAACATCTTGTCTTTTCATTTGAATAGGGTTCTCATTTCCAACGATTCTTATGTGGTTGCTAGGTGATGAATTCCTAATATATTAATGAAGCTGTTAGCAAAATGGTTATTATTGGTGGAGGGACCATACACAGAAAAAATAATTCAGGTACAATTAATTTTGACTTTCAAGTCTTGATATTATTCTTATTCACTACCTTATTGTGGCAGATGATATGATGAATATGAGCCCCTATTAAGTTACAATATGTGGAATTATCCTTTGGGATAATGTGCGACACAATTTATTAAATAATGATAGGCTACTATGTACGATTCTATCCATCACAATCCTTTAACTGCTTTTTAAAGATTACTCTCCAGAATCACACTCATTTTCTAACGAAGCATCACACAAAAGCAGCTCAGCTAAAATTGAATTTGATTGCAATTGAATCTCAATCTCCCTGTCCAACATATCTCGGAATATATGTTTCGAGAATAATGCAATGTTCAGAAAGAAAATAATTTATTTATGGGCGAACCTCTTTCAATACAAGGCTCTGCACATCCTCAACGTTTCTCATGATATATTCATTGAGTAATAGCTATTAGATCAACTATAGTTGACCTATCTTGGAGTGATGAAGAGAAAACGTCTCTTGTAGGAGAAAGGAAAAGTGCGGTCACGATCTTTGATCACCTATGTTGGAGTAGCCGGTAAAGTTGTAGAGCAGAGTAAGTTGATCATGCTTGCGTTACTCCCGAGAATAGTCGGATTGTCGAGACCAAAAAGAGACAGTGAACGAGGAACAAGAGTGTTGGCGGAAACCACGGCGATTGAAGAGGTTAGAGTAAGCGTTGCTTGGGGGGGCTGGTTTTAGGGGTTCCCAGGGGGACGCCCGGCCCCAGGACGCCTGATTTATGGCCTTCCTCTTGCCGTCCGAGTTGGCTTCCGCCTACGACCCCCCTCCAGCACTCTAGACCCCCGTTCTTCTTTAATTACCCCCCGCCAAGTACCCCTCTAAAACATTGGCAGCGCTCGAGCTGTATTAGTGGCTCTAAGTGCGGCTGTAACACTTGATCTGCGCTCTTCCCAGCGGGAGCCGTCAACTATGCTAGCTGCCCAATCCAATCCAGTTCATCTGCGTGGACATATCTGTTACTATCATGCGACTACAAATAATTATCAGAAAACATCAAATTCATCTAAGCACATGAGAATGAATACTGGGATAAAATTTTCACTGAAGTCAGGGGCACTTCCGATTAATATGCCTATAAAAATAATTGTTTTCTCACGCGATTCTGTTGAAAGAGTTTAGAGTGATTGAGAATAAGTTGGGATACCATTATACATTGACTACAAACAAATATGATGGAAGAGAGAACAGGCATGTACACGAATAATAATTATATAAATAATATAATAATAAGATTCAATTCGAATGAAAACTATACATTCCCTGTCAATCGGTTATTATTACCATAATTGTACTAAATCTCCAGTTATGATTGCAGATCCTTCTTTGGAAGTAGCACATCGAAAAGAAAAAAGGACTGCTGGGTATTGAGATTTTTACTTAGAAAGAACGGAGGACCGCGGTTTTACGTGACGTTTAGATAAATAAATAATAATATTAATTGATTTTCGATCAATTACCTGAGGGTTAACGAAATGAGCGCTCGGCGACATGAATTGTACGCGGCATGAAGACTCCACTGCGAATGCGCTGATAGCTTGCTAGGGAAGGAAAAGGAGGGTGGGCGAGGGGAGGCACTATCGCAGCACTTATCTACAACTGATTATTATTATTGAAGCACTCAGTTTGCAACATACCGCCCACCAAAGACGAGAGTCTTTACACACATGAGAAAATGCATATTTACAAAAAAAACACATAATGTACAATAGTTCAGTTGCCTAGCTTAAGCAACTGGTAAAACAACCAACTTGTTGATAGGTCGAAGAGTGTGTCCTGATGCGGTGCGAACAGTAGCCACTCTACTTACATTGTCGCGTCCAGGATGTAACTTTATTATCTTGCCTATTGGCTATGTTGAAGGCGAAGTATCAAAGTGTTTTATTACGACTATCTGACCAACTTGCGTGGGAGCAGATGATGACTCTTTCCACTTAGTACGTTGAATCAATGTTTGTGAATATTCCGAAGACCACCTTTTCCAAAAATGTTGAGTTAACTGGCGAAGTCTGGCCCATCGCTGTTGATAAGAAGATTTTTCATCTACTTGGAGTTTCAATAACTTGTAGTAGAGGTTTGCCAATTAAAAAGTGGCCTGGTGTGAGTGTCAACATTTCTTCATTTGGATCGGTAGAGCTTTCTAGCAAGGGACGAATATTCAAAATTGCTTCTATACGTGAAAATATAGTAGAATATTCTTCTAACGTCATACTGGCTTCTCCAATGACATTTTTCAACAATTTTTTGGCAGAATTTATTCCAGCTTCCCAAATTCCTCCGAAATTTGGAGCATGAGGTGGATTGAAATGCCATTCAATTTGACAATTTGACGATGCAGTTTGAATTCCATCTTGATTTTTAGAAATAAATTCATGTACTTCTGAGAGTTTACGTGAAGCTCCTACAAAATTCAATCCATTATCACAGTGGATATGTTTAGGTAGATCTCTTCTTGATACAAATCTATCGAGAGCAGCCAGAAAAGCATCGGTAGTGAGCTCGGATACATACTCCAAATGAACCGCCCGTACAACTAGGCATACAAACAGTGCTAGATAACCCTTGTAGGTTTTTGTACCTCGGATGGGGCTGGCCTTAGTTACAAAGGGTCCAGCAAAATTGACTCCAACTATTGAGAAAACGGATGCCGAGTTTGTTCTGAATGAAGGCAAGTCAGACATTATAGGTTGTCTAGGTTGAGAGTTGAGTCTACGCAGAGATGTATTCTGTGTCTGATTAAACTGCGCGCAGAGATAATCCAAAACCTTCTCAGAATTATTGACTGAGTAGTGCGAGGTCCAACATGTAGATTATCTATGTGAGTTTGATCGCATATCAAAGCACTCAGATGACATTCTTTTGGCAATAGTAATGGATGCTTACTATCATATGATAGGGATGAATGACGAAGGCGACCGCCCACCCTGATGTATTCTGAAGAATCCAGGAATGGAGATAATGACAGCATAAAGGTAGGAATTTTTGATTGATGTAAGAGTCCAAATGCTTCAGCCAAATAGAATATTTGATTCAATTTAACCAAGGAATAGAGTGCGGTGCGGTACTCTGCTGCGCTGATTGCATTTGAGACTGTGACTTGTGTTCTACGGCTGCGAATATTGTATCCGTGTTGAATATTGTGCTTACATTTAGAGATGAATTTTAGAATGTAAGCCAGGATGCGGACTGTCTTGTGGAGAGAAGAGTATTTTTTCAATTTCTTGGAGTAAATGAGACTTTCCTACAACAGAAGCTACAAGAACTGAAGTGGGAGGTTTCAGCTCTGACAAATCATCAATCATTTCTGTCTGGTTTTGCGGCCATTCATCTGGAATTACGTGTAACAAGGATGGTCCCTTCCACCACAGAGAGTGATTCATAAGTTGCTCAGGTGACAATCCACGTGAGGCAGCATCAGCAGGGTTGTCCACACTAGAAATATAAAACCAAAATTCAGGTGCAGTGAAGTTCAAGGTTTGAATCACTCTATTAGCCACGTATATTTTCATTTTGTGTGGAGGAGTTCTGAGCCAAGACTAATTTAGCATCAGAATACAAACAAACATTTGACACAGTGAGTGATAAAGCGGTTGAGACATAATTGTAAAGTTTAGCCAGAAGTAAGGCACCAGTAAGCTCAAGACGAGGAATTGTTACAGTTCTTAGCGGTGCAACTCGAGTTTTGGACATGATGAGTTGCATACATACGAAATTCACGTTAGTAGCAACATGTAGATATATGCAAGCGGCATAACCTTTTTCAGAAGCGTCACAGAAGCCTATGAGAGACACAGTCACATTTATAGACTCAATAAGACGAGGTATTCTGATTGAAGACAATGTTTGAAATTTTCATCCATTGACGTACGATTTCTCCCGTCAGAGGAGTATCCCAATCCATATTTGAGATCCACAATAATTTTAGAAAATATTTGCAAGCAAATGTGACAGGAGACAGTAATCCCAGAGGATCGAAGAGTTTGGCAATGTAAGACAAAATAGATCTTTCTGTTATTTTCTTATCAAATGGCAGTACATGATACGAGAACGTGTCAGAAGAGGGATTCCACTGAAATCCCAACTCTTCTATACTCTCTGAGAAGTCAGAGAACACTCTTGGATTCTCGAGGAAATCATCTGGTAAGTCTGAGATAGCATCAGGAACATTTGAAGCCCACTTACGGAGTTCAAAGCCACCCTTGGCGGTGAGATCTTTCAATTGTTGAATTAAAGCACGAGCTTCTTGAAGGCTGGACGCACCAGTAACGACGTCGTCGACGTACGTGTGATTACGCAATGCATTGGCAGCTAATGGAAACTCTTCACCGTGGTCGTTCACAAGTTGAAGTATTGTGCGTTGAGAGAGATAGGCAGAGGATGCCATACCATAGCTCACCGTGTTTAACTCGTACTCACGCACGTCCTCATCTGGGAGGGGGCGATAAAATATGTGCTGGTACTGTCTATCTTCCTCACGAACCTCGATCTGACGGTACATAATTTTTATATCTGAAGTCACAACCACATTATTAGCACGAAAGTTCAATAAAATATGAGCAAGTTCATTTTGAAGATTTGAGTCAGTGTGCAAAGCTTCGTTCAAACTAACACCATCATTGCAAGGAGCGGATGCATTGAAAACAGCACGGAGACGAGTAGTCGAACTGGAAGGTTTCATTACACAATGGTGAGGAATTACATAATACGAGGAGTTCAATGCAATAGATATGTGTCCAAGTTCAATATATTGGTGCATAAATTCATCTTTGACATCTTTATTTAATGACAGGCGCTTTTCCAAAGACAAATAATTTTTCATTGCACTATTTCGATTATTCCCAAGCTTAACAGGTTGATTTCTAATCGGAAGTGCTACTTGGTAACGACCAAAAACAGTTTGAGTGGTGGTTTCAGTGTACAATTTTTCACAAAATAATTTAGATGGATCTTCATTACAAGAGTTGGGCACTTCTTCTACTTCCCAGAACTTTTGAAGAGATTGATGAATTAAAGAGGGATCAATTATTGTGGTCACAAGCGATACTCTTTTAGCGGAGGTTTCACAATCAATAATATCGGATGTAATATTACCCATGATAACCCATCCGAATCGTGTATTAAGCGCACCTGGATTGCCAATAATAAATTTCTTAGATTGCTCACTCAATGTTTGTAGGAATAAGTCAGCACCAATTAGCAAGTCAATAGGCCTTGATTTATAAAATTCATTATCAGCCAATTTTAGATTGGAAAACTGCATGCATAATTCAGGGTTCAAACTTCCAATAGGCTGACTAAAAGTAATTTGAGGCAAAAATAGAGCTTTAGTTTAAAGTTTGAGATGTGGTTGAATAAGTGAAGAAATGCAAAGCTGCACTTCACTATTACATTGAGTTGAAGTTGAGCCTATTCCAACTAATCCGCCTTTTCTCGAATTAGGTTTGAGATGCAATCTATTGAATAGATCATTTGTGATTTTAGCAGTAATTTTAGATGCACTGTCAATTACAGCACGCACACTTTGTGGCTGGTTGAAGCTGTCAAATACAACAACAATAGCAGTACCTAATAAACAAGTAGCATTACTATCTAAACTTGATGCGTTGCAAGCAGCAGTATTCACATTGCTATTAACAATAGGCTTATCCACCTGAAATTTTTTATCACAATGCAATAGAGTATGATGTGTAGGCTAATTACATATTTTACAAGAATAAACAGATTTGCATACGTTCCTATGATGTGAGCCTAGACAGCGAAAGCATAGCTTTTTCTCTTTCACTGCGTCATATTTGGCATCCACTGTCAATAGCGAGAATTTGTTACATGAATATATGTTGTGCTTGTCAGAATTACAATTTATACATTTGGAACTGTTTTTCTTAGTTGATGACAATTTACTGACATTTTCATTAGAACTGGACACCTTCAGAAAAATACTGGCATGAGGTCTCAAACTTGTTTCGATATTATCACTATCCTGATGTAATGCAGTTTTATCAGTGGTAATTAATGACGAGCTGTGAGTTTTATTAGAATAAGATTGAGGTTTATTGACTTTCAATTGTGGTTCAATAATTGTTGAAGATGAAAGGCTCATTTCCATAGCTCTAGTTTTATTAATCACAAATTCCAATAAATCTTTGCAAGTTGGAATTTTATTGGCAGTAAGAAGTCCATTTTTGTGCGATAATCTAGATGATTAAGTGAGATTGTAACAAGCAGAAAATCTTCGAGATTTTCGAGGTTTTGAGCACGTAATGCGGCTAAACAATTTGAATGTAAGTCTACAAACTTTCGAAGACTTTCATAGTCTGATTTCACGAGTGGTTTGAATTCAAGAATTTGACTCACATAGAAGGAGCAGAGTCTACGAGGATTTGAATAACGTTCGCATAATTGTTTATAAGCAATTTCATAATTTACATCTGATAGGTTGAGATTGGATATGGCGTTTAGAGCAGAGCCGCTAAGACATGACTTGAGATACTGAAATTTTTCAATTGGTGAAAGAGATGCGTTTGAATGGATAAGAGCTTCAAACATACTAGAGAATTCAATCCAAGAATCAATATTGCCATTAAAACTAGGCAAATTTAAGCGAGGTAGGCTAACATTTTGTTTAACTGCAACAGTATTTACATTTTGTGAAGTAGTAATTAAAGTATCACCTGCATCATTTGGTTGAATAAATTTAGTATACAATGCTTGAAATCTATCAGAACATAGCTTGGAATGTTAATCTTCTTCATCAATAGCAATTGATAATTCATCAATGTTTTCTTGGATTAATTCATAAGAATTTTCGTAATCTTCAAATACCGTTCTTCTGGATGCCCGAGTACTTTCACTAGATGTAGATTTCAACGAGTTAACAAAGAACGATAGCTTGTCTAATAATCTATCACGTTTTTTAAGCACAAGTTTCCAACGTAATATAGGTGATTGTGATTTAACGCTGAACGATTCAGTTTTTGTATTCTCTGCTTCAGTCATTTTATAACGCAGAAAACAATTCACTAGAAGAGGTCAATGGGAAAGGGATGATGATAATAGATAACTGATAAGCTTCGTTACCGTATTGCAAGCTACCAGCTGATAACGAGAGCTGCGAAGTCCTTATCTTGGTGGAGGCGCTTCGCTCAGCAGACATGGAGTTGAAGTTCAAGCGATGACAGGACCGATGTTGACCGGCGCAGTAGACAATACGTCTTGAATTGAATATTTCACAAAATTCGAAATTGAATAACTTATCACTCCGTTACTCAATTTAAACGAGGATAACGGAATTTTTGAGTAAAATAATAACTCCTAAAATTTAAAGCACTCCTCAACTCACTGTTTCGCTGAATAATAACTTGAACAATATGAGATTTGAACAACAATGAACGCTATGAAAGTTGTTGAGTGACCAAGTTGTTGGGCATTGAGATTTGTACTTAGAAAGAACGGAGGACCGCGGTTTTACGTGAGGTTTAGATAAATAAATAATAATATTAATTTATTTTCGATCAATTACCTAAGGGTTAACGTAATGAACGCTCGGCGACATGAATTGTACACGGCATGAAGACTCCACTGCGAATGCGCTGGTAGCTTGCTACGGGAAGGAAAAGGAGGGTGGGCGAGGGGAGGCACTATCGCAGCACTTATCTACAACTGATTATTATTATTGAAGCACTCAGTTTGCAACAGGACTGTCTTGTAGAGGAGAGAAGATAGCTATGGGAAATTTCAAGAAAGGAAAATTCTCTATATACAGTGATTCATTGGAACATAGACAAGCAAGGAGATTGAATTACTATGTTTAGAATCCTTCAAATGATTGAGTTCATAATTAATTTGATTTGATATCTCAGCAATGAGAAAAGACTCTCCTTTCCCCTTCATCATTCACGATGGTCAGAATTCCCATTCAACGATAAAAATGCGAGTATTTTTGATTTATTAATCAAGAAATCTCATGATTCTTTAGAAAAAAATCTTACATGTGAGAGGAGACTAGAAATAATTCCTAGTATGAATGCATTCTTCTTGTGGGTGGTGTCTTTGTCTTCAGCATCCATATTCACCAATTCCATACAAGAAAAGACAAGCTACAAAGGACAAACTAAGAAAGGTCCATTCCTATAGACTCTTGGTCGGCTATCCGGTCTTGTATCAGGCAACAATCAAACCGGAAAAATATCATCGTTTAGTCGCCTGACGTACTCAAGATTATCATATAGACGAGCAGCCCCAAGGACTAGCAAGTGATACCAGCTTCCGACTTCCGTTTATTGTAGCCTACGGCGTAATCGCGATACTTCCCAGGCGTTGGGAGAAAGCTGGAGGAGTGAGAAAAAGGGACGGAAAAGATGTAGTGGGTGTGAGGTAGATGGTGAATTTAGGAAGGAAGGTTTGAGGGTATTTGGAGTCGTAAAGGCGTGATTGGCCTACAATGGCACAGAATCCCCTCACAATCCTCCTAAACGGTGGAGAGTAGAGAAGCTTACACAATAGTTTGTAACTTACATACACATATATATACTAAAAAGGACATGTATGCGGCAGAGGTAGTTTTCTCGGGAGGGCTTTTCCGGCAGGTTCAAGCTGGCCAAAGACTTCACCTTTCCCAAGTTGGTGAGATTAGATGCCTTGTATGCGAACGCCTTCCTCTCTCCATTGTTTTTATCAACGCTTACACGACCTCCACAGAAAGGCATGCATCCCAACGTCGGAAGCTGAACTAGCCTCATTCATGCTCTTATTTCGCTCTGATATCAATGGCTGCAAAAACAGATCCGAAGTATTCAACCTGCTACTTGGCCCGCGCCACTTTCGTGTCAACCGAATGCGAATTGGTTCATTTTCACTCATGGAATTTTAGAACCGTCGAGACACTTGGAGCAGTCCAATTTACTTTGCTTGAAATGTTGATTGGAGTAACTTGCGAAATTTCAATAATACTGTGCATTTTGGAGCATACAAAGTACATGCTGTGAACTAGCTCAGAATACTGCCGTGATTGAATTAATTATCAGAGTGTTTACCTTTAATAATTATCTTCATGTTTCAAAACATACCACACTTTATCTCAAGTTATGTATATTTCAGAATATTGTTCCTCAACTATATTTTGTTTAGAATTTTAAAAGGTTAATCCTCGCAAAAATGAACTTCTGAACTTTCAATTACTCAATGAACTTACTATTATCTTTTATTGGTCGAAGAGCACGTGCCAGTTTTTCCACGTTTGAATTATTTCATATCAATGGTAATCCTTGCTTTTCCATAATGATCAGAAATGGTTTTTCGAAGTCCTTGTTGAATTCGTGCTTCTCCATATTAAATTGCAATACCTCTGTATTCAGCTCCAGCTTTCTAGAATCCGAATTAATTCATTCAGAGAGAGGAATTCAACAATGAATATTGTTCCGGATAATAAACATTTCGCAGATTCAAGGGGGGATTCCCTTTTGAATAAAAAGCGCATCTCAAATCATTATCCTTCGAACTATCGAACTTTTTTTGAAAGGAAAACTATTTTTTTTTCTTCAGCCATAAAATGTTTGACTGATAATTCCATAGCCATCTTATATGAGAGTGTAGAACACTAACGAACTAGACATGAGTTCATGAGAACATTTACCACGAGAACCCATGTAGTGTGTGCGAAGAATCATTTCAAAATCATTAGCTACTAAGTTGCGTGCTGCTCTGTTCCTCAAACAATCCGTCATCCATCTAATGCAGACTCACTTCTCCATCAAGCTCGTTTCGAAATACTATCATCATCAACGTCTACCATCTCTATCCTTTTCAACAGTCATTATCTGAGCATGTTCTTTCGTAATTCCATTAATAGAATAGAGTACTTCCATTTTCTCAGAACTGAGCTTCCCACCACATGCTATTCAATATCTCATTCCTTGGGAAAGCTGCTATAAACATAAAAATGAATTCATTTGAAAGCGTTGAGAACATGAATAAAATTTTCAGTCTCTTTCTGTGATGGCATCCGAAAAATATACAATTCATTTTTTTTATCACATTGAGAATGTTTATGAAAATCGAAATATCTTCGTGCTCCAGTAATATTCCCAAAGCTTTTTAAAAGGGTACTTGATCTTTTCTCTATGAGGATTAAAGTAGCCCTGGAATGTGAATTTCAATTTTGATATAAACAATAATATAGTTTCAATCAATATGAATTTTCAATATCAGAAATTACTCTCACTCTGAAGAGTAATGTTAGGACTATATACTGTTAATGTCTAGGACTATAGGGTAACATAAGTGAAGCAGAGGTATTTGGATTCGAGTTTATTTTGAGGTGTTTGAAATAAAATCAGTTTCTCCCGTTCAGGCCTAGGCTATCTGTTCAATGCTTTGATGTTTCTTATTACAGTAATTACAGAATGTCAAATCATTATCCTTCGAACAATCGTTTTTTTTTGAAGGAAAACATATTTCTTCAGCCATAAAAGTATATGTATAGGCTATTACAGTAAAATAATTGTCACATCAGTCATGTAGACCAAAGTATAAATACAATATTAATCCTGGTGGTGTGTATGAAGATGACCACCACAACAGGTCGAAACTAGTTACTACTATCAGAGACAATGTATTATTAATATACATTGTCTCTGCTACTATGTAGGCTAAGTAAAGTTCATTTCCACATAAAAGTGGTTTTTTCAAGTTTAAATATAAACTATGTTAAAAAAATTGTGTTGAAGAGTGTAAATATTATTAGGAACTGAGTATTTTACTTTCTACTTCTATTATTCAGTTGGAATACAGAGAAAACACTAAATGTCTGGAAAACACAACAAATTCATAAATGTTATTGTGATTCTTAGATTTGTTGAGGTTTGAGAGCGCATACCTCATAGAATCCAGAATTATGAGAGGGGAGAGACCGTAAATTTCTGTAAGTGGACACACTCATCTTCCACGTGCCCTTCATGCTCACCATTCCCTTGTAAGGGATCCTATGTAAGGGTTTCCATCACATTGGATGAGTTGTGACCAAGGTTGAGTGTAGCGATTCCTTACGGGATTCACCACAATTCGAATCTCAATAGAATAAGGGTGGAGTCGGATTATGTCGCATTTATGTGCAACGTAAATGTAATAATGGTGATTTACAGCTTGCTATAATAGCTTCAACTCATGTCTACATGATATTACCATTATAATTTTGAGACTGATTTAAAGACGGTAGACATGGTCAGACTTATCATCCTGGCTGCGAGCTGGAAAGTTGATTATTATTCCAAATTCTCAAGAACCATGTAGGCCCATATAGTAGTTATAGAGAAAGAAATTAATTTTTAAGCAAATTTGATAGAACGTGGTCACTGTTCCGAAAGTTCACATTTGAAAGATTTCTTCTCATAAATAAGGATTTGTTACCCTGGTGAATAAAAAATATACGAGTATTCAAGACAATAATATAACGAGTGATTTACTCGATCACTTGATTTCAGTAAGACATCCAGTTTTTTCTTGTGCGTTCCAGTTAGAAGGTATACATTTCGGAGTAATATGACTAGAGAGTTTGTCAACTATGCTATTACTGCGGTGGGGAGATTTAATCATTTTCTGAAAATTTTAGATGATTTTCAGAATATATCTAGCGAAATGAAGCTGTTTTTTGGCGTACAGGCAGATTAGCCACTACTAGAGCAAGAATATACCAAGAATAATCCAGTAGTGGCCACCCAATAGAGATTGTTGTAGGAGTTTATGCAATGTGGAGTGAAGTTCTCCAAAGAATGTTTTTTTTTAACAAGTGACGTTTTCAGCCGAAATGATGTTCTGGAGGAGAAGCTTAGGATTAAGCTTATATATATATATATATATACGTTTTTCTGACAAGTATAAAAAAATGAGAATGATAAAAAACATTCTAAAAGAACTGGAATGATATTTGTATTTGAACATAAGTTTCGAAGAATTCAGAACGTTGATAGTTCTAATTAGAGTGGTTCATGAATATTCCATGAATTAGAGTGGTAGGCTACAAACTTTGGAAGATATTTTTCAACAGAAATGAACACTATTTCTTATGATACTATAAATCTGATACGCTAGCAGGTATGCTTGGAATTGATATATTATTATAATTGACTGGTGATATCAGATTATTATTTCTATGTATATTCCTTAAATAATAGAATACCATTCTACTCTTCATTATGAAGTTGTTTGTTTCGAGAAATTCTATTTCAGTGGTAAAAGACACTTTGGAACGCTCAAATGGTCTTTCAGAAATACTCAAATTTCTCATTAAGTGTCCTGTTCATGGACAGTTTCAGTATTTCACGAGCTTTGAAAGGTCAAAAAAGCGAGCATTGAATGTCAGTCACATTCTGTTCTTGTAGAAACAGTTACCCAAGTCGATTTCACGGAACATGCCAAACAAAACGGCTGCTCTTAAAAGTTTGCTGAAGCTCTTCTCATTCTGTATTTCATTACAGAATGAACCCATCAAGCGCTGTTTTGCGAGACTTTTCCATTATGAGGCTATCAGGAAAAGTACTCATGAGCAAGTCATTACCAGCAATGCATTCTTCCGTATAATGTGAGCTGATAATATAATGATTTTAAAATCTAGGTTAAAATACAGAATATATCGATCTCTTGTCATCTGATTGACGCCCATTAACCACTTGTCGTTTTCAAACTTTTGTTGTTTATCATAGACTATTTAGGTAATAGAAATTAGGAATGATGAAAGAAGGCGTGCATGGGTACGAGCCGCCAGTGCATTGCATTTGAAACTCGTTCACATTGAAGAGATTCTATAGATCATGTGTTCATTATTATCATTATCATCATTATTATCATCATCATCATCATTATTTATATTATAATAATATATCTGACCTGCAGAATCTCCTTCCAGGACATACCTGAAAGAGGTTATTAGATTATTCATTTATATGAGGTAAGAACAAATATTATAGAGCACCATAAAACTAGATCAGTCCTTCAAAGTTCGTTGGGCTTCATGCACTAGACGTCGTATTGATCATGAGCAGCTTTCCTCTTGAACAATAAAATAGCTTACCACAATCAAATTTGATTAATATGACACAATAAACTAACGGCTCTCCTTCAAAAACAAAATATTCAATAGATTCTCTTCACTTGCTAGTAGAAAAGTGGATATTACCTATCATATCTCATGTTTGGAAATAACATTGCCAAAAAATGGCAGTGAACGACAGCTAGCAACAGGCGAATGTTACAGATTTTTTTGGATAAATTCAATAGCTGGGGAGGAGGAACATTATGTTGGATGATAGGCATGGATAAATGGAGAAAAATGACATGCGTTCCCATCAGCTTCTTGCTGCGCGAACGCAAACATATTCGAATATGTTTGGAATACGGCAGCAAGGTTATTTATCACAAGGCCGGTTTCTAATATGATACGGAGGTATACGCGGATATTCTGCAGCTAGCTTTAATATCCGGTAGAGGGATTCCTAGCCACAAAAGCCGCTGCTGCTTCCACGAGTCAAGCAATTTCTGTTACTATTCTCTGGCTCTGTTTCTCTTGGCAAACAATATTTCGAAAAGTCTCTCTAGAAATAACATATCTCCTATGTGTTCTAGTTTAAAAGAGAAATATTGATTTTCTGGTTCAAGGGAATATTTATTCAACCAACCGATTCCCTTTCTACCATGATCAAAATCTATTCTCAGATTGAGGAAAGTGGCTAGAAACACTCCTTACATCTACTATCAAATACTTGTGTGTTATAGGGTAGATAGGGCTATCTATACGAGTGTCATTCAGATAACCAGGGGACCTACGTATGAACTAACTATATACAGAATAATTATACATTTCTCATTCCTCTACATCCTCATTGCATAATATCTTCTATAATTTGAGACTTTTTCTCAACTTTTCTTGTAGTAAAGCAAAATAATCTACTTAAGAAATAACTAAATTCAATATAGTTTGTTTCATTATTCAACCACTACTAGAATCACAATGAAGTAAAATTTATTAAATTTTTAGAGGTTGATGGCGAATGGAGTTGATAGCATCTCACAGCACAACACCTCATAGCCTACCTAATTAATTTACTTGTTGCGTAGAACGGACGCGGAACATAATCAAAGACAGCATGTTTCGAGGTGACATTTGCTAAGAGGTATAATTATTAAAGTGGTTCAAGTGGAAGTAGATCCTTGCAGCAACTTTGAGCATGTGATAATTATAATGTTACTCAAAGTGGAGTGAGCCTCTCAGCTTGTCAGCATGATCATATTTTGCTGTTCCGCTAACGCTCTCTTCACACTCCAACGCATCCAAACATCAAAATTCACAATAATAAACCGTCACCGGCGGCTACCTAACTAACTAGTGTAAGGGCCCCATTACACTATAATAGTTCTATGATCATATCTGATCATATGGAAGGAGATGGAAATAGGATTTCGTATTTTCATCTCTTTCCATATGATCAACTATGATTATAGAACTATTATCGTGTAATACCCGCCTTAAGCAGATAGCGTTTTGCTGTCTGAGTGTCACCAATATCCATCTTTACACGCTGTGAAGTTTGGACATTGCATGAAAGTGGAAGCTTCATCTTGATAAACTTCACTTTACTTTGACAACCTTCAAGTTACAAATTATTTAGCTTTTAACAATAAATTTTTGTATCTCCTCTCATCTTAAGTGATTCTTGAAGAAAAAAGATATCTATGACTACTAATCATTCAATAGGGAAAGAAACAAGAGGAACAATAGGTGAATGAGAAATAACTGGAGAGAAAAAATGTTCTATTGGGGTTTGTGTTCAAAGCCCTTTCTCAATAATAACCACTGGTCTGTCAACATGTATTTCTAAATACTAATGTATGCCTTTACAAATGACAGGTTTTGTCAGGCAATGTCTCCATCAACATCAAGTAATGCTCAATCAGCGTGCAAAACGTCCACATTGTTCACTTCGATTAGATCAATAGCCAAGACTTTTGACAAAGTTCTCAGAGCTTTCAAATTTATCGTGTTATTCAACTCTTTTTCGCATTTGTTCGAGAGGGAAGTATTGTTTATGAAAGAGTATGAGGGACAAGAACATGAGCAGACATGTGAACTGTACTAGAGGTTTGCCCAGGGCACAATATTCATGCCATTGTCAGGCTGGTATTAGATAGTAATAGTTCTATGACATATAAAAATATATGAAAATATCAAGGTTATTAAAGACAATGTTTTAATAACCTTGTGAAAAAGTTTTAATTGACCGAACGTAAGTGAGGTCTAGATTCAAGACGACGATTTTGCATTTCTCTTTATGTTTGTTTGCTTGTTTGTATGTATGTTTGTTCCGCATTTACGACAAAACGCGGCAATAGATTATGAAGAGAATTTGACAGGAATGTTCCTCTTGAAATTGCGCGTCGATGTACATGTAAGGTTTCATGAAATATTGCATTTTAAGGATGAATATCTGGTACCGAGCTTCGCTCTGAAGCTGCAGCCGAACTGTTGAATCACATAAATATGTTATTGTAAAAATAAACATAGGTACATACAAACATACATACAGAAATTACTCGCTTAATATAATAGGATATGAAAGGAAAGGGAATCACCTCCATGCTAGAATATTACTATACATTTATACTTCTGACCATAGGAAAATTCACAATATAGAATTATTCATGATGAACCAGCTGTCGAGTTTATTATTAATTGCATTCAATGACGCATGCAATTGATGAAACTTGAAACTCAACATAACTAAGTATTCACTTCATGGATAATGCTCCATCCATGGGTGACTTCGTGAGGTCCACTGTTCACAGAACTACTAGTTATTTGAAAATTAAACTTTAAAATATAGGGCTATTTAAAATAATTGGAAAATGAAATGAGAATCAAAAACCCTTTGAAAACTTCAAAATTATTAATACACAAACATGTTTCGGGACATTCAGCCCATTATCAATGTCGATAAAATAAAAATTATTATTGTATGATACTGTCGGGTTCCAGGGGGCGGAGCCTCCTGGCTAGGCGGAGAAGGCGAGCGAAGCGAGCCTGCCGGCTAGTTTATTAATGAGGTAAAACACACTGATCTTGTCAATTCTACCGTTTATCATAGTCCTTCACCAAAAATATCCAGTGTGTTTTATTTCATATAGTACTGTACTACAAATTCATTATTTTATCAAATAATAATTATTATTTCATCCACATTGATAATGGGCTGAATGTCCTGAAACATGTTTGAGGTTTTTAAAGGGTATTCGATTCTTATTTTATTTTTCAACTACTAGTTATTATATGATTGAAATATGACATGGATGTACCACTGTCCAATGCCGTCCAAGTACAGAGGGTATAAAAACATCTTTAGGGTCTAGTGCTTGAAATGCTTTGTATGTCCGTTGAAATATGAGCTTCTAAGAGCTGTTGATATAAGGTTCGATTGGCATGTGAGATGGTCACCCTTACCATATTATATATTATATAGTTCCTAATCTATCATTTCTCCGTTTTTTTTATTCCATAATCCCGTTGCACACACTACGATTTTTAGAAGTGTTTTTTCTGCCGCTCCTTTAAATTTCACCAAGCTTGGCAAACATATTATTATTATGATGTGCGCTGAGACGAATCACGTGTTTGCCAAGCTCTGTTCTATATAGTAGAATCAATAAGGACGGCGAAAAACCGGATGTCCAAAAATCGTCGTGTGTGTGGTGCTTAGAAAGCTATGTTTTCATATGTTTTTAACAAAACACATACAAGATTAATACAGGAGGATACGTGGATTCTCAACATAAACGGCTGATTTCGTATCTAAGCCGTCAGTCCTAACTGCTCCAAACAGTGGCCGCATCCAGCATTATCATACCCATATCAATATGCTTTCACCACTTTAGCCTATGGAACTCATGTGGGCATCACCCTTCAAACAATGATTATGAATATTGATTAAAATAAAGAATGTTACAAAATGTTTCACCCTTACTTTCATGATCAGCATCATACATGACTAATTCAATATGAGTGGAATGTCACAATGTTAAAAAAATTACATCCCCAGAAAATGTTTCTTTCTAGTCCTGTTTCCAGAAACAACGTCACTGCATTTTGATTTCCATTCCTTCTCATTCACAGAATGCCGGCAACAGTTTTCCTTATTTCTCATAACGCCTGGAGGCAGGTGAAACTCTCTTGAAAAATACTCGAGAAATTGTTTGGAACAAGGAAGGGGAGGCGGTGACAGCAAATTTTTATTAGAATAAAGGAAAGATTAAACAGAAATCCGGAGGCAGCATTCTCATTGCTGTTTTTTGCTGTTGTTCCTTTGTGCTGCGGGAAGAATAAGACGAAGCAGGAGAAGATGAGGGAGAATGAGAAAAAGAAGAAGATTTCTGGCAGTGCGGTGCTAATTACAGGACAGCACCGAATTGGAATTAGTAGTCGTCCTCCTCAACAACAAAATGGACGAGTCAGCTTTGCACCGTTGAGCGTCGGGTCTTTGTTCCTCATTTGATCATAGCTGGTTATCTCCAAATCTCATTAATTTCATGAGGGGGTTTCCGGATTTCTATCCAGTGGGATTCTCCTTGCAGTTTTGTGAGACTGCGATAAGTAGTCGAACAAACTTTGATTGTAGTTTTTCTACGTTTTTTAGAGAATGAGATTCTATCGTGGTTATAAGATGAGCATTATTTTGCATTAAAATTAAATTCTGCTTGCGATTTAATCATTGATTAGCGTGGAGTTGGATTTCCTCGAAGTGAGAATTAGTTTAGAAGCCTGTTTGAAATTCAGATTCATGAATTCTATGACAATTCTGATAATTTTGTAAAAAATAATAGCAAGATAATCAGATAATCATTGCAGCGGTTACGACTGATAGAAGTACAATAATGTATCAAATGTGTTAGTGAAAACATATTCAAACAATTTTTCTCATCCAATTTTTTTTTCACTCATGGTTGCCAAGGTGAAAAACATCGATCTTGTGTTTTTTACAGTTCCTGCATCCTTGCATCAGCCCATCATCGTCGTCTGCCCTGCATCTGTCTGTTGCATTTGGAATATTCTTGATGAGTAAATTTTTTTTGTTGTGTTTCCCACAATATGACTGAAAACTATCATCCCTGTTGCAACACATACTCGTATGTATAAGTTGAATTGTTTTGTGAGGAACTCTACCAAAATCATTTTTTATAAATTTTCTAAGTCGTCTTTTCAATTTTGTATCTTTACAACGTTTTATTCAACTTGCTTTGGGTCTTGTCTGTCAGATAAAAATTTGTCCACTTCCCGACGAGCTAGGGACGAAACTTTCAAAATTGATCAAAGCCTGAAATCAATGCAACTTTAAATAGTTTTTATCATGATTCATTTTGTATTCTGATTTATTTTCACAAAACTGAATTTCACAGCCAGCAAAGTATCAAACAATAGAATTTTTATTTGCAAAAGATACAAAGGATATGAGATGGAATGAATATTGGAATTAAAATATTTTGGTACAGCCAGCAATGTGCAACTTATGAGAGTAGTATACAATGATTAATATTCATTAAATATTAAAAGTTATTTATCATAAACATAATAGAATTCGTTGATCAAGGAAAAGATTAACATTTTTTTCAGTGGACTTTTCCAATCTTGATCAAATTAATAAGAACCATTGGTGTATGAATCATTCCATTTCTTCAGCTACAGTCAAATCAACTTCCAAGTTGACTATATTGATCGATTTTGACTAAGAAATCTTGTTAGAGATGTATCAATGAAAAATTTGATTGATAAACAAATAATTGTTCAATTTGAGTTGCCAGTTCAAAGAGACAATTTTGAAGCAAGTTATAGATCAGGCTATAGTTTCAAAACAATTTGAAACTCATAAACCTGTTCTGTTCATATATTGTCCTTTTTGTTGAAGCTGACTGAATTCGAGATAAACTGTACAGTGTATAGCAATGTGAATCTAATTTCAAACCTTTCTATTTTTCCTGACGATTGGCTTGTTTCTTCTGCTGATGATTGACCTGTGTCTTATAATTTTGAATGCGCAATATCGGAATTTGGTACCACACGCAGGAATCATCTGGTGACTTGAGAGGCAAAAGCAGAGAAAAGACAATATTCTGCAGACAATTTTCCTGATCTTTTTCGCTGATACGAGAAGTTTCATGAATAACAATGAAGAAAACAGTTTTGAAATTAATGTGATTGACAGATTGCCTTCAAATTATAACGCACAAATCTAAATTCCAATCTTTCTGTCCACTGGTAAGTAATATTATTCACATTCAATATACTGAACATTACCAGATAAAAAAGTAGAAAAAGGTGAATAGTATCATTAATAATAAATGACGAGCATGAAGCCTTTTCACACAACGTTATGATTGATGACGAACATCTTCTCTAATCTAATAGAAAGTCTCAAACCAGTGGAAGCACACTAGTTTCAAAAAGGTTCTTCCAAAAGAATTGACCTACTCATTTCTCACCTTCGAATAAGTGCGGAGGAAAAATTACAATAATTCGAGAACGTCATCTCTACAGCATATTTCTACAACGGTGAGCAATTGTTTGATTCGCGCAGTTATTCATGATTCATTATTTTAGTTGACGGTTGTAGAAGGCCTTGTTCCATCGGCTCCCTCTTGAATGTTAATTACCGAGTCAGTCCCAGCGAGATCAACATAATAGGAGAGGCGCACTGTTTGGGACTTCGGGAAGAATTTTTAATGAGATGAGAATTAGATGTTTTCAGTCGGCTGGCGTGAAGCCAAAGATTTATGCCAAGCAACAAAATGCACAGGTTTATTACCAACACAACTGACAAACCCTGCGGCTTCACTTCTCCATCATATTGTGCCAGCTTCAGAATATGATGCACCGTATGGTTTAATGGTTTAAACCTTTTCAAATTTATGTCATGCTGATATTCCAGCTACCTTTTCCCACCTTCCCAAATAGTTCTCATGAAGAAATTCTGATTCACAAAAGAAAATATCTCGAAGGAATTATTTTTCTCACCTTTTTAAAGAGCTTGTATTGTTTGATAGTTCAATTTCTCCAATCTCCCCTACTTAATTTTCTTCAATGTTCACTTCAAGCTTATCAATAATAACAAAAGACAACGAACAATTAAGTAGAGGAAAGTGGGTAAAACCAGGCTCCCAACTACTCAAGGCATCCAGAAAGCAAAATAATTAAGCTTGAATGCTTCAGAAGTGGAAGACACGACTTTCCTAGTAACTGTAATATACTTATTCGTTTTACAAACTGAGCATCCGGTTCTCATTTCTTGATGATTGTGAGGGAAAATCCCTGAAAGAGAATTGAGTCTCCTAGCCACAGTGTGCTGATGGAAGATAATTGAAACTTTCAGAAAGGGATGCATTACATCTTTGAATTACACAGGTAGTGTTTGCCAGTATAAAGTTACTTCATTTAATTAAAGTGATGGATTCCTGAAAGGAAAAAGCGAACTAACAGTGATAGAAGGATAAGAATGACTGGTGGGCGGGAATGGAGAAGACGATGATGTCTTGCTGTGGGACAAGCTAAGCGTCAAATCAAAAAGAGACAGAAAGTGTCTATTGTGAGTAATGTCATGAGAGAAAGACATTACTGTGGTTGATATATTTATATCATTATTTAAATATATAATATGTATGTATAATATGTATATAATATATAATATGTATAAATATATATATGATGTGATTATGTGGTTGAATGATATTATGGTTGGTTGAAAACTACCTGAAGCTACAACAACTGAAAAAGTATCAATATTCAAAGTGAGTATTGACTGAATGTAATCACAGTGAATAAAAAAACTATTATTCCTATCAGGTTATAAAACTGGAATTGAATCAAATCATATCAATGAGTTACTGATTTCATGAATGTATTTTCTTAGGAAACATTCACTATTTTATAGATTGATATAGATTGTGCTCAGTATTCAAGAGTTTTCCGATTTGATACTGGAAGAACATTCTTACCTTTAGATTCTGGAACTTTATGAGTCTTGTGCAGGTTGTCCTTGAATCGCCCTGTGAAAAATAACCAAATATAAATTTTAATCTTACTAGATCACAATACACAATACAGTTCATAGTTTTCAACGTAGCTGATCATCAATCGCAATATCGAATATCGCAATCGAATTAACTGCATTCTACATCAACAGTGGATCTTCAGTAAATTATTTCTCATAATTTCATTTATTCGTATTTTCCATCAATATTTCAATGAAGAAAAAACATTAGAATACTCCATTTATACAAGGCTATATGCAAAGGGATGATATGCACACAAAAAATAGATCATCTGCATAAGCTTCAAGAAATTAATGCTTCTAAAAACTCATTTTCCCATCAATTGAAAATGCACAGGTTCACAAGAAATCTATCAAAATATTAGAAAGTTGACAATGTATTAAGCCTATTCGTAGAGCTCGTGTTTCTTATATTTTTCATAAGCTATATATGAACATAATCTCCAGCTCTGGAAAGAAAAAGACCCAAGCAAATAAGAGAGATCTAACTTAATCATTATGATCTCATGTTTTTTGTTGTGAATTGTTAAATATGTAAATTGAATATGACGTGAAAGCAAATAAACGTGGAAAAAGAGTTAAAACTGGGCTTCAAACTGTTCTACTGCATCGTGAAGAGAATAGGCATAATTTTATAACCTACTGAATCTTGGTGAAATAACATTTTCAGAACTCAATATTTCGTGTGAAAGTTATGAGTGAATTCTCACTCCTATACTTAATCAAAACAAAACTCATAAACATTGAAAGATGGGCTATCCATTCCAGTGTTATGATCTTTGCGGCATATTATACTGATAATAGTTTATTTTATGTATCTATTTCTGCCGCTTCTTGTACTCCTTTGGCGTTCCATGCTCAACAATAAAAGAAATAACAACTGCCATAAAAAGTTTTTATGATCAAGGGACAGATTTCTGCTTCGCTATATACGTTGCTACGAATTTCTTCCTTTAAGTACGATTCCCACCTTCACTTCAATATTTATTAGCACCTGAGCAGAAATATAATTCACTTTCGCTGCAATAAACGTTATGATGTTATCTCTGAATGTGGGAGATTTTTCAAATTGAAATTCATCAATCTACATAAACTAGATAACTTGAAATATGACAGCGTGATTAAAATCTTCTAGATTTAAGAGTGAGATGATTAAAGAATGATATTAATATTAAGAAATAGTTGAATAGAAGAATTTCAGGTGGAAATTCTCTGTCAAATCAACTAAAAACAAATTTATAGAATATGATTGCACCTTATCACTTCATGTTGCCTCCAGTATATCACTATCAGGCCTATGATTGACATCCACATGTATGCATGATAAATGAAAAGTGGAGAAATACAGATTGAGAACCAAAAAATTGATTCAATATTGTACTCTGATTCTTATAGATATGGATGTAAGGAGAAGGCTATGAATAGTTGATAAAAAGTTACTTAACCTTTAATAGAGTTTTGACTATTTTCAAACTGAGTTCTATACCTGTTTCACTAAGTTCACCTCTATGAGGTTCGAGAGAGGTTAAAAGTGAAATGGCAATCCGACGCGTTGATATGATATTTTTTCAACAGAGAACGAAAGTGCCAACTCAGATATTTAGACGCTGACGTGAGATGAATAGAGCTGTGCAAGCCAGGAGATTGATCATGGCGGGAAAAGAATGCAAAATATTTGACTGCTGCCTCGGCGAAAAAACGCGGTGTATGTGCTGGAGGGTCATGCAGAGCCTGGCTCCAATTGCTAAATGACTCGAAAGGCCTCGAACCCCCGACCATCCCTCACGCCTCACCATCAAAGCCCTTCAGCAAAATCAGAACCCCTTCAGCTGAGTTTATTGCTGCACTCCACTCAAATACAAAATCGAACACTTATTGCTGAACAATGATGTTCTTGAATGCAGCTTGATACACTGTTGTGGTGTAGAAGGAATGATGATGAGAAGCGTGTTTCCCGGAAAAGTGTATTTCTCGGAAAAGTGTTTTTCCCGGAAAAAGTGCTATAATACTGTACGAATCAAAGCTCAATATCATGCTATTAATTTGATCAGATTCAATATTGAAAAAATATAATTTGAGCTATAATAAATAATTAGATTCACTGAAAAATAGGCTGTTCGTCATTCAAATTCAATTTTTGACGATCATGCTCTGCAACTCTTTTTCCTCTAATATTTCTCTAGGCTACTGAAAACTAGGCACTGGCGTTATGTTATTATCAATTTTCAATATTTAATTTTAAAACTCCGATATGCGCTCTCAACCAATTCCAATTGTTTCAAACAATTTGGGCATTCAAAGCTCACATCATTAATTTATATAATTATTGAAAATCATGGAAAAGACAGAAATACACATCAAAATAATATTTTTTTCCTGGAGGGCGAAAATAGGGCAAGGAGCATAGGGTTTCCTGGTGGTTTATCATAATATGTATGTGGTATATCTTGTTCAATTATGATTAGAAAAACCAATAATATTATTGTTTATAACGGCGTGAGAGCTCTTTATAGCTCTAACGACACAAAAACAATTATTTATCATTCAATATTCCTAATCATCCTGTCTTTTGGATTCCTTGGATATAATTATCCTGTTTGATCTTCTATTTGTTACTAAGTAGTTTGCGCTTTCTATCCATTTTCACTAGATCTCCTCTTGGTAGGTGGACCATCATAGTCTGAATGAGAAGCAGTAGTTCAGCAGTTTTTTTCATGTCGAGGGAAAAGAGTGATCAAAGTCAAACCAGGCTTAGCTGTGTGTTACGCAGTGCTTATCACAAGAGGTGGTTTCTGTTGGTGAGAAGAGCTTGCTGAAAATGTGCGTGACCGTTCACGCGCTCTATTAGTCGTGTTAGCAAACTTGGGCAGAAAGCGAAAAGTCGGGTCTCTATTCTGCTAGTGATGATTGGATGGCGAGGGGCAGCAAAGAGGGATGAATAGTTGGAAGTGGTGTGAAATGACGAGCGAAAACAAGGAACAGGCTATTCTGCTGAGTGGGCAAAACGCTGAGAAAAGTTTTGTGGCAGCGCACCATGCTGGAGAAAGCCGTTGGTTCAAAAAGTAGAACGTAGCTAGGGAAAAATGTGCTGGCGATTCACTGAGCGCTCGAAATTCTTGGTTTAAAAGCCAGTAGAGAAGACTTAGCTACAGATTTAGTTGCCAGAGTTTTCTAGTCAATTAAGATTCAGAAATACTGGAGAATAAATTATAGATTAAAAGCTTGATTCACTCCTTATTTAAAGAAATAGATAACCGCTCGCTGTTGGCTTGTTTTTATAATTGAAGTAAGATATATATGAAGTAAGATTCACAAAATCGGCGAATATCAATTCTTTTCTTTTTTTGTTCGAACTAAGTGACTTGATCATTTTGTTGAGCTATGAAGCCGCTCTGCCGTTGCGTAGAGAGTGGATAGCATTGAGGTGGATGATTGACCTATGCATCACCCATAGTAAATAATCATATAAATGGTATGGCGTCATCTGTCGTCAATGTATGACGTCGCTGGCGGCTCGTACCCACGAAACAGGTGAAGTGCCAGTATCTTCTACTGTACAGCACTTCACCTGACTTGTGTGCACGAGCCGCCAATGTATTATATAATAATTGTCCTTATCAAACTCATTCATCGGTTGAAATAGACGTAGCCTGTAAGCTAGGATGGACTATCATCATTATCATAATTTTCAAGTTAAATTATAAAGGTAAATTGGACTTTTATGATTATCATAATCTCTCATGTTGATAATATCAATTTGTAACAAAAAAATTTGGAAAATCTTGTCCCAAACTTTCCTTAACAGTCATTTACCATAATGAAAATATATTCTCAAATATCCTACAGCCTCTCAAATGTGAGGAATTCTGAATTATTCAATAAAGGCGAAGATTTGGAAGAGATATCATCGTGATCTTGTAGAACAATTGAGAAGAGATTCAATATCCAACTCTTCGAGTAAACTGATTTAAAAAAACGGCTAGTTCAGAAACTGGGAAATTTAGTAACAAAGAGTAGTCAACTAATAGTCTGATTGGATTTAGTCTCAGAAATGATAAATTTAGATCTTTGTATTGTGTTAATGAGCTATTATAGATGATTTTAAAAGCTCTAGTATTGACCTCGATAAGAACCGATCTCCTTTACCACACAACCCTCAAGTGCTGAAAAATTGAGCTGAAGCTGTTGAAAATGTTGTAGTACCGCGTCGACATCGAATCAGCAGGTAAAGCAGGGTGGGCACGAAAGGGTTGTAGCAAGTAATATTCTCCTAATTGGTAGACATTCATCTTAGTCCTCACCGAATTGGACGGGTGAAGTTGAGCCAGGAAATGCGCTCTCACCACAACTCAGTGTAACCTACTCACTCGTTCCTTCTCTCTCCATTCCACTTTGTTCGTTTCCTTTGTTCGAGGAGTAAAACTCAGAAGTGTAACTAAAAACAGGTAGGATGGGCAGGTGTAGGATGGAGTTTATCAAGGTAGATATACAGTGTTTTCCTTACACCAAGTAGACAAAGAAGTTTCATGGGACCAGCCCCCAAAAACGCTTTGTTACCGAGATTACAATGGCGGGAAATTGAAATTTTTCAAAATATATTAATTTTTCTAATTTTTTAGATTTTCTAGTGAGGTCCTTAAATAATCAATTCCTATGTAAAATTAGCTGAGGAATTCAATAAAACCATGAACGGTTATTGAGATAATCGGGAAAATATGCTGAAAAACGCCATTTTTCAACAATAATGGCTATAACTGGATAAGGAATCATAAAATTTTATTTTTTATTAATGGAAGTTGAAGAGTCGGATTCTAAAGAAAAAGTTAAATGGCGGCGATTGTGAAAATCTTACCCAAGTCTCAGAAATAGCGATCAAAAATCGCTACTAAACACAAATTCATCACTTGTGCTATGTTTTGTCAATTTTGCGATTTTTGATCGCTATTCCTGAGATTCGGGTAAGATTTACACAATCGCCGTCATCTAACTATTTCTTCAGAATCCGACTCTCTTCAACTTCCATTAATAAAAAATACAATTTTATGATTCCTTATCCAGTTATAACACTTATTGTGGATAAATTCTAATTATCTCAATAACCGTTGAAGTGACAAACTTGAAACTGGTTCAATTGAATTCCTCATCTAATTTTACATAGGAATTGATTATTTTAGACTCTGGGTAAAGCCTCTAAAAAATTAGAAAAATTAATGCTTCGAAAAATCTCAATTTTCCGCCATTGTTATCCGGTAACAAAGCGTTTTTGGGGGTTGGTCTCATGAAACTTTTTTGTCTACTTGGTGTGAGGAATCATCCTGAGAAATATTGTCTGTGAGCTTTTGCATTGACTCAATAAAAAAAAATTAATCAATATATTCCATCTCATAATCTTCAATCATAGTAATTTCATATAAAAGCCAGCTTCAAACAATTCAATAGGGTCTGGAGTGCAAGGAGCATAATTTATTAGAAGTGATTCTTTTGTTCGGAGGTTGCGTGCATATTGACTATCAAATGAAATTTATATAGTTGGCATCAAGGTAATTAGAATAGAATAATTTCTATTCTAATTACCTTGGTTGGCATATTATAAAATATATTATACATCGCTTGTTGAGTGGGAGTGTATTGTGTTATATTTAAAAGTTTATACCGAATATGTGAACTCATGAAAAAAGAAAGTCTGAATAACCTATATTGCTTGAAAACTATAATTATATCATTGATAGTTTAATAAGAAAATATCTTCCAACGATCAATAAAAGAAAACTTCATCATTGAAGATTGTCTGAAGATTTTAATGATTACACTGAAGGCTTCAATCAAGAAGAATAAAATACATTCTCATACAAATAGGCCTATCACAAATTCAAATAAGCTTAATGATATCCTATACTTGAATATAATCACTCAGATAGAGAGCTTGGCGGACCTTTTCATTATAAGAGACTTATTCTGATAACCCTGATTCAGGTCGAAACTAGATAAATTCCAGTTTCAGGTACGATGATGGTCTGAAACCTAATTCACTCATTTTATAGTTGAAGAAAGTTATCAGCAGTCGCGGAAACACCCACTGACCATCTCATTCATTTTCAATTTCAAAGGATTGAGAAGTTTCCTCATCACTGGAATAGCAAGTTTATCAAAGCGAATGATATCATCAGGCCTTTCACCTCACAGCTCAAATAAATTTCAGAGATTCATGAAAGACTAACTTCGGTTACTGGATTTTGTGTATTCAAAGTAGCTTTCTATTGATATCATTGCAAGTTTCATCGAAAAATTCCGAATTGAGAGGTCGAAATTACATGCAAGACCGAAGAATATCGTCAAATTTCCGCCAGAGTTAGCGGATAACTTTCACTGGCCGTTTGTAGACTCGGCGGCGCCGTTGAATGATTTGGGAGGCTCTTGACTTTTAAGCGGCTGTTGGAATTGCTTAGTGCGAGAGCTGGCTCCCAGTGCTTCGAAACCAGTGACTCGCAATGAGTGAGAATGAGGAGGAGCGGGGAGGTGAGTGAGTGACTTGAAGATCGAGTCCCGCCGCTCTCAATCAATCACACGGTATTCAGTTTGCATTACCCTTCAGCGAAAGCGATAGAAATAACGAGCACGTAATGGGACTGTATCGAAATATCAATCTTCCATTCAAAATGCATTATTCAACAGCTGTACAGTGTGCCTCCCCGCTCTACTCTTGAATTTATTTGAATATTCAGAGAGAGGTATTCGATCGCTGGCTGTGGACGTTTTGTGATTTTTCCAAAGTCAAACACAGAAAGTTAAGGGATGAATTTCGCCGACTATGCAGCGCCATGTGAACCCAGTCGCCACTGCAACGCAGTCCGTGACCTTTCACTGAGCGCAGCTAATCGATTCCTTCACGCTAGTCGACTTTCGATCTCATTCGGGTCTCCCCGTAACAAGCTCATGTTACAAGTTGAGCTACGGTATGTTAAACTGATATGTAAGAAGTAGTTCGAATATCAATGTTTGCAAGAATATTGACAAAATTCAATTGATTGGAGAATAGACTGTATATAACTTTCAAAGTTTTTCTTTTTTTCAAAAGCCTAATTATTCTACGTATTTCATCACATACTCCGATAGGAGTCTACCCTATTATTTTTAATCTCTCACAATATTTCAATTATTAGAAACCATCTACTGTTTATTCCACAACTCTTCGACTGACAAAAATTCACAAGAAAATTAAAATTAATGTAATTTGATACAATAAATTAATTTCAATATTTCCTTCTATACCACTGCAACACATTTCTCATTCACAGCAGATAAGCTCTTTCAGTCTTCAAGAAGCTACACATCAGATAGTAACCTGGTGACCAAACTAGATGGAATGTATATGGGTTTATATGATTGGCAGTAATAGAAACTCAAGGTTACAACAATATACATAATTATCATCTATTCCAAATGCAGAGATAATATTTATTTTGAATATATGTATTGAGGTTGTTCTGTTTTTAGGAACTAGAAAAGTTGTGAGAAAAACGAGAATTTTCTACGTCACACTAACTAGATTGAATAATCATATTATTATAAAGTCAGAAAATGCATTATTCAACAGCTGTAGAGTGTGCCTCCGCTCTACTCTTGAATTTATTTGAATATTCAGAGAGAGGTATTCGATCGCTGGCTGTGGACGTTTTGTGATTTTTCCAAAGTCAAACACAGAAAGTTAAGGGATGAATTTCGCCGACTATGCAGCGCCATGTGAACCCAGTCGCCACTGCAACGCAGTCCGTGACCTTTCACTGAGCGCAGCTAATCGATTCCTTCACGCTAGTCGACTTTTGATCTCATTCGGGTCTCCCCGTAACAAGCTCATGTTACAAGTTGAGCTACGGTATGTTAAACTGATATGTAAGAAGTAGTTCGAATATCAATGTTTGCAAGAATATTGACAAAATTCAATTGATTGGAGAATAGACTGTATATAACTTTCAAAGATTTTCTTTTTTTCAAAAGCCTAATTATTCTATGTATTTCATCACATACTCCGATGGGAGTCTACCCTATTATTTTTAATCTCTCACAATATTTCAATTATTAGAAACCATCTACTGTTTATTCCACAACTTCGACTGACAAAAATTCACAAGAAAATTAAAATTAATGTAATTTGATACAATAAATTAATTTCAATATTCCCTTCTATACCACTGTAACACATTTCTCATTCACAGCAGATAAGCTCTGGTTAGGCGTGAGAACTTCTGTCAAGTTCAGTTTCTGCTATTTCTTTTGAATGGATACGAGAGCTTCTTGAAATGTAGAATGGGATAATAGGCTAGAAACTCTTTTTGAACATTTTCAGTCTTCAAGAAGCTACACATCAGATAGTAACCTGGTGACCAAACTAGATGGAATGTATATGGGTTTATATGATTGGCAGTAATAGAAACTCAAGGTTACAACAATATACATAATTATCATCTATTCCAAATACAGAGATAATATTTATTATGAATATATGTATTGAGGTTGTTCTGTTTTTAGGAACTAGAAAAGTTGTGAGAAAAACGAGAATTTTCTACGTCACACTAACTAGATTGAATAATCATATTATTATAAAGTCAGAAAATGCATTATTCAACAGCTGTACAGTGTGCCTCCCCGCTCTACTCTTGAATTTATTTGAATATTCAGAGAGAGGTATTCGATCGCTGGCTGTGGACGTTTTGTGATTTTTCCAAAGTCAAACACAGAAAGTTAAGGGATGAATTTCGCCGACTATGCAGCGCCATGTGAACCCAGTCGCCACTGCAACGCAGTCCGTGACCTTTCACTGAGCGCAGCTAATCGATTCCTTCACGCTAGTCGACTTTCGATCTCATTCGGGTCTCCCCGTAACAAGCTCATGTTACAAGTTGAGCTACGGTATGTTAAACTGATATGTAAGAAGTAGTTCGAATATCAATGTTTGCAAGAATATTGACAAAATTCAATTGATTGGAGAATAGACTGTATATAACTTTCAAAGTTTTTCTTTTTTTCAAAAGCCTAATTATTCTATGTATTTCATCACATACTCCGATGGGAGTCTACCCTATTATTTTTAATCTCTCACAATATTTCAATTATTAGAAACCATCTACTGTTTATTCCACAACTTCGACTGACAAAAATTCACAAGAAAATTAAAATTAATGTAATTTGATACAATAAATTAATTTCAATATTTCCTTCTATACCACTGTAACACATTTCTCATTCACAGCAGATAAGCTCTGGTCAGGCGTGAGAACTTCTGTCAAGTTCAGTTTCTGCTATTTCTTTTGAATGGATACGAGAGCTTCTTGAAATGTAGAATGGGATAATAGGCTAGAAACTCTTTTTGAACATTTTCAGTCTTCAAGAAGCTACACATCAGATAGTAACCTGGTGACCAAACTAGATGGAATGTATATGGGTTTATATGATTGGCAGTAATAGAAACTCAAGGTTACAACAATATACATAATTATCATCTATTCCAAATGCAGAGATAATATTTATTATGAATATATGTATTGAGGTTGTTCTGTTTTTAGGAACTAGAAAAGTTGTGAGAAAAACGAGAATTTTCTACGTCACACTAACTAGATTGAATAATCATATTATTATAAAGTCAGTGTAATTTAATAGTTCAATTCAAAACTAATCATTTGGCAGACCTTTTCAGGCAGTATAGGAAGGATTTTTTTTCTTGTAACCTTAATAAAATTTATATTCACAGAGTTCAAAGTCAGCTAAAATTTGGTGCTGGAAGATATGAAAAAAGGAGAGACAGATGTTGAGAATGGTGATGTGATATAGATACGGGATTTTCATGCAGGTGGTGAGCGCCGAGAAAAAACGTCACACAAGAAGAAGAGAAGACATGAAATCGGTGAAATGAGCAGAAAGTTTGATGGACGAGCAAACATGATGCTGGCGCAGCGTTGAGCTGAGGCTTTTTTGGGGCGAATTCCGACTCTTCAGCATGACGTATTCGATCTATTCGTTTGGAATCTGGATCGTCTGTCTTTCTCAATCCTTCATATTCAATATATGGTAGCGGACCCCAGCGAAGCAAAAACCAGCAGCGGGTAAAGTTAGTGTGGTGAGGGATCTACTATGGTGAGGAACCTACGGTGATAAGGGACGTACCATGGTGGAGGGAAATGACTAGAGCAGACCTCATGTCACACCAGCTTGATTTTCTCGCTCTGTTTTCGCAATGCTGCAGTGAGATGCCCTTTTCTCATACGTCAATCAACGTTTGAAACAAATGACCGACTGAGTTGGATTTTCACGTTGAACTGACCTCGCTCACCACTTTTGCATTTTATTATTCATTCAACTGCTATTATTGGATATGTGGTCTCTGTTAAATTCATGGAGGAAAGTGCAGTTATAAACAACTCATTTCTAAAAAGCTCTCTATTCTGATGAGAACTACTTTCTCCTAAACCATCCAATTCATTTTTCAATACTCATTATTCTCCAGTAAAAACACAATGCAAAAACATGCCCATTGTTGATGAAGTATGGAAAGTCTCTGAAATATTGTTTCTCATTCATTAATCTATTCTGAACCAATGCCATGTCATGGAATTGCGTACAACAGGTGCAAACATTGGAAACCTTTTTTGAACCTCCATAATGATAATAATATTGTGTTATACGAACAATGATACTCATGTTTTTTCATGATTATCAAATTCCATTCCAACTTGATCAGCGTTTGCATGGTCAACCAGGAAGTTTGACTTGATAATATTAGAGCAGGCCTATTCAATTCAGTTCCCTCATCGCAGAATACGCACATTTTAAAACTAATTATTATTTTATCCCGCGTATGGCTTTGTGAGCGAAAAATATATTTTCTTGAAACATCATCATGCCTATAAGTAACATCCACGTATGGAAAATTAACCTTCGGACAGGAATTTTCTTCAGATTCGTTCAGGAAAAGAAACCCGCTAACAGATCCTCTATTCAATGTTTAAGTTGGACGTCAAAGCATTTTCGAGCTACCAGACTTTCTTTTGAAGAATTTTTTAACGGTACAAAACTTTTTTCGACGTGAAGTCAGGTTTCCTACTTTTAAAAAGTGGACTCTTAGTTTAAAGTTAACGGAAACTTCTGTATACCTTTAACGATGGCAAGGTGTAGTCTAAGTGACAAGTTAGTGAAGTTTGAATAATTATTCAAGACTTCTATTGATTTTTTACTAGTGCAGTAGAGCACGCTCATTCATATTTAAGAACTAGCCGGCAGGTTCGCTTCGCTCGCCTTATACATCCACCCGGGGGGCTCCGCCCCTTACATATCTGACAGTGTCCGCAGTGTCAATAAGAAAAACAATCGAACCGATTTGCTTTGTACATTATATCACTCAACAGGGTCTTCCAGGTAAACCTTCTCGATTTTCTGATAATCATTTGAGTAGTTCTACAATTGACTCAGCTCAACAAAATACTATACTAGTACGTAAACACATACGTACGAGCCAATCATACGAACCTCGTATGTAACTCAGTCGTTCCATTGAAATCAGCATTTCCAACAGTTTACAATACACAGGATGTTTCAAGAGGAATATGCGAAACTTCTGATTTCTTACACCAAGTAGAGAAAACGTTCCATATACATACCCCAAAAACGCTTTGTTACCGAGATAACAATGATGGTCGCAAGATATGCAGCCCGTGATGAATCTACAACTTTCAAAAACCTGATTGATGGATTTATCGACAAATTACTTTGAGAAAAAAATGTTAACCTAGCACTACTAGACCTAACCTGAACCTCTTGTTCAAATTTCAACATTTTCTGAAAATTGGTCCTCAAAAAAGCTGAGGAAACTGCGAAAAATTATAGAAAACCGCAAATATTGGTCGTATCCTTTAGAATTAAAAAAAATCCATTTTTCAACTACTATAAACTTGCCTCTCAAATTAGAACGCATTGGGTTCGGTGAATCTTTTGTTCCTGTGATAAGTAAATAGATGAGAATCATTTCGCTTCAAAATATTAAATTATAAATCATAACAAATGAATATAAATGTGAAATATATTTTCGCTAAAAACTATATAATATCATAGATTCTTGTTGTTTTCAAAGACAAAAGACGGACAGATTGAACATTTCAATCACAATGTGATTGAAAATAGAAGCGGTAGGTGAAAATCCAGATAGTTAAGCCACTTCCCAGAGAAACCAAAAAAATGTAAATGTTGCTGATACTGATATTTTCCAATAGAAATCTATAGTTGATGAGTACGGTAAACAAGCAAGCGTGATGCAATCACGTCGAAAGAATCATTTGTTGCTGAAGAATTTCAAAGTAAAATGCAACAAATCATGTTCAAGGCATGGCTCACTCTCCAAACTTCCTCTAACCGTTTTCGCTCACATAAATTTTCTCAATGTACTTCCTCTTGTCATCGACACTGTCAACGAACTGTTTTCTCCTAATATAACGAATCTTCTCGTCATACGTACGATGACAATTAAGAGTCAAAAAGCTATAATATTTTTTTGTCTTCTTTACATTCATGATCAAATTGAATTGATCATTGATATTTAGTTTTCAACCCTGAAGTGACCTCTTGTAATGTGATGGCGAAATAAAATATTGCTTTACTTTTAATAGTTCTCCATAATTTTATTCCATGATTCTCTTGCCCCTGAGAAGCGATGTTCACATTATAACATCCAGTCATCCGGAGTTACATTGGTTTGGATGAATATTTAAAATATTTTTCGAAAGACTATAGTTCATTAAATAACACGAGGATTTTAAACTGATGAATTTGTTCAATTGGATTGTGGGATATTTCCAGCGTCAGGCCACCTTTCCAGCACAATATTTTTTGAAACTCATATTAATTTGCTAAGCTTTGAGTCAATATTAGAAATAGTGCGTCTGATGAGTTCCTAAATCGGAGAAAACATTCGTATTTTCTATATCTATCATATTTATACTGTATATTATTCAATTGTTTCAGAACAAATAGTTACGATACGATTTTTATACAACATGTGATGATGAAAGGTGATTTGAGAACACTTTAGAAAGCTCTTGTTTTATAAATTATACTTTTGTCACACCCGAAACTCATCAACTCCGAAATCGGATAGAAAGTTGTTCATTGCTCAAATAGGCTATAACAGAAGAGCGCTGTGTGAAACTCTAAAATCTCATAGATATTATTCAAAAATTTCCTTATGCAAGTCTATCTTTCTTTATCCACTGGAGAATGAATATAACCGTGAGCAGATGAAAAAATGAGCATCTGGAATTATCAGAAAACTATTATGTCGATATATCTTCTTGAATTGTGTAGACTACTCACTTCATCTTCTCAATTCTTTAGAGTAAAAATAAAGACTCAAGCCATTTTCCTCCAAAACCGTAAACCATCATTATTTAGTTTTTGGTCGATTCGAGACTCTTTCAACTCTTAAAAATTTGAAACTATTCGAACTCTGATTTCAGCACTTGGTTGACGGCTGCATCTTTGTAAGAAATGGTTACAAAATTGATTACTTAGTTAAGAAGCAAATTCACAGTAGGCAATGCGTGAGTGCAGAGCGGAGTGGATCTTGATTTGGTGTCTGCCGTTGTGCAAAAGTCCGGGATGCTGCTAGCATAAAATGGCCGTCATTTATTCTTGCACGGCTTGCAGGAGACGTGCCGGAAAAAGCAATGTGCCCTGCTCATTCCACCTTTATTCTAGCTGGCAATCCTGATAAAAAATACATACAAGAATCTCTTTGAATTGCGACGGCTGTATTTCCACACGGCAACCATAAACGTCGCACATACCATGGTTTCATCTGGTTGTAACAATACAAAGCCATCTCATAATTTTCCTTACATTTACCAGAAATATTAAATATTTTCATGTTGTATCACACGTAGATTTCAACTCGAAATTCATAAATTGTTTTCATGAAGCAGGTATTTGTTGAACTGTTTGTTGTATGAAGATTCGAAGAAATTAGCCTACTATAGAATTCCAATGGAAGATTTATTAATTTTATTAAATAAACAAGAATATGAGGAAGCAACAGATCAGAGATACATTTTGCTTCCATTACAACAATTGATTTAGAATACAAAGAAATTTTAAATACAAATCGACAAATTATAGATACAAAAAAACATAAATGTAGGAATCAAATGTAGAAATCACCAATATTGTTAACTTATAGACATTCAGAAGATGTGAGCTATGTTAATTGTTGAAGTATAAAAAGAATTGTTATTATTAGAACTAAGATGCATAGAACTAATATATGGACTGAGTTTAAAATTTTGTTTTTGCTTTCTGTTTCTGATTAATATAAAAAGATTACTAGGTCTAATAATTCCATGGTCAATGGTATTGGTATTTCTGGTTCATACTTTATGCTGTGATAGTGGTTAACTGAAAGCAATTGAATTTATTTGAAGAGAACACAATAATGTTCACAATATGGTATATCAGAAAATTAATAAATTTATTTTAATATTGTTAACTTATAGACATTCAGAGATTTGAAACTCGCGAAGACTGTTTCGCGAAGATGCAACTATCCTACTTACCTGATATTTTACTACGGTACTCCAAAGCTAACTTTAGGTTTCCTTCAGAATGAATCATTCCTTATAGCTGGCATTGACATTACCATGATAGAATTTAGTGAAATCTCTCTCTTATCTTTGATCTGAGAATAAAGTTCGATTTTGAAAATATTTTGTATGGAATCAAACATCAGTAACGTTCAACTTTTATCCTCCAAGCTCGAAACTGTATTTTTCGAATATATTCTTGCTCAATTAGTCTCTACGATGATGGTAATTACTCTCGTTATAATGACATTCACTCTCTACTGTTTCAGAGTGCTTTCACATTAGTGAATACGATGGAGATCTCTAGTGGAATAGGGTATTTTATACTTTGCAGTGAATGTTTGCACCCAGCATAAATCCTATTTCACAGTTGTATAAACCTTGACCCATATTCGTTCAACTCAGCCCTGAGCCGAGTTCTGAATTAGCGTGAAAGCTTTAAATACTCGAAAATAGCGTGTAGCTTTAAAAAGAGTATTTTGTTCATCACTTCAAAATTCATGGCCTAAACATCTGATTATGGCGAGTATTAGGTGCTGAATAATTAACAACTTCAAACAGCTCCAATAAAACACAAGAACAATGCTCAGGATTTTTCTCTTGCAGAAGTAATCCTACTGAAAGATGCATGAAATTTCTATTATGCTTTTGCGCTTTCGAGTGAAAATACTGATGCGGCCATGGAAAGAATTTTAGGAAAGGCAATACTCAGTCCCACACCCCTCTCAACCCCGCCCCTCAACATACATCTATGTTCGTTGCACAAAACTAGTATAATACACACGGAAGACGGCTTGCTCAAAGCGAAACGTTTGAATATTTCATCTCCAGACTTGAAAATGAAAATGTAAACAGGAAAATTCCCACAGTTTTTGATTCGCTCTCTTGTTTCGAGGCAACTCTTTTTTTCTATTGTCTCTGTTTGCTTGTCTCTATTGGGCTCAGGTGGGGATGCTGGCAAACAACAGCAGAGCCTTTCTAACTTCAAACTTGTAAGGATTTCTGACACTTTCCAACTCCATTGCAGACTTGTATTGCTGCATTCAACAACTAAAATACAATGTAAAATACAATCAATCAATTCTACCGTATTCTTCGAAGACACCTCCATATTTCTTGTCTCAGTTCCTCAGACCTTGGGACTGTAATAATAATTGAATGAAAATTTAGTTGGAAAGATTAGAAGAACTATGCCTGTTTTTCTCTCACCATGAATGTTTGTCATAAAATGGAATAAATCAATATAAATATGTGACTTGGACACTTACAGTTTAGAAGACGTTGTGAGCTAGCTATGCACCAATGATATTATTTCCATTAGTCTACAGTTAATCAATATGTGTTGTTCAATACAGTATTAGAATGCATTGATTGTTTTTCCTCTGTATCCTGAATAAATCTATACATTCCTACACTGCAACCTGTAATTATAGCCTAATTCTTTAAAAAAATCATAGAAAGTATACTCTATAATTCTATTACTTTACTTCGTAGAAAGCAAAACATAGAGAAATGGAATAAGCAAGCATTTTTGAAATTTTCCTTCCATAATCAATGGCCAGTGAAATTTGTCGGTATGAAAAAGCTCCAAGCTTAACGACTAGACTCCATTACACAAATTGAACGGGTGGGGTTTCATTCCGTCTGATAAAATCTTGGCGGAAAAACATTATATCGGAGGCGGTGCTGGTGTATTACAGCGTAACATTCATGGATGAAAAATAAAAGTCAATAAGAGAACGTGGAGAAGTTTGAAAACGTTGTGTTCCTGTCAATGTCTGGAGTCGGTTCTCTAAGGACCAGCGAGCTTATTATCGAACAGTAAGCTGGATCAATAAATTTGCTGTTCACTTTGGAATATGTAATGGGCTACATCAATATAGTTCAAACTGTAATAATTTCAAACTTTTAATAATTATTGAAAAAAAACATTCAAAGATGCCATTCATGATAAAGACTTTTCAATTTCTAATCTTCACTTGGAGGAATGAGTGAAGAAAGATAGAGTTACATAAGAAAATTTTCCAATAATATCTATTAGATTTTAGAGTTTCACGCAGTGCTCTCCTGTCAACTGAATAACTTTTTTCAGATTCCGGAGTTGATGAGTTTGGGGTGTGACAATAGTAGCCTATAGTTGAAACAAGAACTCTTTAAAAAGTGTTCTCATTATCACATATTGTATAAAAATCTTATCGCAACTATCTGTTTTGAAACAATTGAATAATATACGGTATAAATATGATTGATATACCAAAGACGAATGTTTTCTCTGATTAAAGAACTAATCAGACGCAATAGCTCTAATATTGACTCAAAGCTTAGGAAATTAATATAAGCTTTGATAGATATTGTGCTGAAATGGTGGCCTGACGCTGGAAATACCCCATAATCCAATTCGTCAATTTGAATTCTAGAATCTAATTCAGCTATTATCATTGTTGAATATTTGTTTTGGCTCAAAAATTAACTAAAATTAAACTATCTACAGAAATACACGAGTTTGGATTATCAGCTTCAAATTAACATTTGAGTGTCTCTCTCAAGTTAATTCTACTCCACCTCTTGACAAACTACTGTTTCGTGTGTTCACAACATCGGCCTACCATTTATACAACTGAAGTGAAGGGTTGTACAGCTCAGCAAGGCCAAGATTGGTACTTTCCCAAGAACCGGCAACATTCTCGCTTATTAATATATGATTTCCGTGACCAACAAGGGTAGCATTGCATTTCAAAGTTTACTCTGCTTAGCAGAGACATCAACTCATTAAGGGTTGGTGGGAAGAGAAACTTGGGCGTGATGCTTAAGTAATGACCATTATTCACCCATCACTCTCTCTCACTCGCGGCCTCTCTCTCATGCCTTGGCTCGCTCTTTTGGCAACTTGGCTCACAATCCCTGCACATTATTAATCATACTTCATTCTTCACCGCCTGTCAGACTTCAGCCTGGTCGACAACGCTGAATACTTAATAATTCTCGGCCAAGATTGAAGCGAAATCCTTGTTGGTCATGCTTCCAACTTGATTTCTTCAACAGACATCAGCTTTCCACTGACACATTTGCTGGTAAATCGAGATTGATATACTCGGAATAGATTGAATGTCAATAACATTCAAGTTAATCTCAGATATAATCTTCCCATATTCTTCCACATCCTATAATAAGTGAAGCAATGTTATCAAGTGGCTCTACTCCAATGATCTTGACAGTGAGGCAGATAGATATAAACGGTGGATGGAGAATACTCCTAAATCGTTCTATTATGACTTCAGTAGTGGTTGAAAATTCATCTGGAGCTTCAGGAGCACAATGTCAACTGTATAACGTGAGAGAAATGGTGAGATGATACTTTACGTAAAAATAAGAAGAGAAATTCCCATCAATAATAGTTGAAAGCATTATAGGTTTTTTCTGAAGAGGATAATAACCTGGATGACTGATTCCAAGTGACCATGTAGGCTACCTCCAGTCACTCTTTTTTATTATGGGAAGAAATCTTTCATGAGAGCATTAAGCTGTTAATATGATGTGAGAAGCATCACAAGTTGACTTATTGAATCTAAATCAGATGGAGGGAAACTATCAACGGAAACCAAGAGAAAAATCTCCTTTATAATATCCAGGTGGACAATATAAAATTATCGAATGTTTGTAAAAGTCCAATGAATGTTCCACATCTAGTCTGTCAAATGCTGTATTGCAAATCTCAACGGAGATCCTCAACTCCACTATAATTCACATCAATATATGTTCACATAGGAGCATGAATGTCATCATCAATCAAAATAATAACATAGAGAATTACATTCACCAAAAAAAATTTCAACTAATGATGTGAGCTTATTGTTCTGTTTCTACGTTTATATTTCTAAGTTTATATTTCAACGTTTGCAAGCAAGTATTTGTTTTTCCCGTTTTTCTCTCTATTTGTTTCTCACAATTATTTAATTTTTTTCTCGTGCAATTGAGAAAGGTTGTTTGAATTTCTGCTACCGTTTAACGCAGAAAAATTTTATAAGAGAATATAGTTGAAAAAAAGTAAGTGATAGCTCAGTGATGTGTGCAAGAAGTGAGTGGGAATACGTTTCGCGGGAAAAGGTGTTTGCGGTGTTGTATAGTGCAGCATCAATAAAACATTTGAGTGCAGCTGGTGGCGGTGAGTGCAGATGGGGCTGTGAGCGAGTCTGCCTGCAGTGATACGTGGTGGCATTCATTTCTTCGCTCCAGACCAGCACAACCCACCCAGCCAGTTGCATATAGACTGTCTGCCTGCTTGATTATTTCATGAATATTCTTGCTCTTCTTTGCAAACAACTCTATCATGCGCTTTCAAATATATGTTTCGGCTCTGATTCTTGTGGATGCGGTATTTGCGCACAGCTTGCTCATAAGAGTCAATCGAATAGTAGGGGGTGGCGTAGCTGAGTGGGTTAAGTGCTGGCGTCGCAAACCAAAGGTACCGGGTGCAATCCCACGTCGAACCAGAAAACTTTTCCAGGCCAATTCCCGTGTTTCGCATGGACACGTTAAGCTGTCGGTCCCAGCTCCCTAAAAACAGTCGTTAAGTCATGTCAGAGGCCCTGGAATTGATCAGGAGGGACCTGAAAACTCTGACACCAGACCTGAGCCAGCCAGGTTACACGAATATTCATTTATTTATCGAACATTCGATCATATCGATCATATTGATACTGGTTCTCGATCATTCCTCGTCTACTAACTCCTTAGGAGAGGTAGGCTATAGGTTTTACTGAGTTGCATTTTATTCGAATAATAGATACAATAAGATCCATTGTGAGATTAGGTTTACTTGGAATGATGTGATAAGCTCTGTGTAGTTTGTGAAGATTAATTTCCAACATTGTATTCCAATTCTTGGAAGTTCCAGGATTCCGCTGTTTTCTATATTGAAACTCCATTTCACACTCAACCATCATTTTTGAAACTCGCATATTTCTCCAGCTAACTCTTTTATTATAAGAATTTTGATTTCTGGAATATTTTACCTCACAATTCTAATGAATTCCACCTACCAGCCAAACATTGGATAGGATATAATCGTTCTAAGTACTAAATTGTTCATGATTATCAAAAGTTACAGAGAGAATGAATATTGTTATGTGAAAAAAACTCAGATAAGAATGTTTTTCAAACTAGGAAACAGTACACGTGCATCATTATCAATCGGGTAGTTGAGTTTTATTGTAGCCTCATACAATATTACACTCCAAAGACCTAGAAAAAGTATCTAATAGGAGAATCTGGAAAATTTCTACAATTTTAATAACTCCAGTTCTTTTATTGTTGGGTAAATTCCTAGGGAACAGTTTGAAGAGCGCTACTATACTGCAATCGTCCTATCTAATTTGAAGCGGTAGGTGCGAAGGGTGGGAGGAGAGTCCAATTTAAAAGTCTGGACTTGGCCCAACTAAGTTCTGACGAAGCTCACGCTGGTGCGCAATGCAATCCGCATTCACGTTGGCGCTTAACTAAGTCACGCTAAGCACAAGTCCTGCCCTGCTGCCGGCTACCTCATTCACTCAACACTTTGAATAGTTAGCTGGGAGCCTAGAATGAGGATGCCCTATTCTCCATACAATATAATTAACGTGATACACACATGCTCTTGCCCGTTATATATAATGTAGAACTAATTAATGCATCCTTGTTCAGGGCTGAATACAATGGTGTTGATGACCAAAGGTACTTGATATTGATTAACTGTGGTGCAATATACGTGGCTGAACCTCTACATAATGTACTATCCAAGGAAGTATTTCAAATGTATTGTTTGGGAAATGATACAACATATAATACTACATTCAATATGGAAAACTTCAATTGATTTTATGTTCACATATTTATGCTTCATTTATCATGTTTTTTTTAAATTTCGGAATTTTTCTAGGATATTAAAATTTTCGTTAAGTACTCTGTGTTTTGTGTGATTGGATCACGTCAACAACAGATGTACATCAATTCCTACCAATTATGAATGATGGAATAAACATTTTATTCCTTATCTTGCTTGAATGGGAGCGATATAACAGAGAAGAGAATAAATGATAATTGCTAGCATTTCACATTAGTTGGGTAATCGTCATGATATACTATGTATACAAAAATGCGTTATTTAAACATCAAGGATTCTGCTCCGCAAGTAATTTTGTACTGCCAATAATAAGCTGCTAGATTAAGACTTCATGCGCAGATAATTCACTGCTTAATATTCCTAGTTAGTATACTAATCAAGAATATGCAGTGACAAACATACTATCAAGCTTCGCAGAATGTTGTTGGAGCTTCGAGTTCATTTGTTCAGATGTTCATTTGAAAAATGTGGGAAACTATAACTGAAGCTACTGATTCCAGGACAAAATGTTATTCAAGAAATTACTACACTGGATGGTAGAATAGTGAAAGCTAGTGGAAGTAAACAAATGGCTGAAGAGTTTAATAATTTTTTTATTAATGTTGGGAAAAAAATTTCAAATAGGGTAAAAGAGATATGGTCAAATTCGAATCATATCCAATATAATGTGGATAGATCATTTTCTAGGTCGATTTTCTTCTATCCAGTTACTGCCTGTGAGGTGAGAAATAATATATTGGGGCTTAGAAAAGGCTGGGGCTGGGGCTGGAAAACTTTTCCAGGCCAATTCCCGTGTTTTGCATGGACACGTTAAGCTGTCGGTCCCAGCTCCCTAAAAACAGTCGTTAAGTCATGTCAGAGGCCCTGGAATTGATCAGGAGGGACCTGAAAACTCTGACACCAGACCTGAGCCAGCCAGGTTACACGAATATTCATTTATTTATCGAACATTCGATCATATCGATCATATTGATACTGGTTCTCGATCATTCCTCGTCTACTAACTCCTTAGGAGAGGTAGGCTATAGGTTTTACTGAGTTGCATTTTATTCGAATAATAGATACAATAAGATCCATTGTGAGATTAGGTTTACTTGGAATGATGTGATAAGCTCTGTGTAGTTTGTGAAGATTAATTTCCAACATTGTATTCCAATTCTTGGAAGTTCCAGGATTCCGCTGTTTTCTATATTGAAACTCCATTTCACACTCAACCATCATTTTTGAAACTCGCATATTTCTCCAGCTAACTCTTTTATTATAAGAATTTTGATTTCTGGAATATTTTACCTCACAATTCTAATGAATTCCACCTACCAGCCAAACATTGGATAGGATATAATCGTTCTAAGTACTAAATTGTTCATGATTATCAAAAGTTACAGAGAGAATGAATATTGTTATGTGAAAAAACTCAGATAAGAATGTTTTTCAAACTAGGAAACAGTACACGTGCATCATTATCAATCGGGTAGTTGAGTTTTATTGTAGCCTCATACAATATTACACTCCAAAGACCTAGAAAAAGTATCTAATAGGAGAATCTGGAAAATTTCTACAATTTTAATAACTCCAGTTCTTTTATTGTTGGGTAAATTCCTAGGGAACAGTTTGAAGAGCGCTACTATACTGCAATCGTCCTATCTAATTTGAAGCGGTAGGTGCGAAGGGTGGGAGGAGAGTCCAATTTAAAAGTCTGGACTTGGCCCAACTAAGTTCTGACGAAGCTCACGCTGGTGCGCAATGCAATCCGCATTCACGTTGGCGCTTAACTAAGTCACGCTAAGCACAAGTCCTGCCCTGCTGCCGGCTACCTCATTCACTCAACACTTTGAATAGTTAGCTGGGAGCCTAGAATGAGGATGCCCTATTCTCCATACAATATAATTAACGTGATACACACATGCTCTTGCCCGTTATATATAATGTAGAACTAATTAATGCATCCTTGTTCAGGGCTGAATACAATGGTGTTGATGACCAAAGGTACTTGATATTGATTAACTGTGGTGCAATATACGTGGCTGAACCTCTACATAATGTACTATCCAAGGAAGTATTTCAAATGTATTGTTTGGGAAATGATACAACATATAATACTACATTCAATATGGAAAACTTCAATTGATTTTATGTTCACATATTTATGCTTCATTTATCATGTTTTTTTTAAATTTCGGAATTTTTCTAGGATATTAAAATTTTCGTTAAGTACTCTGTGTTTTGTGTGATTGGATCACGTCAACAACAGATGTACATCAATTCCTACCAATTATGAATGATGGAATAAACATTTTATTCCTTATCTTGCTTGAATGGGAGCGATATAACAGAGAAGAGAATAAATGATAATTGCTAGCATTTCACATTAGTTGGGTAATCGTCATGATATACTATGTATACAAAAATGCGTTATTTAAACATCAAGGATTCTGCTCCGCGAGTAATTTTGTACTGCCAATAATAAGCTGCTAGATTAAGACTTCATGCGCAGATAATTCACTGCTTAATATTCCTAGTTAGTATACTAATCAAGAATATGCAGTGACAAACATACTATCAAGCTTCGCAGAATGTTGTTGGAGCTTCGAGTTCATTTGTTCAGATGTTCATTTGAAAAATGTGGGAAACTATAACTGAAGCTACTGATTCCAAGACAAAATGTTATTCAAGAAATTACTACACTGGATGGTAGAATAGTGAAAGCTACTGAAAGTAAACAAATGGCTGAAGAGTTTAATAATTTTTTTATTAATGTTGGGAAAAAAATTTCAAATAGGGTAAAAGAGATATGGTCAAATTCGAATCATATCCAATATAATGTGGATAGATCATTTTCTAGGTCGATTTTCTTCTATCCAGTTACTGCCTGTGAGGTGAGAAATAATATATTGGGGCTTAGAAAAGGTACTGCTCCGGGAGTAGATGGAATCTAATCAAAATGTCTGATTGAAAATTCTTCAGCAATATGTGACCCATTGGAGCACATTATAAATCTTTTCAACAGAGGTATCTTCCCGATGAAATGAAGAGAGCTACAGTTATCCCTCTCTACAAGGGTGGTAGTAGGACTGAACTTGGTAACTATCGTCCTATCTCACTACTCTCAAGTATATCCAAAGTAATTGAAAAGTGTGTAAAGTCAAGACTGGTATCCTATTTATAGAAATATAAAATTTCATCCAGTAATCAATAAGGTTTTCGTGAGGGAATGAGTACAACTGATGCAATTTTTAAAGTAACTAGAGAAATTTTAGGTAAATTAGATAATGGAGATAAATGTTTAGGAATATTTCTGGATTTACAAAAAGCATTTGACACAGTTGACCATAGAATTTCAATGATCAAAATGGAAGCAATAGGAATAAGAGGCATTTCATTGTCATTCTTTGAATCATATTTGAGTTAAAACCAAACTAAAAACCAAAATTCCTCCTTTTTCTTTGTTGTCCTCTGGATTGCCTCCCGATAATACCGACTGCAAAGTAGTTACACATGATGTAAATTGCACCAGTCCATACTACAGCTTTGAATGTCCTACATTGAAGAATGAAAATGGAATAAAATATTTAGGTGTAATATTGGATGTTCATTTACGGTGGAACTCATACATTTGCACAAAAATTAGAAAATTAATTTATGAATTTTTTCAGTTGAGAAATGTCCAACTGAAGTATTGTACAAAGAATTTGGCGTTTCTAGTGTTAATACCCTATTCGAAATAAATCTTTTGAAGTTTGTGTATTTAAGACGTTCAGAGTTTCCAGTTATGGAAGAACATGTATATTCTACTCGTCGCAGTCTCTCTAATAAATTAATAGAACCTTTCACAAGAAGTAGAGTGGCCTCCTTACATGCATTTGCTAAAGGACCACGACTTTTCAATAAACTGCAATCAGATATGTCAGATGCAACCAGTTATAATTTGTTTAAAAATGAACTAAATCGCTTCTATGAAGAGAAAGTTCAATAGTAGTGTGATATTGATTTTGGAATTTTGGATTTTTTTCATAGAAAATCTATTGTTAATATTAAATATTCAGATCTTATATTGTAAAAACGCACCTATTATTGTATAAAATGTACTGTTTTGTTTGCTACCTCAAAATTTTTATTGTATTATTATATTAAGTGACTTTTTTAGAGAGCGAGCCATCCCTCATCACAGGTTCAACCTAAAGAGGGATGCACTGTGGTTTTCTTTTTTCTGTTACATGTGAGATTCTATTATTATTTTATGTTCAATTATTATACTTAATGTATGTATACAGATTCAATGTATGTCAAAATGTATGTAAAAATGCAGTGAAATAAACTAATTATTATTTATTATTTGCAGGAATTACCGCAATTTCCATTTCACACAATAGGACATACCCATTTCTAGCAGTAGAGTACTACTCGTGGAGCCGTAGCCTAACATTGATAGAGAATTCAGAATAATGCTATTTTATAAATGAATGATTCTAATTTGATGGAATATAGTACGGTATTCTGAATTTACAGATATTGGGGTTGAATAATATTTTGTGTTGATATTATCTCATTGTCTATTATGACCAAATTGAACGTGCATTCTATGCAGAGACTGTCATTACCTAATGTTGGAGAAGCAGCACATTTTGTCAGCCTGTGAGTGGATAGATGGACTTAATCTCAGGTAACAGTACTCCGAGGTAATAGTCTCGACAACAGTTAATAATAGCTGAGTCGAGCGTAACCATCTGAAGCCGACTAAACATACAACTTCCATTAGGATGTGGATGGGAGGTATGGGTGAGGGGAACTCACGAAAATGGCGGTTACGGTTCCTAGCCACCACCTCAGGAACCATCACCCCCCCCCCTCCACAACACCATCACACACACAGCTTACACTTCATTCTCCCTGTGGTGAAGCCTCAAATAGATTCGGTTCAGAGAAGAATATATTGTAGATTTTTTCGAATTTTAGATAATACTGTCTCCATTTTGAATAATTGAACATGATAAAATAATGGAATAGGGCTATGCAAGTATAATGAGCTCAAACTGTTGATAAGCTAAAAAATAAAGAGCTCAAAGTATTGAAAATTTTTGCTTTTAAGATTACGACTACAACAGCATCACTTTTACTCCTAGAGAATGAAATTTTGTATTTATCTTACATCGCTTGATTATTCAAAATGGAGACAGTATTATTCAGAATTTAAAAAAATCTAAAATATATTCTGCTTTTGAATAAGATGTTTTGGACGTTCTATCTGTGTTTTATCCATAATGTATTTAATTTACTCAAATAAATAAATAAATTCATTACATCGCAACAGTATAAGAGCCCAAGAACACTTAATTAAGAGTGATGTCCAAATAAACTCAAGTCTTGGATTAGAATGTGTTTAATGTATGATACACTAGGTACACCAGTGAATCACTAGTGTATTTTTTCACTCGTGAATTCGTAAAAAAACTAATCACATGCTTCAAAAAGTGATTCCCATCCACAGTGAGTACTGTATTGTATTGAATCATATCAAATCATGAAATCTTGTTATCGGATGAAGTCATCAAGTCATGAGTTCATCAGAGACTTTGATACCAAGGCGATATAATAAAAAAGGGAGAAGAGAAGTGACGAGTAAGAAGATTGATGTGAGAATAGAGAAAGTGGAGGAAGAAGCCTATGCACTTGCCTCAAAGGAAAATGCCATACTTGACGATGCCAGTGTATGACAGAGTATATCTTGTTCACTGGCTAGATACAGTATAGAGAGGAAGCCTAGCAGAGAAAACTCATATTGATGCCGCTCTGCCTCTTACCACCACTTCGAAGCGATGCAACGAATTTATTCATTTTTATATCCACCGTTCCAATCAGTACTTAAAGCTTGAACGCCTGTAAGACTGCTGATAACAAGTAATAGCAGCTCTATTATCATCATCAGAAGACTTCCCACTATAGAGCATTTTAACTATATAGGAAAGATCTAAGCGTAGAAACAGTATCCACCACTTTTGAAGCTAGCAAATCACAGGCTCAATAATCATTGCAACGTTCCCGATATCTATCATTGAACAAGACCAGGATACTCAAATGTTCTTATATTATTGTTTCTCATCATAAATCAATCATTATTGAATTAACATCATTCAATTATATGCTTTATTAATATTTGTGAATCATTTTGAACATTGAAGTATTCCAGTCTTTAGCAAGGCGCACACAGTAACATAATTATTATAAACGGACAGCCGTCTGTGTGCGTTGCAACATATAAAATATAATTAAATAAATATAATTGTCTTTTGATTTTATATTAAATATAACCTGAGAGAGATTTTTCTTTCATCGGTCTGTTGCTGTTTGTCTTGCTTCATACGCATGCTTGAACAGATGACGATGTTGCAAGATTGCCAAGCATTCTCATTGGATAACTCCTTAGCATCATCTACTAGAACTCTAATTATAACCTTCTGCGTCCTTAAATGATAACTCTCGAAGCTAGGGCTACTCTCAGTTCAAATGTAATAGGTATAGATGGACTTATAAATAGAATTATATGGGTCATTGTAGTTCTGAAATTATCAATTGTGATACTGATATCTTTCTGATCATCGATGAGAATACTGAAGATAATGATGATGATGATGATGATTGGAATTAAATGGTAAAAATAGTGCGTTGAGCTATTAGGCTATCTATGAGTAAGTGAAAAGTTATTCTGTCAAGGAATAAATAATCACGGTACGTAATGGAAAAGTCATACTGATATGGGAATAATGATTGTAAGTACTTACTTACTTTCCGTGTCCGGCAGACACCTTAAATTTTTGCTCTCCAGAAAGTAGCAGCATTTATTGCTTTGTCATTTAATTCTAAAATATCATCAACAGAGAACGAGTCATTCAGCATTGAGCAGCTTGTGAGGTGGCTTTCATTTTGGATCTCTCCACACTCACACTTGTCATCATCAATGAAGCCCCATTTTTTTAAATTGGCTTTGCAACTTGACACTCCCACTCTGAGGCGATTCAGTGTTTTCCATACGTCATATGGTAAGTCCTTTCCTTCAGCCAATCTCTCCCTCAAACAAGGCCAGCCAGGGACAGCTGTCTTCCATAGATTAAGCCGTCGAGCTTCAGGTCCTGTTGCTAAGGGCTCCGTTCTAACCATGAAGCTCTTCCTAGACTTTAGTCGAGATACCACCTGCAAAGCATCAAACATGGGGTGTCGATTGTCAGTGAGTTGCTTCTTCCTCTCAATTTCGGCAGCCACTTTACGCCTTATCTTAGGTGATGCAATACCTGCTAAAGGGTAAATCTTATCTATAGGCGTTGGTCTGAGGCACCCAGTCACAATCCTCACCGTCTCATTCAGTGCGATGTCTACCTGTTTTGCATGTGCTGATGCTTCCCAAACTGGAGCAGCATATTCACCTGCTGCAAAAGCCAAGCCCATAGCTGTCGTGCGGACTACCTCAGGTTGAGCTCCCCATACTGTTCCTGTGAGCTTTCTTAACAAATTGTTTCTAGCACCAACCTTTTTTTTAAGCTCCTGGCATTGACTTTTGTAAGTAAGTGCTCGATCCAGTCTGACACCTAGATACTTTGGGCTACTGCAGTGTTCGAGAGTGACACCTCTCCAAATTATCTTGAGGTGACGATTTGCTTCCTTGTTCCTCAAGTGGAAAGCACAAACTTGAGTTTTGCCAGGATTTGGTTTAAGGTAGTTGACATCATAGAATTGTGTTAACAGCTCTAGAGCTTCCTGTAGTCTCTCCTCAACTTCCTCAAATGACCTGCCCTGCACGCAGAGTGCAGTATCGTCTGCATAGATAAACCGTCTTGCCTCAGGGTGAATTGGCTGGTCATTCACATATAAATTATAGAGTAGAGGTGACAGGACGCTCCCTTGAGGTAGGCCATTTTTCTGGTTTCTCCATCTACTCTTTTTACCTTGCAGCGAGACATAAAATCTGCTGTTCTGGAGCATGGCTCTCACCATCCTTGTAAGCTGAAGGTCTCCTGTTGTCTGATACAGTTTTTCTATCAGTATTTTGTGGTTGACAGTGTCATATGCAGCAGTTAAGTCAATGAATACGGCTCCTGTCACCAAATTCTTTTCAAACCCATCCTCAATGTGCTGAGTCATAATAAGTATGTGACTGCAACAGTTCTTCCCAGGGCGGAAACCAGCTTGTTCTGGGATTAGCTTCTCATCAATACTGGCAGCTACACGATTCAGAATCATACGTTCAAACACCTTATACAAGTGACAGAGAAGAGACACTGGTCGAAAATTTTTTGGAGAATTGGGCTCTTTTCCAGGCTTTAGGAGTGCCACGACATGAGATTTTCTCCAAAGTTTTGGGAGATGATTGTCCTTTATGCAGTTATTCATCAAAGCCACAAGCCAACTGATAGTTGCTGATCAAAATTTTTTTATTATTTCTGTCCTCATATCATCAGGACCTGCAGCTTTGTTCTCTTTCAATTCCAATATTGCTCTTTGCAGCTCCTGAGCTCTGAATGGCTGATCCAATGCACTGATCCGGTTCTCTATATGGACTGGAATATGAGTGTTCCTTCTGTATCTTTTCTTACCAGTCTTACCATTCAGTATTAACTGATGAGCAATCTGATTAGGAGTGACTCCACCCACTAGGTTTTGTTGGATCATTACTCAAGTTCTTCACCATTTTCCATGCCCTTCTGCTATTTTGCTTCATATCCAAATCTTGCACAAGTTTTATCCACCTGCGCCTTCTCCCCTCTGCTATTCCCCTCATCAAACTCTCACCTGCCTCCACTGTATCAGCTGCAAAAGGATCCCTCTCATACTCAACCCTGTATTCTTTCAATAATTGTACAGTTTCCTCGCTCATATCAGGAATGTATTCTGTTCTACACCCTCTAGGAATAAACCGGCATGATATCTTTTTAGTTAATTTGACAAACTTGTCATAGTTGGCCGGTGAAGGGTTGATCATACACACTTCCTGATCTAAAGACATTGTAAATTCACACCATTTAGCTTTTTTGAAGTTGGAGTGGCGCTTTAAAGGAACAATGTCTGGGCATACTATGGGTTTGATTTCACATAATACTGGGCGGTGCTGTGTTCTGGGAATTGGCTCTTTATTCTTTTGATTGCTTGACCTGCAATCTCTTCGCTAACAAAGATGTTATCTGGATTATAGCCCTTCCTCCATCGTCCACTGTTGAATGAAGGCTTCAATTTTGGATCGTGAATAAGCTTCAAGCTCCCCTGTTCAGCCCAGGTCTCCAGATCCTCACCATTTGCATCTGTATGGTCATACCCCATGCCACGCTATGGCAGTTGAAATCGCCAATAACCACTTTTATATGCCTATTCATGAAGTTTTGTGGTTGTTTGAATATGAATTTTTCATTTGGTGGCTTATAAACAGAAAAGACAGTAAATGATTTCACCTCAATGGTGATAATCTCAATGTTGTTATCTTCCGTAATATCTACTGACACTATGCTCAGAGCAGGTTTAGCAAACACTGCACTTCCGTACTGCGGATGAGGCCTCTCTGCAACCAATCTCATTCCACTCACTTGGGGTCTTTTGTCATCCCTGCCTCGGTGTGTTTCCTGAATCATCAACATGTCACACTTCTGCACCTTACACATCTCCGCTAGTAAAGATTCTTTCTCTGCTGATAGTCCCTCAATATTGATTGAGATTGTCAAAAAGTTTGGCCTTGAAAAAGGCCTATTTTCTCTGGTCTGATCAACCATGGTGTGCCGGTGGTTGAAGGATTAATTTGCACGCCCAAAAAAATTTTTGTTGGCTCCTTCAGTGTGCCTCAATACTGTTTACAGTGACAATCAATATATTATGTGCGATCTTATATGCCAATCTAATCACCAATACCAATACGCCGCCAGCGAATGCCCCTCTGGCAGATGTTATGCCGGTCCACTGTGGCAAAAGAAAAATGTGAAAATAGGAAATAAGCCCTTGGTCTCTAACGCAATACCAGGGCTTGAAAAATAAGGGATTGGCCAAGGGCAGCCAGACAGAAAGGAGAAAGACGAGTTGAACAGAGAATGGTACAAAGCTAAGTCAATTGAAAAAATACCATTCTAGAAGTAGAAATAAGATCCAAAGCTTGTGTAGGTGAAGAGGAAGAAGGGAGGAGGAATAAGGGCTTTGGAAGAAGAGGGCCCCCTTTTAGTCGCCTCTTACGATCAAGCAGGGGATACTGCGGGTGTATTCTAGTCCTTCCATCATCAGAGTCCATCTTGTTGACTCTGGTCCCCCCACCCACAGGGGAAGATTGTAAGTAGTTCTACACATAAGTAGGCTAAGTAATAACATAGTTATTTATTTAAAATGAATTTTGAATCAGAAAGGAAGCCAAAATACAACTCAGATGGAGATAGGGGAAGAACAGAATGCTGATTTTTGTCTTGTTCAACTGGGAGTATTCGTTTCTAGAGAGAGAAGTAGAAATAATTCTAAATATGAATGATAAAATATTGAAAAACATTCAAGTTCCTCTACTGGATGTTATCATATGAAAACACTGCAATATTCTTCGAAAGACTTGAGTTTTTTCAAGAAAATTTCAATAATCTATTCTCAATTACGTCTCAATTTTCAAAATCTTAATCAATGATCACTAATTTTTAATGATTTATGTGCGTTATTACAATTTTCTCATCACCAAGAATTGAATCAACACAGATGTAAGAGAGCTATCACACCTTTACCGCAAACTTAGTTACCATTGAGCTACTGGAAATAGGTAACCCTTCTCCACTACACCTTCAAAGTTGAAGCTTGAATAACATTAAGTGGCCAGATCTCAGATGGTCGTAGGCAATCCAATCACAATACAAATCTTGCCAGCGTAGCCTACTGAACGTTGAGCGTGCTTAATTCGCGGACCAATTTCTAATTGAAGTTAGCTTTGGCTGCTAACTTCACTGGCGGACGAACTTTGATTGCTCAGCCGAATGGTCGCTGAGGCATCTATCAGTGAGTATCATGCATCATATTGTGGGTAGCGGAGGAAGGCAACTAACTAACTACGCCAATCTTGTATGTGGGCGCTGGTTGTCTGCAGTGGTGGCGAATTAATGTTAATAATTCGCACGAGAAACAGAGCTGGGCCTGTTAACAATATTAGTCTGCGGCTGCTGCTACGGCATTGCTGGCTACACCAGATGAGTCCTATTCCAAAGTGAGGTGCACCTCACCTTCCCCGCCTGGTCATGAGTTTTTGACTACTCAATTTCCCACTCTCTCAACTTCGTTTGACAACAGTTTCCCATCCATTTCAATCACTCTCCATCTCTTGAAACTTTGATTTCAGTTGAACTTTGAATACATTACCATCCAAAAATTGTCAACGCTATAACAGACCAGAAGTGTGCCTCGAACAATTTCGAATCATTGGAGCTGAAAAAATGTTCTCCAATTATGACTCCCTTATATCTAGTGAGAATATTCCATGCAACATTCTATAGAATTTGAGAAAGAATCCAAAAACACAAGGAGCTGTGTTGTAATAAATGAGAAAATTGGATACTCAATTCTTAAACGTTCCTTACAAAAATAGTCAATGAGTGAACAGTTCCGATGAAGCAACGATGAGCAGGAGTCATTTGTGTGTAACTTGAGAACATAATTAATGAACAGAAATAAATAGAAAGTCAATAGTAAGGAATATAATTACCATTTTTCTACGTGGAAGAAAAATAGGTGGGTGTCTGAAATATAACAAAATTATCTGCTTCATAATCTGCATCAGATGATACTTAGAAAGCTTTAACTGTGAGTATAACCAGAGATTTCCCACCTTAGCGTTGTATAATCTGAGTATACATTCTTTATTGTTTCCACAATGTGAATAATTTCATTTGAATCATGATTAAATATTTTTTATTTTGATATTTATATTTTTGTGAATTGTGATCATATTTATCAAGAATAAAACTCATGATTTGTGATGAAGCTATTCTCTTGTGACAAAACTTACAGAAATTTCATTTTTGGTTATATTTCTATTGATAATATCCTTCAACCAGGGATGCAATACTGATAATCAATAATCATCCAGACTCATGTATTTGAGCTACTTTTGAGTAGAATCCACTGCCAATATTTTTGATAAAGCTGCTCAATTCATTAGTCATTCCAGTGGTTGATACTCTATCTGCTAACACCAACCAACCAACCGTCAGGAATATTTATTATGCAATCTCGAAATCAATGTTTGGAATGTACTTCGTACAAATAGATGGACATAGAATACCAATATCTGGACTAACCTCAATCAGAAATTTTGATTTGTTGTTTGAAATTGAAGCTCCAATGGCATTCCTTATCCAGCTCTGGATGATATATAGCCGAGTAGTAAATTTTATTGTACTATCCAAGTAATGCTGGGTGATCGCACACGAACCGAATATATTATCTTGAACGACTGCTATACGGATTTTGACGGCATCACCTGTCCTCAAAATCAAACTCACATACGGTGCTGAGTGTCATAAGCGCTGCTTTATGTGTCATTTGTATTCATGATCCACATTATCTTATGATCTAAATTTAGACATTGTGCATTTCGAGTAACTGGCCCTTGCTAGCCATGATTGATATACATTCATGCAAATGAGGCTCAATTAAGATTGCGCGTGCCCTCATAACCGAGTCATAAATCTAGAAGCACAAGTTTCACTTCAAAATAATCATCATACTCTCAGGTGTAATATCGCACCGCACCGCACTCAGGCTATAACCTATCTTGATAATGGAAGGTGAACGCTACTATTTTATTCCAAACCACACTCATCAAACTCCATGTAATATTGATGACTAACCTCATTTTTCATGTCATTCCAGTTTATTAATTTATTTATTTTTTCAGTTTGCTTTTGAAAGCCGAGGCGAGAGGACGTGTTTTGCATTTCATGTAACTATTTCGAAAATTAGACAATCGAATTGTTGTGTCAGTGAAAATCAGCATTGCCGAAACGCGAGTGCGCGAGTAGCAACAGGAAGATTCAAGAACAATCATTCATACTTTTTCGGAAGTAATTGGACGAGAGGAATAATAATAAAATACATTTCATATAGAGGAATAATATCTAGTATTTTAAAAATAATTGATGATTCAATGATGGAGAAGCTTTAGAAGTGTTGTATCGTTGTATAGATGAACTTCAATTATGAGGAAAAATGAGGAATCTATGTTGGTTAAAAATGCCTCATTGGTGTTCTCGGAATAAAATTATTAAAGCTCCACAAGGCTTTTCCAGTGAACATCATATAAGCGCCAAGCGCTCCCATCGACTGACATTTCGGATTTTGACCGTCGAAAAAATATTTCAAAACAGTCCTAACGATCAGGCTGTGGTCTGTGAACGTTAGATATGTCAGTCCGACCTATCAGTGGATGGAAACCCTTAGAATAGCCAGTCTATTATTCTATTGGAGTTTAGTCCAGAAATATTCAGCCCATCCCAGTCATATTTTCCCCTCACAGTTATTTTTCGATAATGGATTTTATGATTATTAGGAAATTCTTTATTCGAGACATGCATACTGCATAGGTATGTTTTTGAAAGAATATTTTGAATCGAGTTTTAGTATCAATCTCGCTGAGTCGAAAATATTTCTAGGTATGAGTTAGCAGACATTGATAATAAGTCAGAGATTCTCAAGGCTGTATAAGTGTATATTGTACAACGTAGATGAATCTCAAATTTCAACTTTGTTATGAATCAGTGCCGTATCAACAGAACCAAGTTTCCTAGCAACTTGAAAAGCTGGAACAAAGCTCCATAGCCGGTTAAATACTTTAGTAACGCTATCATTTACAATTCCGAACATTGTGTTTTATTTCCCTAGCAAGCATTCGCATTAACGTTATTCATATTCTAATGGGGCAATATATTTAGAGCAGTTTCAAGGGCTGTATTCCACTTTACCTAACGTTGAGAGGGGTGGGGGAGCAACACGCAACCACTTTTCAAGGAAAAAGGCCACACCAGCAGAGCCGGAAATCATTTATAAAGCGACCCGGAAGAAAAAAGCATTAATGTATGTTACCAGGCGTATGCCGTATTTAGCGTGACTCCTGTATTATTGTAACGAGAAATTCATTTGTTTCTGGCTCAACACCTGTAAGTGGCAGGGTCCTGTCTGTCGTAGAAGCCTGGCAAATTGCCACCAACTCCTTAACGCAATTCTCAAATCTATCAAAGTCAGTTGTTTTGGGAGTTCATATGCCTGCAGCCAACTTCTGATTGGAAAACTGTTTTATGAAATTAATAGGCTTTACGAAAAAAAGTTAACAAGCATAAATGGTTGAATGGATGAATTGTCAATGATGATAAGAAGTTCACGAGTTGTGAAATTTCGGTCGTTTAGAAAGTTTAATAGAGAAAGATATGGAGGTAAAGTATTTTAGTTCAAAGAGATTGTATGATCAAACAGTCTCTATAGTTTAGTTCAATCAAACGGCTATTTATTATTATCATTGAATTTGAAGTCTGATTTGACATAGTGAAATTCTATAAACAGGCTAAGAGCAGGAGAAAGAATTTGATAGTCAACATTAATCTATAAATTATAGATTGACAATAGAACTAAAAATCTACTGAACCGAATGCGTTCAAATTTGGCAGACATGTTCAGTTGGATCTCTAGACGCGTTCTAAGAGAGGAAGAAAGTATTGCATAATGTCAAACACTTCATGTTTCATCACAAGTTGGTAATAGTGTTTGCGGCGCTAAATATGGAATTTGAAATACTGGTAAGAAACATAAGAGTTCCAACAGAAGAGTTTGAAAAAATCATGTGAAAATCGTCAAAACCTCTCGACATCAATCAAGCAAACCTGCTTGTTCAATCTCAACCTTGTTGGATTGAATTGATTCATATTGGTGCTTTTCCCCAAACTCTGCTCTACAATATAGGAGAAGCCACATCAAAGTTGACAAATAATTATTTGGAGCAATGAGAATTGCTCGCGTGCTCTCTGGACAAAGTTTTTCGACGGAAATTGAGATGGAATCACAGAAAGAAGTCGACTGTTATGAGGGAATTGAATGAAGGTTGAATCACAAAGGAAAATGTATTGTTGAGTAGGTGTTATGACAGTGGAAAAAGATATGATGTTGATTGAGTGGTGAAGCATCGTGGATGCGGGCGTGGAAGGGGAAGGAAAAAAGGAAAATTCAAGGAAGAGGGGAGAAAGAATGGGAAAGTGAAGTTTCCAGCTTTTCCTGGAATCGAATGCCATTATGTTCTGCGCCAAACGATCTCATGAAACATTCGTGACCAAGAGGGCAATTGAGTTCGCTTTTTGAGGAAGATCGGATATCAAACTTCAGCCAAATGAGGCTGATAAGTGATGACATGCAAAATGCTGGAAAGATATTATTGCGTGCAGAAAAGTTGAAAAGCTTTGTAAGTTGAATTCCCACGAGAGACGGTCCGGGTGGGGAGTTCTGATTTTTATAGAATTTGGAATTCTGCATTATTGGAAACGAAATTCTGACTTTGAATAATAGGCCTGAGTTTAGAAAATGAATCCTTTATTCAATTTTCCCAAAAATTTAATCCAAGTTATCTTATGATAACTGCCTAAACTGTATTGATCTTACATTTCACACCATATCGTTTATTATGTTTTTTGTGCAACACTATGATAATCAATATTAAGACTATGATAATGAAGACTACATTTACAAAAATTAACGAGTTAATAGATTGGTATTTTCTTTTTCTTATGGGCCCACTTAAAACTGCATTGATTCATCAAACTCACTTCCCAGTGGTGATAATTATAATAATTAGAAATAATTTCGAATTTCTACATTCAGTCCTTGTCACCAAGTTATTCAAATATGAAACAGGAACAAATATGCTACTCATTTGAACAGTATAGTTAGACAATCATTTTTCAATAATTAGTAAACTTGTTGTGATCCAGTTGAACCCTACTAAACAAAAGTTGGTGGAAATTTGACGTTGACTTCAGTCAATTTGGACGGATCAGTTGAATCGTACATTTAGTGAAGTTTGATTACCTAGAATGATGATAATTGATATTTATAATGAGATGACGAGGAGTATTTATAGGAAACAGTGAATCCAATTTCCATGCAATTTACAACAACAATGTATTCACTTACAAAGAAACTCGCTGTAGGCAATACACGATAACAGTGATCAGCTGTTCCGGAATGTTCGTAGGGTGTTAAGGCAATATATAACGGCTATAAATCTTTTTCGCGAGCAAGAAAAGGCTGTCTATCCAGGCGGTGTGCGGCCCTTCCACAGCTCATCACTACGCTGGCAGCTCGCATTTATGGCAGAAAATGTGTTTATGTATTTGTATCGGCATCAGAATTCCAAACGTAGACGGAGCGCCGACGACGTATGGCAAAATGTGAAAAGAGGACGATGGAAGAAAGGCGAAGAAATAAGACTGGGGGAAGAAAAGGTCATAAATCACCCGACAGCTGTATTCTTTCCACGTCTGAAAATCATTTATTTATCTGGCGTGTCTCCTTGGTGAAGTACCAGTCGGAAATCGCGGATAGATGGAAAAAGAAGTGATGTAAGCAGTGGCAGCAGTCGACTGCGACTGGAGAAATGAGCTGCTACTGCTGTTTGTTCAATAGAAGGCATGTAATGCATTTCTCAATCATGCAGATATCTGCTGATGCAACCGAACTGATGCACGTAGAATATTCCGGATCATTTATTCGGCTCTTGCAACATGAAAAATAAGGATCTCATGTCAATGGTGTGAATGTGAGAGTGATAATGCATGCATTTGAATGAGGATCAGCTAAGAGGCTAGAACTAGAAGCAGATCATTTAGAGTGGAGCTACTCTATTCGATAACTGAATTTCCTCAGTATGTCTATCTTTTCCACAGGCTATACAAAATTCTACTACTGTACAAATTGGAAATAGCTTATAAGTAAGATGTACGGTGTTTACTGTATTGAGAATGTGGATCTAGTCTTTTAATATGAATGCTCAATATTGATATTTGGCAATTTAATTCTGGATATTCTGCTCTACTTTGCAAACAAAACTCGAAAAAGTAACATTTCATGATATTAAATTATAATAGAACTTCGTACGATAACTGATATCCATCCACTTCTCATCGATGAGGTTTCACTCTGTTGATGATCATTTTCTCATCTTTATAATATGACTACGCATATCTGTTCTCATCATTCCAACCAAGAGAAAAGTGACATTATTCTAATAATTAATAAAATTATTCTATTCCACTTATTTGAATTGGACAAAGATTTCAGAATTGTATGTAATGACGAGGTTTGAGATATGGAACAGCTAGGCTTCAAATTTTGAATCCATACATTAAAGTGGAAAAAATCTCATGTGCTCAAGGGATCAGGGATAAATTATTAATTATTAATGAAATAAAATATCTCTCAACCTTATAAACTTCAAATTGTGAAAACATTTATGTGGAAATTGTCACGACCCCAGTCCAATGGGTCCCACACTATTATTATTAAGTAGGTCAGGAGACAAATTGTTATCTATTGATCGCTGATAAGCGACTATTTATTGAATTTCTGAATAAGGTAAAATATCGCTCACCTGCCTGGATTATATCATTTAATTATTCAAATTATCTACTAGCTTCGTTTACTATTGACTATGGCCTACATAACCTAAAATTTTAACAGTTGCCTGATCAGCTGATCAAGCCGGCTCCAGTCTGTAACCGTTAGTTTGAATGTTCAGCCGTGCATAAGCCAAAATAAATTGAATCGAATTTTCCCACCAGTAACGAACCGCAATAGTTAACTGAGCTCTTTAAAAATGAGTAATTGAGAATATTTGCTAGCAGAAATTCAATAAATACCGTTATTATTTGAAAATTTATTTATCTTTGAAATATTATTTTTTAGGATTATTTTGTTAATATTGATGAGTATTTAAAGACTAATAAAGATAAGATAATATATTCATTCGTTATTTCGGCCGAGTTGGGTCCAGAATATTCTATTTCACCTCTGGTTATTCCATTTATTTAATATATTTGAATTTATTGGGTAGCTTAGTGGAGTATTCTCCCAAACCAATCGCTTCCACACGAGCTTACTAACAGGTGTATGCATGCGCTTTTGGAGTGAGGATGGAGAATTGAATTATTACTATTCTCTATCTTACTTCCTGTTTCCCGAAGTGCATAATACCTTGTATGTAGAGGAACTTAATGCCATATCAGCGAGTTCATATATTTTTTATGGAATTTCTTCTTGTGAGCAGCAGCCGTTTATGTGTGCTAGCAGCCGGACTGTTTGATTCGATAAAGTATCTTCCGTCATAAGCTAAAGACCGAGAAGAAGGGTATAAACCCTACAATCGGGACTTTGACACTTTCAGGGAGCGACCGGCACGGGTATTTGTCTGTGATTGTGAAAATCAAATATATTCACCACATTCAATTACCCGCCCGGGTCTAGTATCGTACCGAAACGGATCAAGTAGCCGGATTGTTTAGCATCACATATTCCTACAGTGAATATTCTACCTATTATCTTACCGGGAAGAGCGGCCTGGTCCAATTGACTTGTGCCTACTCTTCAAGATATTGCCGTGTTGCATGTCTGCACACGAGTTCAACAGTGCATTAACGTGATACGTGCATTCGTATTCAGAATTATTCTATTAATATTGTATGGTATACTTGCCTACAAACTCAAATAGCTGCGTTTCACACCAGCTATTTTCAACTTTATTTGGCGCCCAGCAAAGAAATATTTAACGAACTGTTGGCAATATCAATTACTGACTTTCCATGCTCGTCACATACAAAGTGACCTATACACCGGCTGCAGAAAGAGCTCAGGTACATGGCATGGCTTTACCAACGTGGAGCCAGGGTATATGACAGGGTTGTGACAAAATGAACTTTCAACTCACTTTGAGTACTCAATTCAATGTATCAAATTCCAAGTTGAAATTCATAGGTCCTTTCTTGACCTTAGCTATTCATCAGAATTTATCAAAAAATCGTTTTGAACTTTATTATAATATGTGCTCATCGGTAGGTCTACTGTAAAAGCTGGATAGGCAAAATATTGAAAGACTATTATCGAATAGTATGATATTTGAATGGATGATGATATTTGAATTATTACTACCGTACAACACAATTTGGGCAAAATCAGGATTCACAATCAATCATTCATCATCCTGCAATGAAGTACGTTGTTGTTGGTTTCGCAAATGATTCATGGAATTTACAACAGGAAACATATGGATGAGTTTGAAACATTGTTAAATGAAGAACAAAGCGGACGTTTGATTGACTAGAATGATACAATGCATTCACTAACTGCATTAAGCTGAATTGCAACGTATTTCAAAATGTATTTTGAATGTAATATGCAATACTCGTATGGAATAGTTCTGATCAATTCTAATGTCGGAAACACTTCTCTAATTGTTGAATCTTCAATTTTGTAATGTATGGAAATGTTGTTATTGTTGCAAAACATTAGCGCAGTAGATCAAATGTGCATTATTAGTAGAATACATAGGCTACGTACAATGAGCGGGTATAGTCAGTCCAAGCAAACATGACCCTCTGGCAAGATGGAAGAATGACTCGGCTTGGTCAATATTTGTTAAAAATTATAAAATAATGTGGTCTCGATGGTTAATCGAATTGTTTCCTATGATTTGAGATCAAATTGATAATTTTTGAACCAATATTGACCTAACTACTGTCATTTTCCTAACTTGTCTTCTTTGTTTGGACAGACTAAACCCATGAGCAGCAATAACAGTGTATTATCTATTCTGTTCAGCTTTATACAATAAAGCTTGTCCATCTTACTCTATCTTACAGAATAATATTTGAAAATTTTATCAAACGTTTAATTGTTCCAAGTGAGTTATATCGGTATTCAATCTCATTATCTCAACAGGGTAATTTGAGCGTTCGCCGTATAGCCGAGTAACTCTGGCATCAGAAAATAATCTCTCATTTTTCATTCACACTAAATTCCTATACATAATATAGTTTTTCGACCAATATTTTGATAATTATATAAAAGCTGAATCTAACCCAATTTGATTCGCTTGATTATGAAATTATCTATTCTTATACTTATCAGACCACCTCCTGCGATTGAAATCAGTGATTTTCCATGAACGAGTTTCCCGTTTGTTCTAAATGTGGGTGGCTCTTTTTTCCATTCGAATAATTGAAAACTTCTCCGAATTTTAATCTTGCTTACCTCATGAATAGGAAATGAATGGTAGAAATTAGAATAAATGTAACTGAATCATAAATATCTTTACTATTGATTTCCTTTTTCCTATCACCAGAACTCCACTGAAAAAATCCACTGAACCGAATGCGTTCAAAGTTGGCAGGCATGTGCGGTTGGACGTTCAGACAAACACTTAGAAACAAAGTAAGATTTTTGAAACAGAAAATGTTCAAATTTTGTGGAGAGGTTTGTCTTAGGTCTAGAATTGAGAAATTTTAGAAACCTTTTTGGGATTAGGCCAGTAATAAGTTTTTTTTCAAAATTGTAGATGTATCGCGGGTTGCATATCTACCGCCTTGATAAAATCCTTACTGTAAATTCAATGGTTCAGCGAAATTATTAGATGAACTAAATCGAAAGAGATTGAATCAAGTCTCAAACTATGTCCGATATAATTTCCACGGTTACGCTCAATATTGGCGTTTTACTATTTTTCGCAGTTTTTCTTAGATTTTTCGAGGACCAATTGGCAGAAATGTTGAAATTTGGTAAACAGTTACAGATTTGGTCTCTGGATGCTGTGTTCAATGAATTTCAGAACCCTTCCGAGGATATGCCTTGTTTTCCAATGATTGGAATTTGCACTTTTCATTCTTGCATATTTCACGGAAACTACTGAACTAAATACGTTCGAATCATACTCCCAGGTTGAGCTGAGGTAATAGAACAATCAATTCAGAACGATTACCCGAAAGAACCCTGTTAAGTGATATGATGATCAAAGCAAACGTACCCATAAAACAGATAAAGTCCCGTATCATTTACTGCACATCACTTCACCTATTTCGTGGGCACGAGCCGCCAGTGCACAAGACAGACACATATGGTCAAAAATTGAGTTTCTAAGATCGAATAAGTTACTTAGGTACTGGAAAACTAATTTAAAAAAAAAAAAAAATTGATGAAAAATATCAGAGCTGTTACATGATAATACTCTCGCCATCACTTTATCAAACGCTGAACATGACTCCAGTTGAGTCTTATTTCTTGAGTGATAAGATATGCAATACTTTCTTTTACCTTTGTGATGATATCCGTAAACAACGCCCTGTGGCAACACAGCGACGAGGAAGAGAGGAAGCACCCTGAAGAAGCACGTCATGATAAGCGAAAGTTTCATACGCCGCTCTAGTGAAGAAGATAAGTCTTCCTGTCCCGCTATCACCAGAATAGTTTCACCATGATGTTCGAGCCGTAAAGAACACTGTTATCATACTTGGGTTGTGTAGTTTCCACTCTCAATTTCTTTCGAATCCACTTGAAGAGTTCACGATACGGAATGAATAGCTAATTCATGTGAAATGAACAACATTTATAGATAAAAATCAATATGTCCACTTTTCAAAACTCGATGTCATTATTATGGGAGTTTAAATGGTGAGAAATTGAGTATAATGATACATTATAGGAGTCATCATTATTATATATTATCAGGAGTCATCTTCAAGATGTTCCATGAGAGTCATTGTCATTGCACTACAACTTATACCAGTGAATACTTTTCGATTTTACAATAAAAAATGTTTGAACTAGCTTTGACCTTATTGGGTCAGATCAAAAGAAGCTCAAAACTATGTAAGAGAGTTTCTGGGAACTTCTTTCTTTTTTGAAATTTTTCTCACGTCAATATTACGACACAATAATGACACAGCGCCGACTATCACGGACGAGCATCGACCTCCGACGTTCAGTTGTCTCGCCGCGACGACCAAACTTCAACTGAGCGATTCCGGGCTTGTTTGTTGTACGACGTGAACTCTCAATTTTCCCGCAACGCGCTTGCGCCGCTTTCCACCTGTTAATGCAAGTGAATACCACTGCGCGCTCAGACACATTCAGCCGGCGGGAAATTTTCCGACGAGGAACGCGAGGAATTCTCCAAGCCAACGTTATTTGGCTTCTTGAGAAATTGTTCAAAGTCGACTTTTTGAATAAGCACAGTCATAGAAATATTTATGAATTCATATCTTAAAGATGTGGAACTCAATTGTAGATTTTGAAAATTTTCAATGAGATAAATCATTATAGAAAGAGAAACATATACTCCCACAATCCAGAACCAATAATGACGTTATTTCCACATTGAACTATTCAATTACTACTTCATTGAACTATTTCTTCATTCAACTATTCAAACTGCGAAACTCAGTGAGTTTGATTAAAAGCTGCAGGAGAGAACCAAACCCCCTTCAAGTCTCAAGTGATAAAATAATATGAACCAATACGTCATAGGATTGTGCTGTTGAAAGACAAGGTAGACACAGAATCCGCTTCTTGATTCCTAAGCTGTAAATCACCCAAAAATAAATCTGTAAACTTGTTGTACTCTTCTATGTATTATTACTCGATGAAGATGATTATGATGATTGGAGTTATTGGTTTATTGTATGGTTCATTGTGAATTATTTCTCACTATATCAGATGATTGACTGCTCATATTCTATTATGAATATTGAAGTATTATTGAATTTGGCACTATTATTTTATATTGAGAATCAAAATGCCTGTATCTATTCAAGGTTTAAAGAATATCAATATTCTATAGACCCTATATCAACATATCATAATCATATATATTCATACAAACAGGATTTGCTTATAGAGAGGGGGTGCTCTAGAGCCTTAATTGTATGACTTATTAAACGTGACACACCTATCACACCTTGAAATGATGTGTAAAAATACTAAAACAATCTACATAGCACTGGCGGCTCGAGCCCACGAAACAGGTGGAGTGCCCGTATCTTTTACTGTGCAGCACTTCACCTGTTTCGTGGGCCGCCAGTGCTACATAATCAGGCTTGAATGAACATTGAACAATTCAAATAAATCTATCAATCGAAAGTAGAGCAAGAGTAATCGCCCACTGGCCAATTGAATTTGTTTCATTAATCTCATATACTATAATGAAAACATTATAATTATAGCTATCGGATTATATTCAAGTAGGCTACGGGGATACAGAGACGGGAAATAGGAGCAAAAAAAGTTTAGTACCTTGAAGAGTAGGATTGTTATTTTCCCCATTCATGTTTATTGATGAATTTTTTTAGAGAATAACGAAAGATTGAGATCGGTATAATGACGGGTGAATCCTTCAAATCCATTTGCGAAGCACTTTAATTTTCATAAATGAGAGTGCTTTGTCTTGTCACGCACCTATATTGGAAATGATATACATATATATACATCAGTTGTAGAAATAATTTCTTCCAGGGGCATCGTATCTTGTCAGGGGCGCAAGCGTGGCTGAAAGGTCAGTCAGTCAGTCCATTTTCAATTATAAATTCAATTAGAAAGTAGGCATATCGATTGGAACGGCCTTTTGCCGTTCTCGCTCAGTATGTTAACATCTATAAAGCTCCCCCAACAAGCCCTTCCCTCCCCATCAGTTATACGCAAACTCGGATCTTTCTTTCTCTGACGTATGATGAGGAAAAGAGAGAGTAAGGGAGTAGGCCGTCCTGGGTTAATTGAAACTGGCGGTGCACTGAATGAACGAACAACCTGCGTACGAGTGATATGGTGACAGCCAGGTTGAGGCACGAACAGCCTCGAACGCACATGCACTGCCAATGGAACATTCTGTTTCAACTCATTGAACCCTGAAACAAAATATCCAAAAATGCTCTAGGCATTTTAGATAATTTACAAGTAAACTTATATCATTAGTCTGACTAGATTTATATTTTATTGCTGCGCTTTGTTTTTTGAATGGGCTTCATCGTTTTTCTATTCCAGTGCTTTTGGCAAAATTGCTCATCAATGATTACGACAAATGAAGATTTAAAAGCTTGAGGCAATAGTTTCAATGACAACCGAATTGCTAAACTCCAAATTCATACTATACTAAATCCAGTGTTACACCAAAAACCATGGACAATTTATGATTATGATATTTTTATCGCCGATTTATTCCAGTTATTGAGTTGAGTGGTCTAAGTATTATATCAGCTTGAATCACAAATCGGATTTATTTTCAATTCAATCCTACCACGCGTACATGCACAGTACCTACAACGGATATATGCAGGACTTTATTTGTAAAATTGGAGGTTTCGGTACGGAGGGGTAGCCCCCAGGAGCAAAACTAGTTTTTCAATCCTCCAAAACCTTTTCAGAGTGATTTAAAAACTTCTATAGCCATGTATTTCTACCATCAATTTTCCATATTTCGACATCATTTGATTAATGGTATCCCCTTCATCTTAGAGGTACTGGTACAGCAAATCGTATCAGATTAAGCCTGCCTGGATGTATGTAAGTATCATTTCTTACTCGATTTTATTCTACGATATTCCTCTCATTGCTCATTTATAATATACTTCCATGACTATAGTAATTCAGAATATTTCTTTGTTATGACCAATATAGGACTAATAAAATAAATCATATTATGATAATGTCATAGTTTTTTCTATATAGAATCAATGAATCGCCAGATAAGTTTTAGTATTATAACTGAGAGTTGACAATTTTCAATAATGATCTTCTTCCTCTAATAATTATCTAAACAAACGAGAATATTTATACATCTTTGTGAAAAGTCTTTTCTACAAATTAAGCATTGAAAAATCTAAAATTGAGTAGAATAGTTCAATGAAGCATAAGGAAACGTCGGCAATGATTTTTTGGTTATGCGAAATACAAATATTTATAAGTCGGGTACGTGCGTGTGTATTCGGTTTTGAGACAGAGTGTGCTGAGTATATTGGTTATAAGGGTCCGTGGTCCGACTGCAGATAAACATTTCATGTATGCAAAGTGGGCCCTTGCTTGTACCCTCCTCTCACCCCCATAATCAGGACTGGCGTACGATAAGGTCTAGATCCCCTCCTCCCCCTCCATCGACTCCTAAATATCGCACAACCCTCCAGCTAACAACGTCCCTATATGATGAGATTAGTCCCAAAGTGGCTTATGATTTATTATTAACACGTCAGATTCTGAACCGAATACATTAAAGTAGGCTTCCGTATAATTTGAAACATGCCTATCCAGCGGGGGAAAAATAGAATAACATAACGCCAACTACCATGAGTGTTCAATCTCCGGTTTGTTAACTGGAATCAACATTAACATGTATCGCCTGACCAACTCTCATCTGTGCTCAACAGTGAAATCTATTTGTTGATATTATGTGTTACAAAAAGTAGCCTACATGTTACGTGAGTGAGACCTTGTACTACAACCATTACATTGTCAAAACTAAATTACAGTGATAGTTCACAATCTCAACTCCCACTGAATAAATTCTGACATTTCCCACAATGATTGATAGAAGTGGATAGTATATTCGTAAAATTCTTCATTCAAAAATATTCACAGGTAATGACTTAATATCCAGTAATAATAATAATAATAATAATAATAATAATAATAATAATAATAATACCATGTGACCTTGCTGGCTAAGGTCTGGTGTCAGAGTTTACTATATATTTTCCAGTAAACGCATACTGTAACAGTTCATTTCATCTTAACATATCCTCCAAATTAAGTATCAATTCAATTTATAGGTATACAACTACCATCTCTTTTTCGGTTGCAGCTTCAGGTCAACTTCTTCAATTAGCAAGTGGTAGATGGCAAATGGCTTATCCCTTTGGTATGTTGTTGGTCTTGGATTGAAAATTCTAATTGAAATTGGAATTACTTGTTGCAACTTATTTTAAAGCACTGATTTCGGAGGAAATGTGAGTACAAATGAGTTAAGAACTCTGGAAAATACTAGGTCTATAATTGGAGACAACAGTTATATTGAGTCTTTGGTATATTGAGTCTATATTCGCTTTCTTAAATTCATAATATTATTTCAAATACTTCTTTTAAAATGCTTGTTCTATGTAATGTAATCTTGCTCTCATAACTGGAACCAATTGTTTGTTGTGGCGTTCAAACCTTTATTGACTCCATGCTGTATAGGGTGGACACGTTAAGTCGTCGGTCCCGGTTGCCTAAGAACAATCATTAAGTCATGACAGAGGCCCTGAAATTGATCAGAAGCGACCTGAAAACTCTGACACCGGACCTGAGCCAGCCAGGTTACACGAATATTATTATTTTCACACCATGCACGGTTCTCCACCAGAAGACAAACTAGCATGTATCCTCTCAATATGAATCGGTATCAATAGTCCCTCAATAATAATAAAATAGCGTAGATACAGTAACTGAATTCTTGTACTCAAATTCCACATTCACATTTTCCGGCAGGTTCCAAAGGTTTTCCTTTTCATGGAAACTCGTATATCTGCAACGAATCTGGTTTCATGACATGTGAGATAGGAATCGAATGTTGACTTCGTTAAGCTCTGCATTTCAGATTCTGCATGTTGGTAACACTCCATTCCTCGAAAGAGTCGCGTGTTTATTAGCGGTAACTGTATTTGCCCAGAATCAAGCTAGACTGTGAAGCAAACGTGTCCTCATAACCTCCTGCTACTTGTCAGTTTAGTGCGATCTACGGTGACAGGAATACCGAATTCTGATGTACGAGTTCCGGATGCCCATGAGGAGAATACTCGATTCTCTCATAGTAGGCTAAGAAACTTATGATTTCCTTATTTTGATAACGCTATCATCATGATAATATCTATCCATATCGATGGAAGGTATGATGTTACAGGTGATAGCATCCCAGCCGAATTTTGACCTTGAAGTTTTATTGGGTGCAGCCTACTTGATGTCTGACACTAAATCACGTTCATAATCGGCCATCATATCAATTCAAAATTTTGCCATTCAATAAATCCTCTATACATTCAACATGAAATGAGGATAAATTCATTGTAAAATACGTTGCTGTCTGCAAATATTCGATGTCACAAAGTGACAAATATTCAATCACAAAGTGATGATGGAAGCTCTTCCATTGTTAACTAGCTGTATCAATACATCATTAATGGACTGGAGAAACCATTCCCAGTTTTCATAATTTATTACGCTGTGAGGAGATTGTTCTACTGTGAGTATTAGCCTACAGGAAGTTTCCCTCATGAATGCGATCAATTTTCATTTTTCAGGGAGCACTTGTGATTGAAGAGAGCCAAGCCACTCTGCTATGAATGCATTTACGACGAGCATCGTCGTGACTGGGCAACTGATACTAACGATAAGAGCGTTTAGAATGTTCAATGAAATTTGCAACAGCACGAAAACTGGACTAGCTCACGATCCAGCCTTTCAGCCTGCATCACGTGCTCGGAAGCAATTTCCATTAGATTGATTACAATCGATCATTTCACTGTAGTTGTGATGTGGCTGGGATGTTCAAGTTTTCGCTTACATTTGAAACAAGTATAATTTGTAATTGAACTTTCATGACATGATGCCATCAATTTTCATCAATTTTGGCCTCATCAATTATGATTGAAAATAATAATCAATAACTCTGTAAAACAGAATGGATGTTCATTTAAATTTTCATGCTTATATCCATTAATTAGGCATATCGTCAGAGTCAAATAATTATAAGGATAATAACTTACCAGACAATCATCAATAATGAATATAAATCGTGAAGAGTTGTCTGGAATACTTTAACGAAGCGTTATAAGGATTAATTTTATTTTCAGATGCAGCCTATAATTCATTCAAAACTTACAAATAAACTGTCGATTATTTCATTCATTGTATTGATTTCCCCCCATAGGAACCCTGTTTTCCGCAATATCGAGGACATTATTTTGAAATTTTCATTGAGACAAACATGCGAGGAAACAATATTATGATCATAAATTATTGAAAATTGAATTTTTCGACGTAGGGCCTATGAATAATTATTGTATATCATCGAATGAGAAATCAACAAACTCTGATAAAATGTAATCTTTCCTGTGTTTTTATTAGTGCATCTTGCTCCTTGCGCAGTGGAATGTGGGAGAATCTGTTTTCTTCTTTCACCACGATTAGACTTGGTCAATATTTTATATTACAGTAAAAGTCTGATTATCCGGTCTAAAGTGACCTTGACCACCTTGGATAACAAAAAACTCGGTCAACACAGAGGTGAAGAAAATAGGTAAGAATATTAATAATACATCGCATTGAATCTACAATACAATTTATTCTTCCAGTAAAAGTAATTTGAGATGGAACAATAAGTTCTCATTCTGCTTCAGCTTCAGCCGCATGTGGACCTCCAGATGCACTCGCTAGACTTCTTAGAATCGTAGTTCTTAATCGGAAAATAGTCCAAATATTGTTAATTTTTTTGTTATTTTTGGTGAACCCAGCGGCTCGGATAACCGGGAAACGAATAACCGTACTTTCACTGTATTAAGCTTCGCTAATTTCATCGATTTCATATTTTTGTCAATAATTTGTTTTTCCATCAGCCTACTGTAGAAAACTTGGTAGATTGAGCTTTATTTAGTCATAGTACGTTCGGGAAAAACATATGTGTTTTGTAACTTTCACTTTTTTTGCCCTACCCACCAAGGCTAGTAAATCTTACCAGGTGGGATATTTGCCTGGAAATTATGGTTCACAAATCTGACGTCACTATTTTTCTACAGTGACGCACTCTAGCGCCCAAAATGAAAAGCACAGCTGATGAAAATGTAAACATAACCTATTTTCGTTAGTGTTGAAGAATAGTATTGTTGTAATTAATTCTGATGAGTTGAGAACATCACAATTAACAAGGAAACAATATTTTTAAGTTGTCCTAGTTGTTTTGTAGTGAAATATGATTATTTTCATTTTTATAATCGTAATCGCATAGTTTGAACCCACCAAAGCTTATTTTTTCTCAACGAGAGCGCCAGCTTCTCGAATCTTCGGCCCCAATTTATGACAACAATAGCATTATATTGTTCTAATATCACAACATTATTTATCATTATTTGACTGTAATAATACTCAATAAATTAATTCATCATTTTTAAAATAATATTTTCACAATTATTTTAATTGATATTGAGCTTTTTACGTGGTATTTTTCATTTTTCAATTCTCTGTGGAACAGCTGGAAAATTGGAATTCTAGATACATGTCGAATCATAAATATAGGTATAAAGTATAATGTAAAAAATAAAACTAGTGACGTCATCTGACAGGAAAAAAGTGGACTGCTGGGCTCTTATGGACGCTGGCCTACCTGGTAGATTCACTTACCTTGCTACCCACTACCATAGGTAAGGATAGAAAGTATTGCTTTCCAAAAAAAATGAAGGTACCACAAATTTAGGTTTTCTATCCGTTTCAAGGTCCCCTGAGTCCAAAATAGTACATTACACTACAAGCACAGAAAGTAGGTGTTTACGGTATGAGGATAGTTTCCCAGGCGAGGCTTGCCGAGCCCGGGAATATGTTATCCAAATACCGTAAACACCTTTCTGTGTGAGCTGAGTATGACTTTTCGCCACACTGCGAGAATAAGAATAATAAATATTGTATAAGAATGTTTGCGGCGATCGCTGATTCGAACTGAAGTAGGCTACGGCGGGAAAGCAGTGCAGAAAGCAGTACATTGTCGCCCGATGAAGCGGCCGGATAGGTAACTACCAGTCTCTTTCTGTGCACTAGCTCCGAAAGAGCCCTCTTTTGGAGCTAGTAGCAAAACCGCCTGTAAATGGCGTCTTTCAAATCTCTTTAGTGCACAGAAAACAGCTACTTTCTGTGCAGTGTGGCGAAAAAGTGGTTTCTGGGTATTGGTCTGTGTGTGTGTGTGTATGTATGTATGTCTGTATACACTATATCTCAATTCCCAATTGACCGATTGACTTGAAATTTGGAGCTTAAGGTTCTTATACCATTAGGACCCGAAGAGATTGAAAAATTCATCAAAAAATGGCAGATAATGTGCCGAAAATGGTGTTTTTGGCGATTTTCTCAAAAACGGCTCTAATGATTTTTTTAAAACTCATACCCATAAGGCTGAGGCCGCACTGCCGGAGGGTTGAGGCTAGAGGGTGGAGGGTAGATGGTAAATCTATAAAACATACACATCATCCATACCCAGATAGCACACAAAGTGAAAATCACGTTTTTTTCACGTGTAAAAGAAGTGAAAAGGTGAAAAGTTAAAATTGAATGGTCTTTTTCACGTTTTATTCACGTGAAAAAAGTGAAAGTGGAAAACTAGTGAAATTGATAACGTGATATTCACGTAGAAAAGGTGAAAGTGGAAAAATAGTGAAATTGATAACGTGTAATTATTGTGAAAAAATGATGAAATCTGAATAATGATTTTCACCTTTTTTCATATGAAATATCATAGCCTATGTATTATATGTGATTTTTATGAAATATGTTACGTATTTTAATTTAGTTTATACCCTTTTGAATAAATTTAGAAAATTACGCAACAAGAATAAAAGAGAAGTACTTGACCAACTACTTGCTAGGTGTAGAGGAAACTTGGAAATCAGAACGAAAATGCTAGAGAGAGAGAATCCTGGCTTTAATGACAATACTTTTAGTCATAGCAATACAGAAATGGTTGGCGGAGCTGACCACTGTTACACGCTCCCAAGTTACACTCCTTCTCAAACATGAGAAAAGACATATATCATAGTCAACATAACGTACCAAGATAACCTAAAAGAAAATGTTTTTCAGATATTAACATACATTTCAACTTGAACTCTTGTAAACTAAGGTGCAGTTTTATGGGAATAATTTATGTAAAAGAAGACTAGAGTAATCCTGAAAATAGAACGTTTGAAAGGACAAATTTTAGTCCATTAGTCCAAAAAAATCCAAGAGGGAAAATTTATTGCAATTTGGCAAAATATGGGGAAACCTTTTGTCCCAATATCGGTCTGGCAGCACTGACCATCAATGGGTATTGCTTTCTGATTGGAGGAAAACTGGCCTTCTACTTAGTTGACCAATGAGATGGGCTCTTTCATAATTATGTTAGTTACTTTGTTGTACGGACCAGAGTAGCTCGAAAAGGAAGGCTTCACTTTTGCTCTTCTCTCTGCTCTATACGGGTTCACGACGCTATAAATTATAGTTTCGTAGGTTTTCCGCCATTTTTGATTCAAGATGTTAGTTTGGTGACTTGTTTGAGGAGCCCTCTGCTCAGTATAAAGTGCTATTAAGTAATAGTAATAATTAACTTACCTGATTTTACCTGAAGAGAGAGAGAGATTTCTTGCCACGGACAACATTTTTGGTTGGCAAAAAACCGCATTATGGTATGTACCTATTTTAGGAATATATAAATTTGGTAATTTCATCATATGTGTCTGTACACTTGTTGTACGAAAATAACTATTTTATTTGGATTTTTATCTTGTAACCTTTCAAATTTTGGGATGCCTGATTTGAGAAGTTATTTCCTGTTAGGTGTAATTATTGAGAACTTGGGAACTTATATTTGAACTAAAGAAATAATAAGATTTAACTATATTAAATTTTCTTTAAATTCCTGAACAATTTCAGTTTTTAGATGAAACAATATCTGTTCATTGAATGGACAGAATTAATTAATTTAATTCAAGCTTAATTTTGTTCTTGAAACAACGTATTTGGAATGTTTGAACCTAGCATTTGGTGCTCGATTCTATTATTTTGAAAATTGAGCAAGGCTAGGATTGCACTGGTTTCTGATTATTTTCCTGGTTTTACAAACCACTAGTTCCTTTTAAAAAGAAAACTTATTTTCTCCTGTGAAAACGTAGGTAAAGATACTTGTTTTAAGATTGATATATTGTAGTGTTGCTTTACTAGAGATATTTGGCTAGGACACAGACATTATTTCGTTTCGTTTTATTTTAAACAGCGGTCAACGATTGGGGCGACTTGACGTCTCGGCGTTTCGATGTCTCCACGATCAGACGACCCGAAATCTCGAACTATTGGTGTCTTGGTGACGTATTCCGGTCGAGACCTATGTACGTAGGCCTACACGATGCTACGATTCGTTTACGTCTATGCGATGTACGCGCCTAAGTGTGGTTGCGAGTGACAAATGCTTAAGCCGTCGGTACAAGGGTAATAGGATGAACATTGAGGTAGGAGAATATTTTCTATTGAATTCTTGGAGCGACGAGTGAAAATCATTTGCGAACTCTTTCATTTGGGATTGCTTTTGGTGTGGATGGAAATCACAAAGATTTTTCAATCACCCCTCATGCAATCTGTCTTAGATTGGGAAGGGTACATCGAAGTTCAAGGAACGCTCTGGAACACCAGAACTCAAATTTTGTCTTTTTACATTTGAATAATTGTGCTTTGAACTCATGTAAATTCAGGAGCTTGACTCCTTGTTTTCGTTATGCCATTTTGGACTGGTTGGCCTTAAATACCTTTTTAAATTTTGATTCCTTCTGAATGAATATAATGTTGGTAATGTCATGTTTACGCTCAGAATTTTCTCTCTCAACAAGTAAGTGAGATGGAGAATCGAGTTTATCGCAGCCAGGCTAATAATAGAATGGAAAATAAGCAAGTTGATTGTAATATAATAAAGCATGTTCATTAGCTAGACAACACAGACTTGAATTATGAGAAAGGAATGTAATGTGATTACCATTACAAATACATATTACATATATACATCTATATCACAATGATTAATATTTTATCATAGTTATTTGTTTCATTTTTCAATTCAATATATGAAACGACCCATTATTTTTTAATTTTACAGTACATATACATTTATATCAATAAAATGTAAGCTCAACATCAAATTAAACACTAATAATAAAAGTTTGAAAAATAATCTTGATACTTAGAAGAGATAATAATATTTTTATTTGGTAAACTATCGAAAATTCATCATCCTAAAATGTTGACTTGAAAAATTTTACCAAGTCATTTATAAAATTTTACAAAAGTAATTTACAAATTCTACAAGTAATTTACAAAAAGCAAATAGCTCGAAAACAGTGCATGTGACATTGATTTCCCATAGGAAGAAAAATGCTTAGAATTTAATTTTACATCTGGTTCAGCGTTCAAAAAGCGATATTTTGCGAAAAAAAGTTTTACTTGAAAATTTTTCTGTCATTTATAATCAGCGCGAAACGTTAAATAGCTCGAAAACGGTGTGTGTGACATTGATTTTTCATGAAAATAAAAATGCTTAGGATTTAATTTTACATCTGGTTCAGTGTTCAAAAAGCGATATTTTGCAAAAGAAAGTTTTACTTGAAAATTTTTCAAAGTTATTGAATCAGCGCGAAACGTTAAATAGCTCGAAAACGGTGTGTGTGACATTGATTTTTCATAGAAAGAAAAATGCTTAGAATTCAATTCTACGTCTTGTTCAGTGTTCAAAAAGTGATATTTCGCGAAAAAAAATTTAATTGAAAATTTGTCTGTCATTTATAATCAGCGCAAAACGCTAAATAGCTCGAAAACGGTGTGTGTGACATTGATTTTTCATGAGAATAAAAATGCTTAGAATTTAATTTTACCTCTGGTTCAGTGTTCAAAAAGTGATATTTTGCGAAAAAATTTTTACTTGAAAATTTTTCAGTTATTGAATCAGCGCGAAACGCTAAATAGCTCGAAAACGGTGCATCTGACATTATTTTTTCATGAGAAGAAAAATGCTTAGAATTTGATTCCTTGTCTGGTGCAGTGCTCAAAAAGTTATATTTCGAGAAAAAATGTTAATTTGAACTTTTACTGGCCTGCTTAAAAAAACGCCAGCAATAATTTTGGCCCTGGATGGAGAAGGAGAGGTGGGGCAATTTTACAAAAATTCAGGAACGTTTCTCTTTACACAAGTATCTTTCCCCTAAATTTTCAAATCGATCAGTCCATACCCAATAAATTTTTTAAATTTTTTCGAATTCAATGTGGGTAAGCCATCATGAGAGAAGAATTTTTGTATCACCCACCTACACAATGAATGAGATTATTTTCTACTCCTCATTTTATTTTTTATGAAACTTATTCATCCATATTTGGGCTTTTCTGCACTCGAGATAATCTTTTTGAAGTTCTTTCATTGTCTGCAAAAACCATTAGGATTTCTCCATGGTACAGTTTGTCTGTAATGGACACTATCTTATGCAACTACATTATATAAAATTATTAACAAACTTCATCAAGATGTCTTCTTGTGCTTTATCAGTTCCATGTTGTTGTTATTTTGAATAATGTATTATATTTTTCTACTATTAACTATTAAATTGAGAAGTGCGCAAGTTTTCAAAATTCGCGCCCAACTATAAGCTCACTTTTGGATATGCAGTCGATACTTGATCGATTATCGATTTCTTTTCTTAGTTCATTTTCGCGGTTCTCGTAGTGTTGAAACAAAACATTACAGTGGATTTATCTCAATAAGTTTGGTAAGTACAAGTAGGCACGTTTATTGTAGTAATAATAACCATTGGTAAAATCCTATACTTAATAAATTAATTTGCTGAAATGTTTTAATTTGATTTGATTGACTCTACTTTCTGCCTAACATTAATATTTTATAGGTTATGTAACTGAAATTCAGTTTGGCCTATTGCACTGAATTTGAATTTTAATTGATAAATTCAATTCACTGTAAAATTCATTTTTATGACAGTGGTACGTAATGGCACGTAATTTCATTTCAGATCAACTTTCTCTTGCGCCTTGGTGGGGCTGACATGAAGAAGAGTGCTGCATCACTTAATGGTTGATGAGATTGCCAGTAAATTCTGTTGGGCTGACCAGAACAGAAAACGTGTCTTCAGTTGTCTGGGAATAAAATTCGTAATTTTCAGTAAGTACCTTAAATTCAAATTCTCAATAATATTTGTTCTAAAAATTGGAAGTTTCCTGTGATAGCTTTTCAATTAATTTTTTGATTCTTCACATTTTCTTTTTTTCAAGTACATGAACTGCTTTACTATTATTATATCTCTTGGAAGAGTAAAAATTTATTGTCATCATCAACTTGCAAAATGTTAATTCAAGATCTGCACAAGCATAGAATGAATCATTGCTATACCTTGTAATTTTCCCCTTCTTTGGGAGATTGGCTGTCATTAGTAAAGATAGTCAGTCATTTCCCATCTCTAGAGGAATATCATCTGTTGCATTGCATTCTAACTGATTAACTGCATTTTATTCAGAGGTGTTCTGTGCCGTCATATCGTTACAAAAACTGGCTTATGGTTGAGAGAATCAACGTGCTAACCACTCATTTCCTCTATCCTGGTTGTTGATTTTTCGCCTGCTGTATGGTCTGTCCGGGCGGGGAGGGTATTCAAGTGGTGTGGGAGGTGGCTTTGGCTCGGACAGTGTTGGTTTGGGGACTGTGGGTTCTGTTTGAGAATGTATGACTTTTGGGCCGATATTGCCTAGTCTGGAGTCGTTTTACCGTATGCTGGGGTGTCTTCATTGCTTGGATGGACTGTACAGTGGAGTAAATATGAAACTGGCAACCAGCTGATAGAACTAGGCCCTTCATGGGCCGTTGAGCCATTGATAAACAAACCTAGTAATTAAGTTTCTCTTCCATTAAATAAAACAAATGGACATGGCCTGTTACATAATTTTTCCACTCTTAGACCTAATATTTTCTGCCCTCTAAGCTTATTCTGGTTAGTTTATTTCGTAAAACCCTTCATAATATTATATCAGACCTATATTTTACTTGCTTAACACAACTCCATATTGAAATACTAACATTTCAAGTTGCTATTGGACATTTTCTGATTATTTTCATGTATCATTAAATAACTGTGTGTATACTATTTTTTCAATTACAGCCTTTCAATATCCAATGATTATTCAAAAATAATTCCTGTATAAATTATCATGTCTGTATATAACCTATTATATATAAAATTTTATCAATAAAGGTGCATTTTGGTGAAAGCAATTATTGCTGGATTTTGGGTTGCTTTTGATAGCAAAATGGCTGGTAATCCTATGCTCCAATAATGTATGGGAGCAGTCAGCCATATTATTGAACACAACCAAGATTGTTAATCAGCTTCAATCAAAACCAACCTTATAGTAGCAGTGATGAAGTAATATTATTCTCGTTATTTTACTTCATTCAAACTGATGTATTTTATTCTGAAGGAAATTTCTGTTGATTGTCCACTGATCATCAAACATCAAGAAGACTTAGTATTGTTCCCCATATTAATATAATGATGAAATATTTGATTTTGAGCAATTTATCCTTGAAGTATCCGTTATTGCAGTGAATTTACAACCGAGTTATCAAAAAGTATCAGGATCAATTACTATTTTAAATTGTTTGCTTTTTAGTAACTGTCTTATTATTGACTTTTATTGTTTTTTCCAATTAGGAGCTGTTATAAATCTTCATCTTAATGGAACAGAGAAAGAGTTAGAGCAAGCCAAAAGTTTGGTTGAGGCTATCCAAGAATAGACAGCTGAGCAGGGATAAAGCAAGGTATGTATTAGTATATTTTGCACCTATTACTAGGTCTGAAACTGTTTTTTCACTCTTGACAAGTATAGAAATTGCCTATGCAGAAGTTTTTTTGGATAACTCAAACTATTCAAATAATTTTTTATGCATTATTGATATGGTCCATGCGTGCTGAGAAAAACATTTCTCACCCAACTCTGTCCACTGCAAATTCAAGAGTTAGGTCCTCCAGATTGAGGGTTGAGCACATGGCTAACCACCCTGCCCTGTAAAAACTCAATTTTTATAAAAACTAGAAATGCCTCGGAAACGGACCGGAATAAAAGAAGTAATGAACAGATACCTCATGACAGAATTGGGATGACAGAAAACAAAACACAATCAGAAGGGACAGAAATCTATTTCTTGCCACAAGGAATGTCTGAACTTTGAACAGAGCAGGAGCAGGATCTGAGAAAGATGGGTATCAGGGGATGGAGTAGAAAGGCTAGTGACTGGGAGGAGTGGAGAGGCGTTTTGAAGGAGGTCAAGGCCCTTAACGGGTTGTAGCACCATGGAGTAAGTAATTCAAGAGTTAAATTCTCTTCTGAACAGCAGGAAACTTTTCTACTATTAAATGAACATAATATCTTATTTATTATATTTCACCGTCTCATGTCTGCTTCCCATTCTGGGTGAAATGGGCCCAATAAACTTAATTACTGAATTAATAAGATTATCATTTGAAAGAAACTGATCATGGCTCATGAAAAACTGAAAAACGGTGCTCATGGCATCAATTGCTCAATTCATCATTCCAATTTAGTCCTCTAATTTGAACTATTTATCTTTTATATGATAGAGAGGTGGTGTTTGTGCAAAATGCAAGCTTGGATTTTGCAAGGCATCTGAAAGAACAGTACCTAATATTCTCAATATACAAATTTTGTATAGCTTCAGATAATATTGATATTTTTCAAGTTCAAATTTCAATTTAATTTCTAGATTTCTCGAAATTGATGCTGGAAGTACATGAACATTGCAATTTTAATTGAAAATTTTTCTGTCATTTATAATCAGCGCAAAACGCTAAATAGCTCGAAAACGGTGTGTGTGACATTGATTTTTCATAGAAAGAAAAATGCTTAGAATTCAATTCTACGTCTGGTTCAGTGTTCAAAAAGTGATATTTCGCGAAAAAAAATTTAATTGAAAATTTTTCTGTCATTTATAATCAGCGCAAAACGCTAAATAGCTCGAAAACGGTGTGTGTGACATTGATTTTTCATGAAAATAAAAATGCTTAGAATTTAATTTTACTTCTGGTTCAGTGTTCAAAAAGTGATATTTCGCGAAAAAATTTTTACTTGAAAATTTTTCAAAGTTATTGAATCAGCGCGAAACGTTAAATAGCTCGAAAACGGTGTGTGTGACATTGATTTTTCATAGAAAGAAAAATGCTTAGAATTCAATTCTACGTCTGGTTCAGTGTTCAAAAAGTGATATTTCGCGAAAAAAAATTTAATTGAAAATTTCTGTCATTTATAATCAGCGCAAAACGCTAAATAGCTCGAAAACGGTGTGTGTGACATTGATTTTTCATGAAAATAAAAATGCTTAGAATTTAATTTTACCTCTGGTTCAGTGTTCAAAAAGTGATATTTCGCAAAAAAATTTTTACTTGAAAATTTTTCAAAGTTATTGAATCAGCGCGAAACGCTAAATAGCTCGAAAACGGTGCATCTGACATTATTTTTTCATGAGAAGAAAAATGCTTAGAATTTGATTCCTTGTCTGGTGCAGTGCTCAAAAAGTTATATTTCGAGAAAAAATGTTAATTTGAACTTTTACTGGCCTGCTTAAAAAAACGCCAGCAATAATTTTGGCCCTGGATGGAGAAGGAGAGGTGGGGCAATTTTACAAAAATTCAGGAACGTTTCTATTTACACAAGTATCTTTCCCCTAAATTTTCAAATTGATCAGTCCATACCCAATAAATTTTTTAAATTTTTTTGAATTCAATGTGGGTAAGCCATCATGAGAGAAGAATTTTTGTATCACCCACCTACACAATGAATGAGATTATTTTCTACTCCTCATTTTATTTTTTATGAAACTTATTCATCCATATTTGGGCTTTTCTGCACTCGAGATAATCTTTTTGAAGTTCTTTCATTGTCTGCAAAAACCATTAGGATTTCTCCATGGTACAGTTTGTCTGTAATGGACACTATCTTATGCAACTACATTATATAAAATTATTAACAAACTTCATCAAGATGTCTTCTTGTGCTTTATCAGTTCCATGTTGTTGTTATTTTGAATAATGTATTATATTTTTCTACTATTAACTATTAAATTGAGAAGTGCGCAAGTTTTCAAAATTCGCGCCCAACTATAAGCTCACTTTTGGATATGCAGTCGATACTCGATCGATTATCAATTTCTTTTCTTAGTTCATTTTCGCGGTCCTCGTAGTGTTGAAACAAAACATTACAGTGGATTTATCTCAATAAGTTTGGTAAGTACAAGTAGGCACGTTTATTGTAGTAATAATAACCATTGGTAAAATCCTATACTTAATAAATTAATTTGCTGAAATGTTTTAATTTGATTTGATTGACTCTACTTTCTGCCTAACATTAATATTTTATAGGTTATGTAACTGAAATTCAGTTTGGCCTATTGCACTGAATTTGAATTTTAATTGATAAATTCAATTCACTGTAAAATTCATTTTTATGACAGTGGTACGTAATGGCACGTAATTTCATTTCAGATCAACTTTCTCTTGCGCCTTGGTGGGGCTGACATGAAGAAGAGTGCTGCATCACTTAATGGTTGATGAGATTGCCAGTAAATTCTGTTGGGCTGACCAGAACAGAAAACGTGTCTTCAGTTGTCTGGGAATAAAATTCGTAATTTTCAGTAAGTACCTTAAATTCAAATTCTCAATAATATTTGTTCTAAAAATTGGAAGTTTCCTGTGATAGCTTTTCAATTAATTTTTTGATTCTTCACATTTTCTTTTTTCAAGTACATGAACTGCTTTACTATTATTATATCTCTTGGAAGAGTAAAAATTTATTGTCATCATCAACTTGCAAAATGTTAATTCAAGATCTGCACAAGCATAGAATGAATCATTGCTATACCTTGTAATTTTCCCCTTCTTTGGGAGATTGGCTGTCATTAGTAAAGATAGTCAGTCATTTCCCATCTCTAGAGGAATATCATCTGTTGCATTGCATTCTAACTGATTAACTGCATTTTATTCAGAGGTGTTCTGTGCCGTCATATCGTTACAAAAACTGGCTTATGGTTGAGAGAATCAACGTGCTAACCACTCATTTCCTCTATCCTGGTTGTTGATTTTTCGCCTGCTGTATGGTCTGTCCGGGCGGGGAGGGTATTCAAGTGGTGTGGGAGGTGGCTTTGGCTCGGACAGTGTTGGTTTGGGGACTGTGGGTTCTGTTTGAGAATGTATGACTTTTGGGCCGATATTGCCTAGTCTGGAGTCGTTTTACCGTATGCTGGGGTGTCTTCATTGCTTGGATGGACTGTACAGTGGAGTAAATATGAAACTGGCAACCAGCTGATAGAACTAGGCCCTTCATGGGCCGTTGAGCCATTGATAAACAAACCTAGTAATTAAGTTTCTCTTCCATTAAATAAAACAAATGGACATGGCCTGTTACATAATTTTTCCACTCTTAGACCTAATATTTTCTGCCCTCTAAGCTTATTCTGGTTAGTTTATTTCGTAAAACCCTTCATAATATTATATCAGACCTATATTTTACTTGCTTAACACAACTCCATATTGAAATACTAACATTTCAAGTTGCTATTGGACATTTTCTGATTATTTTCATGTATCATTAAATAACTGTGTGTATACTATTTTTTCAATTACAGCCTTTCAATATCCAATGATTATTCAAAAATAATTCCTGTATAAATTATCATGTCTGTATATAACCTATTATATATAAAATTTTATCAATAAAGGTGCATTTTGGTGAAAGCAATTATTGCTGGATTTTGGGTTGCTTTTGATAGCAAAATGGCTGGTAATCCTATGCTCCAATAATGTATGGGAGCAGTCAGCCATATTATTGAACACAACCAAGATTGTTAATCAGCTTCAATCAAAACCAACCTTATAGTAGCAGTGATGAAGTAATATTATTCTCGTTATTTTACTTCATTCAAACTGATGTATTTTATTCTGAAGGAAATTTCTGTTGATTGTCCACTGATCATCAAACATCAAGAAGACTTAGTATTGTTCCCCATATTAATATAATGATGAAATATTTGATTTTGAGCAATTTATCCTTGAAGTATCCGTTATTGCAGTGAATTTACAACCGAGTTATCAAAAAGTATCAGGATCAATTACTATTTTAAATTGTTTGCTTTTTAGTAACTGTCTTATTATTGACTTTTATTGTTTTTTCCCAATTAGGAGCTGTTATAAATCTTCATCTTAATGGAACAGAGAAAGAGTTAGAGCAAGCCACAAAAGTTTGGTTGAGGCTATCCAAGAATAGACAGCTGAGCAGGGATAAAGCAAGGTATGTATTAGTATATTTTGCACCTATTACTAGGTCTGAAACTGTTTTTTCACTCTTGACAAGTATAGAAATTGCCTATGCAGAAGTTTTTTTTGGATAACTCAAACTATTCAAATAATTTTTTATGCATTATTGATATGGTCCATGCGTGCTGAGAAAAACATTTCTCACCCAACTCTGTCCACTGCAAATTCAAGAGTTAGGTCCTCCAGATTGAGGGTTGAGCACATGGCTAACCACCCTGCCCTGTAAAAACTCAATTTTTATAAAAACTAGAAATGCCTCGGAAACGGACCGGAATAAAAGAAGTAATGAACAGATACCTCATGACAGAATTGGGATGACAGAAAACAAAACACAATCAGAAGGGACAGAAATCTATTTCTTGCCACAAGGAATGTCTGAACTTTGAACAGAGCAGGAGCAGGATCTGAGAAAGATGGGTATCAGGGGATGGAGTAGAAAGGCTAGTGACTGGGAGGAGTGGAGAGGCGTTTTGAAGGAGGTCAAGGCCCTTAACGGGTTGTAGCACCATGGAGTAAGTAATTCAAGAGTTAAATTCTCTTCTGAACAGCAGTAAACTTTTCTACTATTAAATGAACATAATATCTTATTTATTATATTTCACCGTCTCATGTCTGCTTCCCATTCTGGGTGAAATGGGCCCAATAAACTTAATTACTGAATTAATAAGATTATCATTTGAAAGAAACTGATCATGGCTCATGAAAAACTGAAAAACGGTGCTCATGGCATCGATTGCTCAATTCATCATTCCAATTTAGTCCTCTAATTTGAACTATTTATCTTTTATATGATAGAGAGGTGGTGTTTGTGCAAAATGCAAGCTTGGATTTTGCCAGGCATCTGAAAGAACAGTACCTAATATTCTCAATATACAAATTTTGTATAGCTTCAGATAATATTGATATTTTTCAAGTTCAAATTTCAATTTAATTTCTAGATTTCTCGAAATTGATGCTGGAAGTACATGAACATTGCAATAATTTCAATTAGCTTTCAAAATTTGCCTCAAAGAAATTTTGAGACCCTGTGTAGTACATACATTATTTGGGTACCTGTTATTATTTTAATCAACATACATCTGGGAGATTCTTATAATTATGCTCTTTTAATTGATACAATTCTTTTATAAACATTCAACAGTAGCCCAAGTCAATCATAATAGAATGTACAGGGTGATTAGAAAAGAGTGTTGGTTTTAATATATCAAATTAGGAGGTTTATTTAAACCAAAAACATAAAATCAATACATGAACGCATGTTCATTTGATTTTCTGATATAATGCATGAAAAATTATATCATGCACATGTCCTCATCTACTGCACTGGCATGCATTAACTCTGTCCATGACATTCACTACCATAGTATGGTCAAGCAGACTGGAAAGATGGGAAAATGACTCAATAATGGTTCAAAAGTTCCAAATCTGGTCTCCAACTTTAGAGCAGAATGTTTATTTTATACAATTTGGGACAAAATTTATAATTTTTGAACTGATATTGACTGGGCTGGAGTCCGGTCTTGCCAGATGTCTTCTTTGCTCGTCCAGACTGTAATAGTTGATGTAATAGTTGGACAGAGTTGATGCGTGCCAGCGCAGTAGAGGAGGACACATCCATGACATCATTTCTCATGTATTAAATAAGGAAGTCAGATGAATATGTTCATGTATTATACACTTTAAGTAATACTTTTAAAGTTTTTTAAAAAAGGTATTTGATTTTTTTCATTTTATTCATCAATTATTTTAAATAGCCCTAAGTTTAAAGTTTAATTTTCACATTATGTTCTTGGTAGAAATAAACCTCCTAAGTTGATACATTAAAACCGATGCTCTTTTTTAATCACCCTATAGTACATACTTTTATGAATCAAGAGGAATTGTCTTAAAAACTGCTATGTCAAGTCTTTGTCTTCTAGTCAAGACTTTCAAGTTTGAATTTTATTGAGTGGGAGTTTCTGAAGAAATACTCTCAAATAATTTTTCCATACAAGAAATATTGTTTGAAATACGACTTATTTCTAAGTAAACTTTTGTTTCCATTTTTTATAGGAGCTGTGCTGATTCAATTCGCAGATGCCAAAGAGAAAGATATTGAAGGATTCATCAGACTGGCTGAAATCTTCAAAAACACGGCTTGCTAGTGGAGAAAAATCTAAGTATGTATAAATTTTCATGAGGTACTCTGAAATAGAATATAAACCAGAACAATTTTTACTATGAGTGATGCCCACATATACTCTACACTTGTGGGTAATGGAATGGATGATTATGAGAGACTACTACGTTTTGGGCGGTAGGGACCAATGACGTAACATTTCCAGAAAGACGTGAGTGACAAAGCAAATTCTGGTCAGAGGCTTTGCCATCAACTGGGTTTGAACCCAGGAACCTTATTAGACTGATGAGCAGACCGAAGCTATAGCCCTCTGGGATAATGTAACTCCAAAAAAGTCCAATTTCAATTGAATCCTATTAGGTCAGATATATGTTAGAATAATTGTAGAAGCGTTATGTAACTGTCTACAGTTCTTCAATAAACTCTCACAGACAGTCCTTGAAGAGTTGAGAATGTGGTCTCACAGACCACTGTCAGACAGTCCTGTATTTTTTTCAATTTAGTTGAGAATAAAAAAATAGCAGTCGTTCGATCACAATCTGCCAAATTGAGTTGCAAATTTCTGTATCTGTGGACGCAAAATTTATTTACAAGATTGGCACAACACTGATAATTTGATATAAAATTCTTTTTTTCACAGGAATGGACAGAATTCTTGGACCGATGACAATTAACTGTGCAGAGAACTCTTGTTGGTGTTCCAAGATAAAGTTGTACTGTATATAATATTATTTGAACTCGAGTAAAAGGATAATCTATGTAAGTTATCTCATAATTATCAATCCATTCTTAGATCTAATTGACTAGTTTTTAAAAGATTATTTAGTTTTATCCACTTCATTCCACAAAACTATATTATTATTGTATTATCAATTATGGTTTTATGTTCCTACTTCTAATAGGCCTAAGTGTTGAAGAGGTTCACTAAATATTATTTTATTGATTAGGTGTTATTATTCTACCTCTTGGATTATATATAAATCTTTCCCTTGATAGTTTTGAAAGTACAGTATATCATAATTATCATCAATCCATTTATACAATTACAATTAGTCAATTGACTAGTATTTAGAAGATTATTTAGTATTATTCACTTCATCCCATATAAATATATTGTACTTTGATGTTATTTTCTATCTTCTGTTTTGAAAGAGGTCTACTGAATTTTTTTTTTTTGACTGATTAGGTTAAGTGTTATTATTCTAGCTCTTGTTTTATTATATGCGTCTCATAAAAATCCACTAGTATTTTGAATTGTGGTGTTATTTTGTTATTTCTAGTACTGTATTGAAGTTATAAAAGTCTCCCAAATGTTCTATACTCAATTCATCATTCTTTAAAAGTCTTTTCTTATTTTTATCATAAATATTGTTTAAATAACTCATGAAATTGTAAAATCATGTAATTTTCAGATTAGATGGGTAGAGGGTAGATGTAGATGGTAAATTGCCTGGAGGGTAGATAGCATTGCGGGTGGAGGGTAGAGGGTAGAGGATGGAGGGTGGAGGGTGGAGGGTAGAGGGTAGAGGGTGGAGGGTAGAGGGTAGTGGGTGAGGGTGGATGGTTCGATAGTGTTTGGCCGCCATCTTGAAATTCTTGAATATAGACAACATTTCAACCTCAATATTTGTCTTATTAATATTAATTCCAAAATTATTTTTTTATAATATATGATTTTGATTACATTTATATCATTATATATTGCATATTATCTCATAGAATTTAATATTAGCCACTTAACAACAATTTCACGGACAGTTTCTATGAAGATTCAGAGACTCCTTCTATCACCAGCCTCACTAGCACTACCTAGCAGGGATTCATGTAACTCAGCTATTCACATGATTCAAACTGAAAATATTTAGCAATGAGACATTCGAATTTTTGAAGAATTTAACTTTATTTAGAAAGTATCGTGATTGTTATCGGTCAATATTTGTAGTGAATGGATTCATATATGATAATGTTTCATTTAAAGTATGATCTATCATCTATTTGACGTAAAATTCCCGAAAATTCAACTACTGTATCTTCAACTTGAATGACTTCTAGAATAGGCATGACTTCAGAATTTTCAATAATACTGCTTCATTTCGATCAAAACATGATTAAACATGTAGAATGTTCGTAGAGATTAAATGTATCTACAAGAATATAATATAATAGATAGAGTTTTCCCATTGACGATTTAATAACAATACCGAGAAGCAGCGGTCCATATGCTTTATCGTTTCAATCAATCTTTCTCAACAACTTAACGGAGTCATTCATAATAATTGTTTCTACAACGGAATAATATTTATTGTATGAACAGGTTTCTTTTCGATGGAATGAATTAATTCATTGATATTTAATTAATAAAGCAGAAGTTTGCGCAGATAAGACATGAATTTCTACAGTTAGGTTAGCCCATAAGAACAACAACGACGATATAGCCCAAGCTATAAAACGATGAGAAGTTTACTGCAAACGTTTTTAATTTGTTTGAAATCAATGAAATTGATGAGAAAAATAGTAAATTTCGTTATTTTTGTATTTGTATTTTTGTTTAGGCTTGCCGCTATCAGCTCCTCTTTCATGTTGCAAGTGAGAACATAACCTCAAAATTCTTAAATATGGGAAGTAGAAACTCAAAAACAAAATGGCGCTAGAATTACTTGGTTGGAGGCTGGAGCCTCGTGGTTGAAGGGTAGAGGGTAGAGGGTAGTTGTTTAAAGCTACCAACTACCCTCTACCCTCCACCCTCTACCCTCCACCCTCTATCCTCCACCCACTACCCTCCACCCTCCACCCACTACCCTCCACCCTCTACCCTCTACCCACTACCCTCCACCCTCCAGGCTCTATTATACGATGTATTACTATGGATGATGTGTATGTTCTATAGATTTACCATCTACCCTCCACCCTCAACCCTCCGGCAGTGCGGACTCAGCCTAATAGTCCTATATAAGACCTATCGACTGCTATGAGTCTCGTTCCTGGCAAAATTGCAGAAGATCCGCAGCATTGTTGAGAGAAATGGATTTTGTAATATTTCGATTTCTAATTGACCGATTGACTTGAAACTTCCAAGTTGATGTTCTTATATCATAAGGACCCCACTTGAAGAAATTCGAAAAAAATTCTTCGAAAAATGACGGAAAAGTGGCGAATAATATGCCAAAAATGGTGTATTTCACGATTTTCTCAGAAATGGCTATATCGATTTTTCTCAAACTCATACCCGAAATAGTCCTATATAGGCCTCATCGACTGCCATGAGTCTCGTTCCTGGCAAAACAGCAGAAGATCCGCAGCATTGTTGAGAACATGAATTTTCTCGAAAATGTCTCAAAATATTGTTTTTCAAATTGACATCCTATATATAGATAGTCTTTCATGAGCTCTATCAACTGTTATGAGTCCCCTTTAAGTAAAAATTAGCAGGGGCGCCACCCCATAATTGAAAAGTTAAGGTAGTCTGTAGATAGGCACTACATAAATCTGTTTATAGGCAACCCGCACTACATGGCTCGGTAAGTGGAGCTCGAGCAACGCGGGCAGCGCGCTTGCTGCACGTGTACAAAAAGTGTATAAATGTCATTCCATAATTCTTGAAATCAAGGTAATCTTCATCAGGATTTAAAGGAGACAAAAAACACATTTGAAAAAAGTATTGGTGTTTCATAATAAATTATTGGTATAATACCAGAGTTATGGAATTATCAATTCCACCTCTTTGATCCGATATATTGGAATATTACAGACCGAAAATCTATTCTCTTACAAAATCCAGGTCAATTCGGCTAACATCTAGCCTAAGCGCCGACAGGCGCGTTGCATCATGGGCTTGTTGAAATTCCAAATCGCACACACGATGAGCCGAAGCGCCGGTAGGCGCGAGGCGTCATCGGTGAGTGCAAATTTCACTGTAAGTATCGGAAGGTGAGGAAGTACAATGAGAAGTGCAATGAAATTTTCACTCAATGATGACTAGGTATTAATAGACAGCCTACTTTTTGTATTACGCAAATGTTAATGGCAAGGAAAGTTGTGTGAGAGTACCACACCAGATTTTTTGACAGCAAAGAAAGATTATTTCTGTTGAACGAACAATTTTCAATAATATTTTCAGTTCATCTTGTTGATTGGCGAGAATATTAAATCTGTTCTATAATGAAGCATTTTCAATCTGACATTCACCTGCTCAGGGCCGCCCACAGGGGGGATTGATGGCGCAAGTTGCGCCATCGGCACGAAATTTGGGGGGGATTTTGAAAATTTTGGGGGGGAATCAACAAATTAATTTGATTACAGTAATATGGAGTTATTATTTTGAATATGGTTCACTTTCACATGTAGGCCTGAACGTTCTCTATATATTTTCATAATCCAATTGAATAGAATAATGTCTCTGTCAGTTGTAGATGTAGAACCAATACATATATAGTTAATTTATTTATTAGTAGCCTATAGTAGTTGTTATGGATCAACAATGTCTAACGATTCATGTTTACAAATCACCGTGGCTTCCAGGCTTCCGTTTGACTGAGTTGATCTCATTTCTCAGAATGAAAACTTTCAATAGAATTCAGACCTGAACAAACAAAATCGATTTTAATCGGTTCCTGTAATTATTCCTTCTTGGTAGTTGACGACTTGACAATATTCAATTTTATACAATGCTCATATGCACATTCAGTTGTTGTTCTGCTGTGGGATTGAGCGGTGTTATTTTTGTTGTTCGTAATACAGTACGTGGTTTATGAATGTATAGTGTTTTATATTTTTACTTTTTAATTTAATGTAGACTTACTAAGTTATGATTCCAAAAAAGTTGAAAAATACAAATAATGTGCGGAGTTCATGTACAGTACATAGGGGTTACATTCCGGTGGAATATAAAATAGGTAATCAAAGTGAAAGTCCATGAAAACGTTATGAAAAAACAAGCCGAAGGAGCAAAAAAGCTTCGTCGGGTGATGAACTTTAAAGGTAATATGAAAGGTAAAGTAGGCTATAATTATTAAAAAAATATTCATTAATAAGTAGGCTAGCCGGGAAGACTATTTTCAGCGTTGCATGAGTTCTATAGAAGACAGTTAATAAGTGGCTGCTGCCTGATGTACAAGCTATCAGGGGAAGCACGGCTGCAAGAAAATAGTGATAAATCTGGAAATGAAAATAAATATCTAGACCTTGACAATTTTTCCAACTTATTGTAAATCAGGATATTTGAGCATTCTGATTTGAAATTGAATGTTATATTGAAGAGCATTTAAATATTGTTGTTTTTAATTATTGCGTAACCAGTGCCGGACTGGCTAGGATTTGGGCCGTCGGCTATACTCGCTCAAGGGCCCCCCTAAAGTGGGATTGTGGTGGGAGGGGGGAGTTTTTTAAACGATTTTCAATAGTGACCGTGGGGGGGGGGTGAGGGAGTTGTTGCAATTTTTCTGAAATACGTTGAAATTTTTCTAATTAAACAGTTCATATACCATTATTGTATCAATCCATTTTCATGCCATTATCAATATCAATAAGATAATGGTTTGATTTAAGAGAATCACTTGCACAAAAACCACGAAGTTTTCAGTGAAGGATAACATTCCGCTTCCGGATAGTATTCCATATCCCCAAACCCCTCAGTATTTTGCGTGCCCTTCGAATATTGACGTCCTAAATGAGAAGAGGTAGATCACCTTTGTTATAGAACTAGGAACATTCTGTAATAGTTGACAAAATGAATATATAGTACAATTATAATATAATAGTACAAGTGAGTGCAATAAGGCCTACTGCTGCTGGTAGCCTATTGTGGTTTGTGGTATTTTTCTCTACTGCCAAAGTCTACGTAAATATTACTCAGAAAGTATTTAACTTTTGTTAACTTTAAATTTTTGAATTTGAGAGGGTAGTTAACCTGAGAAATGTCATTCTAAGAAAAACAGTTTTTTGGTCTTCGAACTGAAATATTGCTTACATGTATTGAGAAAAATACTGTATATTGATGAAAATTATAAAATTGGCTTTATTTGGATAGTAGTAGTTGTAGTTCCTCAAACAGATAAACTTCTCCCCCTTATAAGATGTGGAATGTACAGCATTATATTATGCAGATGTGGTGAAATGCATTTAATTGTAGAAACAAGCAAACTTTTCTTGATCGGTTGTCTTGATCACTTAAAGAAGTCTATTTATCATCCTGATATAGAAAAGAGGGAAATTTTGGTAAAATTAGGCCATTGAAAACAGCATTCAGAGTAGTTTAAGATCCTGCATTCTATTCAAATCACAAATTAGAGAAATTCTTTCTCACCACTTTTATTGAATCGAATTCTCATTTATTCCTTCAAACCTCCACTTACATGAATATTTATAAATAAATTATTTCATCAACTAAGCGTATGCTGAGCTGTGAATATATATACAGGGTGTTTCAGGAGGAATGTGCAATACTTATCAGGCTGATTCCTTACACCAAGTAGGCAAAAAAGTTCTATGGGACCAACCCCCAAAAACGCTTTGTTACCGAGATAACAATGGCGAAAAATTGAGATTCCTCAAAAAATATTAATTTTTCTAATTTTTTAGAGGCTTTATTGAGGTTCTAAAATGAGCAATTCCTATGTAAAATTAGATGAGGAATTCAATGAAACCAGTTTCAAGTTTGTAGATTCAAAGGTTATTGAGATAATAGGAAAAATATGCTAAAAAAACCATTTTTTCATCAATAAGGGTTATAACTGGATAGGGAATCATTAAATTGTATTTATTATTAATGGAAGTTGAAGAGAGTCGGATTCTGAAGAAAACGTTAAATGGCGGCGATTGTGTAAATCTTACCCAAATCTCAGAAATAGCGATCAAAACTCGCAAAATTGACAAAACATAGCACAAGTGATAAATTTGTATTTAGTAGCGAATTTGCAAGATTTGATCGTTATTTATGAGATTTGGGTAAGATTTACACAATCGCTGCCTTTCAACTTTTTCTTCAGAATCCGATTCTCTTCAACTTCCATTAATAAAAAATACAATTTTGTGATTCCCTATCCAGTTATAACCCTTATTGTTGAAAAAATGGCTTTTTCAGTACATTTTTCCTATTATCTCAATAACCTTTGAAGTTACAAACTTGAAACTGGTTTCATTGAATTCCTCATCTAATTTCACATAGGAAATGCTTATTTTAGGACCTCACTAAAGCCTCTTAAATTTTAGAAAAATTAATATTTTTTGAGGAATCTCAATTTTCCGCCATTGTTATCTCGGTAACAAAACATTTTTGGGGGTTGGTCCCATGGAACTTTTTTGTCTACTTGGTGTGAGGAATCAGCTTGATCCTCAATCAGTATTGAACATTCCTCCTGAAACACCCTGTATATTTTTTTAATACTTATTTTAATAGATATCCAGCATCATGGTCTTCATGGTCATCATCCATAATCTTACTTACATTAGTTATATATTAGGGAAGTTGAATACACTATTCATACGGCACTCAAAAGGTGTTTCTCATAAACAAAGACCGCCTTGAGGACTCTTGATAAGTATTCCCCCGTTAGGGGGAAACTTTTTTCAAGAACAATGTAGACGTACTCTAGGACTACATTTTTTATAGTTTTTAGCCTTATAAGAAATTTCCATGATCAATTATTCTACCAATGCACTAGTTTGGTACAACATTTCTATCAGTAACTTAATTTATTCATTTTTACAGTGATATAATAAAATCACTTTATTGAAAATTGAAAAACAAGCTACACCCCTACTAGTTACCTCTCAAATTTTGGGATAAGTTGATGTAGTCCAGATGTAATTATTGTATAACCTTTCTTAAATACATAATTTATGGCCCAGAAATGATATTGGAAACTGAATTTAGAGTTTTGAGAGCGATGGAGTGACAAATGGAATCGTTAAAAAAGCAATAAAAACTTGAATAATATAGAATTTTTTTGAAAAAAAAACAAGTCATGAAATCACTGTAAAGCCACCTAGAAAAATATCAGTATAATTATAGTCTACACACTTCAAATGCTTTATTATTAACTATAGTTATAGTTATGTAGTTACTTTGATATTCACAGCCCTATCGGCAGATTTTTGTGGGCCCAGTGAGTGTGTCGTAGATTAGAATGCAGGGCCCCAGGGTCCAGAGAATTATATTTGAAGAATTTTTGGCCTTAGTTTCTGGGCACAAGACTCGAGCTCCAGCGCCTCACAGTAGATTACAAGAAGAAGAGTCTCAGAATATAAGGGGCCCCTTCAAGCTGACTTGGGATGAGGGGCCACCTAGTCTATTCAGGGGCCCCCATGTCTAATGAAAGTCTGGAAAAATTTGTAGTATTTCCATAGTATTTATTAGAAAATGATTTAGTTTCTATTAAATTGTTTAAATTTCAATAAAAGATTATTCATTTCTTTGGAGCCAATTAAATTTTTTTTTCTGAGTGAATCTTGGGCCCTTCCGGGCCCCCAGGGCCCAGAGCCGTCGGCGATCGCCGACTAGCCGACCTGGCCAGTCCGGCACTGTGCGTAACCGAGCTCATGATTTTTAGAATGTCATGGAGTGGGAAAACGTTAACTTATTTCATGTTCTACTGACTTCATTTTTTATTTTACTGTGATTTTCTTTCTTTCTTAGTAATATTTTTGGTTTTTGACGAAGGACTGGAGCGCTTACAAGTTCTATAAACAAACTATCAATTATACATAACAGGAGCAAAAAAACACATTTGATTGTGATATTGGATACTGAGATCAATAGCCTCTTTTGAGTGAAGATTGTTCATACTCAGTACATTCAAGACAAAAATCAGAAAAAGTGAGATAATTTTTCTCGATTTCCTTTGAAAAGATTCCTTATCTCGATTTCCTCATAATCTCATAATAAGGTGGTCTCATAGATTGAACTGTAGTTTAATTCAATATGGTAATCAAGACCATCGTAGAAAAAAATCATAGAGGCCATAAATCGTAGAAATCAAGACCATATGTGAGTATCATTAATATTATACTGTAGCCTAATTTATTTCAGAAATAGGTACTGAAATAAGTCCTGTTTATTGACTGAACACTTCTTATTCAAAACTAAATTATTCACAAGTTTCAGCCACAGAAAAGTGAGTTGAAGCATCAGGTAAACATGTTAATCCTCTTTGAAATTGAAAAATATTAATTATTTTCATATTTTTACAAATATCCCAATAACCACTGCAGATTCAAACCAGTTCCATTGCATTAGCCAAATTTACAGTAGAAAAAGTATTTTGTATGACCTAAATCACTCGAAACAAAGCGATCAAATTGTAGACGATTATTCACACTCAACAAGATTAGTCTCATTTTTAATCAAATTAAAACTGGAATTCTGACTCATGGATTTGAGCTAGACCCCTGTACTTGGTCTCATATGAAAAATAATCAAATGAAAAACTTTTTGCGCTATAAAAATCATTTTGTACCCTGGAAAAAAATCAAGAAAAATCTGTTTGAAATTTTAAAAAAACTTGAAAAATCACTCTTTTTCAACTTTGGCCACTAAAAAATACTGCTCAGTAATCGATTTCGGCATGTGTTATACCTTAAATCAATGTGAAATTTTATCTTCTTTCCAGCAATATATTGACAATTTAATGACGGTATGTAGGCCTCCTTGAAGAATATCGAAAAATCTATATATCTTGAAAACGAAGGTCGATAAGAAAAAACTTTACTGGACATTTTTTGTTGCAAATTGCATGTAGAATATGGTTGCCGGCTGTTACACTTCTCGTGAGACACTCTGTATTATGAAGTGCGAATTTCTGTCTTGGAATACTAGACATGGTATTCTCTATTTCGAGTGTTGGGCTTCAAGTCGAAAGTTACGTCAAATAGAGTAACTTACCTATAGTTGCTGAAATAAACTTTTATTGAAATATTTTAATTAGTATTTCAGTCAATGAAGTAAACGATTTTACTGGTAAATTGGTCCTCACGTTTTGTTGTTAGTAGTTGGGGGGGGGGGGTTGGTTGGGGTTTTTGAGGAATTATAGTACAGGACTATTAATGAATTTTGGGGGGGATTTTGCGCCATCAGCCTTGGGGGGGATGGGCACCCCTGCACCTGCTCATTCAGCGTTTTTCCACCTCAACTTTCAAAAAGAACATTGCATATCCTTTTTTATTTGGCCAATAAACGGCTGCGGTGAAAAAACAGGAGAGCCCAGATAATTTTCCCACTCCACTAAACATTACCACTGATTCGATGCGTAGAATGGGAATATTCGGCCCGCTTAATACCATTCATTATTTTCCACCTTGTAATTATCGCTCTTTTCCACCATAGGGAAAACAGTCACGGTGATGTGCTTACAAGACCGTTAATGGTTAGAGAAGGAGAGTGTTCAAGAGACGGAAGATGGTGCTGGGAATTCTCATTTTTCTTCTTACAAGAGGGAAACACTCATGACTTTGTTCACTTACAACAGTCAAGCTGTGATGATGAATAAAATGTTGTTGAGAAGATGCTCGAAATATCAATTTCTCTTATAGTCTGTCCAAGCAAAGAAGAGCCTCTGCCAAGATGAGAAAATGACTCCAGCTCGGTCAATATCGGTTCAAAAATAATTGATTTGTTTTCCGATTGTAGATCAGAGTTTTTCCTACAATTGAGACTGAATCAATAATTTTCAACCAATATTGACTGAGCTGGAGTCATTTTCTCATCTTGCCAGAGGCTCTTCTTTGCTTGGCCAGACTATACTAATTTTTTTTTAGTAGAGTTGTATATTTGGACATTGTATTGGAATATATATTTTCATTTGCAATAAAAGTAGTCTACAATTATCAAATCAAACCATCACTGAATCATAATTCGGATCAGATGCTTGAATTGCTTGAGTAAACGAATTTAGCCTTCCATCAATCTATACAAAGTACAAAGAGGTAACTGTGAAGAACATCACTTTACTTGAAAGACCTTGAAAGAATAATGAGAGCACTGTTATTAAACATGAATAACATATTTCATTAATCAAGTATATTTCTATATTTATCGTAGTCAATGTCAATATCAGATAGTAATAGCATTTATGAATATAGATAATGATATTTCAATTCATACAGGCAGTTTGTGAACTCGCTACCAATACTCTACGGTTTTGTTCCTGGGTGAGTAACATATCTAAATACCACTTTAAAGGTATAAAAAAAGGATATCTCATTGTCGACCGGTATTTTGGATTATCTGACATTGTAGAGAATTCAATTGTCAAAAAATTTTCAAGTAGCCTAACCTTTTCGTCTAAAACGCACTCAAATCGCACAAATCAGGAATTAAAGATGACAAAACAACAATATTCTTGAAATAGCTCCTTTTTTCTGCTTTTCAAATCCTGATTTGTGTGGTTTGGGTGAGTTTTATACAAGAAAGGGTACTAAAATTTTTCCTTCAAATCGGACTCTCTATAATGTCAAATAATTCAAAATGCCAGTCAACAATGAGATTTCCTTTTTACTATCCCTTTTAAGTTGAAAAACTTCGCTTATTGTGCTCATTATCTCGATAACTATTAAAGGTACAAACTTCTAACTGGTTTCATTAGATCTCTCAGCTAATTTTACAAGAGAATTGACCCTTATAGTATCCTCTTGAAGCCGCTAAAAAATTTGAAAATTCAGAGAAAAATGTGAAAACAAAAATAGCGGTTGTGTGAGTAATCGAGGATTCACGGACATTTTGAAAATGGTATTTAGATATGTTTCTCATCCAGGAACAATACCGTAGAATATTGTTAAGGAGATCACAAACACCCTGTAGAGTTACTAGATCGATAGGCTATTGCAGCTCTTGGCACTGGCGGCTCGTGCCAACGGAACAGGTGAAGTGCTGTACAGTGAAAGATACGGACACTTCACCAGTTTCGTGGGCACGAGCCGCCAGTGGTTCTTGATCAGTTTTAGTTGTTCTTTCATTTGCTTCCAATGTGTTCACTTTCAGGAATAATGTCAAATCACACTCTGCATTATGCGGTCTTGTCGTCTGTCACTCACTCAACACACAGCGACAAGTGGAATGTAGGAGAAAATAACATAAATAACTGATAGTATAGTCATGAAGTATAGCTCCAGAGATCCTTCACTGGTTTTACATAAAAGTGATAATATTCAATACCATAACGCTTCCAAAATTGAAATCGAACTTGGAAAAGCAGACAGAACCGTCAGGACATTGAACATTTCTACCCGTACTCTCCAATAGATTACAAAGAGTAAGAGCCGGTCTCTCAAAATTATGTGGTATCTCAATATTATTCGATTAAATATAAATAAGCTCTTCTGTTCATAGAATAAAGGAAGATTGGTAAGAGATTCTCACATGGAATTGTTATTTTGAAGGAATAAATTGTTTGATATAACCTGTTCGATAATACTCGATATATTCGATAAATAATTATTAGGCTATCGAGACATGAGTATTATCGGAAATAACACGATTATTAATGATTTTCCAGCTATTTAACATTTTGCTTCCATTTATATGGTAAACACGACTGTGAAAGCATCATCGGCTGGAAATGAGGAGAAAAATGAAATGTTGGAAATGAATAGGGCATTTTCATAGAAAGAGTGAGTGGTATAGGCTGGCGGAAAAGATTGTGTGAAAAACGGAATATCGTCGAATCAAAGTTATTACCATGTCAGCGTTTGGAATTTTTCTAGTGAACGGATCCAGTGGGTTGGCTAGAGAGAGGTTTTGCAGTGGTTGCCGATTTTCTGTCCTGCTCTGCTCGCTAGCGATATCTGAACAGCAGACGGGGCGTGGTGTGGTTAGTGGCTGACAATATCCGGAAAGTGGATTTTTATACACAGGTAAGCCGTGGCTGTGTAAAACCCACTCAGCCGGCATTCGGAAAGCCGAATTTATGTATTTATGTAAAGTGGAGTCGTAGCAAGCGAATAAGATATCGGCTTTCGTGTCTTTTTGTCATTTTTGCAGTCAATTCAAGCCGGATAAAGCGCGCGCTATCATTTGCCGCTTCTTCATTATTTTGTCTGCTTGAAATTCGTCAACGCAACCTGCGCTCGTTCCTTCTGATTTAAGCTATATGCGAGCTTCTATTCACAACACCCGTATTATGAGCACTTACCGACAGCCTGGATACAAGTTGGAATAGGATCAATTTAGAAGCAGAACGATGGTTTATCGATTACTCAATATCGATTTTCATTGGAGAATGGGAGCGAGTTTTGCAAGATTGTTGATATGGGAGTTTTATAATTCATCATTCTTTTCTATGAACAGTTAAATTAAGATACGGCTCTCCATGAGTTGTATTTTAAGATAGGAGCAATATGTGGGTATGATACAATCTACAAATTATTTTATGGTTTTCGCATTATCTTTTTTTTACAGTTCATTCTGTAATTTGAAAACCCTGGGTATGTTTTCGAATTTCTTACAAGGCTATCAATCCCACTACAATGTTATAGGCATATTAATCTCAACAACACACTGGATTGCGTTATTTTTTCCACTTTTTATTTCTGAATTCAGTTTCGTTCTGTACGAGTTTTCCGGTTCTACATCTTAAGGGTTTGAAAACCCCTTTATGCCTGAATGCGCGATGGCAATTTATATGTAATACTTTTCTAAACTCTTTATTGATAAGGCAATAATGTATTTCACGAATCTTGATAATAATAGGCCATTCTTGGGAAAAAAGATATTTCTAATTGCACTGGCCTATTACGTCACACCGAAGAGATTAATAGGCTACTGAATTGAATTATGGTTTCCAGCATTGGCTATCTGGGTGCTTGTTGGAACTAACTCAGCAATATCGGTAAAGCACTAAAAGGATGTGAAAAAGTTTCTGACGACAGGGAAATCGCATATCGCATACGAAGAGATTAATAGGCTACTGAATTGAATTATGGTTTCCAGCATTGGCTATCTGGGTGCTTGTTGGAACTAACTCAGCAATATCGGTAAAGCACTAAAAGGATGTGAAAAAGTTTCTGACGACAGGGAAATCGCATACCGTAAACCGGAACTCATTACGGAGACTTCCTTGAAAGGTAATTGAAGATGATAAACGAAGTCGGCTGAACTTGAAAATCCCGAGGTTGTAAGAGCGCGTCTGGGAGAAGGAATATGCACTATGAGGGTTCGTTGACTCTGCATAGGGGAAAGCGTTATCTGTAGATAATGGAATAGAAAGAGATGAGTGGAAAGAGAAGCGCCAAGACGCTGATAAATACATCCAGGGGCCATAAAGTTACATTACCGTAGACCGCAAAGTTAATTTGATAGTAAGGGAATACTCCACGTTAATGTCGACAGCGACCTGCTTTAATATGACATTATCACCTCCAAACTTTCTTGGTCCTCGATGATTGTGCTTCCTGGCTGCCTGACTCTGACTCCCGCACGTGTAATTCGCTGCCAACTTGGCTTATTTGCGCTCCCAGCCAACTAGCTCCTATTCAAGGTTCGTTCGCACCTTATAACTGAGCCTACAAGAAACCAGATGAGCAAGCCAAGAATACAATGTATGAACTTGACATCATGGGAAACAAGCCGCAAATGGTTGTTTACCCGTTTTCATGTGGCAGAATATTGTTCGAGAAATTGAATGCAGAAAATTACTGTGCAAAACTGTAAACCGTTGTTCAGTGGTCAAACGTAGTCCTATCTATGTTCTTTTCACTTCAATTTGAATCTATGGAAAATAAAAGTTCTTATTCATTCCACTCTACATATTCTCATCTCCATTCTCATCTTTCACACATTTTAATAGACAATTCCTTTTAGGAAGTGAATATCATTTCCTAGCTCCTTGCAGCAAAAGATAAGAAGAAGAATTCTAGTTTATAGCACACCTTATTTTGATTAAATCTTTCAAAATGACCCAAATTCAGTTACATTCTCTCAAAAATTTGCTTCAATGCTGTTATTGCCATAATGCTGTTATATAGGCTATACTCGTAATTTACACAACTATAACTGTTCTGTTACTGTTATAGAACTGTTCTAGTTGGCAACCAGAGTTTTAAAAAAACAAATAATTAATGAAAAAGTAGTATCTTTTCCTGTAGATTAACTTAAAAAGAATTAGTTGAACGGTTGATTTTAAAAACAGTTTATTGCGTTTTACTCAAAACTATATTAGTGGACTGAGTCCCTTTCTCAATGGACCGATTCAACTATTCGGAGTTTTGAATACTATTATTTATAAGAATTCGAAGTTGAAGATAGATGCGAGATTTTGAAGCCTACTCAAAAAAAAAGTGCAATACAACGCAAAAATCTATTCTTGATGAGCAAGTGTATTCCAAAAACATAGGCATTCAATAAACCATTTTAGCAGTTCCGTGATCATAGAAATTATCGTTTCAGACAGCCTGATCGTGATACAATTATTTTCAGGTCGGCGGTTGCGAGTTGTACGCCTCAAATCACACATACGAACTAATCCAATCGTATTGATTTGATGACTGCAGAGCCCTCCCAACTTTATCAGGAATACACATCAATTGTTTGACATGTAGGAGCTCAGCCCGGCACCAATTTCACACCTATTGGCGTTTTCCCTGAAGTTTAATTACTTAGGGGGTAGCGTGTGTTGACCGGCGAGTTTGTATTCAATTGAAAATTTTAATAATGAACAGAAACAGCAATTAGGAAGGGTAACTGTGTGTATATGCTCTGTATACACACACTCGACCCTATCACACTGCAAATCGCAAACACTGCAAGAATAACTTGTACATAAATGTAGACCTAATAACACACTATAGCAATATCAAGCTTGCCCGAAAATAAGCGTTCTTAGTTTGCATGCCTCTCTGCGATCAACTAAAATAAGAGATGAAACGAGCAAACACGGATCAACAATAATAATAATTCAACATGTTAGTATTTTATAAGCATCATTATTGAAAAAGAGAAAAAAATTCTTTCTCATCACTTGCTCACGGTCTCGCAATGTTCAGAGATAAATCCTCCTGAAAGGCATTTTTCTGTACTGTACATGTAAAAAGATTTCAAATTTAATAAAAAGTTCACTAGCAATTCATAAAGAGGTGAATGATTTAGATATGAACTCTGAATACGTTTTTGTTGCATTTATATAACTTTTCTGTATCATTATCTAGTTTGTTCACTAGACAACTGAAAAACAAATTAATTTATTACGAGTATTTAACGCTTTGACTATCAAAGCTTGGTTGTTGTAGTTCATTTATACATAATAGTGCATTAGCCTGTATGAGAAATGTGAAGTACATCCATTTGAATCTACTCTAATGACTTTTAAATGAATATCACGTTCTTAATACTTTATTTTTCAAATTTATTTTTTCTTTATTTCAAAGATTGAATATAAATTGAAAGTGTCACAAAGCAGCTTAAACTGTTGTTTTTTGCCTGGTTTATAAAGGAGAGAGATTTTTTGTATTCCTGGAAAAATAACATTCATTTTTGAATAATAACGTTCAGTGTTAATTCTAGTGTGTTGCACATCAGTCAAATGTCCACCCGGTTGCTAGCAGCTAATTTTCGAGTAACAGTTCGTAGAAATTGACATCACATAACCAAAATTAGATCCTTTCACAAAAAAACTTACGTTACATGTCACTCAGGGGTGGAAATAATACTAACCTCGTTGATAATGATAATGTTCACGCGAGCAGGCGACATCTCAACAGTTAGTGTCGTGACATTATTATGGAGAGAACGTGTCAATACATTGATATAATAGGCTTGTTAACCATGCAATTGTCAAGACAAAACTCATCCTTTCCTGATAACTGAGTATACGGATGGAAAATAGAATACAATGATCTAACTTTATCCAATCAAAATAACTGATTCATCAATAAGTGCATTTAATAAATGAAATAAAATTGAATTCATTATTTTTCCAATCTGGTGGAATTCAATAGAACTAGGAGCTGACACGAATGGTGTGCCCTTCAATTGTTAACCACTTTTGATTGAGATCCTGATTTTTAAGTAGTTGATTTGTACCACCAATATCAGTGAAAAATCTCAATTCCAATATTTTTAGTCCTGGATTAGTCAGAAATAATTTATTTGAAAAATCATTATTGATCATTTTCAGTTTTCTCTCAACTGACGTTGAAATGCTAATTTCAATTCAAATATGAAATGCCAATTTGGCTCTCATACTATAATATACATTCGATCAAGTGATCAATATATTTAACGTTCAGTCGGTCGTCTATGATACAGTGATCTCTGTCATTATTATGTGGATATTTATGTACATGAAAAAAATGTTTATACATAATTACTTCTATTTTCTCATTGAAACACGATTATCCAATGACATTGTATAGTGTATGAACATTGATGATGAATTGATTATTAATAATTGTATGATGGGCACTCTCACCGTCCTGTATTAGCTCTCCGGAGCTGAGATGCGTCAGTTTGCGACTTAGTGTAAGTAGAGTAAGATAGTGTTGACCAAAATCTGAGAAAGTAGGCCATCTAAGCAAGCGGATTGAAGCGGATTGTTGATTGAAAACTTTGGCGGTAAGTGATCGAATTTGTCTTTTCACAACAAAGTGAGTGTGAAGAAATAAGATTGTATTGGGGAAGAATAGGCCTCAACCTTCTAAGTGGAAAAGAGCAATGATCGTAAAAGTAGTGTGAGCCATGTCACACTACGCCACTTCAGACGCGCGTTCGTAACAGCGCGTTAGGCTCATCCAATTTTTTTCCTATAGTATCAAATACGAGTGGCGCGTACCCCTGTCACACTACGCCACGCGTTTTTTTGAGACGCGCTGTTGGGTCGACCGTCCGCGTTTCCAAAGCCACTCAGAAGTGGCGAGCCACAGGGTCAGCAGCTGTAACGTTATGAGAACGCGCCCAACCTGTCACACTACGCCACTTCAGCGCCACTCGCAATGAAAAATCTTATCACTCCACCAAATCTAAATCACGTGATTTTGAAGATAGAGGAATTCTGATTTCAGATTTGAATTCAGCGCTCTCGAATTAGTAAGATTTCCCACGTGGACTCAAAAATATTGAAAATTGAGGAATTTATATTATCATTGGTAGTTTCAATTTATTTCATACTACTTATTCCGTTTCAAAGATCACATAGTAACAAATTATAAGTACTATCGCACTACAAATTATTATCAAATATAAAATAGCAGCTTCTATATTTCCATTAGAATAATCAGTATCCTTTTTTATTCCTGCTTATATGAGAAAATATTCTAGTATGCTTTAATTTTTTTTCAAGCACACAGGCCTAATAAATTTCGTCAGAATTATAATCAAGCTTATTATCACTTGTAGATCCACAAATGTAGATGAGTATAATCTTATAATTTACATGATAAAATCATTCTCATTTTTGTATTATTATTATTATTATTATTATTATTATTATTATCATCATATCAATTCATTGATAATAATAGTAATAGTAATAATGTTATGAGATCTACATTCAATGAAAAGTTCATGTACTCACAGCTACTACTAATATAAGATGTTGTTGAGAAAACCGTGTCATGCTGATGGCAGTATTTCCCAATAATTCTTAAGAAATAATAATTGCCTACATTTCAATATAATTTCATTATAATTGACGACCACCCAGTGCTTTGTTATCATTTATTATTATTATTTTAATAGATTTATTATTCAATAAATATTATTTTAAAAGGGTACTAGAATCTTCATTAATTATTGAAAACTTTGATAGTAGGTATAGTCTGTCCAAGTAAAGAAGACCCTCTGGCAAGATAGGAAAATGACTCAAGCTCGTTCAATTTTGGTTCAAAAATTATCAAATTCATTTCAATTGTGTAATTTTATCTACTATTAAGACCAGATTTATAATTCTTGAAGAAATATTAACCAATTTGTTTGTTCAAATCACCCAGTTAAATCCTGTGACTAAAATGTAGTGATCTCACTAGTGATTCTCAATGTAGCTACAATTAAACCAAATTTACTGTATTCAATGTAGTTTTTGATCGATTCTCATTCGTAGTGAGAATAGTAACGGTTAATATAATATAATTATAGTTCTTATTAATGAATACAGTTTCAATAATGGCCAAAATGATAGACAATAAGTAAATGTAGATGTAATAAATAAATGTAGATAATGATACAGTATATCAAGTATACTGTCTATCATTTGCGGCTCGTGTCCACGAAACAGGTGAAGTGTCAGTATCTTTTACTGTACAGAACTTCACCTGTTTCGTGGGCACGAGCCGCCAGTGCTGTCTGTAGCGCATGCTGAGAAGATACGCCGCTACAATAGTGGTGCATTGAGCCGGAGTCTCTTCTCAGCGTGCGCGAACCAATACACTGTAGAATCCAAGGTTATATCCCCCCTTCGTGGCGCCACGGAAAAACGCTCATCAAAACGCGTCGAAACGCGAGGTGAAAAATGTAACATGACCCGCCGCGCGTCTGAAGTGGCGTAGTGTGACAGGGCCCTTAGTGTAAGTAGAGTAAGATAGTGTTGACCAAAATCTGAGAAAGTAGGCCATCTAAGCAAGCGGATTGAAGCGGATTGTTGATTGAAAACTTTGGCGGTAAGTGATCGAATTTGTCTTTTCACAACAAAGTGAGTGTGAAGAAATAAGATTGTATTGGGGAAGAATAGGCCTCAACCTTCTAAGTGGAAAAGAGCAATGATCGCCTCCAGAGTAGGACGGGTCACTTTAAGGTGGAGTGGAACTTACCTTAAAAGCCGATCGAGATCTTGCTAAACTCAGCACCCGGCTCCTTGACAGTATACGACTTCGAGGAAAAGCAAAAAGCTTTTTAAAACTTTCTACTACTCCAGAACGGATGAGTGGCTCCTATTGTGAATTCCTTGTCTTTTGAAAGAACATTGTCACTCCATGCGAGGACAGCGAATGCTCTCTATTCGCTAGATATTAGAGCTGTTCGGAATCTCAAAACCCCCAGATTTCTTGGATTCGAAATGTCCTTGAACTAGAAATGACTCGCAATTTGAATATTATTGATCCAGTGATCCGAGCATAAAACTACCATCATGTCATACGAGACTAAAAGTGATAATAAAATAATTTCAAATAATTAATTTAATATCAGCAGAATAGGACCTTTTTGAATGAAAACAATCATCTAACATGAGAACTTAATAACAAATGACAATGCGAAAATCGATCCTGTTATCTATTTTTGTTCAAGTAATTCACCTTCTTGTGATAAGTCTATAGTGCATGCAAAAACTGAAATAAATTAATCAAAATAATATTTTCCTTGTGATCGAATAACGTGCAAGGAGTCAATCATTGAATTGAAATCAAGAAAACCGTTCCAGCGAATTCAAACTCGGAATATATATACCATCCATTCTTTTATCCTAAAATATAATTATTGTAGGCTGTATTACGAGAATTGTGGGAATTTTCCAAAAAAATTCTTTACTTGAAAGCCTTTGAAACTCAATCATAGAATCATTCAACAAACCAAACCGATTATAGACGAACAAGTTGAAAAAATTAATTTTGAACATAGTTATGAAAATTGTGGGAAAACGGACATGGGACCACAAAGAAATTGTTAGCACGCACATGCACGGCACAGACAGGACCTGTGATTGGCTGTAGGAGAGCCGTATATCACTAACAATATCGACTTGCCGTCTCATGGCTCTTTAGCGGTATGTTGTGGCTTGCTGTGTTTTACAGGCTTTTTTTGCGGCTATCAATAGGCCGCTTATTGTGTATTGATTCCTTGGATGACGTCGGAAACGACTCGACCGCATATGGAGAGCTCTACCTAGATGGAGAGCGATTTTTCCTTTGTGGTGTACGCGCACCTTCATCTCGTCAATGACAATGCGATAGGAGGGTTGCGGATTAGAAGCGGAACTGTTTTACCCTTCCGATCCGTTCTTCCGGTCGTGGTCGTTTCTGTACCACAAAAATGATTGCTCCTTTAAAACAGTTTTCGTTATCCTCTTTTTTATTCCTTTGACCAGCGGCGGACATCCGCCTCAGTTTGATCTGAATATGGCGGTTGGGAGATTGAAGTGGAAAGTTTCAATCTATATCCACGATGATCCAATGACAGAAAAAGGCAGAATGAAATTATGTTGTCGTTTAAAGGAAAGCTTATCCCCTTCATAATCCACTTTATTCTTCCAAATCGATTATTCCAATTGATGAGAATGGAATCTCCTTATAGCAAACTGAGGATGATATTTTGAGTTGACTAAATTGAACCTCATCCAATTTATGGATTGTGATGAGATACTGATTTTCAGCTGAGCTCAGCCTTTTTATGCATAAATTTGAAATTATATTTTATTATTTATTCATTTTTATTAAAACGTTTTAGACTAATCAACCATGAAACAAAGACCACTAATAGATAGAAACAAGAAAAGCTACTCAATAGGCTACAATTACCTGTAAACTCCATCCAAACTTCAACCATTCGACTTCAAGGTTGTAATAATTCACTTGCAGTATAATATTTCTATAACTAGGTTACTTGATGATACTTTGTTGCGTGGTGCGTGGTTAACTTAGAGAATTCTAATCAATAATTCATTCAGGGGTTAATTTCAACGAGTATTGCGTAAACGTTCCGTGAAAAAATTTTGACGCCGTGAAGCGTTATGAAGAAAATATTTCATTCATGTTAATTATATTTTCAAATACCAACGTTTATACCTGTAGGAGACTCTTCCGTGTACTATATGCTTATGTCAATAATTTATTAATCAAGGTGTCAATTTTATATCTCAACATTCTAACTCTGGATGTGGGCCTATAATTTGGTCGTTGAAAAAGTGAAAAGTTAGCTAGATACACAGAGTTTGATGCCCGGTTTTTCCAAGCACACTCGAATTTGAGGGACCCTCAAGTTTACTACACTTTACTACATTTCCTATACTTATTATAGAAAATGTCAGCTGTTCATCAAAAAGGGTCCCTCAACTTTGAGTGTGCTTGGGAAAACCGGGCATCAAACTCTGTGAATCTAGCTAACTTTTCACTTTTTCAACGACCAAATTATAGGCCTACATCCTGAGTTAGAATGTTGAGATATAAAATTGACACCTTGATTAATAAATTATTGACATAAGCATATAGAACACGGAAGATCGGAACGACCAAAGATGACCCTATGAAAGTATATTTTTAATAATTTTGGTGAGAGGGTTGATATTATGATATCTTTTGCAAAAATAAGAAATAGTATTAAGATTTCTAAGGGTCTCTCTTCGCTTAAAAATAAAAAGTATCTCTCCCTTGAAGAATGGAATCACCTTGATATGTTAAGTGATTCAAATAATATTAGAGTTTCTTCCACTGATGGAAACATTCCTATTTTTATAATATTGAATGATGTAGATACTAAATTATTTCATGATCTCTTGAATAGAATAAACGATTGGAGTGAATCAAATTACCCTTTGGTTATAGGAATTGATTCTTTCAACAATCTGAGTGAAACTTATTTTGGTATTCCTGCCACTGAACTTCTAAGTACTGTCATCAAGGCTAGGAATTTGAAGTTTGTTTTCTATTATCGTGGCTATTGTGGAATTAATTTTCTAAATATTCCTGAGCTCTCTGATAGCCCGGGAGTAGAACATCCGGTAGGATATTTTGAAGGCAAAAATAAACAGGAAGCGTACTTGAACTCGATGATTGAGTTACGGACTTTACTTCAAAACACTGATAACGAAAATGCAAAAATATATAAAAATATTCTTCTTGGTATCACTCATAAAAACATTTCCATATCAGGTGTTGAACTAACAAGCGTCATGAATAGCAATGTGAACATCTATGATAATTTATTGAAAAGATTCCTTTTCAAAACAAATGCTAAATACCGTATGTGATATTGCCTGGAGCAGGGCGGAACTTACGTGGAATTTCAAGAGGATACTTTAAAATTCTCTACCAACGAGAGATATGTTTTGGTAACACGTAATACTACACTTATGCTAAATAGTGAACTAATAAAAACTATAAATAAAGTAAGTTTCCGTGAGTGTAAATTACCCAAAATAAAATGGTATGATGGTGTCCCCGGATGTGGTAAGTCTCACTTTATTGTCTCACATCATGAACCTGGCAAAGATCTTGTACTTACTCAAACACGGGCTGGTATTAAAGAAATCCGTGATGCTGTTATTGAAATGTATGGGCAAGAGCATAGTCATCGTCTAAATCTTGGTTACAGGACGGTTGGCTCATATATAATAAATCATTCCCAGCATAAAACATACGATAGAGTTTTTATTGATGAAGCTTTACTTATACACGCAGGGTACATAGGTTTTATTTCTAAATTGAGTAATGCCTCTGAAATAATTGTAGTTGGTGACAGTAAGCAAATACCTTATATTGAGAGAAGTACATACGTTACAAGATGGCATAAAATTTCTGAATTCTGTGAACCTCATACTCAACTATCTCGTAGATGTCCTATTGATATTTGTTTTGCTCTTTCCAAAATTTATGAAAATATTTCCACGATTAACGAAAGAGTTTTCTCGATCTTGCCTACTTACAGAAATGGGGAATACCATGTGATAAAACCTGATACTTTGATATTAACTTTCACTCAAGAGGAAAAGCATATGGTGGGTGATACTATAGAGTGGAGAGAAGATCTTCATACAATCCATGAAGCACAAGGGCTAACTTCTAAAAATGTAATTCTAATCAGAATTAATTACAAGGAAAATGATATCTATAACAGCATGCCCCATGCGATTGTTGCGCTGTCTAGACACACTGAAACTTTCAGGTATTTAACAACCAGTCTAGTAGAAGACGGTGTGGACAAACTAATCAAGAATCTTAAATTGATAGATGGTGGGGAGCTTGAAAAATGGAACAAGGAAAGGAGAAGAAGACTTGATAGTATAAGTTATGGGTGACACTGAAGAGATTCTCAATATTTTAGAAATAGAAAATGAAATAGCTGTAATTGATGATTATTTGAACTATCACTTTCACGCTGACAGAAATAAAGATGCTGAATGTGTAAATATTCTCTCAATGAATATACGTAGCTCAAATGCCAATTTCGATCAATTTATTTGCTGTCTGAATGAATTGAAAACTGACCTTCACATAATAATATTAACGGAAACCTGGTTAACTGTAGATATGCCGTTCATTTACAACATTCCTGGATATACAGCAATAAACAAGTACTCTAAACAGAATAAATGTGATGGATTATGTATGTACATAAAAGATTATATAAAATTCAATGAAGTTGAACTTGATATTTCTGATGCAAATGTGATAAGTGCTGATTTAAAAATAGATGATTGTATTTTGAAAGTGATTGGGGTTTATAGATCACCAAGTAATCATAACATTGATAACTTTCTCAATAGTCTAAGTAATGAAATCAATAACATTCCTCATGGAATAAATGTATGTGTGGCTGGAGATATGAATATAAATACTCATTCATCTAGTGTTCCTGTTCAAGATTACCTGCATATCTTCAATAGTAATGGTTATAAATCCTTTATAAATGGCGATACCAGAGTATCATCAACAAATGGATCCTGCATTGATCACATTTTTTACAAGAAGTCAAGCAATAATTTCATATCCATGAAAGGTGCTATATTTAAGACAACCATAACTGACCACTACTCTGTTGTGTTGAACTTGGCAAAGTCTCCTTACAACAATGGAGAAAGAAACGTATTAGTCAACACAATAACTAGAATTAACTATAATGCACTGTTGGAAAGTATTAGGAATGAGGATTGGGAGGGTATCTATCCCGTAGGTGATAGCATTGATACTATTATGGATAGATTTGTTGATCGTTTGACCAGTCTCATCGATCAATGCAAGAAGGTAAAAAAGATACCTAACAGACTTCGTCCACTGAAGCCCTGGATAACTGAGGGCATTATAAGATCTATAATTGCGCGGGATAAAATGCATTCTAGACTAAGAAGAGATCCTAATAACAATGTTCTTAAGAATGAGTATAAGGCTTACCGTAATGGTTCAAACAGAATCATAAATCATGCTAAGGAAGTATATTATAAAGGGAAAATTAAAGATTGCAATAACAACAGCATGAAGTTGTGGAAGTGTATAAACGAAATTATAGGTGAGAACAGAAAGGAGGAAAAGAGTACAGAACTCGATGCTCACTCTCTTAATGATTTTTTTACAAATGTGGGTAAACTACAAGCTCAAACTATTAATATTCCACATAATACAGGCGATGCTTTTCCTACACAAGATGGGGATATAATCAGGATAAATCCCACTTTTTTCATGAGACCGACATGCTCAATTGAGGTTGAGGCTACTATTAAGAGTCTCTAGAATAACTGTAGTCCTGGTATTGATGGTTTGAGTAATGTTGTTTTAAAGAAAATTGCCAATGCCATATCTCAACCTCTCTCTTTCATATTTAATAGATGTTTTGAAGAGGGATATTTTCCCAAGCATCTCAAATCTGCCAAAATCAAACCTCTATTCAAACAAGGTGATCCAACTAATCCCTGTAATTATAGACCAATTAGTCTTATCAGCAACCTAGCTAAAATTATTGAGAAACTAATAAAGTCAAGAGTTGTGTCTTTCTTGAATAAAAACAATATAATCAATAAGAACCAATTTGGGTTTCAAAATGGTAAAAGTACATCTGATGCTTTAATAAAATTCATCAATACCCTTTCCGAAAATATAAATTCCAATATGAAAAATATTGCTGTTTTTCTGGATATACGCAAAGCTTTTGATACAATACCTCACAATTCTTTGTTTGATAAGCTTGAGTCCTATGGTTTCAGGGGAGTCTCACTTGAATTGTTTAAAAGCTACCTGAGTAATAGAACCCAGTCTCTGGCCATAAATGATCAATCTAGTGTCACTAACTTAACGGAATTTGGTCTGCCTCAAGGAACTGTGCTATCTCCCATACTTTATGTTAATGATTTTTTAAATTTAAGACTTCTGAACTCAACTATGGTATCTTTCGCAGATGATACTGCAGCTATTTTTCACGGTAAATCTTGGGATGAAGTTCATACAATAGCTGAAAAAAACTTGGTTTGCATTAAGATTTGGCTTGACAGAAATACCTTATGTTTAAATATAGACAAGACTAATTACATAACTTTCTCTGTAAATAGAATAGGGCAGCCTATCAATAATCAGGACTTAAGACTCCACTCAAGATGCAATTTAAACATAGATAATTGTGATTGTCCCACCATAAAAAAGTAACTAATATTAAATATTTGGGAATTATAATTGATGATAACCTTAAATGGGATGTTCATATCAAATCCATCTGTAGAAGAATTAGATATCTATCTTTCAAATTTTACCATGTAAACAAGATTCCGAATAGGAACCATCTGAAAATGATATATCATGCTTTGGTTAAATCAATTCTACAGTATGGCATAGTTGTATGGGGTGGCTGTTTCAAGTGTCATATTAATGAATTATTTGTAGCACAGAAACTGATTATCAAAATTATTCTTTGCAAACCTAGGTTGTACCCAACTGATATGGTTTTTAGTGATTTTGGGGTCATGACAATGAGACAATTATACATAAAAACCGTGATAGAATACTTAATAAAATATAAATCTCATTTTCCTCTAACATTGAACTCTTTACTCAATAATTATAATCTGAGGAATACTGCTAACAAATATGTAACATATAATACTAATATTTAATGTATAAGGAGGCAGTTGATTTACATAAGTACTAAAGTAATAAACCTTATTCCAGATCACTTTCTCATAAACTCTAAGATCAGTGGAAAAACTGAACTAGATATAAAAAACTGGACCAATAGTAGTTTTTTCTTCAATTTAGATTTATGAGACTCAAGATTTCTGCGCAAACTTTTTTTTTTTGTTTTTTTTAGTTATGATTTTTTTCTCTCGGTTAAAAGTGGACTCGCTCACCATTCTTTTTGCTTGTTCTTCCTTCTGTATTCTTTCTTCCTTACTTTTTTTTTCTCAACGTCTTACCCCTTCCCATTCCTTCCTATCTCTTCATCCTACCTGCCTATTACATGGGAAACCATAGTTGGTTAGGTATTATTTCTTCTCTCTTTTCTTCCCAGCAAACTCAACCATGAAGCCTGTGTTTTTGTTTAATGTGTCATTGTTATGTATATTTGTTTTTGAAATTTATTGTATTTATTTCGTCTTTTGTGTGTTTTAATAAAATTGAAATGATTTGGAATTAAGTGTAAATCCCTCTCTCGTGAAGTGATATGAACTTGTAGTAACTTTAGATTAGGATAATATTTTGTACTGACTTTCCATTTTTCACCCATACCGAACAGTGAACAATACAGTTCATTAGTGAAGAATACTAAATTACGGTTTGAGGTACAAGAGTATTCTTTCATATAGGTAACGAATGTACGAATAAATTTCGAGGTGCTCCATGATAATAGAGTGGAAAGGAATTATCTAATTGGGTATAATAAACTGATAGCCCACGTTGGTCCATAAAAACCTAGCCTACTACAAAACACAAAAAATTTCCCCACTCAACACGCAGTGCATTCTATGGCATGACTGTTGCCATTAAGTGAACTTTTACAGCAGCTTCCATCCTGTAAAATTAAAGCCCAACACATTTCTATCATCTTGAGCGCAATGCACTGATCCCAAGGGCGCCGTACTTCACAGTGTATTGGCAATGGCGAATTTTTATTGCCAGGCTTTCCAAATATCCATTGATTAATACAACTTTGAAACGAGAAACTTTCAAGCAGGAGTACTATTTTTGTGGAGTCTATCCGACCGAATGCAAGTCACGCAAGCTCTAAAATCACTCGTCCTCATGTCTACCGACATCTAAAGTGTAGGAATAATGTATGTTATCGATTGATTTCATTCCGCTGAGTGATCCAGCCCGCTTCCAACTTTAATGTGATTTTGTGGATCGCATGTTTCCAGTTTTACTGTCCAGTTGCCCTCTTGTCCAAACTGAGTTCTCCACATGCCAACTGGTTGAATCGTTCCCCTAGATGAGAATCTGCCATTAATATTCTGATGTCATCCTTTCAAACTAATTCGTACAAAGTATGTATACTGCATAGTTTTCAGCTACATTTATGGTATCATAAAAAGCTTTAAAAATGCTCCAACTAAATATTGCGAAGTGAGTTTTTTAGTGCTGCAATAGAATTCACCTGCAGAATTATATGCAATCATTTACAACTACTAGACTACGGAGACCAGTGATATGATAATAATTCCACTCTATCCCCAAAGTCCTAGAACGTTGAAACCTTCTAGGTGTACGTTCCCGATTCGTGAAGTTATGCTTTTTTTCACAGCTTGCAGAGATGAGTTAATTTTTTTTGAACTATTCCTGAAAATGATATTATTCCTGATTCAGCTATGTAGAACGACACTATGATTAATAATTCAAAGTTCAAGTTCAAGTAAGACTATTTCATCAAATAATACGGAAATTTGAAGATTAATTAGTTATAATTGAAATAGCTTACATCAATGTCGATTATCAATCATCACTCATCAAGATCAATCCTATCGATCTACAGATGAAACCAAGCGGTTTTTTTAGAACTTGATATGTTTTATTGAGCAATGACAATATTGATATTATTCGATCTCAGAATAGGAAGCAGGATCAAGATTCTCGCAATGTTGATCAATGCCAATTGGTTGAAGTCTTGTCCCATCACTAGCATGGCTCTAATTATTAGGAAAGTATCTATCTACTGAGAGGAGAATAATGCCATGGTGGTCCTAATTGGGTGGTTCCTGTATGGTTCACCATGAATTTGGAACCGCCAATATGATCGGCTAATGGTTACAGCCGGAGCCGGTGAATAGTACATACTCGTTGAGTAAATTATTCAAAATGCCTCTTTCCTGTTTGAGCACTAATGAACGTCATGAAATATTTCCGAACCACTACAACGATAAAGAATGATGCCAGGCAAACAGGACCGGTATCCATATACACGAGCCGCATACATTTCATCATGTCCAATGCAAATTGAATCAATGTAAGCGTGCATATTACATCACCTGTGATCTGTAACTTTTTCGTTACATGTTCCACATATGTAACAAGCCAAGCTCAACGTCAGACTTCATTAACGCTCAAATTGTCCATTGCAAATAACGCCCGCTCCACTCCATTCACCGATATAAATAATGATTGTAACCGGAATAGCTCGCTCGTTGTAAATTTATTATGAACACCGGCCGAAATCATTGATGAGGGCTTCCAAATGGACATAAATTATGATACTCATGCGATAATGCCATCAATCCAGACAGTATCATCGTGATAATAATTATTATCAACTATTCTCGAGCTCACGTAATTCAATAACAATCTTTCATAAATAGACGTTTTTGGATTTGTATAATCACATCGGTTGATAATGGGAAAGACCTAGCAACCAGGAATCCAATATGAAATTCTACACTCAAGCTGAGTCTATTGACCCTTAAAAGTCAATGTCATCTGGCAAAAGTATTATTGTGGGTTCTTCCTCTAAAACCATCTAGGCCTACTCGTATTGAATTGAATTTAAATTCAGAGGAGCTCAATTGAAAAGTAAATTAGCTGCATTGAAATCCTAAAACCAACATAAATAAGCCTAAGAAGTGTTTCTAGCTATAATAATTAGCCTATGAACTTTGAAAAAGTCAACTCAATACATTTTGAAAAATATGATAAACAACCCAGAATTTGAACTATCAAGAAACATTTCAAGTCCATTGATAGGTTTGTCCGTAACCATAATTCAGAAAGTGAAGATTATTTCATCTAGACGTAAAAGTTAAGGGCTGTAATACTGGTGTAACAGTAATAAAACAGCATCAGTTGAGATCAAATATATTGGTTATAATAAGGAAATGTTGAGAATCGTGTTGATCATTTACATTGTACAATAACGTTGAAAAACATCTCATTACTCAATATGGTTGGAAGTAATATAGTGGTTTCAATCCATGACGTGGTTTTAAACCGTTCAGATCTTCAAAAAGAGTAAATAATATTCAGTTCAAGATATAATATGATCAAATCCACTATAATTCCAACAAAATTGAAATTAAACCTGCAACTGAATGTATATTATCTCATATTTCTCCTGTTTGATAAGTGTTTTCAATGGATTTCATCAATGGTTTTAAAAAGTAAACGTGAAATTCCCTTGCCAAACATGTGAAAATTGGAATTCCTCAAAACCATTCCTCGGATACAATCAATTTGTAATTACTCACTTGTTTCTATACATTCAAGTAGTCTCATGAGCTCTTGAAATCAGTAGAATCACTAGACTCATGGATTCTACCGTTTTCCAAAATGTGAGAGGCATTGTTCATCAACAGTGAAACTGTAAATTCGTTTGAAATCTTAATCTAGTACAATCTGTTCATGCTCGAGACGACAGTACTCCGTTATTTAGAACAATGGAAGAGTAAGTACTACAGCAGAAGTGGTACAGCAGGTTCTCTAATGATGAGGGATGAAAATAAACATAAATATGAGTCTGAAACAAGAGCGAAATAATGACCTTGAATAGAGAGGATGTGACAGGGACCTACAACTAGCGCCAGCCTCCTCTCACTAATGAGACTCTTTACTTGTCTCTCTCAGCCGTCACACGCCGCTGCGCTGTTCGCGAGTGGATGGATATCGTTCCATCCTTTTCCTTCTCACAATGAGTGAGATCCGAGCTGCGGGGAAATAACTCAGACGCAAATTGAACAGCTGAAAGATAAAAGCGAATGCCTGCATTCTATAGGAATATAATTTGAGCGCAAAACTCTTTTCAGAAAGTTTCCTGTGAGAAAAAACCAGGAATTCAAATAAACGCCATGTCCATTCCCCCGTCAACTTTTTCCATATACTACTCCATCCAGTGGAAATAAATATGTGAACTCAGAAAACGCATCAGACGGTAGTCCAGTAGCAATCAAATTAACTAATGATTATTTGGGTCACGTGCTCATAAGAGTATGAATCATATTCTCGAACCGGACCCTTTTTCGAAGAATCCCTTCATTTGGGCTCAAATGAAAATTTCTCTTGTTTTGTGAGTCTATGGTATCTTATTCACTGGAATATTGAATATGAGATGTTAATATCAAATCAGCGAAGTGAATTAAACACTGCTTATCTAAGTGTTGGCTAAAATTAAGCTTAGTCATACGGTGCATTTCAGTCAGTGCCGTGAAATTTAAGAAGTAGGCCCTGTACATAGTATATTATAGTCCAGGTCTCATAGTTAGGCTGAGGCCGCACTGCCGGTGAGTAGAGCGTGGAGGTTGGAGGGTAGTTGGTAAATCTAAAGATCATACAAACCATCCATAGTAATAGCCTACATCGTATCAATGGTATGACGTCATACCGTTTTTTGAGGTTATATTGTCCAAATTCAAGAGTTCAAGATGACGGCTTGAAATCCTTGAATATGGACAACATAATCTCAAAAAACAGTATGACGTCTTAGGCTACCATTAATACGATGTATTACTATGGATGGTGTGTATGTTCTAGAGATTTACCAACTACCCTCCAACCTCCACGCTCTGCCCACCGGCAGTGCAGGCTCAGCCTACAAGATTTGAAGATCAACAATCAACATCCAGGAAGAAATTGCCAACATAGCGCCTGCTATGCTAGCTGGACTCATGACAAACGCCAGAAATCGGTTCACTCGGTGTATGGAGAATGGGGGACGTCACCTACCTGATTTGAGATTCAAAACTAGGCAAAACAAAACTTTATGTATGTGCCTGTATAATAAAACACCAATCGAAATTTTCTAATTCATACAATGCGTTTTTGAAGTTTTAAAATAAGGAAGTTGTGTTGCCGCATCCTGTACTTCAATGATATTATCATTATTATCAGCCATTTCAACAGTTCATAGCCCAAGCTGTCGTTAGCAGTGTTTTCCAAGCTGATCAATGTGTTTATTTAGTATGGTGGAGCACATATTGAAGTGCAGGCGTGCTCAGGAAGGTTAAGGTAAAACGTTTGATGGGATGGATACAAATTGAACGTAACTTTTGAAGAGGTGAATTTGGGAGGAGGGAAGAAGGCGGTGGTCCATGGCCCTTACGACAATTGAGACTCCCTCGGATTCAATTTCCGGAATAGGTCGAGCGAGTTGAAGACGTCAGGTGCCCCACTGGTGGATGAGGAAGGGGGAAGGAGGGAGGAGGTCTGAACAGCAGTTCCTGCGGGACGTCTTCAGGTAAATTGGTGCGGCCCAAACCGCAGGGAATTCCCCACCGTTGCCGTTCAACCAAGTCAGGGCTCACGTGCCTCCCAGTTTACTCATGGCAGCGGCATACATCTCTGGAAAAAGGATACTCCAGACTCTCCTCAGCCACGTCGCACAGTTTGTTCGAACAATCTCTTATTCAAAGAGCGATCAGCGTAGTAACTACCAACTATTCTACGAGCGGACCGGAAAAACGGTAATGATGGTGACGCAGTGCTCTGAATTCAAATCACGGCCACTTTTTATCTCGAGACCTCCAGTGGAATGATAACGATTTTCTCCGAAAATAATACAATTATCAGCTTGATATCACAAGACAATGAACACTAATAATGTCACGTTATCAAAGGATTCAATTAATGAATGAATAAATTAATAAATATCTAAGATAATAAATATCTTATTCACGATTAAATAACGTGAGCTATTCTGAATAGATTGAAGAAGAGCTGAACGTGATTGTTCTTGTGAGGAAACTCTTTATAATAAGAGTTGATTTTCGTTTTATTCATTGAGAAATTTGGGATGTCGATTTTTATAATAGATCAATTCCAATGCAAGCATTAATTCGATAAATTTAAAATACAATATTGATTATATAGACAGACAGACAAAACAATGAGCTCTCGTACGATTACTATGAATATTTTGACAATTGAAGGTTGATACAAATTCTATTTATGTATATTGTATAACAGTGCTCTCAAAATCTCGTACATGCACTTTCAGTTACAGAAATTGTACCTTTAACTTACATCAACCTATACATCAACCTATACATACAACCTATACACTACACTACAACTTATTCATGGACAAAGAGAAATTAATATCATGTTCTTCAGACATCAAAGTGGTAAATGATGATTTGGAAATAAGGATTCAGAGAGGAGAGTTATGTACTCGGAACCATACTTCTTATTAAGCAAATTTATATAGCTTAATAAGTTTCTTAGAATAATAATATACGGTAAATAATTCCATATTCGAAAAAGTTGATGATGGGGCGAATAGGTTAAAGAGCCCGTTCACAATAAATAATATGTGAAGGAGTACTCAAAATCACTCTGTGGTTTTCATAGATTGTATTCAATTATTATTTCAACATCATTGATTTTGGAATTGGAAATTGAATAACAAGTGAAAAGTTATAAGATAATTTCCGTGGATAGAGTGAATTTTGTGGAGTTTGTTGACATTATTATCATTTTTCCCTCTACAAATAATAGGCTACTACTGTATTACTACACGTACTTTTAAATTACAATTTTTGTGTTCGATAGATGTAAAAACTGATAATTGAGTTAAATCAAATTTTTGAAATGGATAAAAAGTAGCAACTCATTTTTGATGTTAATGAATATTTTGGTTGAGGTTTCATGAGTCTTTTAAATACTATTCTTGTTCTCACTGAGTTTCAAATCACGATTGAAGGACTTGAAGGTAGTGGGAATGAATTACTCACTTCGGCTCTCCATAACCAACATCAATCACAAGTGAAGGACAGTGCAAGAAACTTGATGATGTGAATGGAAGAGAGGTCAACCAAACTGTTATCATGCTGGTCGACTGCAACTCTCCACGATTGAATTTGGGACGTAAGAGACATGTTCCCGATCTCCTGGGACTACTTCAGGTGGATTGAGTTCGAATCGAGCGGGTTGCAAGTCGTCAACTGCAAAGACCTCTAACGCTTCCTATCAATTCTCGAGGATAGTGTTATCTACTGAACAATTCAGCATTCTGCTACATTAGACTGAATTGATTTTCAATTCCAAAATAAAAAACAACAGTTAATTCACAAATCAACAACAGGCACTTATGAAGCTCAGTAGTTTGGTGAAGAGGATTCAATTGACATTATTGTTGGAGAACCAATCACTGGAATATATTATTTGACTATAATAATCATCGAACTGTAATAACAAAACCAGTGAGTTGAAAATGAAGTACCATTCCATTTTTTGAAATCATTTACCTCGTGAGATTCAATGCTTGGAAATTGACTGCTAGAATTGTATTTTCATAAACTGTTGGAAAAATTTTTTTGAGAAAATATAATTATAATTGAATTGGTGTACCTTATCATGAGGCTTATCTTGGAATAATGATGATAATTATTATTAAAAAGTATTGTTTTTCCGGAATTGATTTATTTTTAATTTAGTTTGTTTAGATTGATAAAATTATTATTAATTTTCCGCCCGTGATGAAGAATGTTCTGAAAATGTGTCAAAAATCCTGAACAATAAAACTGTTCTCCCCTGTTAAGCTAATTCCATTGTCATTAACAAACAAGTCTATTCAAGTCATACGTGGCACATCGATACAGAATACTGAAATACTGAATACTGATTATAAAAATCATCATAAAATAATAATCAATACATCGAGCTAGTTGTAGATACCAAATAATTTTCGTCTACAAGCAATCATTGAGTAACAATAATTATTTCATATTCTCGCCTTGAGGAGCGCTTCTTACAATTTTCCAGCTGTGAAACTTTCTATGATTTGGTTTAAAAACAATGAAGTCAGTGTGCCAGGGCATAGGTTGACCGAGTTTTAGCGGGCCTTCTCTAGGAGCACGGAAAAGAAACGCACTTGAACACTGGCAGCCCTCAGCGAGTGAGGCATTGTGAGCGACTCCCTCAGACCCTCACCGCCAACCAGTTCTTCCCACTAATGAGGCTCTTTTCTTTTGCCTTTCCTCAATCTCAACATCCTTCTGTGCCCCTTCTCATATTCTCTTTCCTCTCGTCATGACACTGTCTGTCAGGCATTCTCTCAAGCACCCTCCAGCACTCTTTCTTGCTGTTGTATAAACGTCCAAGCTCTTGCTTTGTTCTCTCACTTCAAGCCAACACTGACGTTCACCCTGCACAAATGAACTGAAAATCTCAATTGAACTTCTGACAGGGGATCCGTGGGTCATAACACATTCTCTGTGATCAAAATTTACTGAAAATCAACTATTTTGTAGGTACTTATTTTATTTTTTCATTGCCTACTCGTATTATCACTGTTGTTCCCAACCACATGGACATAATGGTCGCACAATAGTTTATTTGAACGTACATTATCAAATAACGCATTCTAAATATTATTATCGTAGATTATAAGTGGTATAAATTTATAATGTGTTCGTATACGAGTGGTTCGTAATTGAATTGAATTTTATGGCTCATCTTATATACGAAAAGATTATTCTGGTACAGCCATCAAATTTTAAAAACATAATATTGATGGAAAATCAAAAGTCTCTTCTCTTATCCTAGCAACAATAAAATATTTTCCAGAGGTACGTCTGAAGGAAATAATTCAGGTGTTCAGAATCAGCCTGAGAAATCGTGTTGATTCCTCTTGAAACACATTTATCAGTAACTATTTATTGTATTAAGTTGTAATCTGAGAAAATCATTGCTGGAAAATCAGTTGTCATCTGAAAAATCAATCAATCCATATCTATAGAAGCGAAATGGCACTGACTGACTGACTGATTCATTCATTAATCACCAGAACTAAAAATCCACTGAACCGAATGCGTTCAAATTTGGCAGGCATGTTCAGTTGGACGTTTAGACGCGCGCTAAGAACGTATTTTAGAAACTTTCCAAGGATACGCAAAATATAAACGTTTTTTCTATCGTTTTTCAGCGTTTTCTCATTTTTTCGAGAACCAATAGGTAGAAGATGTTGATATATGGTAGGCAGGTTCAGATAAGGTCTAGAAATGGTGTGTTTGAATATTTTTGAATTCCGTTCAAGATTACGCCACTTATCAGTATTTTTTAAATTCTGGATGTATTGCGGGTTGCATAACTTTCGCCTTTATACGACCAATCCTTAGCGTAAATTCAATGGTTCAGCGAGATTATAGCCTAGATCAGTGGTCACCAATTAAGTTTCATGAAGGTCCGTTTCAAAGTCTAGACAAGCTTCCGCGGTCCATCCAGAGGAAACCATTAGTGGGGGGTGTACTATCCCGGAATTTTTTTGGAAAATTGGTAGTTTTACTACATTAATTTTAATAATTATTCAAATATTTGGGATAGTTATTACTCTGAATGTATTTTAATTTTAACGTATTGAAATTTATTGGAGTTTGATATCATGCTATTGATGTATTAAAATGAAAATGAATACCATTATTTCAATCGGATTTGGCAATAAAAATTACTCTATTGTTTATTATATTTATATGAAGAATAAATACTTAGAAAATTGTCAAAACTATTTTCGAATTTAGTCCTTGTCTATAGCCTACCTTTTTGGCTATTGAAATACCACGATAAATTGAATTAAACGTATGACTGAGCGTAGAATAATTGGATAAAACAATGCACCAATATTAAATCAATAGCTAACTTTTAATTGAGAGATAATATAGATTTCGCTCACATTGGAAGAACTACAGTACCTCCTTTCTAATTGGATTACACTGCTGGTTTTTTCTACTCATTGTTCTGTTCAGTGCTTGATTTCTATAAAAAGCGTTATGCGAGCTAAGCGCTCACCAGGGGGAGGGGTGTCCGGGGGCCCTCCCCCGGGAAATTTTAAAAATTCACACTTGAATTGGAGCGTTTTTAGCAAATCTGAGCAATGTTTTGTTGCTGTTTTCCATGAAACTAAGAATAATTTTGTAGAATGAAAGAATGACGCCGCTTAGGAAAAAGGTATTCTTGGGAAAAAAGGTATGGGAGCACCGCTCCCACGCGCTCCCCCTGAAATCAATCCCTGGTTCTGTTTGTTTCTTAATAATTCAATTTCATTTCGACTTTACGAAGTTTCTGTTGGATATTTTTGTTTTAGGATTTTTTTTTTTTTTTTTTGTTGAGATCGGTATGACATCGCGGTCCGCACAAAACTAGCTGGCGGTCCGCCATTTGGTGACCACTGGCCTAGATGAACTAATTTGGAAGATATTGAATTGAGATTCAAACTATGTCCGATATACTTCCCAAAGTTACGCTCAATATTAGAGTTTTACTATTTTTCGGAGCTTTTCTTGGATTTTTCGAGAATAAATAGGTAGAAAATGTTGAAATTTGAAACAGGTCCAGATTAGGTCTAGAAATGCTGTGTTCAATGAATTTTGAATTTCTTCTGACCCGAATTTGCAGGCGAGCAAAGCGAGCCTGTTTCTTTCAGCTTACACTGACAGGGGTTATGCAGGCGAGCGAAGCGAGCCTGTTTGACTCACTGACACTGCTGAAACTGTTGGGGGTCCAGGGGGCGGAGCCCCCTTGCTGGGCGGAGAAGGCGAGCGAAGCGAGCCTGCCGGCTAGTAATATTATTATGTTGAAAGCAATGTATGGTGTATGATGCGAATTGATTATTAATTCAGTTTCTCAGTTATTTTTGAGTCTTCAAACAGATCCTGTCATTGAAAAACATGCAAAGATCATTGTATTATCAGATACGTTGATCTCTTCCACTCTCAAATTTCTTACTCACGCTGTCTATTGATTGAAAAATGTAGGCAGTGAACGGTTTGAACCGCACCTAAACCTTCTAACAGCGGTAATAACACAGGAGAACAATTCTTGTCTATATCTGTGGTCGTCCATCTTCATATCAGTTTACCCTAATCCATGTTTCCCAGTACCTCTTTGAAACATTGCATCATGGGAAGTTCTGCATCTGATATTCACCCGTCAATCTTTTTGAGAGGTTTCTATGACAGTTGACGATTATAGAAATTAAGTGCTGCTATATTGCAACAAGAGGGGGCGCAGTACTCCATCACATCCCCGCGGAGACCGAGGGAGAATTCATGCTGCATTCTCAAGAAGATTGCTTTGGAGGGTAACTCCGGTCAGCTGTAGTCTTTACGCGTTTTACGATCTGGATCTGCTACCGATTGCCCATAAAATACGCCGTGAATACACCAAACAGTGCACGTCGTCTTACAAATATCTCCTTCCCACCCCATTTGCCATGCCTTTTCGATTTCTACACTTCTTTGGCAATTTGCATAAATACATAAATTCTTGTTCTTTTTCTGCGCAGACCATTTCACATAAGACATGACTTTTCTCCAAATGTTTTGTTTATGAGAACGTTGATGGTAGTTTGTGTGTTTGAATGTCCCTTTTACATCGCATAGTAAAACATAACAGAACAAAAGAACTTGAAAATTTTTCCCTGGAAGGTGTTTCTAATTGTACTAAAAAATGAAGATTCCAACGAACACGGTAAAATATAGAATATTAATAAGATTCCAAATAACTTGGAACATCAGACAAGAAACTCAGTCTGACATTCTGATCAAAAGCATGTTCACTCACCATAACATTGTTATTACAATAATAGGAAACGATAAAAAATTCGAGTACGTTTAAAGTTTTACGGAGTTTTCCCATTTTCAATTTAACGTTTGCCAAATTTTAATAGCTCGCCAAAATCTAGAACCTACTTAAAATCTGAAGTAGAGGTAATTTGAATTTTGAAAAAGGAAGAATGCTTCTTGTCTAGACAAGATCGTTCATCAGCAGGCTTATCTCATCATTGTGCTTTCGTATAATTCAGTCAAAAGATTCATGATCAAAGAAAGGTTACTGTCATCTCACGATGACAATTTTCTTCTTGGGAGCTTTCATTCTGCGGAAACTTTTGAAATTCTATTTCGGCTGCGGATGGAGACGCTAAACTTCTCACAACTCTAAGTAGGTTATGGTGATGAGAAACTCGTGGCCTTTTGTTTATTTATTTTCATTCTTCTAAACAACGAATTGAATCAGTTGAAAAGCAAAAAATACTAGCATTGAGGGATAAGATAAGATTTTGTATTTACGTAGTCAAATTTGGATTACTTTTCGTCCGGATAAAGTGGACTGTGTTGGAGATAATCAATTTTTATACTTGGGACACGGGGCACACTTTTCGATTCGCTCCTGGTTGTGCCTTCAACTTTGACAAATCTCTTGCTTTGCTTTTCCCACTCCACTTGCTACAGATTTGTCCATTTATCTTACCCCTTGCCAGACTATAGAATCTGGCAAGTGTCCGTCCAGATTCAATTACCCGCCGGTCTGCTTCATCTCACCTGTCCTCGGCGTTTCCGAGACACCTGCGTTTCTAAGCTCGATATTGAAAATTCGTTTCTCCGCTTTCCCAGAACTGTCAAACAGTGGACCCTATTGCTTCACTCAGATCTGCATAGATCCAATTTAGACTTTGGCTCGACTTGGACAGCAGCTGCTCACTGTTCTGTAACCGTAGTCTTCTAGTCTCTCTATCCCTAATACTCCCCTCTATTCTCCTCACGCCTATCAATGGTACAATTTTGTTACATATTTGAAACATTATTGGAACTGAGGGTCTCAATTCTTAGCAATGCTCTGTTGATACAACTTGAGAAATCCAGTCTCGTGATCTGTGATGAATTCTCTGACAAATTAAGTCTAGACGAGTAGTGATTGGGCCCATCTCAGAGTTTATTATCATCCTAGCACAGTATCACTGTACTGGTGAGCACATGAAACTCACAAAACATTAGGAACTCAGAGACAAGACAAAGATAGTATTGCGTGATTTGCAGTTCATCAAGCAACAAGTATATTCTATTCCAATAAATGCATGTGAATATATATAATAATATGAATAATATGGAAAATTGTACTTCAATTTTCAATGCATGAGAAATAATATGTTTAGAGTGGAATTTTCAATCCTATTATGATTTTCTCGATGATGATATGGAATGAGATATCATTTAGAATTCGATCTCAAACTGAATATAAATGTTCCTAATTTAATAAATAGTCATTTTATGAGAAGAATTTTTTGTGCGTAAGTGACAATAGGCTGAAATAAATAAACTAGGATCACAACAATAATGTTAAAGATTATTTTGTTGATTCCAAATTGAAACGAGTTCCTTCAACACATAAAGATCAGGGTTAATACTGACAATGATCTCATCGTAGACTGAAGTAGATTTTCAAGAGAGATAATAGTGATAATCCATTTAAAGAGAGAGAAATAAGAGATAACTCGTTTTCTACTACAGAAAATTATTAACAAATTATGTTTTGGAAATAAAATCGGTCCAGTACTACTCCACCACTTATGAATATGTCTATCGTTTGAGAAAATATTACTTCCCCAATTATTCCAGTAGCATATTGCCTAGTTAACCGAATAGATAGAATGTTGAGAGCTTTCTTGACATACGTATCAATACACATAGAGCTTGAGGTATGTAATTAGTAAGACTATAATTACTGATTACCAAGTCTTTATAGTATGTACCATATGGGTAATACTCAAGGTTATTACAAGGTTGTCTATAATGCTATGGCTCTATCAAGAAGGTCTTTATAGAGCCCTAGGTAATACCAATCGCATGGTTGAACATCATTTATTGATGGTATTAATTATTGATGAATTGATTGATAATAACATTAAAATTGAATATCATCTATGTGCATCCATCAAGAGTCTCACTCATTATCCTCGAAGCATGATTATTCCAATATTGACCTCGACCATCAATCATAGAGTTTACTCTTCCTGAACTATTATAGTAATAATTCATCACACCCACTTATTAGTATTCAGCCTACCGTAGTAGGCTATGACTTTCAAATGAATGGGTAGCATTGTAGCATAATCAGATCAATCAGGACCTGTATTTGCTTTTGCTAAATAATGGAGTTGGGTGAACTCCATTATGGCGAATGACCTTAAGGTATTGTCATAATGGAGCAGGTTGATGAGCGCTCAGTTCAATGTTAGGATGAAGTTGGAATGTTGGCTGCAATGCCAAATACGATGTGAGAAATGGTGAAAGGAAAGTAAAGGATGCACTGGCGGCTCGTTACCACGAAACAAGTGAAGTGCCCATATCTTTCACTGTACAGCACTTCACCTGTTTCGTGGGCACGAGTCGCCAGTGATAGGATGCACAGAAAAGGAGAACCATCAATCAATCCGTCTGGACTGTTTGACAGGCGAACACGGGAAGAGTCTCACGGTGCCACCGGAAGAAAACATATAGATAGAATATTTCAACTCATATAATCCATTTAGATACGTGGAAAGCAACCAGGCTTCTAACATGATTATCAACTTATCAACTTGTGTTCTTTCTGAAATAGCCCGTGAAGCTGCTCGTTTCGAATATTATCCATGAATAAGGTGATAAGAAGATGATCCTTCAGGAAGAATTCGATATGTCAACTTATTCACATGTATCAGTACGTTGAAATTTCAAGGATATTTGTCATGAAGAGCAGTATCCAACGCACGTCAAATAATGGTATAGGCTGAATCAGAAATGACGTTGAAAATAGTAGCATACTGTGAAAACTCAATGAGAATGGGTAGATTATAATATGATGGACATGAATCTAATAATAACATAATTGATCATATCATTTTTTTACTCCAGAAGTAACATAAATTTGTAGAGATAATCGACTTCTATAATAGTATCAATACTTTGAAATATTAAAACTATTTAAGTTACAATCAATCAAGCGTACCAAAACGTACGATTCATCAACAGAAAGGAAAAATTTTTGGTAACCGAATCACAAGCTTCGAACTTTCTTATTCTCATTTAAAAGTTGAAGAAACTACCAATTTAGTATTTATAGAAAAAGGCAACACTTTAAGGCATTCACAAACCAATTAATCTTATCAGAAAAACACTACACATGATATTGATGATGGCGAAAATGCATTTAAGAGTCTCAAAATAGAAGATTTGCAATAAAGTTTGACTCAAATAGAAGTATCAAAATGCGTCTAATCATGACACTGATTTCGCGTAAGAAATTAAAAGATCTAAAAGGCTATTAACATTGTAAAAGAACTCTATCCATTTATTGTTATTCTCTTCATTGTCAGGACCTCGAAATTGGATTTGGTGCGTGATCTGGGAGTATTGATGGAGAGTTAAAAAAGTAATGGAGCTGCACGATGATTGCTGCTACCTGAAGAGTGAGAATAGTCAAGAGGATGTGCGATTTCCGGAGGTGGTCGGGAATTACAATTTGATGGGAGTTGAGAAGGAGTATGAGATGTGTAGCAAACACCAGTCACTGAAGAAGCAGACTGTTGCACGGGTGAGTCAAGTGGGATTTTTAAGGCTTTGCGCGCGCCGAGAGGTGGAGGCCAGACGGCTAATGTATCTACTTTGTTAAGAGTCAAAGTCGCTGTACGTGATGTGAATCAGGAGTTGGCACTTGCGTCGCTATCGCTATTAAAAGGGTAAAGAGCCTAGATTTCCCGTGCCGTGCACTTCTCGCTGCTACGCTCGCTGCCAGATAATTGACTTCCTATTCACCCACCGCTCTCACTCCTCCTTTCAATATGGCACTAGCAGAAAACAGAACAGAGAGGAAAAATGTACTCCAGGAGAGCCAAAGAGAGGAAGATAGGAAGCGATAAGCAAGAAATAGAGAGGAAAATTGTATGTGAGATTTGATAGAAGAGGCAATAGGAAGCGATAAGCAAGAAATAGAGAGGGAAATTGTATGTGAGATTTGATAGAAAAGGCGATAGGAAAGAGTAAGCAAAGGTGGAAGGAAACAAACAATATTTGATAGCCAGGAAATGAAGAGAAAATGAAAGCGATCAAGAAGAGGAGAAAATCGGTAAAGTTTGTAACGGTGAATTGTTGTTATTGGGGATATGTGTGAAAAAGAGGTGAAAAATTGGTGATAAATGAGAAGAAAATAGTTAACGAGCAGATGGGTGACGATATTGATGAGAGTGGCGAAAGATAAGGAAGATAGGAAGCGATATTCAATGAATAGAGAAGAAAATTGTCTGTACTCTGTGAGATTTGACAGAAGAGACAATAGGAAAGAGTGAGAAAAGCAAGAAGGAAACTTACAATATTCGATAGTCAGTAATTGAGAGGAAAAGAAAAATAATTAAAAGAGGAGAGAATTGGTGAAATTAGTTAAAAGTGAATTAGATCATGTTTGATGGGGAAGATACGTGTAAAAAAGATGAAGGATAGGTGATGGATGAGAAGAAGTAGTCAACGAGCGGAAATAGATGAACGATGTTGATGAGAATGGCGAAAAACACGAAAAGAAGAACACGAAAAGGATGTCTCCTATCAACTACTCGCTTCTTCTTTGAACATAGCAAACGAAAGAAGAGAGGTGAGTTTCACTCGGTAGTTTCAGAAGAAGATAGAATAGAAAATATTGAAGGTTAAAGGTACGGAGAGATTCTGGATGAAAATGCTAAGAAACTTGAGATAGAAAGAAGAGTTTGAATAGAAAGAATGAATGAGTCCTGTCAATCGATCGTTATTCACAAGAGGAAAAAGGACAAAATATCATGTTCCATAGGTTAGATGGAAATGAGAGGTCCGTGAAGTTGGCCCCCCATAGAAGCACTAACGATGGGAGTGGTATGGATGATTAGAGCTTCGTTAGTGCTGGATAGTGCTTTCTGTCCCATCGTAGGTGCTCTAATGGTTCAGGAGTTATGATCGAAAAACCGTGGGGGGCTGACTTCACGTGAAGTTAGCCCCCCCCCCACTCATATCTCGACTCCCAGATGTGATACAAGGTTGAAATTGGTGTCATTCGTTAGTGCTTGGTTAGTGCTGGATAGTGCTTTTTTGTCCCATCGTAGGTGCTCTAATGGTTCAGGAGTTATGATCGAAAAACTGTGGGGGGGGGGGAGGCTAACTTCACATGTGAAGTTGGCCCCTTCCCCACTCATATATTGACTCCCAGATGTGATACAAGGTTCAAATTGGTGACATTCGTTAGTGCTTCGTTAGTGCTCAACATTTCTTTTTGTCACATTGTAGGTGCTTTAATGGTTCAGGAGTTACCATTCAATTCATATCTCTTATTTTTAATATTCCTATATATGTTATATTTATTTATAATGTAATATTCTGTATAATTTACCGGTATCTTTCAACTTATTTAATCTTATCATCTTTGTTCAATTTATTAAATTAGGCTACTGGTATTAGAAATTCGAGATGTAATATTGTTAATTTTATGGAAGTGATAGTTTGATTAATCAATATTAATACTTTTATGATTTACAGCAATATTTGAAATCTGTATTGGTAATTAATAATATGTATTCATGAAACTAAAAATCCAATGAACCAAAGAACCTTTTAATTTGGCTCTCCATATGTGACTTTATTTTCCATAACTTTTTGTATTGAAATTTTAATGTTAAAACAGTCTTGAGGGTGGCCGTGGATGAGTGGGTTAATATAAGTGCTGGAGTTAACACCTTCACATTAGGCAAATTCCAAAACAAATAAATATTTACGAATCCACTCAAATATTTTTGGATTTGAAGTATTCAAATTATACATCGTGAAAAAGTATATCATTGTCAAGAATATTATGCTTATATAAAATAGAATTGTTAATTAGTGAAGATCTGTAAGATTTAAAACCTATCTGAAATGATATATATGTTTGAAGGAACTCTTCATAAACGCAATCCTGCGTTTAGAAATGCGAAAATATCAATAAATAATCAGTTATCAGTATAATAATCAAAAACAAATGAGCAGTCCAAATTCAGTTCATTATCTAGGTAGAACACTCGGAACTTCTTGAGTTTTCATTGTATCAAGACATAAAATCCGAAAATAATGAGTAACTTTTTTATTTGTTGTCACTTGTCAGATTGACTTGAAGTTTTATGGGGAGGACATTAATATAGAGAGGAATGTTTTTGTTTTTTGTAGAATTTTTCAAGGCTCCTCCTCCCCCCAGATAAAAAAAAACCGTTCGGGCGATTTCATTCATTTTAAATTTCCCGGCTTAGAAAGCCTTGGCGCCATGTCATTGTGATTGGTTGATAATTGCACGCGGAAGAAAAAAGACATTCTGGAAAGTTGGTAAAATGACTTCAGCCTGGTCAATATTGTTTCAAAAATTATCAATTTGATCTATAGTTGTAGATTAGAATGTTTTCTACAATTTGAAATTCGATTTTTGATTTTTAAAGCAAAATTGACCGAGCTGGAGGCATTTTCCCATCTTGCGAGAATGTCTTCTTTGCTTCTTCTCTGTGTGTAGTTTGATCAGAAGTTCCGAGAAACCTACACTTGTATGCGCATGTCTGTCCAAGCAAAGAAGACCGTGTGGCAAGATTGGAAAGTGACTCCAGCTCGGTCAATATTGGTTCAAAAACTAATAATTTGGTCTCAAATTGTAGATCAGAATGTTTTCTACGATTGAGACTGAATCAATAATTTTTGAACCAATATTGACCGGGCAGAAGTCATTTTCTCATCTTGCCAGGGGGTCTCCTTTGTTTAGACAGACTATACAAAGCTCCATCATTATTCTATAGTATTATTGCTGATAAAGATGTGAAGTCTCTCCAAGCAAAGAATACCCTCTGGCAAGATGGGAAAATAACTTCAGCTTGGACAATATCGGTTAAAAATCACAGATTTGGTCTCAAATTGTAGAAAACATTCTGATCTTCAATTTAAGAGCAAAATTTTACTTTTTGAACGAATATTGACTAAGCTGGAGTTATTTCCTCATCTAGCCAGAATGTTTTCTTCCTTGGATTACAGTAAATAGCGAGAAATTACTACAATGATCATCAGACTCTATAAATGAGTGCCTTTTCGCTTTCATTAAAATACATTAATTACTCATATCGGTCTCTTTATCCTGTTGGTTAAATGTAAGGCAGGACATGGTCCTAACTTCGCCGTTTCAAGGCTGTAACGAAGTAGTCATATTTAATTATCAATAATTAATGTACATGAATAAAGTTATTCTATTCATCTTCTCTCATTTTAACTCTCTCTTTCGCTCTCTTTAACCTCTTCTCTCTATCCCCTCTCTCATTTCACTCTCTCTCTCTCTTCTTCTCACTAATTCCAACCAATTTCAACTAATATCAACCTTGTATCACATCTTGGAGTCGAGATATAAGTGGGGGGGGGGCTAACTTCACATGTGAAGTTAGCCCCCCCACCACAGTTTTTTGATCATAACTCCTGAACCATTAGAGCACCTACGATGGGACAAAAAGCACTATCCACCACGAACCAAGCACTAACGAATGGCACGGATTTGAACTTTGTATCACATCTGGGAGTCGAGATATGTGTGGGGGGGCTAACTTAACATTTGATCATAACTCCTGAACCATTAGAGCACCTACGATGGTTCAAAGAGGAATGTTGAGCACTAACAAAGCACTGAATGACACCAATATGAACATTGTATCACATCAGAGAGTCAAGATATGAGTGGGAAACCCCTCATAACGTTTTTTGGTTATAACTCCTGAACCATTTGAGCACCTACGATGGGACAAAGAGAAATGTTGAGCACTAACAAAGCATTAACGGGTGACACCAATTTGAACCTTATATCACATCTGGGAGTCCAGATGTGAGTGGAGGGGGCTAACTTAACATGTGAAGTCAGCCCCCACAGTTTTCGATCATAACTCCTGAACCATTAGAGCACCTACAATGGGACAAAAAGCACTATCCACCACTAACCAAGCACTAACGAATGGCACGAATTTGAACTTTGTATCACATCTGGGAGTCGAGATATGAGTGGGGGGGGGCTAACTTAACATTTGATCATAACTCCTGAAACATTCGAGCACCTACAATGGGACAAAGAGGAATGTTGACCACTAGCAAAGCATTAACGAATGACACCAATTTCAACCTTATATCACATCTGGGAGTCGAGATGTGAGTGGTGGGGGGGGGGCTAACTTAACATGTGAAGTCAGCCCCCCACAGTTTTCGATCATAACTCCTGAACCATTAGAGCACCTATGATGGGAAAAAAGCACTATCCACCACTAACCAAGCACTAACGAATGGCATGAATTTGAACTTTGTATCACATCTGGGAGTCAAGATATGAGTGGGGGGGGGCTAACTTAACATTTGATCATAACTCCTGAACCATTAGAGCACCTACGATGGGACAAAAAGGAATGTTGAGCACTAACAAAGCACTAACGAATGACACCAATTTGAACATTGTATCACATCAGAGAGTCAAGATATGAGTGGGAAACCCCTCATAATGTTTTTTGGTTATAACTCCTGAACCATTCGAGCACCTATGATGGGACAAAGAGGAATGTTGAGCACTAACAAACCATTAACGAATGACATCAATTTAAACCTTATATCACATCTGGGAGTCCAGATGTGAGTGGGGGCTAACTTCACATGTGAAGTCAGCCCCCCAAAGTTTTTGATCATAACTCCTGAACCATTAGAGCACCTACAATGGGACAAAAAGCACTATCCACCACTAACCAAGCACTAAGAAATGGCACCAATTTAAACCTTGTATCACACCTGCGAGATGAGATATGAGTAGGGGGGGCTAACTTCACACTGTCATAATGTTTTTCGGTTATAACTTTTGAACCATATGAGCAAGAACGATGGGACAAGAATGAATGTTGAGCACTAACGAAGCACTAACGAATGACATCAATTTGAACCTTGTATCAGATCTGGGAGTTGAGATATGAGTGGGGGGGAGCTAACTTCACGTGAAGTCAGCCCCCACCCCCACGGTTTTTCGATCATAACTCCTGAACCATTAGAGCACCTACAATGGGACAAAAATCACTATCCAGCACTAACAAAGCTCTAACCATCCATAGCCCACCATTCCCATCGTTAGTGCTTTTATGGGGGGCCAACTTCACGGACCTGGAAATAAGAGGTAGTGAACGAAGATAAACAACAAAGAAAAATGGGAATAGCAAGCGTTGTCGTCATCGTCGTCTTTGTGGATTAGGCTGTTATAGCTTTGTGAGCTAAGCCTGTTTCGGCGTCCATCATTTTTTGGCCTCCCTATTCTACCCTCTAGCTTATCCTAGATCCCTCTACCCTCTAGCTACCCTCAGCTGAGGGTAGCTTCTACCCTCTGGCTGATGCAACCATGCTTTAAGGGGAAGACGTTCTTGCGACATTTTCAAGATACTGGGCAGCCCTGTTTGACTCCTCTATTTGTATATATTTGGTCAGAAAGTCTTCCACTTTGTACTTCTAATATTGTATAGCAGAGTTATTGTACAAGCTTTTTATGCTACTAATCAAGTGTTTAGGGTAACCATGATCTTCCATTATATTTTAAAGTAGGTTTCTATCTGCGTTATCAAACGCCTTTTTACAATCCAAAAAGGCCAAATGAGTTTCACAGTTAAATTCTCTACGCTTTTCCACAATCAATTTCAATGTGAAAATTGCATCAATGCATGATCTTCCTTTTCTGAACACCATTTGGTTTTCTTGAAGTAGCGCCTCTGTTAACACTTTAACCATTTAGCAAGGATTGTAGCATACAACTTATAGGCTGTATCAAGTAGACTTATTCCTCTGTAATCCTCTGGATTTGTTCAGTCACCTTTTCTAAAAACAGAGATTACTTTGGATATCAACCATTCCTCTGGTAGAGCATGACTTTTACAGCAAACATTGCATAGATGCAGTAATCTCAAGTGAAGCATTAATCCTCCATTTTTCAGCAGCTCCATGTTGATACCATTTGGACCTGGAGCTTTCCTCTTCTTGGCTGATTTAATTGCAGCTTGCAGCTCTGCCATAGTTAGCTGGTCCACATGACATGAGGAGCAATGTTCAAAAGAGGTCTCCTGATCTGCTACTGTAGCATCAAACCATAGTTTCAGATAATGATCTATCCACTCATTCTCTTCAATACATTGTATAGTTATTCTTTCTCTGTTCTCACTTGCCATAATTTTCATGGATTTGTATGCTATGTCTTGCCTTCCATGGATGTCATTTTCAATGTTACTGATGTATCTCTCCCATGAATCCTGGTGTGCCCTCCTCAAAATGCATTTGGCAAAATTCCTGGCTCTGTTGTATAAAGCTTTATTTTCTTCAGAGGGGTCATTCAAAAATCGCCTGTAAGTCCTTTGCTTCTCTTTTACAACTCTCTCTGTTTCTTCATTCCATATTCTTGGACCCTTTCTCCTAGCACTTTTCTTCCTCATCCCCATGGCCTCCTTTGCATTGTTTTTAATCGCACTAGAGATATTGTACCATTCCTTTTCTAAGTCGTCTTCTGTGGGGATGTTAGCCAGTATGTTTGTAAGTCGTTGCTGATATAATTTTCGAACACTTTCCTCTTCCAACAAGGATACTTAAAAATGTTCGCCTATTACACTCTTGTTGTCAGCCCTGACTGAAGGTTTCTTCCATCTCTCGAACAGATCTAGTTTTTCCACCAATAGAAAGTGATCAGTGAACAAATCCTGGCCTCTAAGGATTCTCACATCTCTAACTTGGGATGCTAATCTTTGGTAGACAATAATGTAATCAATTATTGATCTTGATTCTCTAGCACTCCATTTGTGAATGTCTTTTTTCCGAAAGAATGTATTGGTTACTTTGAGCTGATTATAAGTAACAAAGTCTCGCAGTCTTTCACCGTTTTTGTTGAGAGTATCTTCACCAAATGTACCGATACATTTATGAATTTATGAATTGGGCGATTACCTATTCTACCAGGAATAGCAAGCTACAGAGAAAAAAAGAGGATAGCGTTTTAGCATGCGGAATAATATATCTGAAGAATGAAAGAGTGGAGTTTGTGCTTGAGAGGTAAAAGAAAGAAGACAATAATATAAGACTTTTTCCAACAGATCTCTCCCGATTCTCTCCTGATTCCAACAGATGTCGTTTCCCGTTTCTGGAGGAATAGTAATTGTTGCATTACACTCTAACTGATTAACTGCATGTTATTCAGAGGTGTTCTGCATCTTCACTTGGTTGTGAAGACTGGCTTATGGTTGATAGGATCGACGTGCTAACCACACGTTACCTCTGTCCTGGTTGATGATTATTCGCCTGCTATATTTTTTGTCCGGGCTGGGAGGTCGTTCTGGCGGGGTGGGGCTGGCTTCGGCTCGGTCGGTGTTGGTTCGGGGGCTGTAGGTTCTATTGAGAATCCGTCTTGCCGTTTTCCCGTCTTGCCGGAGTGTCTTCTTTGCTTGGATGGACTCTATAGTTTGGTGAATATGAAACTGGCAACCAGCTGGTAGGCCTAGGCCCTTCATAGGGCTGTTGCGCCATTGACAACCAAAAAAAAACCAACAGATCTCTATAACACAGCAATCTTAGGCTGGCGATGACGATGTGAAGAAGAACTAGGAGTAGTACTAGGGGCTTAGGCCTTTGAAATAAGATACAAAATTAGAAGATGACATGCGAGACAACGCGGAAAACTTCATAGAGAACCTGAAGGGAAACGTGTAGTACCTCATGAATGACGATTGATAGAAAGGCGAGGGACAAAATGGGAGAAGACGAGACTTGGAGGTGAAGTGAGAACGTAGAATAAGGAACAGGATGAAACCAGTGATAAAAAAGTGAGGAAAAGCCGACTGAAAGAGAGGAATGAGATCGACTGCAAACGTGAGCTCTCTGATCATACGTCCTGTGTAATTAATCAAATATCGACACTTTCAGTCTTTTTTGCGAAACGTGTGAAGCACTGGGCACGCTCACTCCAAGCAATCCACCCATGCTTTGAAAGTGAAACAAAAATTAACAGTCTTTGAATTACTAATTCGGGATAATTAAGTTTCAAACATCTGACTGGTTCTCTTTCCAGAGTAGCTGATTGTGTATGTGTATTGTGAACTAACTGATCATGAATAATTTCCATAGAGCTTGAATCAGGACCTCCTAAATACCTAAATAGTATTGAGGTGGTCCTGCTTGAATTTAACAAGTCTTTATCAATTCAAAAATCAGTTTGAACAATATTCAGAATAAAATTGAATACGTTTCGGTTAAAACCTTGTTTCCAAAAATATCAGTCGTTATCGAAGATTTTTTCTATGTTTCATTTTCCAAATCCATCGGAGCACTATTATTTATCCAAAACAATCAAATTTGCAAAGAGAAAGGTAGCTCAAGAAAATCATTACGATACAGCTTGGAATAATAAGTGTTTCCACATGTCGGATACTTATTGTTGATATCAGAAAGTATCATTCATTAAAATTTTCAAATCAATATTGCTAATAGATTCATCATGTAGATTCCATAGGGTCATGCATCCATAATGAGAATAATTTCTAAATGTGAATAGCTCTAATGCAGCGTCATATAAAGCACCTCTATCAAGTTGATTAGATTTCATTTGAAACCTTTCTCATTGAAAAAGTTTGAATTCCAATATAATCACCAATAGAGTTGTGAGATGAGAGTGAATCATAATGAGTGAAGAAAAGCTGCCAAAATTTTCGGGCTCTAAGAAGCAGTATCATTGTCCTGAAAGAGAAGCATCTTGATATAATTAGTTGTTTTCACGGCGTCGGAAGCGTACAAAAGAAATGAGGGAAAGTTCCAATCGGATTATAACGAGAAAATTCATGCTCCGTTGTCGATGAAGCCTTCAAGTACCAATGAATATTTAAAATCGAAGTTTTAACAATATTGTAACAGATTACTCCAATAATCTTCCTGGACTGTTTTTGATTGCTGCTGATAAACCACATTGTTCGTGTATGTTGAAACATTACTTTTCGTTGATCGTCATTATCCCCACTCACTGAATCTATTCAATGCTAAATTTGAATCGAACCCTCGACATACAGGGCACAGTGGTAACAGAGTGAAGGCCATTACTAGGATAAACAGAATCACGCCAACAAAATAAAATGTTCTAAAAATTGCAAAGTCTATCAGTTTCAGAGAAAGAAGTTGAGGAATAACTCCTCAAAACCTTGTTGGAGAAATAAATTATAGATTGATCGGTTCTTGATGTTCCATTCCTTTCATAATGGAATGATTATGAAAATTTGAATTGGAATGACGAAATTTAGTTGAATCTCAGATTTTTGACTTGAACTAAACATAGCTTCGATAATTATTATACAAAACGGAAGTTTGAGCTGTAGTTTTACAGTTCAATTGGTTTAAATTGTGAATTGTAAGAATCGATAGTAAGTTCGAATAAGATTCAACTATACGTTAAACATAACTCCCACATGACATTTGATTCTGATAACAATATTAAATTCATTGGAAGCATTCAATATTTATAAGGTTTCAGCTTGAGAAAGCCATTCTAAAACAATTTTCTATTCCAGTTATATAGTACTGTATGACATACATGCTCATCTGTACAACAGTGACTGTAAAAGACTTAAATAGACACTGTAATCTGTACCAGTTTTAAGACGATTTTAAACTTGTAGGTTATACCCTATTTACAATCACTTGAGACGGAATAAGCAGACTTTTTGCATGTGTGTGCGTGTAAGTTTGGGTGGCTAATTTGGCTTCGTCAAGCCATGACCCCTGAACGACATAGAGTAGACACATCATAACATTGGTAATGCGTATGTGTGCATGTGTGAAGTTAATGTTTTTCGTCGGGACTGTGTCATATCGCTGTCATCGCAACAGTAGCAGCCCAGTTTATTTACGTTCGTTTATCTCATCTTAAGTCATCGTGAATGAAGTATAGTTATGTCACTGTACAAGCAAAAGTGAATGAGCAGTAAGGAAAACCAAAAATCTCGCTCATCCTATTCCGAAGTCAAGATTCATTAAATTCCAAAAAATCTTACTTTTCCATTCATCGATCGTACTATGAAGACTTGGGTCGACTTGTTTCAGCGCTGTTTCTTAACAACGCAAACGTCTTAAATGTCTAGCGATATCATCTTGTCACGTAGAAACTTTTTCCGACGTTCACTAAGTAGCTTCCGAAAGCAAAATCGAGGTTAATTTCTCTCTCCACGATAAAATAGAGAAAACGAGGGTCGGCTTGACACTTTGGTCCTGCCTCAAAAAGAAAGAGAGAGAGTGAGTAGCGGCCAGATAAGGGATCCTCATTGCCCATGCAGTCTCATCGTGAAAAGCGTCTTTAGCAGAGCAGATAGACGCTTTGCTCGAAGTTGCAACGCAGCGACCTGTCTATGATGACTTTTCAAGGCTGTTATTCCAGACCAGCGTTAAGGATAAGGAAGCTGTGTAATTTTAAATTATGTCACTAAAATGGCCAAGTCTGTAGACTTGAAAGTAGCTTGTTTTTGAAGCTTGATTCTAGACATTAGACAAGATAAAGACAAAGCTACAAATGAAATTTTTATAAAAATATTTCTGAGGTACGATAGAATTATTAAGGACTTGATTTTGTTGTTCGAGATGAGAGAGTTTCAAATATTTATTGAGTAATCATTTCCTGTTTTCTCATACTATCTATCAACAGTACTTATTTCTGAAGTGAACATGAGTAGAATTAGGTAACTATATTTAAGCTCCCATTGAAAGACCTCAATAATATTATCCAAGCTAGATTATTCCATGAATAATAACCGTAATTCCATCATAGTATGAGGAAGGTTTAATTGGTCACAATATTCATTACAATTTTAAAAAATACGAATACTAATACAAGTTCAAGCCATAATCGATTACACAAACCAATTAATCCCTGGCAAAAGATAAGAGAATATTGTTGCATACATGCTTCAATGGTACGTGAACGCTCGAGGAGGAAAGACAAAGCTTATTGAATAATTATTATTCCCACATTCCATAATTAATTTCTGTATAGGACGTTTACTAATTAATACTCGACTGCTCCACTACGTAATAATATCGGTAGCATGTCTAATTCCTTAATTAAGGATCTCAATCGGATTATTCAGGTGTGCTAATTTATTCATCTGACATTCCTGTTGCCGACATCCAAGGAATTCATTCAGCTGGAACTCACAAAACGTGCAAAGCACCGTTTTACTATAGGATTTGACTGTCAAAGTGACACTGATCAAATGAGTTGAGTCACTCCTACTCTTACTCTCTGAATGGAAGCTGCTTGATGTTGTCAACTTGACATTATTTCTCGCGAAAACAGATTCGATTCCTCTGACAGAAGTCATGATCCATAGACAGGATATGGACAACATGACATGGCTCACTTTGCTCACTTTCAGTAGTCCGTCAAGAATACTTAGAACTTTCCATTTCAACAACGTTTCAGTCACTCATTTCCGAGTATCAATAGTGATATATTAGCAGAGCTCAGTTGCTGAAGTTGAAAATTCGTAGCTCAATGTAATACTGTGTAGGAGTTGATACTATGATCACAACCTAGGCCTCGACAAAGACACTGCAATCCGATGAAAAGGTTATGAGAAGACAGGTATGATCATTGCAACAGTAACGTTATCCAATCAATGGAAGATTTCTTATTCTTGTCCGTCTCATTCTGTTTCTATTTGGAGTAACACTCAACACCTCTACATATACAGTAAATGAGTTTTTATCAATGAGAAATATAATATAGTTCTAATTGAAATTTAATATATAGATTCAATATGAAGGCTATTGTATGATTATATTATAACACTGATGGAACCATCCAATATTCATTTCTCTGATGCAATTTTCTTTTTTCTGGACGGACTAGGATAATATGGATTTATAGAGTTCATAAAGATCCTGAATTCGATTGTAACACTCTATCATGTATCAGGATCTTCAATATCGATGTAAAGATAATGTAAAGACAATCTAAAGATAATATCTAACCTTAACAACAGTAGTTGCTGTAATTCCTGCTATGTTTTTTATCCATGGAGAAATGATTCGTAATGGGTAGTTCAATTCTTGAATCTCAAGAATAATCAAGGAAATAGCCTATTATGTTTTTCATGATTTCATGCTATTATTCAATTAATCAGGAAATGGAGTCCATGCTGAGTGATTTTTTTAAAAGCTGAACATGCCTATTGAACCTGCTTTCCACTATTATTGGAAAGGAGAGGGAATTGGTAGTGTGGCAGAGTTTCGTTAATCAAGAAAACCTCAATCTATGAGCATAATAAAATCTTCCATTCGAGAAATAACATTATATCAACATAATTTTTCCGGAAATCACTAACATAATTCTCATCCAATGGCTTTTGCTCGGAATGGCTGGACTCGTCAAGGCGTCCAATATAATATTGTGAGTCTTTCTATATCAGCAAGAATGTAACCTCTGCAACAAGATGAAAATGAAGTTATCGCTCCATCATCTTACAGGAGACTATGTTGCACAGTCAGGTTTCAATTACCGAATCCGGCTTACGAAGTTTGCTACCACAACTAGTGAAGACTTGGGTTGTTTATCCTGAGAACACGTCTAGACCCACTTCAGCTCTTCAGACTGAAGCCTCACCCACCTCCACATTCACCCTGGGGCATGCTCTTATTGCTAATTTATGTTCGTCTTAATGCATCGACGACTAATATCCTTCCGACTACCAATCTCTTTAATATTCACTCATCGCTGGTCCTTCGGCGACTTTCAATTCTCACCGCGTCAATTTACGGCCAATCTCCATCCACAATCTGAATTATGGAACGCGCTGCGCACTCTCTCCGTTTCATCATCCCCTCACTATTTCTCCTCATTCCTCTCACACCATCTATCATTTCCAGCGTTGTTGTCGATTTCAATTCCACCTTGCACACCCGTAAAGATGGAAATGATCATCTTGTGGATGTCATTAGAAGATTCTTGACTGCAATGAAGGCATTCCTTGATTCTGGTGAAATTGCAAAAATTATTACAGCCAGTGCAGTTCTAATGATGAAAAATTAAATTTCAGTATGCAAATAATATCAACCGGGGAGATTGATCATTATAACGGGGGATGAAAATGCGAGTGATGATGAATTCCATGATGGAGGTGGAAATAACTTGCGCTCCAAATCTTCAATTCATATTTTCCGCCTTCTCAAGAATTATTATTCATGAGCGGAATACTGTCAAGTGTTGTTATACGATCGAATACACCAACGTAGCTTCTCCCATCCTGAAAGGCTTTCCCTGATAGACGTAGCGGTATTGACGTATATTACTGAGAAAATGTCAATATTTTCTATGTAAATTAAAATGTCGAAGTAGGCCACATCATGAATATTATTGATGAAAACGTTTGAAAAAATGGAGCTCACTTTCCCCAAAAATTGTGATTGAACTTGAGCTCCAAATCTGGAATAGGTAAGTTCTTCACGATCTACCTGAGGTAGTCAACCTGAGGTAGTCTACCTGAGGTGGAACCTAGCTACCCATCAGAAACTATCATCGCATTTATAACAAGATGTAGTTGGGAGGTATGTAATATTTATTTGAAAACTTGGATGATCCTAGTTTATTATTTATATTATTAATACTAAGGGTTTATTATTGATATTAAGAGTATGATATATAATGTACTAGTATAATGTATTATTCTCTAACTTAAATTAGATATTTTATAACTTTTGAAAATTTTGTTACAGTTCTAATTCAGAAATAAAAATTTCATTTCATTTCATTTCATCCTTCACTGCACTATTCATCTATTGTCATGCTCATTATTGCTGTGGACTACAGCAGGAAACCCCTATCAAAAAATAAGTTCTATAATAATTCCAACTAGTCCCTTGATCATGAGAAGCATGATTACCTTTATAATATATTATGAAGGTAATCATGATTCTCACTATCATAACTTTTCCACTGATGAGAATACTTTCCAATTAAGGAGTTCTATTTGAAGCGCATATCTGTGCATTTCCGGTCAGCAGGTTTCCAACAAAAACTACAAATGCAATCAATTTGAGCGCGTCGAAATCTGAAATAATTCACTGGTAGCTGAAGCAGCGGCGTCGACGAGTTGAGATTAATTTGGTGCGTTATGCGGGCGTCTGCCTGCCAGCCTACACTCCTCCAAGAACCAACTCTACTTCGCTCCACTTCCAGCCGCTCGAGTCCCACGCGAAAATGAAATAAAAGCGAGCTGAAGCGAGAAAAGAGTTGAAGCGACATAAAAGACAAAGATGAGTACCGTACTCAAACTTGGAGACGTTTGCTTGTAACTTGGAAGACTGTCACTATCAATTACTCACAAGTTGCTGGAATTAAACGTAGGCATGATTGCTCTGCCTCCACAGCCTTAATGCACAGTCGAAAGTAAACATAGCTGAAATCATAGTATTTTCAGGAACAACTACGTCAAATTCATAAGGAGTCTCTTCACCGAAGGCGATGGCAAATAATGCACTGGAAGCACCTCTCTTGAAAGTTTCGATGGAGACAGAAGCCCTCTAATGGAATCACTATGCAAGCTCTGCCAATTTGCTAATTGGATCGATGAGAATATGGAATAGTCAAAAAAATACTTGAAGATAATAATTATCGTTAATATTGAACAAGTATTGTGAAAGATAGATTCTAAGAGGAGAAAATAGAATTGGATAGATTAAATTTTATTCAATGTACTATTCCTAGCATTTAGAATGATTTACTTTGGACTCGTTTATGCTTCTTGTGATCACAAAGTGATTAAGATATTTTGTATAAACTTACTTATTATTCACCAATTAATTTATGATTGAATCATGTCTCCATTGCTGAATTACGATAAAAACTCATTGTTCGATTTTCATAGTTCAAGCAATTTTTTTGTCGTGACAACGTCTTATAAATTGGTTTGCTGGGTGACTCTTCAAGAAACTGCGTTACGGAAGTGATTACCCGAAAGTGGAAGAGCGAGAGAGAGAGTGAGAGAGATAGGCATACACATGTTAGTGTTTGGACATAACCATCATGTTGACAAAAATATCATATGTTTTATTATAAAAATAATTTTAAAACCACTCAAAGTCGTTGTCACGTAAAACTTACGCCCGTATACCGACTTTACAGGCAACCATGCAATTTTTTCTGGGAAAACTTCATTCTCCTATAAAACCAATGGATTCATAATGGATTATTATTGCTTAGAGTGTGAGCAAGCTTAATAGTGAGTTCGATTAAAGGCTGGCTAAAAAAGTAGATTAGTGTGCAGAGCAGCCCCGGATAACTTTATAACGATTAATCGTTAGTTGTGTTGTGGGCGGAGCTGTGACGTCATGACGGTGAAGGATTACGTATGGAAGAAGAGTCAGTTGGTGTGACGATTTGCTGTCGTCGTCATCTTTGTCACATTGGTGACGGATGGACATCGAGGGGAGTGGGGGATGAAGAAGAACAATGCCCTTTCTGCTTGATTAATTAGTGTTAATGGAGAGAAAGTTCGAGAGAGTAGGAAACCGTGAGAGGGACGAAGGCTAGTTTGGTGGGGAGAGGAGATGAGTGAGTGATGTTTGAGAAAGTCTTATGGAGTAAAAAGAGAGAACCTTGAGAGATTCTAGTTTTGAGAGGGGAAATAAGTGAGTGAGTAAAGGCTTGAGAGAGTCCTTTGATGTGAGAGGGATGAAACCCGTGAAAAAGTATAGTTTAGTGAGAGGGAGAGAAAACGAGAGATTGAGATTCAAGTAGGAAAAATCATTAGAGGAAGATAGTGTGATACGTCCTAGAGGTGGTGAGTCGTGAGGCGGTCATGGAGACGGTTGCGGAAGAAATTTATGGAGGGTGCACACGAGACTCTTTCTCCCTCTCACACCCTCCGAATGACAAATGGAGAGATCGCACGACTCCACCACGCTCTGAATACGCACCACGATCAGCAGACTGGTCAACGGTCACTGCCTTCCCGATCTTCAAACCTGATAGCTCTTTGTTTGGCGAGTCAACACCAGCCCACGCACACTGAACAGGACTATACTACTATAAATATATTATAACTTTCTCAATGATTAGGACCACATTTGGTGCATCGTTACATACTCATTTCATTCATTTGAGTCATGACTCACATCCGTTGTGTGTTGAAAAAAAATTAATACCTGATTTCAGATTGAATGTACAATAGAAAGGATGCAATAATTATGACTAATCAATATTTCCTCAGTTTGGCGTTTTTATTATGATAAACTGATACTTATTTCCATATTGATGAATAAAATTTAATATTATTAATTCATTGAATAAAATTTGAAAAAACAAAAAAATTTGATGTTTTGTTTTCGATTTATTGAGAGAAAGTTATTATTAAAAAATGGAATCAGAACAGCATACTAGAAAAGATGGATTGGTGGAGCCAAGTTCATACTCAAGAGCTGACATATTTTACAAGTATTGTTTGATTTTCGAACATTCTTGAATAATTATCAATCAATCTTCTTATGTGAATCTGTCGATTGCCATGAAAGTTGTTCGACTTCAAAAGACATCCACATTAAAAATTACAAGTGATTTCTGCAATATAATTTCAATATCATAATAGCCTACTTAGTTCACTAAAGCGAAACCAATTCAATCATCCAGTTTGTTATTTCTTGTTTTGAGCTTGAATTGCTTTTTTCAAAATAAAGATGACCTGATCTTTTCTAAAGGAATTTTAAACCGTAGGTCAGGCATGAAAATAGAATAATAATACAAGATTTTATTTATTGTTCCACTATGATTTGTTGAACAGAATGGAGTTTTCTGCAGCACAACTGAATGATATTCATTCAAGTTCTTATTATAAACTTAATAATATTGTATTATGGAGAAATCTATCATTTACAATGATCATATTTATTATCATGAACACCCCATGTTTCCTCATATCATTCTTGGAATAGGAATACTTTCTACCTCAAAGTATTTCCCATTTCAATCTAATCAGAGTTGTATGAAAACTCGTTATTTTGAAAAACCAATAAATTAAAATTCGAGAATGACTAATCATAAGTCTATTAGGCTACCCAATATTAAATATATTTTTCTTCTCCTTGAAAATTTACTCAACTGATATCTCTGAATGAATGGTTCTATGATCAAATTCTCTTCTAAATAAGAGGAGACGGAATTTGAACTGTTATTACCAGTTGATTGCGATTCGAAGGTCGAGAATTCACTATCAAATGCAGCTGCCACAGCCAGCTCGGCAATGATCGATTCATCTTCATTCAGCGTTCTCGCTTCAGATGTCCAGCTGAGTCTATTTTCATTCGACCATACCAACTTGCATATTCACTTCATCCGCTGATCTGTTCTCAAAGCATCGACTAACTGTCCCACGCGTAATGCCTAACTCTCCTCCCATTACAATCAATACTATACAGAAATACCCATCTGTAACTGACGCATTCCAGCCGTGTGACACATTCCGACTGAAGATGGGAGGAATTGTAAATACCTACTCGTAAGTTGTAAATTATGCCTAATTTCCAAGCTTTTTTTCTTTTTGGATACACTCACTGAGAAGAATACTGACGAAATAAAATGTATCAAAGATTCATTGTGTATTTGTAGGGAACACTGGTGGCTCGTGGCCATGAAATAGGTGAAGTGATTTACAGTAAAAGATACGGGCAACTCATCTGTTTCGTGGGTACGGGCAGCCAGTGGTAGGGAAGTGTACCAGAGGAAAGAAGGATCATCATTGGAAAGACATCTTGGGGAGAAAATATCTGGGATTGTTTTTGAAAGATATCCCATTACATAAAACGTTGCAGTTTTTGTGAAAAATTTTAGATCTGGAAATTCATCCACTCTGACATATTGATCAGACCATATTGATTATGAGAATTGCCATTCTTATGAAGGCCAATGGTTGAAATGTAGAGGAATAGACACAAACTGGAAGATATCCATACTTTCTTATTAGTATATAGTATTAAATTAGTACACAGAATTCATAGTACTTGGGTGGCATACCGACTGAAAATTCATACAGGCACTCGTAGATGAGTTTTACTTGTTGATAGTACATGATTAAACATCTCGTGAGATTTCTAAAATGAGCAAATACTGTGTACAATACTAAAATAAGCGGAATATAACATCTAGATGAATATAGAATCGTTCTCATCATTTCGACGATACATTTTTGGGAACAATTTTATCTTAAAGTTGTCGATGATGATGTTGGTGAGAAATTGAATAAATTGAGTATTTTGAACAACAGCAAGAAAGTATTTTAGCAGCACGTAGTGTCAAGTTCAGTGGACAGTGTGCAGAGTTTTACAGGCCTTTCAGCAGAGCTGACAAACTTCGTTTAGCGTCGGCCGGAGCAGTTTGCAGCCCAATAAGGGCGCGGTTTACGGCCGAATAGGGACTCTCTGAATTTTTACAAGTCTCTGCAATTTCGTGACAAAGGGCGAGCGAGAAAAAATGAGAGCGAACAAGAGTGACAAGCTCCCTCTTACTATTTTCCACCACTGCCACTCTCAAATTAACAATGTTTTATTGAAGCAGGTGAGCAGAGATCGTGAAAGCAGAAACTTGCCTCGTTGCCGAATTTATCACAGTGCTGTGAGAGGTGAATTAGGTCCTACTGTGACCCAACGGGCTTTTTCCCTTCTACTAAGGATGTTACCTCTGGAGGGACCCGTTTATGACGTGTCCAAGAGGGACATCCGGTCCAATAAGAACAAGAGCTCCTTCTTTGTCAATGTTGAGAGCATTGAGGACAGACACTGTCTGCATACTTGTTACTGAGTGACAAAGTAGCTTTCCATTCATAAAGTTGCGAATAAACAGTTGAAAAATGATGATGATGATGATGATGATGATGATGATGATTCAAGAATCAAAGTAATAACAATTGATATAGTATAGTGACAATATATATTTACTATAAATGCATTTTTTTTCAAATAATGCAAAGTGGTTGATTATTGGATGAAAAACTAAAGATTGACATACCACAAATTCATTCAATATCGAGATACCGGTTTCCATTCTCTTACTGGCTATGAGGAAGTATTTTTGAACTTTATATTTAGAGATTGATTCCTAAAGGGATTTTTTATAATGACGGTTTATGGTTTCTACAAAAATTTACCGTTATAATAGTTGAGCTTCAGTAAACAATGATGCAAACACATTCTGGGAATAGACACTATTGCTCAACGAAAAATTGCATTATATAACTGATTGATATCTCTTATTCGCTAGTCTGTTCAAATTTTGAGAAGTATCCTAGTAGTGGGGAATAATATTGTCCTCATGATAGTCATATTTCCCTTATTGATTATTTTATCGAACCATACTGTTGTACTCATATCAGACAGAGTCAGCTTCCTAATTATTTTCTCATATTGAAAATGTTGTAGATATCCTCAAATTTTCGCATGATAAAATGTCTCTTTTATACAATATCCTTGAGCTACAAGGAGTATATATCAGAAAAAAAATATTAATAGAGCATTCAATTTTTTCAAAGAATAGCAAACAGGGACAAAGAGTTAAATTGAATAGGGTACACCGATTAATAGCATGGAAAAGCCATTATTCTTTGAATTTTCGAACAGCTTGTGTGGTTGGTGAATATCAACTGCCAACAGCGAATATGTAGGTGTACCCGCTGTTCATTGTTGATTGAGCAGGTGCATTGTTGTCAATACAACACAATGGAAGGTTTTTGAAGCGAGACCTGCCAGAGATATGGCCGTATCCGATCTCCATGAAGGCGCAATACTATCAAACATTTAGAAGCAGGTCGAAGGAGTTCATCAAATGCCGGAGGTGGATGGGAGTGGCCTCGATTGTGAGAGGGTCTACAAGGAGTTAACAGGGTGGCCGCGAAATAATGGTCGGCGCGAGGAGACAAAGGACTCGTCTGAATAGATGGATGGATGGATGGCAAACGCAACCCCCACTCCTCACCCCATGAACCTTCTCCTTTGAGAGGAACGCAGAGCGCAAGGCGACGTACAGCTCTTTTCTCCTCTAGAGAAATTATTGTCGCAGTGAAAACTCCATTATATGCGACAATGGTTGGTACCGAGAGGCCGCTGAATTATTAAAAGGCTGCAATTCCAAGGCTTTGGTTCCAGTAGTAGCTGCTTTTGAACTTATAGGCCGTGCTGCCGTGCGTGGTGGATGACTATGTTTCTGATTGTGTTGAACATTAGCTAATCTAACTAGGTGCTTTTCAAAAATGTGTGAAAATTTTTCAAGTCTTTGAATTTGATTTCACCACACATACATTATTGAATGTCGACTTGAGCTGGAAAGCCAAAACTCATAATTTAAACCGAAAACACAAATTAGATAAAAATTCCATGTTGAAGAAATATTTTATTTTAAATATACTATTTATATTAATGATTAATCGCTACTAGTTACAAATGCATTGAGCACCGATGAGAACTGAACGGTTTTAACTGATTATTGAGGGTATATCCAATCAATTATACATGTTCCTTTAGGTGACTGTATTCACCTTCATCATTATTTTGTTGGTTTAATTAAGGTATTGAAACTCTTCGACCTTGGCAATGTCATAAATGTATCCAATAGAACTATTTAAATATTTAATTATTCTAGTCTGACTTTAGAATGATAGTCAGGTATTCTGGTAGGATGGAGCAGATCATTGTAGGCTATATCCTTTGCAGTGCTACGGTAGATACTGGAAATAACTGTGCAGACATGTGGTATTTCATCAAACCGGATTCAACAACAGGATATCAAGCTTCTGGTCTCATCAAGCTTGCTTTGTGGACTAATTCATGAAGCGACTAGCGCTAATTGTGGAACTGTCTCCCTATTGGCAAAGGAGCGTAAGCCATTGTATCTAGATTAGGGTGGATGTCACCGGCCAGGCCAGAGGCGAGCGACCCTCTTCCTCATCAATAGTTCCAACTTGTGTCTAAGCGGTACCTGTCAAGTCTGGCTAATTATGTGTAAACCGAGCCATCCTCCTCCTCCTCCTCCTCCCCCTCCTCCTCTATCCTCCTCCTCCTCCTCCTTCACCACACCTTTGACCCCTTTTCCCTTGCTCCACCATAAATAGACAGCTCATACCAAGAAGTGCAATGACAGAACCTACAGTTAGTATCTTAAGGGTCGGGTGTAGAGACGCCATGATGGATTTTTATCCCCATAAGCGCGATGTTAAACTTGAACCCATATAACTCCTTCAATTTTTATAGGAAGGTTACAGTCAATACCTCATTTTGAAGGTCTATTCGTCCTCTATATCCAATTCATGGATTACAAAATGCATAACTCTAATCATTTAAAAAAGAATTAATTATAATAAAGACATAAACTTCTTTTTATTTAAATTTTAGGATGAAGATATCCAAAAAATAATTACATGGAAAGATCCGCCCAGCTTTTCTCTAATACAGTGATTTTTTTTAATATTTGTTCATAATTTTTTTTTCTAATGAATGTCATTGAAACTTGTCTTAGAGACAAACCATCAATTTTCAGTTCACTTTTTTTAACTATAACAAGACGACTAAAGCAGTTCTGAGAGCAGCACTGAAACTGTATGCATTCACTATCACCAGTAGGTTTTAAACTAATTTAAAAGGCTTCGTTCTCTTAAGCCTCCTGATAATGTCTCGATTTTGGAGTAGTAGGCCTGCCTTGGGGTTGACATGATGATGGAGTCTGGACTCATGGCGCATAGCAAATCGTCTTATCTCACTAGACACAAACGGTATACGTAGATCTCTGTGCAAATCACTGTTTCTAATGTACCAAGGAGTGTTAACCATATTCCTCAATACTTTATTTTGAAATTCATGTATCAAATTAACATTACTCTTACAGGCACAACCCCAGAGCTGAATCCCATATACCTAAATTGGTTTTAATATCTGGTTGTATAGAATTATCTTGTTCTTTAGAGATAAACTGGATTGACAACCAAGCAACCAATACATTTGTCCATATTTAATATCAAGCTGTTTCCTTTTTATTTTTATATGTTCCTTCCACTTCAATTTGACATCTAATGTCATTCCTAGATATTTAGCAGTATCACATGGAATTCTATGGCCATTCAGACTGATTTCTATTACTTGTTTGTTGGTGAAGTTTATTATTGATGATTTTGATTCATTTAGCTTTATCTTCCATTTCTTAGTCCATTGGCATAGTCGATCTGCAGCTACTTGGAGAGTGGTGGATGTTTCTTGTATAGTGGCGCCTGTAGTCAGAAGTGCAGTGTTGTCGGCAAATGTTGCAACAGTGATGCCATCACAATGTGGAATATCGCATGTGTACAAAAGGTACAAAATTGGCCCCATTACACTACCTTGAGGTACTCCTGCCCCAATATCTTTCAAGTTTGAGTAGTCATCATTCTGCTTTACTCTGAATGTTCTATTTGTTATGTAAGACAAAATCAGTTCTACATATTTTTTTGGCAAAAGTGAATCAAGTTTTTTTATCAGTCCTTCATACCAAACTTTATCAAAGGCTTGGGCTACATCAAGGAAAATAGCAGAGCAAATTCTCTTCTCCTCCAAACACTTCTCTATAATATTGATTATTCTGTGAATCTGTTCGATTGTAGAGTGCTTCCTCCTGAATCCAAACTGATGGTATGAGGTCTCTCTCCTCAAGTATTGGAAGTAATCATTTGAGAAAGTTTTTCAAACAACTTTGAAATGACAGGTAGTAATGATATTGGCCTATAGGATTTGAGTTCATGTGGTGATTTTCCTGGTTTTTGTAACATTATTATTTCAGCAACTTTCCATGAATAAGGGACATGCTTTAATCTAAATGCTGCATAAGTGAGCAGAGTTATTGCTTTTCTTGGCTTTTCTTCTTCTAACTGCTGTTTGCTTCTTAATTGAACATTCAGGTCAATTTCATCATCTAAAAACAACTGAAAGCTAAGCCAATCTGTAGTTCTATTGACAAGTGTGGGCTTAGCTTGTCTTTTTATCATTCTCTCGCTGAGCAAGAGAACCATAGCAGAATGATCTGAACTTAAGACGAAATTTTCCTCAATATGAGTAAAATTGGTAGATATCCTCTTTGATATGAAAAAATCTAGGAGGTCAGGGATTTTATTTGTGTCTGTTGGCCAATAAGTCGGACTCATTGAAGAATGAAAAATGCACCCTAATTCATTGATAGCATCTATAATTCTCTTCCTTTTGTGGATGACAATCGGGAACCCTAGTCAATATGCTTAGCATTAAAATCTCCACCTAGAATGAATCTATCACCCAAGTGCTCTAATATCATTTTATATTGATTCTTTTTCAAATTGTATCTAGGAGGACAGTAGATTGCTCCAACTCTAAGATTTTGTGCGAGTGTTTCAATTCCTATTTCTGTGACCTGTGCTTCTGGCAATTTTAGATTGTAGATTCATAATGATTTATGTTGTCTTTAACTATTATTGCACTGCCCCCATGAGCTTTATTATCCGGGTGTATTGTTTGATATATTCTATAGCCTTTTATTTTCAAACATGAATGAGTTGTTGAGTGAGTCTCTGACACTAAGCATACGTCAACTTTATTTGTTTCTAAAAATATTTCTAATTCAAGTTTTCTATTTATAATTCCGTTAGCATTCCAAGTTACTATTCTAAGTTCCCTCTGATTTATCTCCTTATTTGAGATTTGTTTGACAAAGTACTTCTAGATTCTGAAGTTTCTAACCTTTTAGAGAAATTATCCAACTTCTTCAATATCTCGTGCAACATAAATGTAATATTTGACTCATTCATACTATTTGGCTTGAGTATTTTCATCTGTTCGTTTATTACTACTTGTTTTGGTTACTTGTGCATACAATACATTGTTCACTACTTGTGTTGACTCTAGTTGGAACACTTTTTGTTCTATCTTTATACAAATTATCCCTTCTTTTTTGAAGTTCTTTAGCTACTAAACAGCCACGATAGTTTGCGGGGTGAGCTTCACCACAGTTGTAGCACTTAGGGGGAGTACTCTTATCCTTACTACAATCTTTGGTTAGGTGTTTTCCGGCACACTTGACGCATACAGCTTCATGTTGACAAAAATTAAGAGTATGAAAAAATTGCTGACATTTCCGACATTGGGGGATGATTTTGTTACTTCGGAGAGCCTCTATTTTAACTTTCATGTAGCATATGTGCTGAATATTATATATTTTTTAATGTCCTCTGTGTTCTCAAACGTAAGCATGAAGTGTGGAAGGTGAATTATGTTATCTCTACCATCGACTTTATTTTTATTTATTTTATTAACTACATCTATAATTTTGAACCCCTTATCCAAGAGATCAGTTTTGACTTCTTCTGGACCACAATCTACCTTATCAGTATTTATTACTTTGGTGACTTCTCTGTATTCCTGATCAGTTTCTACATTTATTTTCAGCTGTTTGTTGTTCATTATTGATGCTCTATACTTCAAATTGGCCTGTAGCATGATCTCCTTCACTTTATTGTAATCATCTACATCACTCAGAATGATAGGTGGTGGTTTAAGATTCTTGACTATTTGCTTATTTGATGATTGGTTATCTCCTACCTTGTTTGACGATTTGCCTGTAGTTTCTGTCGGAGATGGCACTGTTGGGGATTGGCTTGCCTTTCTCTTGTTAGGTCTTTTATTCTTCTTGAGGATCCATTCAGTTTCCTCCCTCAGCTCGTCTTCTTTTGTTTCGTATCCTCCTGTCGCTGATGCTGTTGCTGCTGGCTCGGTGGACACATTACTGCGGTTTTTCTCAACATTTGTTTTTTCTGTCGTTGCTTTAGTTTCTAAAGCAAGAAGTCGTTCCTGTAATTGTTCTAATTGATTTTTCAATCCGGCATTATTTTTAACTGCATTTTCAAATTTTGTTGCTAAGCACTTCCATGCTTTGGCTAGGAATTTTTCTGTCTCTGATTTAAGTAGTTCAGTCTTTACTTCATACGTCACGATCTCTCCGTTTTCCTCTATCGGTATTTTTTACGATTTTTCACTATCTGCCATACTGCACTTCTTCAATAAATGGATAATGTTTGCTCAGCACTTCCCGAAATGGAGTTTAGCCTGCACTGGCATTGTTGTTGAAACACGCGCGTACACGCACACACACTCACGAGCACTATAGGCACAGCCTATTTTAACTGACTCAACAGTTCTACAATCTAATTTTGAAGATAATTTCATGAGCACTAAAAAACACGACCGTTCACCTCGGCTACTGAAAGCTGACTATGTTCATAAATGAGGTTTTTGAATGGTTTCTCCCAAAGCAATGTTTTGCAATTCGGTTGCTGTTCATATTACTAGAATATCAACATTTCTAGAGACAGTACCTTCACAAAAGACTCAGGCACGCACAAAAGCCAACACGCGCAGGAGAACAGGTCGCTGAATTTCGACTGGAATTTTGACACCTTTCACCCCCCCATCCTCCAAAAACCCGACGCTCATAAGGGTGTAACTTTTTACCAAACAATAAAGGGGTTGTATAGAACATGTTGGCGTAGGAATCGTCCTTTCTCTTTGGATGTTAGGGTTTGAGTCTAATTGCACCGTACTATAGCTGTTATTATAAGAATTGTAGAGCTCAGAAAACCCTACAAAATTGGTTATATGCATTTTTCTCAAAAAACTAAAGGTTTTCGAGATTCAGCGCGGAGAGGGGGGAGCGCGCACTTCATCAAGGGGTAATGCCATAACATACGAAGTAGAATATTCAATTCGCTGTGGAAGATTGTTTTAGTAACCAAATTCCATCAAGGTAGCATTCCTAAGCAACGGCTTGGGCTGTGCATCTCTAGCTGCAGGGCTGCAGCTGTGCGTCTCTAGCTGCGCAGTTCTGGCAGTTTAAAGCAGTCGTCATCTATCATCCATTCCATTACCCACGCACAAGCCTAAGAGCTCATGTGGGCTTCACCCTCATAAACAAAACAAAACTCTAATATTCCAGTTGTAAGTGAAATATGTGTTCTCAAATTAATGTGCACAGATTTCACATACGGTACATCAGTTTAAATCGTTTGAATATTATATAAATCTCATTCTAAATTCTCAAAGACTTTTTTTTAGCTACAATGTTCCTTCCATGTCGCCTATGTTTCCTGTAGTTACATAACATTCACGAAGAAATAAGCAAGAGATGGTAACAAATAAACAAATAAAGCAAATTATTGAAAGAACAATGAACAACGAAAATAATGTATCGAAAATACGAGTAAGTTACATGATAGGAAACTTGATTTTACAATCTTCTCATATTCTTCCAATAATTGATTGATTTTTTTTTATTTGATCCTTGTTTATTATTAGACTGAAGAGCTCACATTAATGCAATAGTTCAATAATATTGTTATCTTGAATAATTTTCAAAAAAGTGAATAATCTGCTAGATGAATTACGAAATACTAGTACATCCAGACATCGAATTACAGTAATACAGTATAATTCATGAGGTGGTTGCTATGAGGTTTTGGTGGCCCGGATTTCATATGCTGGTTTGCTGGTTTGTATTGCGATATGAATTGAAAGGGATGCATTCGTGAAAACTAGCACATTTTGGCTACATTGATGAGTCCTTTAAAAATCAATTAGTAATGGGTGAGGCAAACTTGTTTTGGAGAAGAGGACTACACTTTTTGGGATAGACCCGATTTTTATTGTTCAACTTCTGTTACCATTTCGCTCTCCTACTATCCTGAATGAACGCTCTCACTCTCAAATAGAATACAAAATAGAATACAACGCTCAAAAATAGAATACAGGGTCAGTAAAAAAGAGGAATACAATAGAATATAGAGTCATATAGAATACTACCTTATTGAGTTGAATGCTTATTAGGCCTACCGGTGATCTCCGAAGTACTTTTATTGGGTTCTTGTGAATTTTAGAAATACTGTAATTGAGTAATGAAGCCTGTGCTAGTTCCTTGATGCAAGTAATTTCCTTGATGAGCTGAGGAACTGGTAGATGTTTGTGCTTCATGTAGTAAGGCTAATTTATCGTGTGTGTAATATTCTCGAATAAATAAACATCTAGTTGAACTTGATTCAAATGATGAAAATGATTGAGATGAAAGAATCATTAGACATTTCAGTACACAAACTACTGGATCATTATAATAATAATTAATTCGAATCTCCATTACATTGTTCAATATTTGCAGTTGCAGAGGTCCTTTTTCTATTTATATATAGTAATGGAGATTCTCATTAGGCTAATCATTATAAAAATGATTTGGTGGATAGAATTTAGTTATTGTTTTTTCTACAGTAACAAACAACTAACTATTCCTCTTCAACAATATTATCAACTAAAATCTTCCTCCAAACTACTCTACCTCGGTATTCCATATTCTCTTATTGTTAAGATTCATTTAAAACCTCAACTGTTTACAAAGAAGAGAAAAATAGCCGTAACCGATTTCGGAGCATAATTCGAATTGCGAAAAAGAGCCTCGGATTGTGTTCCGGACGAGAAAAATCCAAGTTGAACTTGGAGGTCGACTGGTGTGCTCCATTTGCAAGTAGCCATTTGTATGTTAATAGGGAGTGGGAAAAAGGATTTCCAACGGCTAATTGTGAAATATGCCCCGAGGAATAACAGAAGGACCCTGACGATAAATTTTCGCTCTCAACCTTAAAGTCGGACGTTTTAATTTCGCCTAACAGTTCTACAACTTTGAATTTAATTATCCAGTGGACAATTTGTTATGAAATAGCAAATCTGCGAGAATGAGGTTATTCTGTGAGAAAAATTTGTCCATTATGAAAAATTCAGTTCTGAGTCACTGAGTGGGGACATTTATAGATCAGAATGCAACTTTAAGTTTACATGCAATTTTTGACCAGTATATACCTTCAATATAAGTTAATACGTGGGGTGCTAATAGCACCTCAAAATACTTAATATTGTATTTGACTTATTGATAAGGCTTAATAGCGAGAACCGTTTTCAGTGGAATTCATGAAGTTTGTATTCATATTATTATGGGGCTAAAGACAAACTATTTTCAATTTCATGGGTTATTTAATTTTTTCAATGACCTCTTGTAGAGTAGAAACGGAGTGATCGACTGTGTTCTCGATTGGCAACGAATGAAATATACAGTGGCTGTGAATTGGGACTGTGAAATAGCTCTACTACCATGTTTGAGTTTAAATTACAAATTTCTTATTGTTTTCATTGATTTTTCCCAGTTAATTTCACATAGGAATAAATATTATTAGTACCACTGGCGTCTCGTGCCCACGAAACAGGTGAAGTGCTCGTATCTGAATGGAGCATTGAAAATTTTATAAAATTACTGTTTTTTGAAACCGCACAAACCTCTTGCCGTGACCAGCTGGTTCCAGCTAGGTGCCAAGAAATTTCGGTCCAAAAGTACTTAGCTCTGTTTGCCGACTAGCCAGCAGTGAGGTGACAGAGAGCAGCAACTCGATTACTGTCGGTCTGCCAGTCGGTTGGTTTGGTTTGGTGTGGGACATTGGCCACCTGTTTGTCATCCCGACATCATTATACACGCACGTTGACTGATGCAAAACATTTGCACAAACCACTAACTAACCCCTGCATCTATCCGCCAGTCATTGAGCGTTGGTATCCGACGATTGCGCTAGTTTCGGTCACTATAGCTTCTTAGATACTGTAAAGGTCTGCCTTGATCTTTACTTGAAATATAATGATTTTACTACTCACAGTTTTCCGATGTTTTTAGATAACTTTTCCTCACTGTTGCCCCGTGCACGGGTATCCCACGTTCAAGTTGTCCCGGCGACGAAAATCACTATCACTTTTCGATTTCAAAAGGTATCTTTCAATACTGAAGGATTCATTTAATTAATCACAGCCCAACATTTAAATAAAACAATTAACATTCATGATAATAGAAGGAATAGGAACTTTCACGTTAATTCAATATTTCATGGATAATGCCACTTGTTTTTGGTAAGGCAAAAAGGGGAATTTTGTCTCCTTCTCGGAAGTGAGATGAAGAAGAGGGTAGTGGCGTAATTGCCACCCTCAAAAAACAAACCATAGCAATTTGAATTTATTAAAAATTACTGAAATAATTCATTGGCTCAAGATTGCATATTTAATTTTATAAAAATGAATCACAAACAATCAGAAAAAGAAAACAATTTATAATAATTTAATTCAATTAATAAGCCTGCCGGTTTTGGCATTCAATTCTTATCAGTAGTTTATCTGTCAGCTGAGATGACAGCTTCCACCGCCAAAAATAATAACAATTACCTGAGAGTAGGTTATGTTCTACTACGAATTAATTAATGATTTATAGTTAAATAGAATAAAAACTGTTTCTGGTGAGTACCATTTTGACAATATTTTTTAATTTCCATGGAAATTTGGGATTGTTTTGTTACAATACTCACGCCACTCAAACTACACGCATACGAACAAAACTAGTTGATCTGGATTTTTAGACTATGAAGACTATAGGCACAGATCCTGAGGAATCAGCTCTAATCTAAATCTTAAGTAGCTCTAATCTAAATCTTAAGTAGCTCGAATCTAAAGGATTTAGCTCCTCTGCGGTATATGCTAATCACATTGATTATTTAAAACAATAAAAATCACTTGAAAATGGAAATAAACTTACTTAATAGTAGTTACTATAGTTTCGACCTGTTGTGTGGCCATCTTCAGACTTGATTTGAGTGTTCCTGTATGCATGGATCCATGATTTCCTCTTGGCGTGATTATGGTGTTGTGTATCCATTCTTTTTTCCACTTTAAAATTTAAAACTCAATAAAAATCACTTGAAAATGGAAATAAACTTACTTAATAGTAAGTTGAATGGAATAGTAATAGTAATAGTTGAAAAAGAATGGATACACAATACCATAATCACGCCAAGAGGAAATCATGGATCCATGCATACAGGAACACTCAAATCAAGTCTGAAGATGGCCACACAACAGGTCAAAACTATAGTAACTACTATTAAGTAAGTTTATTTCCATTTTCAAGTGATTTTTATTGTTTTAAATAATCAATGTGATTAGCATATACTGAGGAGCTAAATCCTTTAGATTCGAGCTACTTAAGATTTAGATTAGAGCTAATTCCTCAGGATCTGTGCCTATAGTCTTCATAGTCTAAAAATCAGATCAACTAGTTTGTTCCATCCATGCATACAGGAACACTCAAATCAAGTCTGAAGATGGCCACACAACAGGTCGAAATTATAGTAACTACTATTAAGTAAGTTTATTTCCATTTTCGAGTGACTTTTATTGAGTTTTAAATTTTAAAGTGGAAAAAGAATGGATACACAACACCATAATCACATTGATTATATTAATAGTATCTATTATCTTGGTTCAATTTTAATGTAATAACTATAATAATGATTATTATTCAATCATGGAGAACATATTTATCTCATAATCTTGATCTTGAAGGAGACATTTTTCTTCAACATGTATTAAAATAATTTTTTTGTCCGTTCAAAACATAATTTCGAATTTAATGGTTTATGGTGTTTTTTAATTAATTTTAGACACCATTATCACGTATATTCAATAATAAGAGACAGTCGATCGACGGGTAAGAGAGAGGTTCTATGTTCATCATTTCAAATATGACCATCCTTTTCGCTCCACTCTGTATTTGATAATCTGAAGCTTGAACCCAATTTACTTTTCCCACAACTGCGCGTAATGCAAGTCTTTCCATATATGAAATTTATCATGGTGAAATTGCTTATTTTGGAAGAGAATTCACTTCACGCAGCGCAAGCGCAGTACGTTTACGTATTTACTATTTAGGCAACAAAAATGTTTTAATTCGATGGTAGCCTAATGCTCGAAAAATAATAACGCTTGTGCGATAGACCTACCGTAACTACTGTTTTATTCAAGTGAAAGTCGCGCTTCACTCTCTTAGCTTTTCACTGTATAGCTTGTCAATGGAAGTGGGGTTTGTGAATATCATGATTAGGTCTAAAATCAGAAAATTTTATATGATTCAAGATTCTGAAGTTCTTCTTTATCAAGCACAGTACAAGTTTTTGACCCCATTTCTTTGTTGTAACATGTGACAGACCGTTCGCCACAACATTTAGAGGGACACTGTTGAAACTACATTTTAGCGGATTCTAGCGGTGCTTTCCGGAACTAAGTCGCAGCCCTTCTAGAAGTAGTACTGTATAAGGATTTCCTTAAACCAACATAATTATTATTGAAATTTCAACACATTTGTTGAAATTACTTTTTTGTAACCATTTTTATGTAACCAACATGTCAAATTATTGTTAATTCGATATCTCACCTAAAAGCAAACCGTTGAAAATGGAGAACTGTTTCCTAATAATATTAAAAAAATCTACAGGAGGTGTAATTTGCATCCAATGCTTCAATCCATTGCTATAAGTGTAGAGTTAATTATAGACTATTTATGACTGAATGAGCTATCCTTCTAGCCTACCATCCAATTGCATACTGAAAAATATTAAACACGAATGTGAAACTTTTAATCTACATTTCACCACATCAATAATTGCAACCAATTTTCTATTGAGAGAGCAGGAAAACAATAATTAGGCAGAGGCTAATTATTTTTATGACCATTCTTGTAGCAGTCAAATACTTACCAATATCGCTGAGGTGTTAAGCTTTTCAACCCAACAAAGCCAATATAATTAATAGACTAATATCTGGTACCGAGCTTCGCTCTGAAGCTGCGGCCGAACCGTTGAATTACATAAATTATTTTTGAATTAAATAAATATGTTATTGTAAAAAATCAAGTAACCTCCGGCCTTGTGAAGAATAAATTCAAGATTGATATGATCACCTCTCACAAGTTTTTGACAGACATGAACATGTGTTATAGACTTGAATTTAACTCCATTCACTCCAGCTGGATAGCGTTGGTCAGCTAACGATAACAGTCATTATACGCAGTACTTGGAATTATGCCTGAATAAGGAATATTTTATTCTTAAATTAATCCTGCCAGAGAGTTTGCTGGGACATGAGACCTGCTGCAATCTTATTTTTCCATCACGGTTATATTACACTTCAAATTTCAAGAAAATCGTTAGAGCCGTTTTCTAGATCCGTGGTTCCACATACAAACATATAAACATACATACATACATACAGAAATTACTCGCTTAATATGATAGGATAGTGTAGGATGGTTATATCAGTTGATCAATCATTACATATGGATTGATAATAACATGTGTAATAAACAACTTTTGAATAATGAATATATAACAAGTTAGTTTTTTAGAATAAACTCAATGTGAAAGGTTCAAATGAATATAAAGTTGTTACATAGAATGTTATGTTATTTATAGTGAGAAATAGAAATATCCTAAAAATTGGGGGCTCGTCCGAACAAGAAGATCAAAAGGAATGAAGGAATAAAATTCAATAGAAGAATTTATTGACAGTGTTGAAGATTTGAAGTTTTGCGAAAAGTAATGGAATATTTGTTTTGTGGAAAACAGTTTGGTGAGTAAACAAAAATGAGTTACTTATCGAAGGCCAATAAGGCAGATTTGATAACGATAGTAGAGGAACTAGGAATTGATGTTCCATCAAATCCGAGAGTGATACAGTTGACTAAACTGATTCTCAAATCTCCGGATTACGACAAAGAGTCTATCAAAGGGATATTAGAAAGATTGGGAAGGAAAAAAGAGTATGAAAGATTGGAGAAGGAAAAAGAGTATCAAAGAATATTAAAGGAAAGAGAGTATGAATGAATAGAAAAGGAAAGAGAGTATGAAAGAATAGGAAAGGAGAGAGAGTATGAAAGAATAGAAAAGGAAAGAGAGTATGGGTTAGAGAAACAAGAAATTGAAATATTGGAAAAGGAAAAAGAGAGAGAGAGTTTGAGTTGAAGAAACTGGAAATTGAAGCCAAAATTAATAGTAACAATATAATGTCTTTCAAAACGACGAAAGAAGAGATCTGATGAAACTGATGATACGTTACGATTCAAGTGTAGATATTAGCGTGTACCTATCAACGTTTGAGAAACAAATCAGTAGAGTGAATGTACCTAAGGAAAAATGGGTTTCGTATCTACTTGGTTCACTACCTCTAGAAATTGGAAATCTAATCACCCGAGAAACTGATGATTTAGCCGATAATTACGACCACATCAAGATGATGTTATTAAAAAGATTCAAACTGAGCCCAGATCATTTTCGACAAACATTTTGCTCACTCCGGAAAGAAGAATCAGCTACGTGGAAAGATTATGCTTTGAATTTGAATGATTTGTTGAATGAGTGGATTCGAGGATTGGATGAATTGAATTATGAGGATCTCAAAGAGCTTATGGTGGTTGATCAAGTGAAAAGAAGGTTACCATCAGAGTTAAAAGAACATTTCATTGATGATCTCCCGAAACTCAAGAAAGTTGATGAGTTTGTAAACAAACTAGATGAATACGAAGCAGGCGTCACCTGAAGAATGATACCAAAAAAGACAAATTTAACAACCCGGACAAGAAAATTTATGTAAAGCACTCAGACGATTCTAGAAAAAATATCAGTTTAATAATATCAAGTGTTATACCTATAATGAATTTGGCCATAAATCCCAGGACTGTGAACAAAGCGTTATTAAATGCTTTAGATGTCACGGTCATGGTCACACAGCAAATAATTGTACAATTGAAGAAGGTACAATGAAAAAGGTCAATACAATACGTGTTACCAAATCAAAGAACGAGGAAGAGTGTATGATTAAGACCAACGGACATGCGATTAGGGATCGTATGGAAATGGAGGTTTTGATAAACGATATAAAGTTCATATCTACTATAGATACAGGGAGTGAAGTAACTTTAATGCAAGAGTTGGCTATTGCTCGCCTATAGGAATACCAATTCACTCAATTTCAAAATCAGACGTTGTGTTGAAAGGATTTCATGGAAGATGTGAAAGAGTTCTAGGATGCCTTCAGTTATCAATTGATATTGACGGTGCTAGTTATTTATCAAATGTTTTAGTTGCTCCTGACTATTTATTGGAGTATAGTATTGTTGTGGGCAAAGATATTATTTCTCAAGCAGACTTGAAAATTGAGGAAGAAGTTTATTTTATAAAAAAGCCACAAATTTTTCGAGAATTCTAAATAAAAGCAATAGAGAATTCGCAACCAAGTCTTGATCATATCAGAGATTGTAGTCCGCGTGGAAAATCTGAAGAATGTGTTGGAAACTATGTACCAGAAAAGGTACTATGTACCACCTAAGCTCGGTGACATGGAGCTGGAGGAAAAGGTCAGTGACGATGAATCAGCTGCTTTGGAGTCCGATTTTGTACTGCCAGAAGAATTCCAAAGGCCTCTAGACAAGCAGAAGGACGACGAAGTACTTGTGTGTCCTGAGTGTGCAAAAGTCAAAATCTACAGAGCCTACGGCACGCCCAAACAGTATCACAGGCATATGGCGGATTTGCATAGGATAGACAGAAGAGGACGACCGTTTCCACTCACTGAGGAGCAAGCGGAAGTCAAAAATGAGGAGGATGAGAGGAGAAGAAGAGGGGAAGGAGAAAAAGAAGAAGGAAACATTATCCTTGTGCCCAGCGTACGGGTGATCAAATCTGATGAACATACATCTGACTGACGATGTGGAACGTGTCGGGGGACGATCAGTTATTTGTTAATTATTTTTGTTAAGTTTGTGTTATTCGGCTTGAGGCCAAGCCTCTCTTTTCAGGATGGCCGAGATGTAGGATGGTTATATCAGTTGATCAATCATTACATATGGATTGATAATAACATGTGTAATAAACAACTTTTGAATGATAAATAAGTTAGTTTTTTAGAATAAACTCAATGTGAAAGGTTCAAATAAATATAGAGTTGTAACAAAAAATGTTATGTTATTTATAGTAAGAAATAGAAATCTCCTATAATAGTAGTTTATGCAACGGTTGTATAATGAGAACCTTTAATGCACGAGTGAGATCTAAGTTAGAGCACGAGCAGCGAGCTAAGCGAGCGTAGCAAGTGCTCTAAATATCTCATCAAGTGCGTTGAAGGCTGAATACAACCGTTGCATACACTATTTTATCTACAGGGTGTTCCAAAAATAAGACACTTTTGATGAAACAATCTACAAGATTTGTATTTGTGAGTAGTCTACCTCAGGTCTTATCACAGAAGTAAATGTGCATATAAAACAAGCATGGAAGTTAGTAGTTAGGGGAACACCTGCTTACTATTATTCAGAATGTTCCAAGAAGTAAAGTGTTCAAATTTTTGTCAAAATTCATTGTTACTAAAAATGCTTTAATTTTATTATGTATAATCATGTTTGTTGCAATTAAATATCAACAAGCTTTAAAAACTCAAATTTTTCAATCATTTAATTGATTGCCACTTTGCTACATTCATATTTTTAAAGTCCTTTCTGTTTTTTTTTTCATGTCAGGTGACCATACTCAACAAAGCTTTGAGAATCAATTGTACTAGACTAGAGGTTTAGCTTATAATGTTTTAAGACTCCCTAGATCATATTCAACTTGTTTCAAAGAATAAAGAATTATTTGATTTGATTATTTGAAACACCATGTTTCTATTTACTACCTTATTATTTAATAATTTCACTTACAATTTATTAATTAAAAATTGAAATAAGTTATTGCACAGTAATACATTAACATGAGGATCAATAGCAATATTATTTCTGATATTTAGACTTCAATTTTAATTATTGGAGGAATCAAAAATAGTAAGTTAGGCCTTACAAGTTCAACATCAAACTAAATTTAGAATAGCCTATTACACTTCATAGTAGTTGAAGAATGAAAAATGATTTGCAAACAGTTGTAACAGTATTAAGCAAATTAATTTTTTTTAAATTTTCTTCAATAATCAACACATTTAACAAATTTTTGTTTCAAAATTCAACTGCTGAATGAACAATACTACGGAATTTGAAAAGCAATAGCTCCAAAACGTAGAGAAGATTATTGATTGAGGTGTAAAACTTGTCAAAAAAATGGTTTGTGCTCGATCCAGGTACCCTCGGTTTTATAGTCAGCATCTTTACCTTGTCTCCAAGTGGGCTCTTTTTCAAGAGGTGATAAAAATTGAATTCTGAACTCACTCACATCTAGTTATTGATTCAAATCTACAGTACGGTTTTCTAAGTCACAGTCTAAAAGCAGTATTCAATGAAGAGAATCTTATTTATTCTTTACGCAATAATGGATGGAATTATTATTCTGCAAAATCGAAAATTAACTCAAATTTGGGCATGGAGGTGAATGAATCAGGCTACATTTGTTTTTGAACTTAAACTATCAAATGAAGCTTTTAGATTATTCAAATCATTCCCATTATTTTCATAACTCAACAAACTTGTCTGCATTTTTAATGGTACAGAAAATGTTTTCAACTAGACAAGTAACATTGGTTTTGTAACTAACAATTTAAAACAAGAAGTTGATGAAGAAACATAGAATTATTCTTAATAAACATTCGTTCCCAATCTTACAGTCTAGTATTTGTTCACAGTCTAGTATTAAGTTATAGCCCACCCTAGGCCTCTATTCATAACTTATGCTACAATTTAGTTGTTTTTACATCCAAAATAGACTAATCATCTTTAAAATCTAGGCCCAAGTTACCAATAGAAACGTTCTATATACCGTATATAGCTAATGAGGCAAAAGCTGTAAACCAAGTTATTTGCCTTCTGGAGTTGGGAAGAATTTCCTTCCTAATGTCATCCTTCAAGTTATTAACCAAGTTGAGATACTATGATTTTCAAGATATATTAAACTATCTAAACTTCAGACTATTCAAATTTGTAAACTGAAATATTTATGAACAAATACCGGTAAGTTGAAGTATTATCACTTGTTGCAGTTTTTAGGTTAGAAGATTAGACCGCTGTGTCGGTTGTTTATCAGCCCGTTGTGAAATGGAACACGGAATGAATTCTGGAACAGAGACAAAAAGTGACAACTGTATCGTAATGAGAGTTTTTCGATACAGTCCTGAAATTCCGTTTTGAAATGATAGCCATTTTGATTCAGATTGTAAAACTGAAACAGGAACTTTTCAATACACCTGTAGATAAGGTATATTAATATACTATCTCAAAATTAAGTTGGAGCTATAATTACTCGTGGAAATTAAGACTGGAAAAAATTGACAAACAAGACATACTCAAAACAAATTAAAACTTATATGAACAGATATTGATTTAAACATAATTTGATATCATTTCTCACCAAATAAGGTTGATTATGATCATGGTCTTCTCACAGACCATGAAGCACTTTGCTCTATGTCCACACATTGGCTTCCTGTTGTGGAAGTTTTGCTAGTCATTCTCCTCTTCACGTATGGTCAATTGGTCATATCCTAAGAATGCTTCTAAAAAGGTTTCAAGCGGTGCTTGGTGGTCAAACTTTTGGAATATTGTCGATAGATTCCACTGGCGGCTCGTCAGGTGAAGTGCCCGTATCTTAAACTGAACAACACTTCACATTTTCTCAGCATGAGCTGCCAGTGGTAGATCCACGGGACTTTCGTGTCCACGTTGTATATTGGAGTAGCTGTTGAAAACAGAATCCAATTTTACTTCTTATTACTTTTTTCTCCAATGTCTCCTGCTCTTTGTAATCCTCTAGTATTCCCTTCCTTTTTCATCTTTCTCACTCTCTATTTCTATAGTATTCTCATTCTCTTGCATTCTTTTATCCCTGGTATGAATGCTAATAATGGACTAAACCATGTTTGAAATTTGATTTCAAATTTATGAACAACGAAATAAATCAATTACAAAGGGTTTTTCGAGGAAATGATCACTTTTATGTCTTACTTTGTCAAACAGAAGTTAGTTCATCATTGAGAATAGAAATATGTCTCAGAATTTAACATTTGTTGAACTCATCAATAATATGAGAAATGATTTCATACTTATCAATCTATGAGTTTAAACACCAAATTCAGAAAGGGTACGATTTTTCGTTAGATAATAAATCTAGGACGCATGATGATTTCTAGAAAACTCTGTTAAATCAATATCTCTATACAGAAGAATTCAGATCATCCGAGCTGAACGGGACCGGGACCAGCTAGGATAATAAAAACCTCGGTTATCACGGAGGTGGAGTAAAAAGGTTTGAATTAATAATAGATCGTATTCAATCTGAATAGTACCAATTATTGATACAGTGAGAGTAATTTGTGGTGGAATTAAATTATATACATTATTTACAATATTATTTTCGTAGTAATTGTAATTTGTTTACAATTATTGTACTCGCAGTTCTATGTCGGGGAAATAGTCTAAATCTTGTTAAAAAAAGTTTTGTTATTTTCTCAAAAATTGGGTTGGTTAACACGGCGGCTCGGATAATCGGAACTCGGATAACCGGACTTCTACTGTAATTATTTAACAAACGAACAATAATGTTTGAGCTTTACTAATATTGTTGACATAATATATCATTATGATGCTAAACTGCAGAAAAGAAATCATTGCTGTCATGAGAACCGTTTTATCCAATAAGGCTCAATGAATTACAAAAGATATCACCGTAGTGTAGAATAGTCAGAATTCTCAAATAATGATACTACATAATATAATGTATAATATCCAACAAATTCAATGTGAAGTTGAATACAGGGAGGGAAAGTCGCGCTTATTGAATCACGACAGCTATGTGGCAAGGTAGGAACTGTTTGCAATATGAAGTTTTCTTTGAAACCGATAGATAGCATCAGCATTGGCTTCGTGAGGTAAAAACTACTCACCCAAGCATCTCTCACCATTCCATTCACACTTTCCCCACCCCACTATTCTTTTAATATAAATTATACTTCTTCTATTCTTAAAAAATCACCGTACTATGTTTGGTGATGGAATAACTTCAATAGAAGCTCAATCTTGTAGATCACTCTCTTACACTTTTTTCAAGAAGTAAAACATTTCTCTCGAACAAAAAATGGGGTTGTAAATGGTAACACGGAGAATTATTAGAATGTAATTTTCAAGAACAGTATTTCATGAACTCGTGAAAAAACAAATCTCCATCTTATGAATTACTGTATTCGTGTAAAATTGATCGAATATATAGGCCTATGATGAAATATATCTATCAGATGAGGTATCTTATAATGTGATTGTATATAATTTGGGATTCTAATTGAATTTCAATGAAGATAATCTATTAGTACCTTGAACTTTTTTGGGAGAATAATCCAACACAGCTTACAATAACTTACATACATTTGGGATCTTTTTGCTCCATCAAAGCTATTGAGGAGTGTGGAAAAATTTCAACTGTTTGGTCTATAAATTTCAATCACGAGCTTCCGTGAAGTGCTTCGAAACAAGTAGTTAGTTAATAATGCTCAAAAAAAAGAAATATGTCTTAAAGTGGATAATAAATATTACATACATCTTTCTCCATGGGTGTAGACTTTCAAAAGTAGGCTATTTCAAATCACGAATCAGGCTTCTACTCTCTTTTTCCATTCATGTGCATCATTTCTTAAAACAAGCACGACAAAGAATATATAAATTTGTTTTTCTGCACCTAAAAATTTGTACGTTATCCATCAAACAATTCTATTGTAAGGAAATGAATTGTGTGAGATACGAGTACAAAAAGAATGGTTGATGGTGACAGGGCCGGATCTACCAATTTTTCTAGGGGGGGCAAGCTCTACTTTTTGCGCCCCCTGGGGAAAGATTTATATTTTGCGCCCCCAGGGACAAGATTCACTTTTTGCGGCCTTCACCCCCCACAACATAAGACTTATCGTATACGATTGATCACAAAAATGCATATGAGACGTAAACAATACATCTATGCATGGTTGAAATAAAACTTGAGTCGAATCATATTTGAAGAGATTTTTTATTATTATATATAGACTACAATTGGATCTACATAATTAAAGACTTTCTTGAAGAAGGAGAAAACCGTCAAATTTTGTGAGATGTTTCCCCACATCGGAATTAAGAAGGAAGTTCCAGTAAACATGAGACCTAAAACTCTCTGTTACCAAGATAATGATGGCTGAAAATTTAACATTTTTCTTCTAAATTTCAATTTTATGGCGGACTAGTTCGAGTATTTGAGTGAGATGTTGGGTTTGGATGCGTTTTATACCAGAAAGCTACTGAATATTTTTTCTTTAGTATTGAATTATCTAATGTATACAATATTAGATAGTTTGAAATACAAGTATTTATACGGGGATAGTATTTGAGGTATCTTATTTGATATTTTATCCCTTTGAAATGACAAATCAAGTTTTTTTAGTATATTTCCCGATTATCTCAATAATCATCAAAGTTGAAACCTTTCTTCACTGGTTACATTAAGTTTATTGCTCATTTTACATAAGAATTGATCACTTGTGAGGCTGCCACAAATTATAAAATAGAAATTTGAAGGAAAATGTGACATCTTTCGCCATAATCATCTCGGTAACAAAGCATGTTAGGGCCCATGTTTACTGAAAATATATTTTATTTATTTTCATGTAAGAAAACCACTCAAAAAGGATTTGTGGTCCATTTCAGAAACTTCTGTTTACTCATGAATAATATAAAAAATCTGAATCGTGACTAATCCTTCAAAAGCAGTGAGCACTTGTCCATGTTTCAATATTTTTAAAACTTCCACCAGGGGCGGCTCGAGTATAAATTCCTACAAGTGAAAGTGATCATTTAGACGCCCATCTGCATGGATTGCTCTCATGGATTTTCCAATTTTAAATTGAGGAGGAAGGGTTTCGAATATACATTATAATAGGTACCGTCCCATACTCTGAGAGAGAACTGATATACTTTTTATTTTGAAGTTACTGAATTTGTTGAAATAAAGTTACTGATTTTTTTTTCTCCAATACAGTAGGGTACCTAATTACAAAGCAATGTTGGAAAACAGTTGGAAATTCAGTAATCTAGTCTTAAAAGTATGTTATGCAACAGTATTTTTTGAACTGGCTTGTGACTGCCTTGAAAGCTTAAAAACAAAACGCAACCTTTTTAAGGAAAGAAGTAGAAAAAAAATAGAGGTCAGTAATAGGAGAGCACTTGCATAGTGTTGTAGAATTTCGAAGTGTACCAAAATTGAATAAGTAACTTGATCAACAGATTAGTTACTCTGTTATTCTAATTTCTACTGATTGGAGAATGCACACTTTGGTAGCGTACTATTCCAGGACCTCCTAAATACCTAAGGTATTTAGGAGGTCCTGACTATTCATTAACTTCACTTTTAAAAAATTCTCTCCGGCAACTGGCGGTCGGAAAGAGTGCATTCCAAATGCAATTCTATGATGGCTCAAATCATATGACTTTTAATGAGCTATTCAGGGTATGAATTCAAAGGTGCCGTTTTTGAAAAACACAATTTTCGGCATATTATTCGCCATTTTCTCCGACATTTTTATTGGATTTTGTCCGTTGATGGCTCAAATTGTAGGGCATAATAAGGGTATTATACACACCAATTTTCAAAACGATTAAGTTATTGGTCGATTTGTAGTGATTTTTAAAATTTTCATCCCCTAATTTCACCCCCTTCCCTTAGACCAATTTGGCTGGTTAACGAACTTGACCGAGATATTAACACTAGTGATTTTTGTGCAAAATTTGGTCGCTCTCTGACAAGCCCTTCAGGAGTTATCGTGTTAACAAGAATCTGTTCATATATAAATATATATATATATATATATATATATATATATATATATGAATTTGAACGGACATCAGATTCGTGTTCTGGGGGCTCGGAAACGTGTAAAAAATATATCGCATCATATATTTGCGATTATCCGGTCAAGACCAATTGTGCATTTTTTTCAAATGAAATGCACTAAAAGTTAACTTCAACTTTATTTATGTTGGCAATACAATCGATATTTTTTGTATCTATCGATTTTCTCCACTAAATTATACTAAATTATTGATGTTGGTTGAACTGCCAAGACTCAAGGAGAATTCCTTTTGATTTTTGTAACGTTCTTGCATAACAATCTAACAATTCTCGAGAATTGATAGATGGTTATGATTTTTGCAAAGCCAGATTTTGTTGAGGAAGCATATTGAACTTGAATTTTTTAAGTACTCTGAATTTCATATAATGTCGTGAATGACTTGAAAGGCAACATGGCTTGAGCCAATTTATTCGTTCATACTTTAATTTCATAGCCTTCAACTTTTGGAGAAATTTTGGAAACTATAATGGATTAATTTGAAACAATATCTAATCAAGGACATGCTGCAACAAACTTAAACAGGACCAAACAATAATGTAACTACAAATACGAGTCAGGAGTCAATATAATTATTGTTTCCTAGTAAGATCTACAATATTTACTACGTTCAACAATAATTCTTCTAATTACCGAAATATTAAATTAAACTTCGATCAGAATTATAACTTCGAAACAACAATAATGTGAGCTCACAAGTGAATGAATTTTTTAAAAATTATTCCATGAATATTTGATTATCAACTCAATCCTTCTCAAAATTTTATTATTGTACAATTTTGTTTATTAATATAATATTTTTTTAAATGGCTTTGTCATAAGTCTGCGTCTATTTCAATTTGATAAACCTAAGCTTCCTTCAATTTAGTGATTTCAATTACCTTCCTTCAATTAGTTCCTTCAATTACTGTGTGATTCGCCGCCTTTTGGGATTAAGTAATTGCTTCCTTTTAAGCATTATCTGTATTGAAATAAAGGTATAGGTTACAGAAGCTACTAACTCTCATGCTTGAGGGTTGAGGGGTTTCTTCATGTCCCTATATTTCAAAGACTATATATTTCATGACGTCCCTACATCAAAGAACAGCATTATTTATTTATTCAACAATGGATACAACGGGGTTCACCCCAAAACTGTCTCCTTTACAGAATAAAATTATACAATGCAATATAATATTATAGTAAAAAATAAATTGATTAATAATTAAGATATGATGGTGATTTTTTATTAGGGAAATATGCTGCTGTAATAAACGCAGTAAGAAATTGAAATATCTTGTCTAATACTGTATGAGTTGGGAAATATATTGACAATATTCTGAAATAATTATAAAATTTACACTTTCATCAGAGATGTTGTGAAACTTATCCATAATTTAGGTAATGATGATGCTCTGAGCATTGAAACTCGAGTAAGGTATTTTGAATAAACTTTGTGGATCTGACAACATTTATTTTCACCTACCTATAATAATTATTATGAGAAACTTATCAGCCGTGAGGCTGAGGCCGCACTGCCAGTGGGTAGAGCGTGGAGCGTGGAGGGTAGTTGGTAAATCTATAGAACAAACACACCATCCACACTGATACATTGTATGAATGGTATGTGTTCAGCCGCCATCTTGAAATTCTTAAATATGGACAACATAACCTCCAAAAACAGTATGACGTCATACCATTCATACGATGTATTAGGCCCATTCTACACGGGCGTAGGAAACGCGGCAGTAACGTCGCGTCGGCAACGCGTGCTCGACAGAACACATTGTGTTAAATGGGCTTGTCTACACGAGCAAAATAATCACGCGCTTTCACAGCGTCAGCGGGCGTCAACGCGTCGCCAACGTCGAGGTCGGCGTTAGCTGGGCGTTAGCAACGCGTTGAGAACGCGTAATTATTTCGCTCGTGTAGACAAGCCCATTTAACACAATGTGTTCTATCGAGCGCGCGTTGATCAGCTGGGTTTTGTATCACTTTTTCTAGGTTAGGTTCATCAGCCATTTTGATTTCCTCTTCACGCGTTTGCTACGCCTCGTGTAGTTTGCAAAAAATTTTGACGCGTTAACGCGACGTTATCACCGCGTTTGCTACGCCCGTGTAGAATGGGCCTTACTGTGGATGGTGTGTATGTTCTATAGATTTACCAACTACCCTCCACCCTCAAGGCTCTACCCATCGGCAGTGCGGCCTCAGCCAGGCATCACCAGGCTTCAGTGTAGTCTGGTGTTAATTTTATTAAGCCTAACATTGTCAAATTATATTCAGATGTGAATAGTAGATAATATCATAGTCATAATATCAATAATTCATAGTTTAATGAATTGTAGATAATTCTTTTGATCTCAATGTGGCTTCAACAGATGAACTTATTCAAGTGAACAGAATGAGCTTTCGGGCGTTGAATGCAACAGACACAGCAGAGGCATGCCTTTGCATGTTTAGTGACCTCATAATGATTATTATGTTGGATTGAATTCAGTCATCTATTCACAAAATCAAATATAGAGCTTTGATCTGATAATAATATACTATATCAAATTCAGAATAGAATTAATTTAATTTAATTATTGGAATTTGTACTGTACTTTCTTCAATTTTTATAATTAGTGAATTTTGAATTAAGAGCACAGACATTTCAAGACTGATGTTTCTTATATTAAGTGGAATTGGAAGTAGTCAAGAAAACGACTGGATTTAAGTCATCCTTGTATTCAATAAACTTCAAATAAAAATCATTACAAAAAAAATCATTACAAATTTTCAGATTACATTATCATACTACTCTCTGCGCAGAGGTAAAAAAGATAAACGAAGATAGTGATCACTATAGAAACGAAGATCCCCTTTTTGTTTACGAAGTCAGAGTCTCTTAAAAAATCTGAATGCCGTTACCTCGGTACCATAGTTACCAGTTCGTCTCCCTGATCGCCGACCCCCCTGGAGGTAATGCCGTCGGAACTCTCGCAGCGACTCACACCCACTGTGAGCGACTTAAAAGAGTCTTCTGGTCGTTGCCCCTCAAGGAAACCATATCCTTACGGTTTATCATTTAGACGGGTAGGTAACTTCCAATATTAGATTTCGTTTGACAGCATATTTCAGTATCTTCGACCGCTGAAAGATTCCAAGTATCGAATAGAAATAGTTCACAAACTAATATTTACTTCATAGTATCAAAAAAATAGTTCAAGAAAACTCACAAACTAATATTTACTTCATAAAATCCTAATCCCCTATCTAACCATTAGTATCCAAACAACAATGATAATTCCATCACCCACTTAAAGGTAACTGTAGTTTGATTTCTTGATAAATTTTCTAAATTGAAATATAAGTAACACCAAAGTTCAATCAGGTGTACTAAAGACAGAATGTAACGTATATTGTTTACTTTAAACAGAATTGATCTACAATTTAAACAGATTTATACGGATACTAACTCTAACCAAAACATAACCTATAAGATTCACTTTCATTTAATATCAATTTGATAAAAATTTGTTACAAGTTTCTCTCTTCTCTTGGATTAATAAAATAGGCTAGAAAAACGAAAAATCTATTATCTATTAGAAGAAAACGAATTACTTCAACTGAATTAGCCTACTCAAATTCTTAGGCTTGACCTTGGAACTTCAAATCTTTTGTGAATCCAGTTAATTCCTTATTTTTGTTAATTAATTAGAAAAGTAATAATAATCACATTAGTGCAATAGATTTCAATAGAAGGTGATAATAATTCCAAATAATAAATAATTCTTACAGTTAACAAATACAAAAACTGAATTTACCTTATAAGCGGATTTTGGAGTGAATTTCACATCAATATATCAAGGATGTCACTACATTACAAGGATGGCTACATATTTACAGTTAATAGGCTTCTTTTACGTTACATATTGTTAATTAAATTCACTCATCTAGACTATTAAATCCAACAGTTACGAAAAACCATCTTGTATGAAACGATCAATCCAAGCCAAGCTTCAAAAATGTCCAGCCAACACACACCAGAAGCGAAGCGGTCTAGCTGGTTACACAATTTCTGTCACCAGAGGGCAAATAGTAAGTGAATCATAAGTACGGTTCACATTATTGGTTGAAACAACTGAGAATTTGTAATGTTAGCCAATAGTGGAAAGTATTACAATAACACATTTTCTAAACGGATATCCAAGTTCTGACGCTCGCAAATTGAAAAAATAGAAAACCGGCGACTTATTGTCGCTTTTGAGTAGCTAATCGACAAACATAGTCCAAAAATAGCTTAACAACAATAATCTTCAAAGTACGGCTTCCCGATAAATTCAACAGAGCCAACAATGCAACCATTATAATAAAGAAACTCAAAGGGAAAAAAAATAATCAGCACAACTCACCCCCTCTTTAAACGAGAGCAACGAGGAAGTAGTTAATGAAATCAAAGAAGTCAATATTAAAGGTAGAATAACGTATTCTCATTTCTTTAGATAATACAAGAGGAACAGTGATAACGGAAGCAAAGGGATCGTCACAGATCAGGGCGGCCGTCCCTAAACTATAAAGTACCTTTACTGGAACTCAAGAGACAAAACAAAATTATAAGAGGTATCAAGGTCATGTCGCGCCTCCATGATCAAGACCCGAGAGGTATACATAAGGACGTTTCTATCAAGTCCGTTACTGGAGTTATCTCAGGGGATCTAACTACCTAAATGTTAATCATTCTAAATTCATACTTCAATGTCATATTTGAAAATCATCAATCTCATATTATTGGTTACACTATTATTACTATAAAGGGTAATATGCATATATATCAGCTTACAAAATTCAATACTTAAAAAGGATGGATAAAAAAAATTTCACACAGTAACTGGTTTGAAGTATTCACCATCAAAAATTTAAATAAAATTATATCCTTCTAAAGGGAAACTTATCCTTTATATTTTTCAATCAAGAGTGATCAAAGTTAAATATCACTAACAAATACAATGGGACAATATATTTCCTAATTTCAACAAGACTAATGGTTTAACATATTATAATATTTATTGTTACTTTAAGATTTACATCTGATTTACAGTTTCCCTATTGCTAAACAACTTGAATCATCAGTTTTAAGCACGTCTATAAGTCCGAATATTATGTCTCAAACGTCTTGACACATTTCTCAAAGTTCAAGGTTACGGCATTGACTGAATATTAGGTCTACACATTGCAATGTTATACGATTATTCCATAGGGATATCTAATGACTTAAGAAGAATACTTTTATGATACGCTGATACAATACTTAGTTTATACATTTACCTACTACACATTTTACACTTTATTACTTCTATACACAGTTATAGTTTCTTAATTAGACTAAAAAATTAGCTCAAGATTGGTTTAATCAGGGTATCTAGTTATCAGACTGCGCGCATAGCCTTTAATAACAGATAATTTGTCCTTACTTGCCGGAACAAATATAATTAATGGATCAATCAGACAGAATATTGTCTCATATGAATGAAGTATAAGGAAAGAGGTTTACTCTTGTTATCCTTGATTTATCAATCATCATCGTCGTCGCTAAGGGGGTAGTACTTTTTCAGATGAGATACATGTGCTTTTTGGAAGAACATACCCGTTTCTGGGTCGTGTAAACCAGCTGTAACTGGACTAAGCCATTTCTCAATAACGTATGGACCACGCCATCTGTAACTGAGTTTCTGTGAAACCTTATTAGCTTTATTACTCAATATATGAGTTTTCAACCACACTAAATGACCTATCTTATAAGGGATTGGAGACCTAAGTCTACCTTATCATGTGATTTAGTCAAATTTTCTTTAGCTTTTTGCTAAATTCGCAAAGTATTTTCAGTATACTTTGAGGGTAATATATCGTCGATTTTCCAAGCGTTTTGTAAAGGATGGTTAGGTTTGAATCGGTACATAAGTGAAAAAGGGGTGCATCCAGTATTGTCGTGTTGGGATAAGTTGAAAGCTAGTGGAATCCACGACAAACTTTCATCCCACTTCGTCTGAGATTCACCGTGGAAGGCAATAAGAGCACTTCTGAGATTCCTATGTAATCTTTCTACTTGATCAGGGTTTGGATAAAATGGTGACGTTGTTATGTGCTCAATCCCTAATTGGAAGCAGAATTGTTTAAATTTATTTGACGTGAAAATAGAAGCATTGTCAGTAACAATACTTTTTGGGACTGAACAATTTACGAAAATTGATTTTAAACACTTAATGATGGAATTAGTGTTGGCTTTCCTAATTGGTAATAGAAACGAGAATTTTGAAAATCCGTCTACACAGCTAAAAATGTGGGTGTGTCCTTGAGTGCTCCTCACTAACGGACCAACTACGTCACAATAAAATTTATCCATTGGAGCTTGTACAATTTTTGATGCTAAGAAACCAAAATTCTGCTTTTGAGCAGGCTTGCTTTTTCCACATATTTCACACGATTTTACAAGTAACGCAATATCTTTACGAATTCCTTTCCAGTAAAAATTCTCTAAAATTTTATTCATTGACTTTGAAATACCTAAGTGTCCGCCGACTGGAGATGAGTGAAAGTATTTGAATACAAGCGGTACAAGAAACTTTGGAACTACTATTTTAAGATTATCTTGATTTCAGTGTTTGTAAACTAGTACTCCTTTGGAAACAGTGTATGGAAATTGATCAATTCCAACGGAAATTTTTTGCAAAATTTCATTACAGAACGGATCTTTTGTTTGATGAGTTTTAATATCGGTAAATACTAAAGGGAAATCACTAATATTTAGTGAATTTACAAGATTCAATAAGTTATCTACTTCAATTTCAGTTTTACTTTCTTGTTCAATAAAATTATTGTCTTCTATCTGATACATACGTGACAGACGATCAGCAATGACATTATCTTTTCCGGGAATGTGTTTAACATCAAATTGAAAAACCAATAGTCTAAGTGTCCATCTTCCCATTCTTCCGTTTTGACGGAGGTGATTTAGAACATAGGACAAAGCTGAATTATCAGTAAGAAGAAGAAATTTATTATGCGCCAAATAGAAACGGAATCTTTCCATACCCCGAATAGCAGCCAAAAATTCTATTTCATAGGTCGAATATTTACACTCTTGTTGTGTTAATTTTCTCCATGCATATGCAATAGGTTTAAGTATGTTGTCAATTTCCTGACAGAGTACAGCTGCTATTGCCGTACTGGAACCGTCTGTTTGAAGAACAAACTTTTTCGAAAAATCGGCTGTCATTAAAATAGGAGGCGTTGTTATTGCTTTCTTCAACTTTTCAAAAGCATTTGCATGTTCTTTCCAAATAAATTTTACATTTTTCTTTCTTAGGGCATTAATAGGAACAGCAATTTCAGCAAAATTTGAAATAAATTTATGAAAGTATCCAACCATACCAATAAAACGGGCAACGCCCTTAGGATTTTTGGGTGGAGGAAAATCTCTGATTTTTTGTGTTTCACTTGGATCAATGGAAACTTCATGTTGATCGATAATGTGACCTAGAAAAGAGATACGTTCTTTGGCAAATTGTGCCTTTTCAGGATTCACAGTAAAACCAGCATTCCTCAATTTAGACAAAATAATTTCGATATGTTTTGAATGAGAATTGAAATATTTAGAATAAATTACTATATCATCGAGATAGTGGTAAACAAATTTGAACTTTTCTTCTTCAAATAAAGTGTCAAGGACAGAAGGCAAAGCTTGTGCGCCCACTGACAGCCCAAAAGGTACTCTAGTAAATTCATAAACATTTTGCATAGTACAAAAACTAGTTATGTGCCGACATTCTTTTTTCAAAGGTATTTGATAATAGGATTGATTGAGGTCTAAACAAGTGTTGAGCCGCGTATCGACAGTCCGAGGCATGTGCCACGAATGCCTCGCAGTACAGTCTGGTGACGCAAAAAAAGTATAAACTCATGGCTGATGCATGTGTGTGAATATAATCTGCAATAATCAAAAATAATTATAATTTTAGAATAGTATATAGTATATAATTATAATTATAATGAAGATAATTATAATAAAAAATCTGCATTTTTTGTAACCAAAAATGCGAGCACGCGAACAAATTGACTAGCGCCATCAAGCGGGAGACAAAGCAACTATAAGCTCTGACAAATGATAATTTGAACTTTGGAGGTTAGTTTGTATTCAATTAGTAGATAAAAATTCAAGGCAATGCTTATTATTGCCTATTAGAACCTTCTGCACCCAAATAGAATTCTTAATCACAAAAATGCATAGGAATGGGGTACAATTTTGAGGATAGTTTGTAGAATTGTTCGTTGTGCGTTGCGAGGCAACAGGCACTGCTCGCTGCGAATTGTGTGCAGCGTTTGCCTCGCTGCTAGCAAACCCGGTATCGACAGTCCGAGGCATTCGTAGCACATGCCTCGGACTGTCGATACGCGGCTTAATACTCAGCACCATGAAACCAATGAAAAGCTGTTTCAACACTTGGCAATGGAACAGAATCCAAACTTATTTGTTTGTTAACTGCTCTGTAGTCAATTACTACACGATGTGAGCCGTTGGCTTTTGGAACTAGGAATTCGGGGCTAGCGTAATTACTCTGAGATTTTACTATTATTCCTTCTTTCAACATTTCCTTCACTTCCTCATTTAGAATATTCATTCTCACTGGATCGAGTTGATAGGGAGCTTTCCTCTGGTTAATCAGAAACTAATTTGATTTCATATTCGGTTAGATTAAATAAATCTAGTTTAAGAGTCAAAACGTCGTCATACCTTTCCAGTACTTGAGCTAACCTGTTCTGTTCGTCTTTTCCCAAATTACTTTCCTGATTATCAATCATAAGGTTATTCTGCAATTTCCCCATTAACGTATCCGCATTACATTCCAATTCAAATTTGAAACTAGGTCTGAAACCGAAAAAGTATATTTTATTAAACAAATCAGGAACCAATTTTGCATGATGAATGGAATCACATCCTATAATTACAGGTACAGACAGAGTCTCACATATAAAGAATTTGAACTTCCAGCTGAAATTTTCTATCTTAATTTTCAGTACTACTGATTCCGTGATTAAAAGTTGACCTTTATTTGCAGTTGTACATTTTAAGTTTTCAGGTTCGAAAATTAAATTTGAATTTGTCGTTTCAAGCTGTTGAATCAAAGATTTAGATATGAGGCTCCTTACAGCACCTGAATCAATCAGAGCGACTGTCGAAATTGGATTTAAAGTACCTAATTGACATTCTATGAAAGGAATAACTCCATTAGAAAGGGCTTTGATTTTATAATTAGCTGGGTGATTTTTGTCTCTTCTGGATTGTCTTTTTTGTTTGTCAAGTTTCTTCTTTTTATAATTTTTACTAGGATAAGAAGTAGGAAATTCAGTTTGACTTACATAATTCACTCTCTTATTAAACTTATTTTCTTCATTATTATTGATACTATTTGTAACTCGAAATTTACGTGGATACCTGTTTCTGTTTCTATTTGATAGTCAGGTTTTCTTCTCTTTACAATCTCGTTGGTAATGTCCGAACTTTTGACAAGAATAACACTTGACATTATCAGGTTTTCTCACGTTATTGAATGTGGCAGAAGGCCTGTTACCTTAATTTTTAGATTGAGTACGATAATTAGCACTCTCTGGATTCCTAAAGCAATTTTTGGCTATATGGCCAGGTTTAGAACAATGATAGCAATTTATACGATTAGAATTAGTATTGATTTTTTGAATTCGAGGATGACTGGACGTAGTTGTCTCAAATCGTTCTCTTTCTACATCAGCAAATCTTAGATTTTGGGATTGAACAGCAATCAAATTAAGTTCGTTAAAGGTACAGGGTCGACTTTGGAAAACTAATCTTGACCGTTCCTCTCTATTGAGTCCAGAACAAATATTACTAACAATTTTAGATTCGGATTTATTAAGTCTTAATAAGCGAGCTGCTTCTTTTATACTGACAATGAATGCAGACAGAGCTTCATTCGATCCTTGAAGTCTGTAAAATTTTTCTTTTTCAATTACTGAAAGCAATCTTTGAAGAATGAAATAGTTCAGTACCTCAGCATGAAAAAAATCAAATGACCAGTTATTATTTATTGCAAACGTTAATCTGTCAGCTAAAGGACCTAGAGCGTGCGAATGTATCAAATTTAGAAGCTGAATATCGTTTAGAGTTGAGCGTTCTTGTATATTCAATGTAACAGATAAAAATTGGAGCAAACTATCCACGTCTAATCCATCCGTTACAGCTAAATTTTGAATAAGATGTTCAATGGGATTGGGTAACTTGTTGAACAGACAAATTGAATACTTGTGGTGAAGCGCCTAGATTACTAGATTGTAAAGGTCTGTGAACAACCGCGGTGCATTCATAGCTTGAGTTGTTGGTACATACTGTGATACAACGTTTGATGCAATTGACAAATTATTTTCATTACTGGTTGTGCCTACAAACTGTGAAATACCTACATTACTAGATTGCAAGGGTATATTACTTTGAACAACAGAGGCATTCGTACCTTGCTGGGGTATATACCGCGGTACTACAGTTGTTGCTATTGATACATTATTCTCATTTTTGTTGCTTACACCGGGCTCCACGATACGTACGTTAGTCGGTCTTGATTGTCCTTCAACCTGTAAAGTCGCTCGAAACATTTGATCAAATGGGTTATCAACACAGGTTTCTCTCGCATCGGGTAAGAAACTGGGAGTAGGTGGTCTAGTTTTTACTATTTCTTGGTTTTCCAAAATTAAAGAGAAGTTAATCTTCATGTTTTCAATAAGTACTTGTAATTTATCAAGCCACGTTTGGTTCTGAGCTATTTTTATAGCGACATACCCTTGAGTAATTTTATTTGTAAGATGCAAGAAGTAAGAAGTAGCTCTAGTGACTTCATTTTTCTTGTCACTTCGTAATTTACTCTCATCATCTCTGATTTCCTGCTGGGATATTCGTTCTTTTTCAATCAGACTTTCAATATCGTTAAAGGTTGATTCAAAATCACTTTCAATATACAAAATTCTATGTACAGTATCTGGTTTCTCTGCCAGTGCAACATGGTACTGTTGCCTTAGAGTTGCTACATTGACATCTTTGGTCGTTTGAGTAGGAAAACCTAGAGTTAGTAACTCAAACATTAATGCTTCTTTAATAAGGCAGTTAGGATTAATTTTCTGAGATTTTAACAAGGTCAGGTCAAAATTATCTTCAACGATCTTTTTACAATTCCAATAATTGACATTGGGTTGTGGACTAGGGCCAGCTGCTGGCTTCCTAACGGGTGAGTGTTGCATTATGGTTGTTGATGTTACCTAGGTGCCTACAGAAATATAACCTTACCGGTACTCTAATCTTAAGATAGCATTATTCTGTTTCAATTGAAAATTCATTTAAGTATTATTATTCAAGTATATTCAACTATTCGACTGAAGAATGGAGTCGATATTTAATACTCTATAATAATCCAACATACAACCAATTCACACATGAAAAACATCAGTCACATAATAAAGTTTTTGAAAATATTTTAATTTATCCAAATATTAGGTTAATTTAACCATAAGCAGAGTGGCGCAGTTAATGTACTGTACTTTCACTGATTATCAAAATTAAGGAAAGTACAGTACAAATTATTCGTTTAAAGATTGAATGAATTCATAGTATAGATTAATCTATTGAATTATTGGTTATGAGAATAAACCTTCCTTCAGTGACTCTAGTAGAAGAATAATAATGTTCTCATGATCACCTCTTTGGATTGTCTCCCTCTTCATTGAATTCTGCTTCCAACCTTTCTGCAAGTCTGATATCTACATATAGGGAAGCATGTATTATCTTGTATACCTGGTGATATAAATATTTTAGGACAGAGTAAGATGGAAGTTTAATAAAATGTGAAAACTGGTGCTGAGAAAATGTATGTGCGACTGAGTCGAGAGTCAAACAGCTACGAAAAAAAGGCAGTTGAATTATAGAAGCCAGGAAAGCGACTGCTACAAAAATATAACACACGTCCTCCTTCCTCAACCTCCTCTTTCTCTTCCTACGTCAGTTCACTATTTTCCTTCTTTTATCACCCTTTTCCCTCACTTATTTTCATTGTTTCACACTAGCACACCACCTTCCAACTTTATTAGCTGAACTGTCCGCATCCTCCTATCACCGTCCTTGTTTTCCGCCATAATTCCATGCCAACCAAGTACAACCAATTCTTCTTTCAAATTGTATGTGATTTGGACCTCAAATAGGCTACTGATTGAAATGATATTCTACACTTCAGTTCCTTGATTTATGATTTAGCCTACTTCATTTGATGACATAATACCAGGCTGATCACTGACAGTATGCAATACATTTGAAGAATAATTATTATTATCATGAATAAATATAAATAAATATTATTATCAATCTATCTTACTCAATTGTATGCAATATATGAATTGTAATAAAATATTGCATCAATGATAATAGTATAAAGAACAATATCTATTTATTTCCAGAAAACGACTGAAGAATAAAATTTACAAACTTATACAATGTACAGTACCCAATATCACTGGATTGAATTTATTATAAATGGTGGCAGTGAAAAAATGTGTAATTTTGAGATGTTTTTCGTTTCTTGGAACTGACCTTATCCACTACAGAAAACCATCTACTGGAGTATTATGAGCAAATTTGTGATAACTGAGTGAGTATTTCTCTCAAAGCATTCTTCTACATGACTATCGTGTCATATTCGTTCTGAAATAATTCAATGAGGAGAATATAGCTAAGACTATTTTTATTAATTGGTTCATCATCTAGTTTCTCCACAGATATACTGTGAAACAGTTTTACTCAAACCAAGCTGTTTATTTTTGCTTTAAACACACTTATGAATTTCCACAGACTATTCAGTTTGAGAAGTTGTGCTGCTAGCAGTATTTAGATGATTCATTAAAGCAAGATTCTATGACCTTGGAAAACGTAGAAGCACTAAGATTGAAGTTCTGAGTTTGAGAGCGTTCGCCGTTCATATCTTGGCTTTGATAATTATTCAAGGAGAAATGTGTATGAATGATATGAATCTATTAGATTAGATGCAAGAGCATTGATTAAGTTTCGAAACATATATACAACTATAAACAAATTTAGCGAAGCTATGTATCTTATATTGGCGAGAAAAGGGATGATATATACGATATTATGGTAGTATTGAGACGAAAATAATAACAGGAGCTTGAGACTGAGTTGAAAATTTGTTTAGAGCGAAAATTGGATTTTGAAGCAGCGGCTTCAGAGCTCTTCTTCTTGATGAGACACATTGACGACGTACTGCTCATTTCTGGATACTATTCAAACTGAAACTTCTCAGCGCCGTCGTAAAGTTGTATAAATCGAGAAGGAAGGAATTGTTCGCCCTGTTGGGCTCGATCTGGGTCACATAACTTATTCAGCTCCTTCCCAATGCGAGCGGCGCTAAACAGGCTAGACTCCACCCAGCCTCCACCATGCTTTAAACTGCTCTTTAAACACACAAACTTCAACTGATATTTCTACGTCTGCTAGCTGGAAAGTCATCACATTTGTTACTGGAATATCCCTCTCACCCTGTAGTTCTCATCAGGCTGCTCATTATTAATAACTATCACTACAGGTCCGTAGTTCATTTGAATTATAACTTCGCACTGACTCGAAAATTGTGTCCAATGGGGAGAATCAAATGGTTTCAGATGAGGAGGATCACGTTGATATGACAAAGTAAGGAAAGTTAAATTCATTATCCCATCAATTCTATTGATAATTTTTTCAATAATCAAATCATTTTGCATCATTACTCTTCACGGAAGATGGTTATTTTGTCATCTTTCTCTCCATTCTTCCTCTTGTAGAAAACTGAAAGATACAATTTATTGCTCCATACTTGTATGTTCATTTTGAATAGGCCTATTTACTACTAGCGTTTTCCAACCGGTGTGCCGCGGCACACCAATTTTCCTTCAGAAAGATAATTTATTAAGCCACCTTCCATGAATTTTGTATTGTATTGTCATTATTCTGGTATCTCTCAAAATCAAAATTCATATGTATTTAAACCAAAACCAAGTTTTCATTTATCCCACTCGTTTTAAAACAAGCTATTCATAATATTCTCGTCCAATCATACAAAATACTTCATCATAATGAATAGTTCTACCACGCTTTTTTCGAATTCGACAGTAGTTTTAATGTATAGTTCTCTCAGTACGTTTTCATTCCAGACCTGTCAACCCTAGGAACCTCCAAAGTTCTCCGATTTCATTTTCAATTTCAATCTCAGGAAACTCACCCCCCAGTTGAGCATAATAATCAATTCATATTCAATTATGATATTTGTGATATTTAATTCATCGATCTCCATAAAGAAACTATCAATTATTGACTTCAAGACTATCTTACTTTACTACCAAGACCTAGACTCATACGCAAACAGAGACACTTGCTCCGCACTCTTAATTCTCGAGTGCGATCAAGATGGGGAGAATTTATGAGCTACGGTATGTGTTCAGAAATCCTGATCACTCTACTGTATAATACCATGTGATCATCTCAGAAGAAAGTAAGTTGAATAAACTCACCTGCATCAAATATCCAATTTTGTGGCCAAGTTTGTTCTGCACCACTTGATCTCACGAAACCAAGCAGTCACATCACACTACTTGATATTGGAAGCGAGACATGACAGTGATTTATCGAGTCGAGAATGTTCTGCTGACGACGAATGCATAGAGACCGGAAAGTGACAAGGACAGATGAGCTGATCCCGCTGCTTCGAATAAGATACAGAATAAATTTCGATAGAATGCAAGCAGAGACCAAGAGTCACCGTCACATGCATTATTCTAGTTCGCAGCTGGACAAATTTGGACAGCATAAACAATCTCCTTGAAGAAACAAGATGTCAAACCGTCAAACGCCAATAACACTATTATTCAAGTGAACATATTCCCTCACAGACTCGATTATTATCTTTGATTCACTGTATTTGGAATTCGATCATTTGAATATGTTAGACAAGAAAGCCTGATTTATTGAGATGAGAGATGGATCGAATCCAAAATTAAGTGAGCAATGGACCAAAATATCGTAGCCTATTGGAACGTACTAATTGTAATTTTGGGACTCATGTGGATTAACTTTTCGTTAAAATCATGAAATGTTTGTAACATGAAAAAATATACTATCTAGAGCTGGTATAATCTGCTATAATCTGCATAGAAAGCTCTGATGATTTCATACACGTGGATTCGAAGCATAGGCCAACTCGTACTCTCATTTGAAAATCACAGCGTGATTCCTGTCAATAAGCTCCTCCAAGTTGGATTTTATTTCATGTGCAATCATACAAACGAGCGCCAATCAAGTCGTTTGTCGAGCTCAAAAATGATTTGGACTGAAAGCATTCTGCTCTCTCTAGACTGATATTCAACATTGGAGTTGACGCTGTGACAGTATTGAGGCAAAAAATCTGTTCTTAGAATTTCCCCTTCGAGTAGGATCCTATTTCAGTCTATCTAAATTCTTCGAATAGCATGTTTCATGGGCCATCGAGATTCGAAATGAGAATATAACTGATAAGAGTAGCCAGCCTTACATTGGAATGGAAACTGTCTCACTTATTTTTAGTAGGTTGGATAAATTTCAGTCGTTATTAACTCGCAGTCAGTGTAATGTTTTTGTCTTCAGAAACTCATGATAATAAACTTATCATAGTTGAAACTCATGATCTTTTGAACGCTTACATGACGAAGCTTATCAAATAAACATCAACTCCTCTTAAGAATTCAAATCTTGGAGATACTTGTTACACAATAGACATGGAATATTGCATAGAAATCCCAAGCAACAGATAAGAGTCAACCAACTTCAAGGGCCATTTCCGAGACTTCGTATTCAACGCCATCGAACCCTGTCACGAACAGTGAATTCTACTCAAGTCTGAGAAGATCTTCTTGAAAATCGTGAGTGCTGTTCTGAACTGGAATAAACAGTAACCAAGTTGCAGCAGCAGGCAGCAACACCTCATTCAATGAGACTTGAGAGGCGTAGCTGACAAACAGCGACCGAAAGAAGGACACAACTCTCAGGTCTCATTCGCCGATCTACGTGACGAGAACGACGATTCTTTGTCCCGGTGGCGAAATTCTTGATGAGTTCGAAACATAGTTCAGAAGTTTTCCGTCGTCTTTGAACGGAGACGAGTTGAGTCTTCCGATCTTTCCAACTCCAAATGAGCATCTCCAAATACTCTCTCCGTGCGGCCTAGACCTACTATTGGACTGAGTTCGTCTCCCGTGCTCCAGTTCATCTTTGGCTCAATTAATTCTTCCAGATCATGTCCGCCGGAACTCATCTTTGTTATTACCTCGAGGATTTCGATCTTCAAATCCATTTCCAACAAACTCCCTCTGATAAAATAAAGGCTGGTGCTACTCTAGTATCTGTTTACAAGATTTCTCAGAATACAGATTGGTTTCCGTTTAAAATAGCGTTGTAAATTGTAGCTGTTTTAAATAGCGTTGGTTCGAATACCTCTGTGATTTGATTAGTTTATTTTCCGTTTGGAATGTATATTGAGTTTTGCAATCGACAACACTCTACACCATAACAAATGAATATTTCCATTTTCTGTCTCTTTTGCTGAAACATAACATTCCCATTTCCAGTTTCCTGGAAAATATAGTTATGATTTTGTGTTCCATCTATATTTACTAGAACAGACCCATTAAACTGATAGTCCACAATAGAATGGAATACAATTTGCCACATTGGAATAGCGACTTAGAATGATTGGGAATGGATCTTATGGAAAACTCATGATATAATCTAAAAATCGTTTTTTAAGCAGTATTTTGGATGTCAGTTAGTTTTTTGGGGCTTGAATATGCATTTGTGACAGAATGAAGTCATTCTGAATGGGAGAAGTAAAATCAGCTTCAATGTGAATATTATCCATAAATTATCCACTTCAGCTCCCAATATTTTTAGAAATTCACACTCGTTTCAAATTGAAGAATTGCATGAGCTGCAAAAGTTTTCATTCTCCTTTTATCGGTGAGACTGGAATATAGGGAGCTACAAAGAAATGAAAAAAGTGACACTGCTGAAGATGAAAAATGTTTTGATAATTTAATGGAAGGCTGTCTACTTTGACCCTCAAAGGCATCAGAGTCACTAGCACACCCTTTCTCTTATATGCATGAAAAATGAACTACATACATTCTTTATTATGTGTGTGAGTGCTTTACTCATTCGTGCTGGAAGATAATAAAGTGCGTTCCAGAGATCATCAGTCATGCGAGCGAGCATGTTTTAATCAAATCCTATCGAAAATTCATCCATTAGGCCTGCTTTGTTCTCTTGCTTTATTCTTTCATCATAATTATCTAAGTGACATCAAAGAAGAATAATTTCAACTCGAGCATACTTCTGCTTATTATATCAAGAATAAAAATATCGTCGATGTTCATGGTGCGGTATTATCATTTCACAGTATATTTTTGACATATTCATCCACATTTATTCTGAGGTATAAGGTATCTATTTCCCAGTTTATATCATGATGTTAGTTGTAATAAAAAAAAATTAATTATTATGATTAATTTCTATTCCCTATATAAGTTCGAATTCACATTATAATGTTTTCTCACCCTATAACTCTCAATTTTTACATAACCTTGTTTAATAATTATTGATTATCGATTTGTGCTAATACGTTGTGGACTATGTTGTTTTTTCAACCAAAGTATAATTATATACATTTTTGACAAATCAATTATCTCATTATACTTTCTAGATGGAATGACAATATAATAGAATTAAATTGTTGGAGATTTTAAACTATTTGTATGAAGGATATTAAGAGGTAATATTCGATATAGTTAGTTATATTATCATTAGTCAAGTCGTGGACATAGTAATAAGACTAAGATGTTATAATATAGTACATTTGTGTATTGAGGGATAGCTATTCATTTTCAATTTATTTCATTGTTAATTATTATTATTTTAAAAGTTTCTAATTAATGAAAACCGTAATAATTTATCACCTATGAATACCTTCTTCTCATTTACATATTGATGAGATCTCGATTTGATATCTCTTATAAAATTGCTAATGGAAATAATTTTCAACATTCAAAATGGTGAACTATTTTATACTTGAATACTTTATGGGAAACAGTCTTCACTCTTCAATGCCAGTATTCAACTCACGTGAATTTCATTGAGTAAGTGGAGTTCATTGCTGGGGGAGATCAATGAGAGATACAGCTCAATTTCACCATATTAGAAAGTAGTGAATTACATCAAAATATAGTAAAATGAATTTAATCCACTGTTATCATGTAATTATCGATGTCATGGGAGATTGTAGTTCTAGAACCTAACTAAACGGATGATTACAGTGGATTAATAATATTTTCCATCATTTTTTATACATGTTCTGAAAAAATTTTAATTTTCAATTGTGAATTATGCTTCATTTTCTGCTAGTTTTACAAACGCGAAAAACTATACGATGTTTATGAGATGGTTGAAAGTCTCATGCTACCAGCATTATACTACTGTTAGTGCTTTGGAAAGATATCACGATTCATCAGTACCACTCTCATAGCTTGTCATCTGGCACACATCTTAACAGATCTAGAATTCATAGAGGAACGACATGAATAACTGCATTAGAGTTGACTGAACTTTCCAAGTGAAATTAATAAATGAATGATTATGAAGTGCAGAGGGCTGAGCTAGATGTTAGCCAGCACCGCGCGCCTTCATTTCGACGATGATTGCATTTTTTCACACACCAACTGTCGAAAAAGAGTCATTAGGAGTTTGGGGGTGGATGGAAGGCTGGTGAGGCCCGTCTGACCCTAACTGACACGGGGGTGTCGTTCACAGCGCATGTCCAGGGATGCTGCGAATACCCCCCTCGCTCTATCCCTGTCGAATGCCCTGCAACCCCCATCACTACATCCCTCTCTGGGAGAAAGTGTGGTGGGGGCGACAAAGAGCTGCTGCCTGGCCTGACATCCAGTCGGCTTCAGTTACAAGGTGCCCCGCCCGCGATTGCTTCTTCAGCGGCTGCATCTCTTCTATTGACGAACCGACCGGTAAGCTATCAACCTATTTAACCTCAATGATTGATGTCAAACAAGTGTGCCATCCCATATCATCTATCCATCATCATCATTATCATCCCATGAAATGTTATATTGTCGATTTGTGTTATCACATGATAAGAATTGGTTGGTACGACTGGTTAACCTCTATTGAAAAATACATGAATTTACACGAAGAATGATGTGGAATTAGATAATTATATTTATGGCTTACTTATATTCTCTTTGACAAATTATCTGTAATTTTTAGTGCATTGATATGATTGTTGTCTGATATACCTTATAGTATTATCATAAAATCAATAATATTTATGATAAACATAGGTATCAGAAATAGAGATTTCGTTCGAGCACGACTATTTATTTCCTATACATATTATTATAAGTAGCCCAAAGAATAATTATAATTATTATTTAACATTGAAGATATTTTTATGATGATACAAAATAATATCATTAAAATATAATATGATCTCGGAATAGTCAAATGCTAAATTTTTATCTTTAATCAATTCTGACTACATTATTGAGATTTCTCTGATGAGTTTTTATAAGATGATGTTTCGATCAAATTTTATTGAAAGCTCCAAGTATAGGCCTACTCATAAAAATTGAATTTAATTCATCATTTTAGTTATTGGTGATGATTATTGTCAGTTCAATGATGAGTCTTGAACACATCGGTATAGCAGGAATCAGGAAAACTGATGATTAGTTTTTTTAATTTTACCTTTGATTCACTTTCACTGATTGGAATTCCTGTTCAAATAATGATTTCTTATGATTATGTTCTACTCAAAGCATACTTGCACGATTGTTTGTGTTGTAACAATAGTATCAATCTGATCTTAGCTATCTGCTGTGAATACCAATTAGCTTCTACAGATGGCTATGGTTCAATCCAAGCTATTCTTAAAATATCAGCCTAATACCCAATAACATTATCTACTTCGGGAAACAGAATTAATCATTATGACATTCTGCTCAGTGGCAATATTTCCAACGTTCTCTTTCATGCAATTGAAAATCTACCTTAGATCATCCTTATTGGCAAGTTGCTCAAACAATGGCTTTGAATAAGTCATAGAAAATCAGGATCTCCTTTTGTATGAGGTCGCAATGTGAGCTCCATTTGAAAATTATATTCCAATCCACTTGGATCGTTGATTGAAAAGCTGAACCCTTTGAATGATTCTCGCCTTTTTCTGTTTTGATACATTTTTCCTGCATTTAAACTTTTGTAATCACGTCGTAGCGTACGGTTATATTTATTCAGCAGCCAGTAGAGCCTAAAAAAATCAATAAATTTTAGGGCTGCATTATGAAATGTATTGCACATCACTCCTGGAACACACTGTATAACATTAATAATTAGCGATGAGATTTTTTAACGTTTTTGTGGGTTGATGGATTTAAATTGAACATGCACGTGATCCCGTCTTTTTAGTATCCATGTATTCATCCACGAAAGAAAAAGAGTCAACATGCATGATTGGTACTGTACTCAATGTTATCAGGTAGACTGTATTGTATCTATGATACTATATCTAGTAGCAATACAATCATAGTTGACATTTTATCAGGTCAGGGCAGATCTATATTGAGACCTCTAAGAATAGTGGAAAAAATCTGAACTTCAATACAGTCGCTGTCAACACACAGCAGTGACCGTTTCCTGTTATGATGTTACAGTTACAGTAACAGTTTCTTGTTACTCTGTTGTGATGCATTTCATTCTAGAAAGTCTAGACTGACGATGCTTTTCCATCAGCTGTTTTTTCAATGGATGAATAGTTCATCTTCCAATTTAATTGTTCTTCCAATGTCATCTAGCGGGCTGTGACAGGGATGGGAGCAAGTGAGTTTTTACTTTCCTTGCCCTACCTACTACCATAGGTAAGGAAAGTATTGCTTTCCAAAAAAATTAAGGTATCCCAATTTAAGGTTTTCTATCCGTTTCATGGTCCCCTGAGTCTAAAAAAGTGGTTTTCGGGTATTGGTCTGTGTGTGTGTGTGTGTGTATGTCTGCATACACTTCATCTCGATTCCTAATTGACCTATTGACTTGAAATTTATAACTTAAGTTTCTTATACCATGATGACCTGACTCGGAGAAATTGAAAAAAATCATTGAAAAATGGTGGATAATATGCCAAAAATGGTGTTTTTCACGGTTTTCTCGAAAACGGCTCTAACGATTTTTTCAAACTCATACCCGGAATAGCCCTATATAAGCCCTATCGACTGCCAAGAGTCTAGTTCCTGGCAAAATCGCAGAAGATCAGCAGCATTTTTGAGAAAAATGGATTTTGCAATATTTCTATCTCGATTTTCTCGAAAATTTTTCTAACTATTTTCTTTAAACTGACACCCTATATAGTCATTGATAAGCTCAATCAACTGGCATACATCCCTTTTGTGTAAGATTAGCAGGGGCGCCACCCCAGGCTGGAAAAGTTAAGTAGTTTGTAGATAGGCAACCCGCACTACATGACTCGGTAAGTGGAGTTTGAGCAACGCGGGCAGCGTGCTTGCTGCTCGTGTACAAAAATTGTATCAATGCCATCCCGTCAAACCCGCAATCAAAGCAATCCACATCAGGATTTAAAGGAGACAAAAATCACATTTGGAAAAAGCATTGGTGTTTCATAATAAATTTTTGGTAGAATACCAGAGTATGATCCATTATCGAGTCCACCTCTCTGATCCGATAAATTGGAAAAGGTGCCAAAAAATCTACGTTCATTCAAAATCCAAGTCAATGCGGCTAACATCTAGCAGAAGCGCCGACAGGCGCGATGCATCATGGGCTTGTGAAAATTTCAAATCGCACACACGATTAGCCGAAGCGCCGGTAGGCGCGAGGCGTCTACGGCGAGTGCAAATTTCACTGTTAGTATCGGAAGATGAGCAAGTAATAGCGTAATGGAATTTGCACTCGCTGATGACTACGTATGGATAATGGATAGCCTACTCTTATTAAGCAGATTTTTTCTATTACGGAGCTAATAAATTTCAAATACCGTGGAAATCGTTATAGTGTTGTGGTTTTCAGTGATTTATTAGGTTGGTAGTACCGTATTTCAACGTCCGTGGCTACATTTATAATCATATTAACTAACAAAAATTATAACTCGCTTGATATGATAAGATACTCTTCTACTCTCTAGTTCTAGCATGAAGGACAAATCTGTATGATTTCAATCAGAGAACAATTTTTCCCTGGGAAAATGCGGATGTAGGGCGAGGTTTGTCCAACGAGTCATTGCATTAATCTGTGTACGTGATGCTTTCCCCGGCGCTGCCATCACTGAGATTGCAATCTGTTTCAGCAGACGCTCGAATAGAGCTGCTTCTCTGACATCAGATTGCAACACTCGCGAACCGAGTTCTCTCGCTTCATCAGTGATCTTCTTTATCAGTGCTCTCAGAATCAAATGGGAGAGATAGAAGGCTCTGGATTAAAATAGCAAATTTGTTCCTGGACTTAAACATGATTCAATTGTATGAATTTTATATTCCGATTAATTTTTTGTTTGCTTTAATTGAGATATGACATGTTACAACTTTCTTTTAATCATGAAAAATTGAAGATCTACCTGAAGAGTGAAGATGAATCGAACCATCAAATGATGAAGATTGTTGTATTCTCATGATCGATTATTGAATAGCTGAGGAAGAGGGTTTCTATTCATGGGTAGATGATTACACTGTCTCACCAATCATTAGGAATTATACCTCATTTACGATCACTTGAGACGGAGTGAACCCACAACTTGAACAAACGGGACTGTTACCCATGCGATGAATATTTCCAACAATATTTCAACAATACTTCACATTCCCGTCGAGAAGAATTATTAACGACACACACGCTCATACGCATTACCAAAGCTTTGACACGTCCACGCTCATACGCTACTACGCGTCTCGATTAGTTGTGGTTTGTCGCGACCAAGGTAGCCACCCCATATTTACACGCACACACACGCGCTTGAACTTTTTTAACCTTTTATTTATTTTGTTTCTAGTCAAGTAATCGTGATAGGGTATATACTCATAAGTCCTAAGTATGAGTTATGACATATCGTTTCACTCGAATCTGAAGAAACCAATAATTATTCATCTGAGGCAGCTATCTTGATTATCACTTTTCATCTGAAAAGGTATTTGCTCTCTAGATGGGAGGAAATGTTACCGAGCTGAAATTACTGGTCATTGTGGAGCAAGTTCTAGTGCGAGCCTCGCCCGAACAATCGAATGAGAACCGCCAGGAAACTTTTAATTAAAACACTGCGCATGGAAATCATAAAAAGTTTCAATTTAAATCTCTAGAAAGCTAATAACTAGCAAAGTACTGTCTTTACAGCTGATATAATTAGACAGGAATAAACTTCTCAACGGCCTTAGTATTCTCAGTACAGTAGGATGAAAAAATGGTCCTTTTTTCTATTCCTTGGCTGCTCGACCACTTCTAAAGTCACTGTAAAGTCAACTTTCTTCGATGGAGCTTTCTCAACTAACGAAGATTTAGATATTCTGGAAATTCTCTGTGGAATATCCTCCACTATAGCTGATTAATGAGTGATTACGCACATTGTAACATGCATATTAAAAGTATAGGACTGGACACGTTCTGGAATAGAAAATATACAGTATTTTGTACTTTTAAAAGATCAACTTGAATCGATTCAAGTCATTATTACTTCGGAGGATAATAGCATTGGACAATATCACGAAGTAGAGTATTGGAGAATAAGTGGAATAATGACACAAAAGGACCAATAACAGGTTCATAATTTTTCGATTCTCAATAATATTGATGATTGTATGAAAAAAAGATAATTATTACCGTCCAGATATTGGCAAATCGCTTAGTCCTATGAAAATAATGAAAGGTATTTCAATAGTTCAATAATTATTCACGTGATCACCATGAACTAGCTCGTTCATGATAACATCATTGTGATATTATTATAGTAGATTCTTCAACATGAAGCCATGAGATTTCGAGGTTCTAACAAATGAATGAAAGTGATATTCTCCCATAGTTAAAATTTGGTATAAAGACGTTTTGGACAATAGACTCTGTGTTTTCAACCAATAAGTTTACTTGCTTCTGTGAAATAAATAAATGAAAATATTTGAGATCGATACGAATAAATATTTAGCTCATCGACATCCAACATTAATTCTTTAGTATAGTCTGTCCAAGCAAAGAAGACCGTCTGACAAGATAAGAAAATAACTCCAACTCGGTCAATATTGGTTCAAAAAAATAGATTTGATCTTAAATTAAGTAGGAATGAATTTTATCTACTATTGAGATCACATTTATAATTCTTGAACCAATATTGATCGTGCTCAAGTTATTTTCTCATTTTGACAGAGGGTCTTCTTTGCTTGGACGGACTATAATTGGGAGTCATGCAATCAATAGCTTCCTACTCTATTGAATTGGGATGTAGATTATCTAATTGGAAAATTCATTATTCCGAATACTTCATCAGGAAATGAAGAGAGATTATCTCCAAATTCATGTAACTGACATTGCATGATTCATTTATTGGATATTTGGCTTCAAAATAAAATTAAATATGAAAATGCTATCAAAATCAATGGGTTGTCGTTAATTCGTTAGTATCTGGATGGAGAATATTATCAGTCCGCTAATTAGCAATCACTCTATAACCTGATAACAAGATCCGTTCGATAATCGTTTCAAAATTCTAATCAGACTGGCAAGCGGAAATTAACAATTTGCTGAATTAATTAAAGCTTAGCAAAGTTGATGGCAATAATATGGATGACTTACTGTGTGTGAGCTGTAAGTAGTGATAATCATATGAGGTTTAGGCTAGGTCGAGGCTCAGCATTTTGTGACCCGATTATTCAATGAATTGCAGGCGAAGGATTAACGACTTCATCCCCAGCATTCAGTTAGTGCCATTCGCAGTTTTTGAGCATTATCTGCTATCACATTCAAGGCAGCAATCCAGTAACAGAATTTAACAGAGTTATCAACAAAATTCGAGAGTAGTTATCAACATTCCAGCCAACAAAAATGATAATCTCTAATCAATTTTAAAATAGTTATGTATAATAGGTCTAAATTTTTATGGTAATTGTAGAGCAGAATTCCCAACATCCTCATTATTTTACCTACAAGTTTGTCGGTACTTATTCGAAAGCGTAACGATCCATAGCCACTGTACCTACACACATTAGTGGGTAATTGGATGGTTTCCATTTATTCCCTTGCAACCCAGCAAATAAATATTCCACCAGCTTAGTTCCACTCGAGCTCTCCTCACTTGCAAAGTTCAGAGCATTCGCATTCCCACATTCAAAACCCGAATTCAGACAAATGGAGTGAATAACTGTAAACTTTCCCATTGAGGTTGGTTTCTGTACGCTTGCTTGTCAGGAAGAATCCTATTATCGTACATATACTAGCTTTGTATAGTAAAGTTAGTCTATGCTATTACATTCAACAATCATTATCCTTTTTTGAGACATATAATTCAGTTATTATAATATGGTACCTATCTATTCGTATCCACAATAATATCTCCATTAACATTTTCTGTTGATAAAGTGGGTAATCAAATAGCAATTCATATTCAATATTCTGGATATTATGGATGGATATACTTTAACTTTGAATAAATTGACCTAATAATCTCGATTATATAGCCGCAGCCGCAGCATTACCTCAATTTCTCACTTTAGTAGGTAAAATAAGCGTAGCCTATAACAAGAATATAGCCTTCAACTATAGCCTTGAATCGAATGAATGGGTTTCAATTACTTCTAGAACAATAATAGCTAAATTCACAGCAAAACGGCATTGATTCTCTATAACAGGCTTTCGATCTATCACTCCTCGTGAATCATTATTGAATATTCTGTTCTCACATTCTGGTTCATCTATATTTCTATAATATTCAGCTTAGAAAAACGTGAGTGCTCTCAACAGCCCCATCCATGTAGGATGTATTGATACTATAGATAATCTTCTAGCTCACCAGGACACTTTCAATACATTTATGCTCATAATACATGTATAGGTATGGAAGAGCTTGGCAATTGGCAATCTCAGACAATTATTGTGAATTGGTGATTAGGACCGCAGATCTTGTTGAAATAAAATCTGAGCTCGGAGAAAAATAGCTCGAATTCATTACCATCAAGTGGATGGATACAAACTTCTCAAACATTGATGATTTCAGCAAGTGATATGATTTAGTAAAAACCTTGTGAATCAACTTCAAAGTATATTATTATAATCTCATGTAATCATATAATGAGAAGACCTTCAACTTGGAATTTTAATTCACGAATTGGCATTCACATATATTATTAAGTGCAAAATTACATAGTCCAGAAGATAAATGTTGAAATTTTGAATACTGATCGACTCAATTTAATGGAATAAATTGAATAAGAATCTCGATTATTCAGCTGCAGCATAAATTTCGTACATTGTATTAATGTTCCTAATTTCTTTGCTCTATATCTTTCATTCTCCAGAACATCAATGCTTTTCAAGTAATCATTATTTTCTGAAAACTCAGTTTTTTCGAAACACTCAATTCTCTTTCAAAAACATAGAGGTGCTTCAAATTTCAATTCTATAATTCCAAAGAAATGATAGTTATTATTTTTCCTCATGGATTTGAGCTTTAGGCATGGATTTATTGAAAATTTTAATGCAGTTCCCATGAAGTGTTAAAGTGCGTTCACAATTTACTTTATTGTCAAGAGAAGAGAATAATGATCAATAGACAAGTAATCTTCAGATCCAAACCAATTTCAAACCCTCTAACAAACCTCTGAATAAGTTCTCTTCATTCCATTCAATTTACCACACAAAAATGATCAACAAAGTCATAGTCATTTGATATTCAAATCCCGCATACGGATAGATGATAATCATTTCCAAACCTATAAGCGGATTCAATTCAACATAACTGACAAATCGGATTTGACATGAGTACGTTCAAAACCCAGTACATTATATCTTTGAGAGCCAGAAATACAGGGTTTGTGGAATTACTAACAGACATTTAGCTGGAAGCTGTATTTTGTCGCATGATATGCGCAGAGGTTACCGCTATGTTTAGACTTCAAAGAGATACAGTATATATGCTGTAGCTTCTGGAAACGACAAATTCTATTTTGCAATGCTCCATACACTACTGTTGCCTTGTTCATACCAGTCCTTCACAAGACAAAACTTCAAATGGCATTATGAGCATTTCAGGTAGGTTAGCAGCTTACAATTGGAATTTGTGTAGCTATATTCCGAATAACAACGATGAAAGTGCGTGGGGGGATTGACATTTGAACTTTCATGTAATGCTTTGATGCTCAAAATTGAAAAACACAAACGGATGTCAAATATTAGAATTATATTAGTCATTTCAATATCAAGAATATTTACAAGCAAATGATAATAATACTCCTTCAAATGAAGACTACAGGATTGTCTGATATAATAAATGAATTTGAATTAGATATTTCTTGACAACGTGATTGGTGAAACTAAAAACTTTTGATAGAAATACACACTATAGAAATATAGATCGACACAAGATAGCGTTACCTCCATTGCACTAAATAGTAGGATAGCCATAACCAGGCAGAAAAAAGTTTTGATTCATCTGAAGCTGAGAGCAAAGTTGATTTAATTTTCGAATAAGTGGGAATGGCATGGATATTTTCAAGTTGACATACAGTTACTGAGGGAATATAGAAAGGCAAACCTAAGAACTAAAACATAACAATCAATCCATATACACAGGCCTGAGGTGCCACAGATCGACTGTAGGAGGAGAAGGGGGGAGTTTGCACCAACCATTGGCCATACCGACAATATTATCTCCAATATTACACTCTTTATATAATCAATTGGATGATACATTGCTCTTTATTTTCATTTCGATCTCACCAGTCGCCAAGCAGCGGTCGAGCTGCGAATGTTCAATATTGTTTCGCCTCTCAAAAACACAGTTGGCGATAAATCAACTTTGAACAGGAGGTGAAAATCACTAAGCAGCATGCAGTTATACACAGGTGGCACGGTTGGCAGTTTTTCATGCAGCAGCCATTGATGGTATCACGCGCGTGTGCGTTCGTATGCGTCGGTCTAATTGCCGAAAGAGCCATCGTTCCGTGAACTGAAGAGTGCCGTGCCGGTGTTGGCCCTGCGGCCTGGATGGCTATTGGACTGTGGCTAATATGGCCGGCCAGTCCCGAGCCCGTAGGATGTGTTATTTTTACGAATCGCCATGAAAAGGCGAGAAGGATTGTTACAAATTTACAAACGGCTCGTTCGTTTTCCAGCTCTGTCGTCCATTCGTCCTCTTTTCAACCTTTTTTCTCCAGACAAAGTACATCTATGGTGAATAATTCTGAACGAGATCCACTCGTTTTTGCATACCTCACAGGCGACAGCCGTTCAAACGTTCAAATTGCATGTAAAATTTCGAGAGTTTCATATATGGAAGGAACATACTCACATTGACACCACCCATTATCAGAACCAGTACCTTATAATAGGAAAGTTGAATCTCATTATATGGCAAGAACATCATTGAAATTCATCACTGATCATTCTTTATATTGTTGTCATTATAGATCTTTACAAGCTCTATGCTAATTACACAGGTAATTGGAGGCAGCTATTGTATGTAATAAGACGTTAATCATACAAAATAAAAATATGAGTTGAAATTAGTTGTTGATACAATTCATCATTCAACTTTATAACGAACAAAGGATTTACCATACTAGAATGCAGTATGTTATGTGCCGTATCCAGAGGTAAATTTAAGTTCAAATTTCTTTATAAAATTATAAAGTTATGTTGCTAGTGATCTCAATCAATAATAAGACTCATACAAAGTGAAGTAGATTATAATTTATTAGTTTATTGAGTTTGGCTTTCCTTTTTATTTCCATGCGGATTATTCGAGCTCACATAATTTATCAATTAGCAGTTAAATTTGAAAATTTCATACTTATAGAATACTAGGCTCTCAGTATAGATGATTTTGAAAGTTATAACTTTTCTTGTCACATCTCAAAAGTTTGTGTCTGAATGCTTATAGTTCATACTTACAATAGGAATTGATCACCCTTATATATTGTAATAAATCTAAAAATAACAAAAACCCTCTACTCTATGTTTCTTCATAGCTTAATCTATTCTATCAATGATAATGGAATGATTTTCAAATTTTTATGTTTAGAATCTCTTGTGGCTTCGAGTTTGAAACATTCAAGACAATCTTCGGTGGGGATTTATGTTCAGAAGACTAAATTTGAAATCGTTGTATACCTGCTCTTACCATCATGTTTGATTACCCCTGGCTCTTCTGAAGGATTCAAATACAATAGTTCACATGACTGGCTCATTAAAATTTGATGTGTGACGCGCATAAGAGCTTTTTATTTGAAGGAGATAAAAATAATGGAACTTTCAATAACCGAGGCATATTAAACCACCAGTCTGCCTGAAGAAGCTCCCTACGTTTCAGTCTGGTTATTGCGTTCATAACGCTCACAATCGTGACATTAAACATCCCTATAAAGCACAGACAACCCTGGCGCAACAGTAACATATGTTGAGCCCACAGATAGGATTTATAAACGGCAAGAACTTGTAGGAGCTTCACCTGAATTCAGCATTAATATATGAACTTCAACTGCTTTAATATGAGGTCCCGGTATATTTGTTATGGTTCCAGAACTATCAACTTCTGGTTGTGCGGAATATAGTTTATAGTCTTTGCCGCATGCTCTGTATTGATGATATACAGTATTTAAGCTTTTCAAAATGATAATATTAGTTATTATGAACCCTCCAAACATCATCTCATTGATCTTTTACAGACTATCATGAGTTGTTTCTTTATTTATGAGTGGACTAAAGGAAAATATTATGATTCAATTGTCTGCTTATAATAGTCAAGATGAATGGATTGAACTTAACGTGTGGTTCGAAATAAGTATTTCCGAGTTCATCCATAGAAATCGAGGAAATTTCGACTGGAGGATCTTTTAAAGCACACGTTAGTCATTATTTATCTTCAACCTTGATGGAAATTTTCCTTTTCCTCTTGAAGAATAATTTGATCAGCAAGTGGAGCTTGCAAAGAAAGTTCTTCTGATTTTCATGAAAGAATTTGATTCGATCTGCAAATCAATATCTCTACAATTAGATCTATGCTGTTATTGTAGTTGGAATGAACAATCCCTGAGCTCAATACAAATCGTGTCCAACAATCAGAGCAGTAATATCAACTTTGACGTCTAGCTCAGAATAGGGTAAACTAAGGTTTCAAACTTTGTATCGACTTTGGCCTTTGTACTCAGCACTAAGGGAGAACTTGGTGGCCATCAGAATATCGGCAAGTGTTTACAAAGGGCACTGTTTCCATTGACTAAGGTTGCTCGATTTCCCACGAGAATAGGGAGCTCGTCAAAGAGAGTGTATCTGCCCGACTATTGAGTCGTTGCCTGGCATTAAGGCTGAGATCATCCTCACCAGTTCCAAGTCTAAAGAGCAGCTCAGTAGCAGGCATAAGCTGGCTTGAGTATCATCGATTATTTAAAGGCTTCCCTGCAATCCAACAAGACGTCGTAGAATTTGAAGTGGTTCCACCTGAACAACAAAGGCCTATTTGCAATACTATAGACATCACACATTGAACCTCTTCTTCATGATTGGAAATTCTTTTATTTATGAGTACTATTGCTATCTAGTCTTGCTACCAAACCTATCTTACTAATCATGAATGAAATGCAGTAAAATTCTCAATAGAATATTTTACTGCTATTTATAATAATTATCATTGTGTACTTCTATTCACTGTACTACTTTTGATTGGAATTGATTTCTGAACGATTTTTCTCACTCATCTTGTCAACTGCTGCTGCTCAATTATTTATCTCAGTGGTATAACTACTGTATATTGATTGAGTATTTCATCGATGATGAGGAATGATAATCAATCTCTCATTTTTAACACAAATTACAATTTTATTATCTTGAAAAGTAGACCGATAAGTAGACCTTCACTGATATTATTGTGACTCATTGAATTATAATGTGATAGCGTTGAGTTCTACCGTAGCTACATTTATTGAAGAGAGTTATGATTCTACTCGAGGAGACTACAGTCTACACAGTTCTACTCACGAATATCAAGTAACATGTATTCTAGTATCCGTGATTCTACTGAATAGGAACTAACAGCTGATATTATTATCATATTTTGAGTTTGTTTATAATGGAAAATAATAAAGTTAAGCACTAAGTTCAGTTCTTCACCTTGGTTCAATCCAAGATTTACAAGTATATGGAATGTGATTATGAAGATTAAATAATATATCCTAGGCCAAATCTTTCAGGTATATTGGAGAAGATTATCTTCCTGCACAAAGTTTAATTAACAGTGTTAACAAAATCTGTCACCCAACTTCTGAACAACTTTGCAAGGAGCAGAACTGAGAAACTGTTGGACATTGCTTGAGGAGCGTTAGCTTCTGCGAATTCGATAGGCAACTAACAGTTTCCTTAGTGATTAGGACCAATTAGAGTGGTTTCGCTCCAAGACCAGCTGCAAAGTTTTCTCCCCTCGATTTCCGCTCCGACTTTGAACTTGCAAGCTCCCAGCGGTCACTCGCAACTAAGCACTGCGGCCGCCACTTCTCATTAATGGGGCTGTTGTTTGTCCCTGTTCCTGAATATTCAAAGCCCAGAACTCTCTCTCCCTCAATCTCTTACATCCTCACTTCCTCCCTTGTGCGACAACACTTTCTTTGGACAGATGCTGCCTCAGAGACCAACTCATTTCGTATTCAAGCCGCACCTTCCTTCGTTCGGCCTGATCGTATTTTCAAGTCCTTCACTGAAAGATTAACTGGGTCCCTTGCGAAACGTCAACTTATAATCTCCATTATGCAAAAAAATTACTTCCAATATCGAATCAATAGTTGTAAGAACTTGTTGTAGAACAGGTGGATGAGTTGCAAATATTTGCGCACGTTTTGGCAACAGTAGCTTGAAGCTTGAGTTTCATATTGAGTTCGAATACCTATAGAATAAAACAAATTCTCATACAACTGTTCAATCATAATTATATCTCTTTCAATAGCAATAGGCTACTCTAGAAGCAACATCTCGAAAGCGAGTGACTTTGTATGTGTTTTGAGTAGATAAAACAGACTTTACAGAATGTAGAGTACAGAGTAGAATATAACAAATGCAGGAAATGTCGAACTACATTCCAATAGAGAGAGTAATGAGTGGAATAAAAATTTTCACATGTTTTTAAATTATCAGTAACGATTCCACTTCTATTATTCAATAATTAAATATTATCATTATACATTACAACTTAGCAGTTTAAATAGTAATTAGCTTTCTGATCAGGGATAAATGGTGAAAATCAGGATAAGTTTTATTGTAAGGTTTATAAGAGCCAATCTCGTCGGAAAGTGCTCAAGAAAACTCCACAAAGAATTATTGTGCATTTGGAAGTAAGTATAGAATTATAGTTAATATATTCCCGTTGAAACATGGAAGACAAGTTGATGATTCCATGAATGAGTGAAGAAAAGATGTATGAGATTTTTGGTAGAAAACGTTTTCAGTGTGACTTCAATCCATAGAATATAATAGCACTGGCGGCTTGTGCCCACGAAACAGGTGTTCCTGTTTCTTTTACTGTACCGCACCTCACCTGTTTCGTTGGCACGAACCGTCAGTGTATAAAAGTGGAAAGAATATGGAAAAAACTCTTTCATCATTGAATGAAGTAGATTATTTCTCCACTACTACTATCCTCATTATAAGACAACTCAAATTAATGATTTTGTACTCTCAACATTCCGTTGAAGATGAGAGCATTTGCAACTCGAATGCATTCTCCTCCGTAGTAACCAAATTACCGCAGACATTACGAGCTGCGCGGGTTGAAGAGCAAAGTACCACGTTTCCACATTCGTTACGCGAACTCCCAGCAACATTTCGACTCAGAACATGGAGTCTAGTGCTGCCGAACAGCTCAGAAGGGAATTGGCGCAGCCGTTTAGTATCCTGGAACACGCTGTCGAACTATTCCACTATGTCTCCGCTACGTGACGCCCGGAAACATATCATGACTAGTTCAGGTGCTATCTGGAAAGTAGATCTAGGATGTTTGTGGTGCTCCTCTGCTCAATGATCACTGTGGAGAGTAATTGCGCTGAATTATACAGTAGGTAGTTCGAAGTTGTGCGTATTTTCTGCTCTTCAATGATCTTAAGTTGTTGGTAATGACGCTGAATTACATGGCCTCAACATGATATTTTATCTGTACAGAACTAGGTAATAACACTTCCACTGCAAACTGCTTGAGGCGAATGAGCTGAATCTTATCGTGATATTATGATACTGATACAAACATGTTATTTAAGATTTAAGTGTTATGATAATACAAATAGTAATAATAATGTGTTTCACCAAAATCGAGAGTTATAATCTATTGATTAATATATCATCCACAATCGAAGTGGAAAAGAAATCACTCGCATTACAGCTTATCAGCTTAAAAATCATTGTTAACCATTAAAAAACAAACAATCTATTAGATTTATCATTCAACAAGCGAATAGCTGATATCCGAGAAATCTGAAGACGATCCTTGATGAGAGATGTGAATGAAAACAAGATATTTGAAATATTGACAATAGTTTGATGTTCGAATTCAGTTGAAGAGCATTTTGTTGATGTAATTCAAATCTATTGTACATTCTAATCCATCGATTACGATTTGTTAAAAAACCGTTTGAAATCTCTTATTAATGAGATTAATTCCACATTGTTGGAATCATTGAATGTGCCGTTTTTTTAACATAGTAGGATAATTATTATTTTCAACAGATTATTAGATAGAATGAGTCAACGATTTAAATATTGTAAACAGTGTATTTTCTTTCTGATTCTGAACAATACTCTTTTAATCAGCTCCAGAATAGGTCAGTGATGATTGAAGACTATCGAGCATGCGTCTATAGCCAATAAACAATGCAATCTTCCACAATCGCATTTTATTACTGGGAGCTCAAGGGTTCGACCATTAAAAAAATACCACTCATCAATCTCATACTTTACGAGGCAAATAACGTCCTCTCGATCGAATTACTAGATAGCCAAAGAGCCGCGGAAAAGGAGAATACACAGACAGTAACTTACTCTGTGTCCGGGCTGCTTCTCCTTTGTGAAGTAAATGGACCGTATGAACTCATAAAGAATGGAACTCTATATATTTTTGTAGCTCCGGGGTGAATTTTGTGGTCGATTTACTGTGAGAGACCAGGCAACTTTCAAATTTACTATCATCTTATGCGTTCTTTTGTTTCAGTCTCACCCACTTCATCATTCCTCTTTGTGCTTTGCTCTGCTTCCTCCCTTGGGACTCTTGTCATTGGGCAGGAGGAGCAGTACGCAAAAAGATTAGATTCAATTCTGAGCTGTTCTAGAATTTTTCTCCTTCCTAATAATATTCATGAATAATACTTCAACAGAGATGCTTGATCAGTAATATCAAAATAGTGATTGGCTAAAGTCTATAGTCAATGATATAGGGATTATTAATTTATTTTATTCCTCCTTGAACTCTTTTTCAATTGAAGGAATCAAGTCAACTAAACAATGAAACTTAATTATTACTGACTTATCAATTTGAGGCACTTATGGGCCTTACATTAATACGAGTGTTACAAAACGACAATACAAAATTTTTTTTAGTAAGTATGATATTGATAATTCAATAGTGGAATATCATCAAGGTTAGTATCTATATCTATAAAAGCGAAATGGCACTGACTGACTGACTGATTCATTCATTCATTCATCACCAGAACTAAAGATCCACTGAACCGAATGCGTTCAAATTTGGCAGGCATGTTCAGTTGGACGTTTAGACGCGCGCTAAGAACGGATTTCAGGAACTTTTCAAGGATACGCCAAATATTTAAGTTTTTCTATAGTTTTTCGGCGTTTTCTCAATTTTTTCGAGAACTAATCTGTAGAAAATGTTGATTATTGGTAGGTAGGTTCAGATAAGGTCTAGATATGTTGTGTTGAGATATTTTTGTATTCCGTTCAAGATTACGCCAGTAATCAGGTTTTTCAAAATTGTAGATGTATTGCGGGTTGCATATCTTCCGCCTTGATACGACCAATCCTTACTGTAAATTCAATAGTTCAGCGAGATTATAGAGGGAGTAGTTAAGAAAATATTGAATTAAGTTTCAAACAATGTCCGATATAGTTCCCAAGGTTACGCTCAATATTAGCGTTTTACTATTTTTCGGAATTTTCAGAGTTTTCTTTTTGATTTTTCGAGAATAAATTGGTAGAAAATGTCGAAATTTGGTGAACAGGTCCAGATAAGGTCTAGAAATGCTGTGTTCAATAAGTTTTGAATCCCTTCTGAACAGAATTTGCAGGCGAGCGAAGCGAGCCTGTTTGTCTCAGCTTACACTGACAGAGGTTAGGCCTATGCAGGCGAGCGAAGCGAGCCTGTTTGACTCACTGACACTGCTGATACTGTCGGGGGTCCAGGGGGCGGAGCCTCCTGGCTAGGCGGAGAAGGCGAGCGAAGCGAGTCTGCCGGCTAGTAGAATATATATGAACATCGGAATATCCCAGCTTTAAATAATAAAGAAGCTAGAAGGGAGGTGTATGTGTTAAATCCCTGTGAAAAAAGTTGTCTCCATATTGGAAACGAGTCAAATTGAGAGAAAATAAAAATCGGACGTTTGACCCAAGCCAGACAGTCACATTTTGTAGACGAAAAAGCTCAATTGAAAGGGGAAAGACCTTTCTCAGAAGAAAAAAGCAGATCGACCGGCTGTGGCACTGTGTGTATGAGAAGAGATGGAGAATGCATCGGGGAGTTCTTTGTTCTTCCGATTTATGGTAGACTGTTACTAGAAGATATTTATGTGCTTGGGAACGTTAGCGTCTGGAGACCTTATGTTCAACATTTCCTTTCAACTCATAGAATATATTCAACCCTAACTGTGATTGAATCAATTGCAGCAACAGAAAAGTTGCTTCTTCGAACATTTTCTGCTAGGTGTCATCTTATCATGTTCGAATATTGGTGATTGATATTTTCATCCTGAATCAAGAAAAAAATTATATGAATATTATTTGGAAAAAAGACCTCATAAAACCTCAAAAAGTTCAAAGCGATTCTTGTCAAGCGGAATCTTTCCATTCATTGTAGAATGGGATAGTTTTCTAATCTTCACTTAATTTTTATTTACAATTTTAATCTACTGTGACTTCTTTAAAATCAAATATCGTGATTAATTGTATGTTACCTGAATGGATTGAGAAAGCTGCTAGTAGGCTGAAGCTAGAGAGTGGAAATATTTCCCATAGTTCAATATTGATCTATGTTCATGATCTATATTCTATGTTCAATTTTGATTTAGAACATTTATTACTTTTCATGAAGTTTGGCGCAGCTTGTCCAAACAAAATACAGGAGTCAGTTGTTGAGGATAACAATAGTGAGATATAATAGAAAGGACTGTGATCCCTTTCTCCAAAAAAATGATTTCATATCAATTATGATTCAATTATCCATATTAATACAAGGTCACCTTGGAATGTATGTTAATAAAAATAAATAATCCGCGTTTATAATCTATTGAAAAGCGATGAAATAATCAAGATTCATTGAAAACCACTACTATTGAGTCCAATAAAGTTATCAAAGAAATGAATTGAATTGTTTTATTCCAAAATAGATAAACATTACAACTTGAAATAAAAGGAACATTTAAAAAAGAATAGTACTCCTCACCTAGAAGAAGTCTGTGTGTGAGGAGGGTCGTACATAAAAATTATAATTAATGACATTTAAAAAAAATTCGAATCTTTAAAGAAAAGAAAGAAAATATATATATACATATATATATATATACACATATACATACATATATAAACTTAACGCTAATTGTATACTTTAGCTTCTATAAATAAAAATACAAATGTGCTGTAATTACAAACTACAATCATGCTTTTTTATACCAAATTAAGATAATTAAAATAGTACAATATAAGTCTGTCCAGCAGAAAGACGTAGAGGGTAAGGGAAAACTAAAAAAGAAAAAACTTCTTTAAAGAGTAAAAAATAGAATGGTTTAAAGTGGAAAGTGAAAATTCATTAATTTTTAACATATTATTGGACATAGGGTGACCTGACCAGTCCCTCGCAGGCCAAATGCCCAACGCTAAGCAGCCACGCTCTCAATCTACGCTTAAAGACAGCAATGCTGACCCCATCAGCGTGCAAGAGATCCCATGGAAGGTTGCGGAAAAGTAAATGAGCCAAGTAGAATGGATTTGATGTTTCTAGGTGATGATAGAGCCTGGGAATTTGAATTCCCATTTGTAACCTATTCCTGGTTTGATAATTGTGTTCAATGTTAGTGAAAATATTCCTATTTTTAAAATATAAGTGGATAAATTATTGATGTAAAGTTGTTTGATATTGAGAACAGGAAATTCTTGAAACAGGAGTTGCGTGGGGAATCTCGCACCCTTATTAAGTATCTTTTTCATTATAGCCTTCTGTGAAATAGAATGGATCTCCCATTGTTGTTGGAGAACTAATTCAAGCACAGAACTTCTCATCAAGCTTGTGGATGAATATTATTGCGTTGCGAAAAATGTAACTCACCTTGCTTCCGTCCAATTCTCAAATAATATGAATGAATCTCATGACGTATAACCTCGCTTCTATAGAATTGAGTTCATATATTTCAGAGAACTGTTGGATTCTGAGAAAGAGCACGCAAAGAACTCTGCATTGGTCGTTTATCAATTGATACCATCTCTTCTATCAGAAGAGAAATGTGAGATGTAAGCGCAGGGATGGATACAGTCCCCGAGAAACAGTATCTTCCGAGTTTCCAAATGTGGAAATTTATCTGAAACCCCTTCTCTCGCTCAGATGAGTAATATTTTCAATGGAGTAAGGCCTAAATGTCTACCTATAAAGAGAACGGTTATTGCTATCTTCCTTATCTCGCTACTCCTGATGTGCGTCTATAAACATTACCGCCTTGATTTATTTATGCTTTCATCTCTGATATATCGATTACTGAGTTTCCAGTGCTCGACTAACACATAGGAAGCGAGCAAGCAAGAAAACAATATTGTTATAAATACGCTTGTATGCCAGCAAAAACAATTGTATCGTTTTTCATCCTGCATATTTCGACAGAAACAAGGTTTGGTTTGGGTTAGATTTTTGCAAGTTATTGATCTAGATTCATGAAATCTGAAAACCCCTTTTAAACCTGGTAATTCCTGACAAATGAGTGATGGTTGAAAAATGATATTATAGTTTCGGCATAATCGCCAGTTTGTGAAGTAAACAAGAGATAATAACAGCTCTCTATCTCTACCCGGAAAAAACATCGACTAATATTAGGGAAATATCAAAACTGGATCACCGAGATAATAACTTTTCAACTTACGAAAGAAGTTACATAGAAACGTACGAGAGATATTGAAGTGAGAGAAATAATCAACGGAGATCAGTAAAATCAACGTTTAACATTGACTACATAATAGAACAATAATTAAGTGGTCAATTTTGAAATCATTATTGCGTTTCAAAAATATCATACATATATTCAATTTTACCACTACTTTATTCGAAGTATCTTATCAGATCAACTTATCTTATTTCTTCTTTTTCAGGTGAACCTTCAGGCTGATCGCTTATTTCTGAATGTTTTAGAGAATTAATGTGAGTAACTAGTCCGTAATAATCATTGATTTATGTTGAGAATCATTCAGTTTAATGATAATATTATTGTCTCTCCTCTCCCAAATTAGCAAAATCTTTTTATCCGAATAACCCACCTCTTATTTCTAGTAACACGAATGATGGAAGTAAGACATCCGTTCAAGACATCTAGTTTAGTGCATTATATTCTAGAGTCTAGAGTATTTCCCATAATTATTATACTCCTTAGATTTTCACTCATTTTTTTCAGCATTAACATACGTCTTACTTATACTATTGAATTGTCATCTGAGACTTACAATGCTTGTTTGTGATGTACTAAAATCATAGTTGATACGTGATCTTATCACAGGATGAAAATAAGAAACAAGACAGAAAAATAGGAATAAATTAGAATAAGAAAAATAGGAAAAGGAATGTGTTTCCAACACTATATCGCTCAGTTCGAGAATATGAATACTTTTCACCTATTCATTCCAAACAATGGAGTAGAAGAACAAATATTTCACAGCGTTCATTCATGTGCTTCACTTCCGTTCATTGTTGTACATAAGACTTCAGTGCTCACATGGATAAATATCAACAACAATGAACGTAGGCTACACCTGAAAACGGCTTTCTGTATACTGAAACAAATTCTACATGAGCAGTTGGCAAACGATTTTCATTTGATGAATTTTTGCTCCGGTGGAAACGCAGTTGTATCAATTCATGATTTTCACAATACGTTACAAAAGTCAACTCTCATGTATTCGAGTGGAGTATTTTACAACTTATAAAAGTAAATAGAGGCACGTTGATAATGAAAAAGGTACTTTTCGAATGGAAAAGAGTTGCATGTTTTGAAAGGTAACAAACGTGTATGTGGAGTTGCAATAAATCGCGTGCTGTAGAAAAGGAACCTGAAGAGGAGATAGAATGATGAAGGGTGGCGTGGATGGTGGAGGGGATGGAAAAGGAAGTAGAGCCTACTACTATCCGGGTTCTCTTTGTACCCTTTGGTGTGAGTGAAGAGTTCTCTGTCCGCTCAGCGTGACGTGAAATTCTTTGACACAACAGGCGTCATTGCAAACTTTGAAAGGTGATAGCTTGAAAAAATTCATCATACATGTATGTAGGCAATATTTGATTGGTTGAATGGGAGGGTGACACTTTCTCAGAAGAGCCTCAATGTATGTTAAACAACGTTGGACATCAGAAGCGCAATGCACTTCTTAATGAGCGGGATAATTGAAAATATTCCTGATTATAAGTGTGGGAGAAACTTATTTTACTACGCATTCTCAATGATATTGAGTAAATCTCAGCTTAGTTATCAGTCTCAATTTCTAGGGATGAGTTATCAATTCAATATAATCCAACTAGTATTACTCAACTCCATCCCATGTGAAGAGGACAGCTCGCTAATCAATATAATGTTTATTTTGTGAGTGATATACAAACAATGAAAAACAATTTTCGTGATTACTGTACTTTCGATAAATTACAATGTCATATTTATATGTCAATGTCAAAAGGTTTCATGTCTTAGCAGCTCCCACCAATTTTCTCATTCTCACTCATCAGTGTTTATTGTGTGATTGCATTTCAATTTCGATTCCTCACAAAATATCACCATTGAGCCGTGATATTCGGTGATAATACATGTGGCAAAAATCATAATAATTTTGAATATCATTAACAGAGTTATGTATCACAGTACGATAACGTTGATAGAATTCCCTCAATGACATCTACCGTGCTCATCAGATTGTCAAATTTGTAATTAACGTGATTCCCCCTATGACATAGTGCTTGCTCCACAATACAACATGACACATGAATATGATAATTGATGGATTATTGCATCATTACAGAATGTTTCCAATATTTATTCAGAATCTCCACTGTTTCATCGTTTGAGAAAGGGAATGGAGCTGAACTCTATGTTCATCTAAATACAAATGTATTATAATATTCTATATTCACTTGTAAACTTCCTTATTGCATTCGAAAGAGGATTTTTTCAATCAATTGATTATCAAGTCTCCTACTTAGAAAGGACCAGGATCTTTTACAATTGGCCTCATATATTACCAGCTCACAAATTGTACAATACAATACCTTTATTCATGAGATTTCATGATGATTATGATATTCATAAATGTACTGTAATAAGTATAAGAATCTCTGTATCAGTTTTCCTACTATCCAGTGGAAAAACTCGAGCAGCAATAATGATCACCCCAAGAACTTGATGCATTTTCTCGATAAATACTGTTCTAGTATTTTGAAAGTTCATGCTTGGTTTTTAAACGTTGAAGCTTGGACGCGATATTGAAGTAGTAGCAAGAATCGTAGCCGAGTAGAGAAAAGTTTGTTCGACTGCAGACTTTGAGATGAGAATATAATATTGCTCCAGTCGAATCTGACCGCTCATTGCAGCAAACTTCCATAGACGGGATATTTAAGTTGCGACTAGAGAGAAAGCTAAAACACACAGAAGAAATTGTATTACTCAATTTCTCTCTTTCATAAGCAGCAATCAGAGGGTTCGGATTCTTATTATTCACGGAAGACGTGAGATTATCATAATACCCTGAAATTTCCTAAATGGATTTCGAATTTATAACCTTTTGCGTCTTAATTCACATTATTCGTTGAGGGTTAGTTCATAGTCTATTCTTATATTCAGTGACTTGAACAATCAGAAATTCCATAACCATTTAGTCAAAATTTGCATCATAACAAAATTTGATGCATAAATTAATTTCAAAATCATAGCTAAATAGAATCAGGTGTATCCCTTTATTTAATGTCTGACGCGCATGAAGAAAAATGTTTCTCGCTCTGAGATGATTTGAATGACCTCACATTCCACAGTAATCCATGATATTTACACTTTTACCGATATTACTTCACACCGATTGTATGATTCTATTGAATCAATCATCAGCAAACTTGAGATTGAGATTGAACAGTATGTTGCATCAGCTACATTGAGCTCAATAGTGGGAACTGTGAAGAGAAATTCATATTGATAAAACTTATCATTTATGAGTAGGCTTCGAAGCTCATATTATTGATAACACTCAAAATTGGTATTCGACGGCAATGGGGTAGAGTTTTGAAGACTGGTAGTGAATGTGAAATACCACTGGTAGACTTGAGAATTATACTGTATGATACATCAGCATTTACGATTCTTTCGATCTACCTTTTATTAATCCGACTTCCATTTTGGGGGGAATGTATTGTAATGATCAAGAGTGAAACAACATGAACGAGCATTGAAAAAAGCATTGAAAAGGTGCATGACAAGTTTTAGATAACATGATTATAAATAACTCGATAATAAATGAAAAAAAGTTATAATACAACTAATTTTCTAGTCACGTTCCTATTTTCTTCTGATTTTCCACTCTCAATTCTTTCCTCTAAAAGCTGCAATATAGTTAGAGTCATTAGACTGCACAGCAACATTCTAATTCTAGATGATTGAATGGAAACTGACACTTAATCAACTCCAGAATACTGCAACATTTCAAATTATTGAAGCCATTAATGAGTATCGCATCAGATAAATTGAGTCTGATAATTACTTTCAAAAGTCTCCTCACGTGTTAGAAAATACATGTTTCCTTGGATAATTCTTACACGAGTTTCAGACTATTCTGTGAGTAATGGGAGGAGAATGATGAGAGATGACAACTTATGTTTAGACAGCCGGTACTCACAGCCGAGCGTTTCCTTCGATTGACAGGACTGAAAGACGGGCGTTGTTTTAATCATTTTGGAAGAAGGCATGGAGTTGGCAGTAATGACAGTTGTATTGAATTGTTGTTGTAGAGCATCGTTGTTGTCGTGTTTCTGAGCCTGGAGCAATTTAATGAGGGAAAGAGGGAACGAAGCACACTAGCAGCTTTTGCGCTGATTCCGTGTGCTCGTCAGGTCGGAGAGAAAGAAGAGAGACAAACAGTTTCGAGCCCTATGGAAAGGTTAACAAGTGGTACAGAGAATCCAGGAAGAGGCACGAAGGGCTCCTATGGTAAAGTGCTTTTTTTGTCCGAGTTGTTCAGCGATTTCGTGTGGAGAGAGGTGCCTTGTGAAAAGAACGGGTGAAGCAGTGAAAAAACTGTGGATCTGTGAAAAGATTCACTGGAACTCGAAGCGCCGGCTCGCCTGAATGATCAAGGGCGTTGCGTCAACGTTGTCGCTATAACGCCAGAACAATAGCGCCGTGCTCTGCCAAAAGAAAATCGAATAAGATGGCTGCCAGCTTTCTGTATGGCTGCCGGGACATTTTCACAGCCTTGGCTGCTAGATGGATGGTCATTATTTCGACTACGCGAGCGGAATAACAGAGCCCAGTCTGATAAATGTATCAGTATTGCGATTCAATTACATTGAACAATGTTGTTGTTCTGTTTCATGGTTCTGAACAAGATTATCTTATCCATTGATTAACTAACATTTTTATTATACCTAGTCGGAATGATTGTGAAAATCAAATGCGATAAATAAGGGGAACAAGACGAGAGATAGAGATTGCGCTATCTGCACCTTTTTTTGTAATATCCATCTATCTCTATCAACAGCTGATTTGATTGCATTTAGGCCTATCTAGAGTTTCCAAAGTCCTGGAAATTTTTTCATGACTAGCTTTTATTTTCAGAATCTCTCTCATATCTTTTTCCACATACTTATCTTCGATCACAATTATTCATACCTTTCCTCTATTGTACAATGTCACTTTAAACATTACAGTTTTATTTTTCTAAACAATTGCTCCAAATCTCTTCTCTCATGAGACACTTCTGATACTTCCCCCTTCTGTTCATGCGATTCTACTCTTTGAACTTCTATTGTACTTATTCCTATACCATTGTAATATTGATACTATTCATTCGTACTTTCAGCTCTACTCAATACCATGCCACTCAACCCTTTTATTACCAAATTATATTACCAGAGTTTCATAACCAGAGTAGTGAATCGCAACCACTGAATCCAAAGTATCGAAAACGTTCTGACTCACAACTTAACAATATTAATTCAATTAACCTCAAAGAATTTCTTATCAATTCATGTGATTTTATCCTATTTTCCATAGTCACCTCTTTAAAGGTGTTCATCTAGTTCTTCAACCGGCTCATAAACTATACAGAAGGGTTAAGAAAAAAATGAATACATTGAAGATGGCATCATCCGCAAGAAAAAACATGAATCACATGTAAAATAATATACTGGGAAAGAGTGATAACGCTTGAAACGACTATTCATACTTTCACAAAAGTTCATTAAGACAAAAGGCTATCAACAATAATCATTATTTATTGGAGCTAAGAATCATCATTCATTGTGACAATAGAATTGGTTCGTCAATTTCTATAATTGTTCATTACAGTGTATAATCATTTGTGCTGAGACAATTCCATTTGATTTAATTTACAATACTGTAGAAAACTTTCTAACTTTCGAAAAGAGGTTTTTGTTCTATCAGAGAAGGCCCATGAAGCTTTATTCCTTTATCCATTCATTCATTTATCCATTTATGTTAGAAAACTCCACATTTGGAAATAGTCTATGTGTAATCAAATTAATTAGGTATTTCAGCAGATTGTTTCCCTATCCACACTGTCTTTAACATCCAATTAAATGCGAATGATTCTACACTAATCAATGAATTGATATTTAAATATTTCAACCTGTATTCATATTCGTTTATGCCCAAACGAGCAGCGAGCAGAGTGCGACATAACATTTGCAAATTCAATCGGCCTAATGCGTTGCTCCGATCATTATTAACCACACGCATTTGTAGAGCAATGTCAGCCCCATGACAGGTGACAGGGAAGTTGAAACGTGTGAAGGCGGCTTTGGACAGCGGTGAAGGCCCCTCGCATACACTGAACTGGGTCTAGGGCTCAGTTGATCCTGCCTCCAAAGCAACTCACAAAAACAGATACATGGTGTGACAAGATAGGCTCATATGATACGCATATAGTGTCCATGTATGTTACTTGGTGTATCCGTGCTTAGATCAAGGTATTTAGATGTATCTAGTATGTATCTGATGATATAGGTTTTTCATGTTTGTGTTGGGCTTTCATGTGTTCGCATATGTACATGTAGCACTCGATCAAATTGGTTCCTGTCCAGCTCCACAGTTGACTTGCAGAATTTTGTCTTGCAGACCAGCATTTCGACTAATTTCAAGTTAAATACACTTAGTTTCAGCTATTCAGCTTCATGCATTAAATTTGAAACTACTCCACTTAATGTGGATCAGGCAAGATTGTATCATCTAGGCAAGCATCTTGTAACCATGAGTTACAACCATGTAAATTCAAAGGATAGGGAAATGAAAATTAATGTTGGTGATTGTGTGGATATTACCAAATTCTTAGTAATCACATCAAAAACAGCAATCTTCAATAAGACTGATTTTTCACTTGTACCATGTTTTTTATTATTTTCGACTAATTTTGATTGCGATTTCTGATATTTGGGTTAGATTAACACAATTACTGCCAACCAACGTGTCTTAAGAATTTGATTCTCTTCAACTTCCATCAATTGAGAATTGATTCGAGCTGATGAAAATTAGATTTGCCAACTTCTAAATGGTTTCATTGAATTTCTCTACTTTTGCATAGGAACTGATAATTTCACGAGATTCTTTATCAAGCTAATCAACCTTGGAAATATATTCTTCAAGATCTAAATTTTTCGCTATTTCTATCTAGGTATTTTCATCTCTTTTCTTTACTTGGTGTAAGGAATGAGTCTGAGAAGTATTACACATTCCTCCTTAAACACCCTACGGTCAGTTAGATGATCAATGGGAGAGCATCGTAGTTTTAAAAAAGTGACAATTCACCTCCCATGTTTATAACTCACCTAACGATGTTGAGGTGGAAACCATCGATGAATTTCGATCCCCATTCCTGAATAACTAAGCCAGTGTAGAGCAGGTTGCCTATCGCACTCCTTCTTGTTCATTGTACACTTGACTCGATAAGCAGTACAAAGTACACATCCTTCATTTTTGGTGAACATGTTATTGATGATATTATAATATATACCTGTTATTGATGGAGTTATTGATAAAATTATATACCTGTTATTGGTGAACTTTTTATCGATTATGTACTTTTTATTGGTGTATTTGGTTTTGTTGTACATGTTTCTGGTATAGTCACATATGGACTCCTATTATACTCTCTTGGTGGAGATTATTCTTATTTGAAATGAGTGCATTCATACGAAAATTTTAATAATGAGTCAATCAATAATTATTATTACTGCTGTATTTATGGAAATTAATAATTTCATACAAATTAATTTCCATAATTACAGCAGTAATAATAATTATTGATTGACTCATTATTAACATTTTCGTATGAATGCACTCATATCAAATAAGAATAATCTCCACCAAGAGAGTATAATAGACATACATACTGTTGTCTTTCAAGCACGAACAAGACTTAATAAGTGATTGTGAGAGCTTATTCAAGAAATTTCCTAGTCTGAAGTAAGATATTGTTTTCAAGGTAAAGTTCCAAAGACTGTTATAATCCTGAAGTTGAACAAAATTCGCAAGTTTGTGTGATAGGAATGAGGACAACAATAGAAAACACAGCAATTAGCCTAAGACATAGAAATAAGCCTACTTGAACCGCTCTATTCAAGCTTCAAATTTTCCCCGACTGAGAAAAAGATTGAGTATTATGGATTCATTACTGTGGGCGTCTATTGTTCTATTGAGCTTCTGCGAGTGAGAACGTGACCGGAAGATAATTGTTACAACTGTTGCCGAGTGATCGGCGAATCCATGTTGACAATAGAATCTAATTCCAGAATTAATCCACCTGCCTAAACGTTCACTTCCTGCCCTATTATTTTGAAACCTTTCGACCTTTTGTTTACTGAACCCGTTTCAGCGAGCTGAAAGCTGAACCCTCGTCAACAAATTCACTTGTATTTTGTGATTTGTGGAATGCAAGCTTACACGGAGTCACAGATTGCCTTGATTTAAAACAATTATATTACTTTTTTGAACTATCATGTTGATTTTGATATCAATCTATTCCATTGATATTTATATTTTGATGTTTATTTAGGCCTATCTACTGTCTGAAAATGCATTATGCGTTCTCATTGTGTTTCCGCTGACTTCTTCAAAAAACCAACATGTAATAATCATCTCATGTACGTTATTCACTTCTGTATCACACACATTAATCCACATCAATCTAAACAAGTGTTATTAAGAGGAACTGACTGGGAAGGAATTATGAATGATTACTACATAGTATCATAGTGAAGAGTGTAACAAACTGATCCACTGAATAATATTATTATCATATTTTACTATTTCATCATGTAATGAGAATCGAAGCGAAGAAAAATAATATCATTGACAACTTGAAATTTCCACCTGAGTATTTTAGTAAACATTTTTCCATAACATGGAGATTTTTTCTGAAACTTTAAACATCAGCTTTTTGTCCCAATGAGAAGCCTTCTTCAGCTGCATCTTTATCCATTCTAATGGTGACAATCAGTCCGATTACTATTAAATCACAAATCAAGAGACTAGGGAATCAAATCTCAAGTTAAAAGTTGAGACATATGGATAGATTACAGTTTGATACTAATCATTTCAATATATTATTGAATATAGAAATGTGGATTTAATAACAATCTGCTCCAACTATTGTCCCAAACGTCTTGTGTTATTGATGTTTGAGGAAATAGAATCAAAATAGACTTTTAAAATTTCACTCAGTTCAAATATACAGATTCTGAAACTGAGGATGTTGGAATAACGCTCACCCTCAGAAAAAAATTAATTGCCAGGTGTGAAATTCATCTTGAACAAATATAAATGAATTTTGAAGGACGGTATCACTTTCCTGGACTGAAGTGAAGGCAAAAAGCTTTAATGTTGCTTAGAATAGTATTGCGACACAACCATAATACTTTCCAAAGTTGAGATGCGCCTTCATAACCAGAATTCCTTCTCAAAAGCGTTTGTTCATTTGAACTTTCATTTATAACGAGTCATACTCCAGAGACTTTATAGTCAGTGCATCCTTCACTCTGGAGATGTGTAATGAAATGCCTGTCCCTCAACAATACGCCTCAGATGGCGTCGTTTATTTCTTTGCGAATCCTCACTTTTTCATTCTTTCCCAACAGAAAATCCTGGTTTCTATGATGAACATCCCCAGCATTCGCTGTGTCATTCATTGTTTGCCATGAAGTGCAAGTCTCTCGTTTCCATCTCTCAATAGCAGTTAGTATCGAGGTGAAAAAATGTTTGTGTCTACCTCTATCATTTCGCTCTCCTGTGTAGATGACACTGACACTCACAATGTGAGTTTCCCTTTTCAAAACAATCCGAGCAGGAGAAAATAACGATGATCTTTATCCAGCGTATCAGTTGTTAGAGAAGCCAGATTTGAAAAAGAATTTCCCCCAAGTTGTTAGTTCATAGTGATAATGAGTGTGTTGTCAGATAAAGAAGAAATAATCAACATGATTCAAATAATATTCTATTAATATGATAATGATAATGATCTGTTGATTCTTCCTACCTGGAAATTATGTCAAAAAGTATATCAATTTATTTCATTGGTCTATAAAACTTTCAGGAAGAGAAATTTTTTTTCAAGAAATACTTGAAAATTACAAATAAATCACATATATTGAGTTGAAATCATTATTTATTTTAATAACTGTAATATGGTGAAAATTGAGTTGTTGTATTATTGAAGTTTTATTTTGTGTGCATGTAATAAATTATTTTTCAGGTTGATGAACTTTTAGATTTAAGCAAAATTTTTACATGAACTTTGGTTTGGATTAGAATTGGTAACGTTGAATAGAAAATTGCTAACTTGCTGAAGCTTAGTTGTCAAAATTATTGTTGTTGGTGCATTCCCAAGTACTGGTTTCAATTTTGTAACCAAAAATGCTACTTTATTTGGAAGTGTACCAATGGGAGAATGACCCATGGAATTTTCGCTGGGAATTAGTCCTGACTCCACGCGTAGAGTGGTTGGAGGGGGAATAATTTCCAGTACTAATTGAAGAGTTCGATTTGAAACACGGAGCTGTAAACATCAATATGTAGTGTGATTAGGCCCCGGCCCTCTAGATGGGTTGTCCATCTAGAGGGGACAAAAGTAAAGTTTTGCGACCAGTTGTTTATTTTGTTTTAAATTAGTAGATAAAGTCTTAAATTTTATGTCAAGGTTTATATTTAGTCCGGTATGTGAAGTAAAATAGGGGTATTAGTTTCAGTTTGAGTGGAGTATGAAAGTGTTTGTGTATCTTGTGATTGAAAAGTTATTATGGTGAGTGCTAAACATTGGTTGTCTCTTCTCTAGCTCAAATTCAAATATAAATCAGTAGAGCTTTGACCGAGGCTTCACTTCTAAGTAGCAAGTTAGCAGTTTTTCCGGGTATTGAAATATTAAATTGAAAATTGAAATTTTGAATAAATTACGTATTAAATAACTTTGTTTTCCCAAAATTCTGATTTGTTACATGATTTGATAGTAGATAATTTTATTTCAAATGGAAAGATACCGCAATAAATCTGCAAAGTGTTAATGATCACAAACTATCATTTTTATTAAAGTTCCTGGCTCTTAGTAGTAGTTGCTAAAATAGTTTTCAAGATAATTTATTATAATAATCTGGGCATCTGGATGAACGGATCCACAATCAAGCTCCCAACCAATCAGGATTTCGTTACATTAAGTTAATTGAAAAATGTCTCGGCCCAGTTCTTACATAACAAGAGAAGTCTCTCACTGACATCCCAACATTAATGTGACTACATCCCATGTGACTATTGATGTCGATATAGTGACTATGTCTATAGTTCAAGATTAAATGTAGGCCGACAATAACTATAATAGTAAAACCTTATAAGGATATATTACAATAATGGTCATTGTATTAGGTGGAATCATCTGGAAATAAGTCGAAACTGAAAATGCTTAACCAATCTCCAATTGTTCAAAAGCGTTGCCCTTACATTATTGATGATCTTCTATCATGTATTATATTATTTTATTGTTCAATGCTTAATGATCTCTATTTTATACATGTGGAATAACTTCAATCTGTCAATATGAATTAATATAGGCACTTTCAATAAGTGGGTAGGCCTTTATCAAGTATTATTACTTTATTGGCTCCAAAAAAATTCTATGAAATGAATATTCCAAACTGCAAAATCCTCTCTAAGAAATATGCGAAATTAGATTGATTGATTGATTGATTAATTGATTGTTTATTTGATGTGCTAGGTCTGAAGAGACCCATTGCACGATATAACAATGAAAATACAGAGCATTGATTGATTGATTGATTGATTGATTGCCTTTATTAAGGGCGGAGTTAGGACTCTTGGTCCTCTCTACCACACAACCCTTTACAATATGTACAATAATATACAGTTATCAAAATACATCAAAATTAATGATCATACAGTAGAAAGAATATTGAATAGAGTATGTAAATAAAACAAAATAGGAAAAAATAAGTAATACGAACTAAAAATAGTTAAATATATAATAAGAAAAATATACATGTTTCCTTTTCTCACCATTCACTCACACACATGCACACTAGCCATATGGAGAAATACTCCACCGTATATAATACCACCTTTGATATAATCAGTATTGAAGAAATATCAAAATAAGAAAATAAATGAATATGAGTTCGAGAACAAATGCTATGGAGATGGAATATCTTTCAGACAACTTAACTTTCTCACACCTGAGCTGCTCCTCCCCCCTTCAGCCATTTCGAAACTGCCACGCCAAACTGAGCTCGGCCATTCACATTCTTAATAGATGGTGGTAATTCATTCCAAGTACGGCAAGCCGTAACATGGAAAGACTTGTTGTACATTGAGGTTCTGTGATGAGGAATTACCAATAACTGTGAACCATGTCTAGTACCTCGTCCACTCCGCTCTCTTATAAAGACAAACTGGTCTGCTAAATATCCAGGACATTTGGTATGTATCAAATCATAAAGCAGTTTCAGCATGTGATACTGTCTTACAGGTTTGAGGCCTCAGCACATCCAGCTGCTGGAAGTATGGACTGATATGATCATCCCGTCTGAGATTAAAAATGTAACGGACACAGTAATTCTGAGCTCTCTGCAGAGAGCAAAAATGAATACCGTGCAAAAATGTAACGGACACAGTAATTCTGAGCTCTCTGCAGACGTTCAGACAAGATAACAATCATGTCATTGACAACAATGTCCGCATAATTAAAATAAGGGAAAATCAATAATTTGACTAGCATCACTTTTACATGGAAAGGTATGCAGTCACCAATCTTCTTCAGGGAGTGAATTCCTGCAAATACTTTATTACATGTAACATTTATTTGTTCAGTCCAGTCAAGAAACTTGTCAATTGTTAAACCTAAGTTTTTAACAGAGTCATTGTAAGGTAAGTTTTGATTATTGATTCGAATGAAAGGTCCGCTATTAAAGTCAATCCCTCGGCGTGAGGTAAGCTTAGTGTAGCCAATAATAATTGCTTTGGACTTTGCTTCATTAATTTTTAACCTATGTCTGTGAGTCCAGTCGGTTAGAACGGCAAGATCCTGATTCATTTTGTCAACTGTTAATTGAAAGTCATTCAAGTCAAAATGAATGTACATTTGCAGGTCATCAGCATACAGATGTAATTTGGAGTATTGTAATACATTGATAACATCGTCTATATAAATACTAAATAACAGGGGACCCAGGACGGAACCTTGGGGAACGCCTCTGTCAACAATACGGTATCCTGATGATCGTCCATTGTAATTTACAGACTGACAGCGATTGCACAGGTATGAGCTGAACCATTCAACCACGTGAACAGAAAATCCAAGGTTCCTGATTTTTTTCAGAAGCAGAGGATGATGGACACAATCAAAAGCTTTGCTGTAATCAATCAGGACCAGCATTGTAGCCTGTCTTTGGTCCATAGCTCGTCGAATGTCATCAGTGACACGAAGCAATGCAGTGGTGATGCTATGACCCTTTCGAAAACCAGACTGGAATTTGTTTAGAGAGTCATTTGCAGTGAGATGACTATTGATCTGATGATGAACTATTCTCTCCAAGCCTTTAGACAAAGAGGAAAGTATATGTATGGGTCTATAATCTGCAGGGGAAGTAGGATTTGGAATTTTATTCAAAGACAGAACTGCTGAATATTTCCAGTAGGATGGAAAAACTGCAGACATAAGTGAAGAGTTGTATAAATGAGTTATAATGGGAAGAGTGACAGGAAGGGTAAATTTTATGAATTTTATAGGGAAACAGTCCTCACCAACTGCATTGCTCGTGATTCGGGTTAGAACTTGTAAAACTTGGAATTCACTCACTTCAGAAAACTGGAACTCATTTTCCAAGCCATTAATCTGAAATTGATTTGTATATGCTCGTGCACCATTGTCACTAACTGGTATGTTACAGAAAAAAGAGTTGAGCTCTTCAAGACCATGTGAGATTCGTGCAGCACCCTTCTCCTTCCCCAATCCCATACTCTTCACAGTCTTCCAAACAAAAGAAGAAGATCTGTTGTTGGTCAGAAGTGTACGAAAATATAGGGATTTGGAGTTACAAAGTTTCAACTTACAACAGTTCCTGAGAATCTTGTACGCGCCAAATATTATTGGACACCTGGTTCTTCTAGCCAATCTGAATTTTCTGTCTCTTTCATTCATAAGCTGTCGAATATCCGGCGTGATCCATGGGGCTGGGCTCCGTGTGACTTTTTTGTGTTTTAAAGGAACATGTTTATTGAATAAGCCACACATGAGCTGCTGGAATAAATCTAATTTAATATCTATGGAATCAGCCTCATAAACATGATGCCAAGGAACACTGAATAGATCATTAAATAACTCTAAGTAATTGATATTTTTATAATCACGGTAGCTGATTATTTTTGGCTGTGGTTTGGGAGTTTGCAGAGCATAAATACAGTAGATAAGATCATGGGCTGAAAGACCTGGAACCGGTATCTGCCCGTGATGCTTAATAGCCTCACTATCACAGACAGCAATCAGATCTAATAGTGTGTTAGGAGTTGCTGTGTGGTGTGTCGCCTGCAGGGGGAGAATAGACATATTGCAGGTGAAAAAAATTGTTCTTAACTGCGTCAGGTCAAAAGTGTTACGTCCCAACAGGTCTGTGTTGAAATCTCCCATCACAATAACATGACTGTAAGTTGGCATGCACTGTAAGAGAGCATCTTCAAACTCACACATGTAACCGATATGGGAGGCCGATAACACACGCTTATCAAAACCTTAGTACCCCGAAATGAAATTTCTATAAACATAAATTCTGGCCTACTAGGCCTGGAATTATCTGACTTCAACAATACTTTGGTGTCAAGATCCTCCCTTACAAAAGCAGCCACTCCTCCACCATTTTTATGGAGCCTATCATTCCTAATAATTTTAAAATTACTAATTTCAATTGCCTTTGATGAAATTGAAGGTTTCAGCCAGGTCTCAGAAATTAGAACCACATCACATACCCGTGTACTAAACAAATCACGACATTCATCAATGTGACACTGAAGTGATTGTGCATTCACGTGACACACTTTTAGAAATTTTTGGTAAGGTGAAAAAGCCTGTTGAATCAAGCTCTTAGTGTTTGGCGTGGCCGCACTGTTATCCGCCATAAGGTTGACATGACCACGAGCAGAGGCACAGCAGGGTGCGAATCAAGCCAATCAAGACATTGTTCTCTTAGAAAATTAAAGTTTTGATACTTCCACTCAAGCACTCACACACATTCATACAATTTTTTATAAGGGCATAAAATAATGAGCATGTGATACAATAGAAATAACAAAATAAAATGTAAGATAAATTATAGTTGAGAAAATTATAAAAATAATTCGATAGCCTACTTGAATTAATAGAACGTTCTCGCCACTTTCTGAGAATAATAATAACAAATAAAATTGCATTAACGGAGATTGTATAGAAAAGTGATAAATAACAATAAGAGATGAGTATGCAACGTGGGAAATCAGAGTGGGAAATGCTGAGAAAGGTTAGAAAAAAACGAATAGCTAAACTAGAACATTGAAATCTGATAATGTGTGAAAAATTAAACTTGATTTATTATTCTAGCTTCGGTATGAGAAAGTTTTCACACAAGAGCCTACATTCGAGGTTTTGTTTTTGTGGCTTGAAATGAATAGAGCTTGAGATTGTAAAGCCTCTATGGAGATGAAAACTCAACCAGTGCCGGATGCCCACCTATACAATCCAGCAGTTGATACAGAGCTTGAACTTCCTGTGCATTGAGTGGAGTGGACCGTGTCATTCATCTGAAAGCGACTAATGATACTGACGATGAGGGAGTTCTGATCTTTGTTTCAGGTCTTTTGAAGGATTAATTGAGCCTATTGTTCCTCTAGACAATCACTGCTCCATTGTAGGCATGATTTGGCGGTGGGACGTTGATTAGAATTCCTTTCGCGTTCCAATTGTCACAGAGAATCGGAGATTTGCCTAGATTTGAGGGCAGACCATCAGGAAACTGGAGCAGGTTGAGAGTTATTTTTCAATCCAGCCGAGGGATTGTTTGAGATAATTATTGAATGTTGAAGACAAATGGGAAGAATCATGATGACTGTCATGAGTGGTTTTTAAAGAAGGCCTCTCACAATAATATGCTTATTTTATTAATAATAATATTCTTTATTCTGATTCATGTCATCTTGAAGCTATATCGAAAAGTATCTTTTTCATACTACGGAACACGTATGATGACTTTCATCATCAATAGTGCCTGATTCCGTTGAATATAAAATCTTAACAACTGTTCAATCCTGATAAAACATTTCAAACGAATAGATTAGACTTCACATCACTCTAAGAAGCACATGATTCTACTGTTGAAAATGCAATCTGGAAATACGTTGGTTGGCTCTGCAGAAATGAGCTCAAAATGAAATCAGCGGGTATGTTCCGCAACTTAGCCGAATATGTGACCGCGGCATAAATTATTGTCAGAGTCTGGCAGCCTACACTCGCTGTTGATTGGTTGGCAAGCAGACAGAGGCGCTGTCCAGTAATGAGAGGCGGTGGGCGAATATGTCAGGATAGTGCTTAGCCGGTAGGCGATGCTTGATCTTGCAGGGCAAGCACATTTAAATAAGTTGTTAGCATCGGATGCTGGAAGCAAAAACACCAACCAGGCTGTGGCATTGTATGAATCGTGTTGGGAACGGTTATAAATTGATTCTGACCGCTTGTATACAGCAAGGCAAGGGTCAAAGCGGCTAAACATTTCATGGCCCCAACAAAAAGCCGGTCAAGTCTACCAGCCAACAACAAACAACTATCAGTCGCTTCGCAATCCGTTATCTTGCTTGATGAGAGATTCCTCACTAATAAAATGTGGACATTCATCAACTGAAAAGTGAAGATTTATGACTCATGTTTGTTATGGATGGATTAGGCCTATATTTTCTGCAAACTTCCCCTAGCAAGAAACCCAATATTCAATTTTCATGTTCATGTTCATCGATAGCTGATTTTTGTTTATGACAACATTTGTTTCTAATATGTTTTTTTTTCTTCACCTCTCAGTAGAAATCGATTTATTAATCCTCGATTCTAAGAGATGATTATGCGATTGCTAGGAAAATAGTCCAAGCTTCTTCACATAAATGCAAAATATCACTCAACAATAATTAATCAATCATTGTAAACAAGCTAAATTTGTAAAAACTGAATTTAAATTTTATCGACAATATGAAACAATGATTAGCGGTTTTTAACTTGATTCTCGAATTCTTCAAGAGAAAATTTAACATCGTTTCAAAGTTTTCAACGCGTTCTAATTAGTTATCCACTTGTGCACTTTCCTCACACTGACTTATTGAATGATCGAATTATTATCAGGGAACTTCACCGCTATCCTCCAAGAGTGATTCCATCCCCGTCCTACTTTGTTTTCAGAGAGTAGCCCTGGAAATACTTCTCTCTATAACAGGTTCAAGCTCTCAAATAACAGTCCACTCTACCCAATAGAGTGTTAGGCATCCTTCTCCGCCTCTTCGCGTGGAGGGAAATTGCATTTTCTGTAGTGTTTTAGAGCTGCAGGCTGTGTCTGTCCCAATGCAACCGTCTCTCCATCACAATCCGCCCAGTCATTTTGCTACATAGTGCACTTTCCCATTTCTTGCTCATACGTGTTCTCAGCTCATCCCCTTCCATGTCTTGGTCAAATGTTTTTCCGCATTTGAATTGTTTGTACGGGAGAGCAGCACTTAGTGTCAGACTTTCAATTTTGCTCACTTTGTTTGTATATCAGATCACTATTATAATGTGATATGCAAGACTTATGACTTTGGAAGAGCTAAGCATATAACTGGCTGTAATTTCATTGTTTACTCAATACTTTATAAAACTAAGCTCTGTATCTAGGTCAGATTCCTGTCTACAAGTCTTCATAATCATCAGCTTTGATCATACCCTATATTTATGGGAGGAATGTATTCATTAAGAACGTTGTAAAGTTGTATGAGCATCGTAGTAATCCCTCGACTTCTCAGTAACCGTTAAAGTTACAAACTTGAAACTGGTTTCATTGAATTCCTCAGCTAATTTTACATAGGAATTGCTTATTTTAAAACCTTACTAAAGCCTCTAAAATATTAGAAAAATAAATATGTTTTGAAAAATTTCAATTTTGCGCCATTGTTTTCTCTGTAACCAAGTGTTTTTGGAGGTTGGTCCAATGGAACTTTTTTGTCTACTTGGTGTAAGGAATCAGCCTGAGAAGTATTGCACATTCCTCCTGAGTAGTTGAGTTAATGTTAATCGTGAGCATAAACTTTCTCGTACCGACGTTGCATGATGGAATAAGATTAAAATATGTCATTTTGTAGCAGTTTTCGCTTCTGACAGCTCAACTCTCAAAATCAATTGCTATTCTGTTGGTAGAGTTGAAGAGAACTGAAGTTCCTGTTGTCTGGTTTTTTGAAGCTGGTGGAGACGAATAGGCTTATTGCTGAACGGCTCTTGAGTTATCCACTGGCTGCTGGGAATGAATCCTTTCGACGTCTGAATTAATAGGTAGAGATTTTTCAAAAGCGCTATAATTCACGTCAAAACATTCTTCCACGACGCTTGAGCAATCCATTATAACCTTTCAGCAGCAATTCATCTCTTCTTTCCTTGGAAATTAATATTTAAAATGATACAATTTATATTGAGTCTATGATCGACAAAACTTCTTTCTTTATGTAGTGGTTTAAATATTTCCCATAAATCCGAAAATTTAATCTTGATTAACCGAATCTGGAAGTACAGTGGCTGAAATATATGAAAATAAAAAAAGAATAATAGAATCTCGTTCAACATTGTATTTCTTGTTTTTGTTATAGTTTCTTGTTTAGTTGAATCATTTGTGTCGATATTTTCTTATTTCGTGTCAACTTGAACATTCTCTTCATCTGTCTTTTATTTTTCTACTTATACAATATTTATTGCCTATTAACTGCAAAAGATGGTAGATGATCATGGTAGGGGTAGAATCATTTGAATCATCCTTGTAAATAATTTGATTTCATTCAATACCACAGAAATACGCACAAACTAAACACTGTATTTTCGCTTGAAATTGTGTCAGTTTTAAAATCTCATATCTGCATTCTTGTTCCACGGTGAAATATCACTTGTCAGTTCATATTATCATCCTACGTTGAATTTTCCAAGAATGGAGTGTTCCATTATAAGGTATCACATGGGAACTGGTCGACGTCAGCATAGAAATGGGAGTTTTGTTAGATGTAGCTTGAATTGGAACCTGTCCTTCAGTGTAATGTTCAATGGAAATAAAATATATTATTTATATGAATATAAGAGATATTTATCCCGATACAGAAGATAGACCGACTCTGTTTTTTAAACGCTAATACATATTGGCTTTGTCAAAATCTATTCAAAGTATTTTTTCTAACATCAATAGCAAATATAATTTCTCCTGAAAAATTTGTCCCTAGCTTGGAATTTAATGGAAAAATCACGGAATTATTCATTACTATTGAGCTGTTATACAATCAGCAGCATTCACAGCACAGCACTCTTCTATTCTATTCGAGTTCATCCATGTGCAAGAAAACTTTTTTTTACGAGAAAGTGAATATAATAAATATCCTATTCGAGAGACTAGTGAATTTCTCTCACTTGATATTAGAGAGAAAAAACAAGTGGATTTCTCTTTTCAAATGTTCTGTAAAAAGTACTCTTCAGACTTCTCATCTGAGGAAAGTGTCAATGACTCCTGGCTTCCCACAAGAAATCACAAACTGATCAGAGAGTGAGAACTCAGTTTTCCTGGCAAAGTTGGATTAGGACGAAGTCTGTCGCGCGTCGGACTTGTCAAAGGCAAGATGACAGAATTCACACCGTTCTTGTTCAGCCGTCAATAACCACACCGCCCCCTACCACTGTTCTGTCGTTCTTTGCCAAGTCGAGATCATCCAACAGCGCAGACAGACGAGATAGTGGAGCGGCTCTCGGGGGAGCGTGTCTCAACCGAGATGAGTTCCGCGGAGTGACCTCAACTTTGACCTTAGTCTTACGGAGCCCCCCTACCAGCCAACGTCGCAAAGCTATTTCCTTTTCAATAGTTTTCCTTTCTCTCTCACACGCCATCATTGACGTCCCTTTCTCGGAAATATTTCCTGCTACAAATTATTTTCTTGACAGATCTAGAATACTACTTCACGACGGCTCTCAAATAAACAGATCATTTTCGTCCTTCTTGTTCCCAGATTGTTTGAATGGAATACAGTGAAGAGCATCTCAAGATTTCACTTCAAATGATTCTTCAGTTTTTCCAGAAATAATACGAAAATATCTCAATTATTTTTTGATCAATCTCAACTACACTGTTTGAGTGTATTTTTCCTCATCTTTGTCATAATACATAATGGATAATGAATTTCAATGATGAATTCAATAATGGATTTTATCATCTCAATTTTATTCATTATAATCTTTCATTGATTTTTGGAAATTTGGAAATTCTCTATTATTGCGAAAAGATTTTCTTATACAAAATACATTTCAAACATTTGATGATGAAATAGAAATGATCAGAAGGATTCCACGTGATACAGATAAACCTTGATTTTTTTATCAAGCATGTACATGACGACATTCTTTATTGATGTAACATCCTTAACGTCAATATTATGAGAATTCCAATGGAAGATGGATCTGGAATTCTCAAAGAACAGAATAAACAATGTCTAGGACTCAGCTCAGAAGCAAAGTCTTCCTTTCTTATTACTTCCATCCACTCATTATATGTGAGCAAGCTTGATAGCTCATGTGTGAGTCAATAACAATCAATGAATTTGGATCACACTCACATAATTAAAGATGATGATCGAGCCATGTTGAGTCAGACGTTCATCTGTAATTGATGGCTGTGTATTGGCAATCAATGACCTGTAGTATTATCAAGCTGTTTGTGATGTAAATGCACCTCCTTGTGTTAATGATATCTGCCGCTCAATTGAAGAGAGACTTGGATCTTTGTGTGAGTAGCGCAGCATCCAGACAACATCTCAGGACTAATAACAGCAATGCGTGGCCGTGTGGCAAGACTCAAAATAGTAATTAAGCGAGTAGAGGTGACGGCGGCAGCCTAAGCAATTTAATTGGTAACGTATGCAGAGAAGACCGCGAACGGTTCCAGTCGCTGCGCGACGGTGCGCGTGCGGGTGTCATCGCCTCGTCATATGGTCGCATCAGCTCAGGCTGCAGAGCCGCATCTCGACCACGCCACCAGTATTTACCATAATAATCCCCGATGAATTAACTCAAATAGGAAGCTTGCAAATTGAATCCGGAGGAAGGAAATTGGCTGCAATTTAACGAACTGCCTTGGATGCCTCCCCCCACCCGTCACCACACCATCGCCCGCCGAGCGTTGTCATTGGCCGTTAATAGATTGTCGGTGGTAATTTGCATATTGAATGACGCGCCGAGGGAGATCTGCAACTTGAGCGAAAGCCGCACAGCGCTGATCGAAAGATGTTTGTGTGCGCAATGAGTGACTGCATAAATGTTTGTCAATGTGTTATTCCTGATATGACATATTTAATTGTTGGGTTACTGAAAATTTTAGATTCTCAAAGTAGTCTGTACAGATGAATTCAATCATCATAATAATAATCACTCCCTCGTTTCTCCATAGAGCATCAGACGCGCTATAAAACTTTACACATGAATATTGAATAAGGCAGTGGAAGATATTACTTCAGATTCCAAGTGATTCATAGCTTCAAGTACAATATAGCTATGATGTCCATTTTTCCTTAAGTATTTATTTACTCACTTGAAATATAAATAAGAATGGAGAACTTTTCTACAACATTCATTCAAAACTTTTTTGATCCCAAATTCAGATGGGAATGGACTATTAAGATTCCTCTTCAGGAAACTATACTATATGTGTCTTTCAATCTGATGAACTCCAACAATGCCAACTTCTACGCCGTAACTTGTTCTAATGGAACTTATCTTGAGGAAACACATCACATCCACTGTGAGTTCTGACTGACAGTTCGGACTGTGACAGTCGAAAACTGTAAGTGGATTGGGAAACCGACACTGGCGGTTCGTACCCACGAAACAGGTGAAGTGCCCGTATCTTTTGCTGTACAGCACTTCACCTGTTTCGTGGGCGCGAGTCGCCAGTGAAAACCGGCAGTCCAAAACAGCTGTGAACCTGCAGGTCGATCGTTGGACGATCATATGTCAGTCTGAAGCTAGCAGTGAATGTGGAACTTAGGCTCTTGTTCTGTTATAAAATACCAATAAAGCATCGTTCTTCCATTTATTGGTATGAGGTATGGAAAGCTGAGGTGCTCCAAATTCCAGTGAGGAATAAAGTACCTGGATCATCCCAGGATTCCCAGGGCTTAGGATGATGCCAAGCAAAACAGAAAATCGACTAACATTGCATACACTGTACTGGATAGCCTAATACACTATAGGCTACTTGTCCCTTTTTGACTACTATTATAAAATTATGACCCTATTTGTGTTACACCAATCATTATTCACCCTATGGAGAAAAGATTTATTTTACACCTTGAATCTGTAAATAAAAATTTTCACCTACCTCTCCAAATATTTTCTAAGCTCAATTCGACGGTTTTAATAACAAAACACTGATGAGTAATAGCAATCTATAAGTGATCCATTGCTATTTAATTATTCATATTGTAATATAATTATAGTTTATATTGAATAAGTGATGTAATGTTAGAAATATTTTTGTTTCAGGTGAAGCAATTGAATCTTCTTCCAAGGTGAGTCTTGTTTAGAAGTTTCCCTTATTTTTTCACACATTGGATTCAACATGAGCGATTATTCAAGGTTTTCTAAACACTTTGAGTACACCGCATCTATCAGATTCTATCTTTGAATTTGAACAAACAAGCTCAATTCAGTTCCACGAACCAATCTCACTGAATTCTTGGAAAGAGCAATATTAACATTATGCATCCAACAATGCAGGTGAACAGAGAGCCTCGAGGGTGCACCATCATATTGGACTAATAATAACAGTTAATTATTATACAACAAGAATAATACCGCGCGAGATTCATTATGTCGAATTTTAATGAGAGAATACTCACTCATAGTATGCGTTTTCGATTATTCTGTTTGTGGACGACTAATGAGCCTATGGTAAGCGAGAAATTTCAAATTCAGCTCTTCCAAAGATGGAGGAATTATTATATATTGCAGTATAGCAACTGCTGGATAATTATAACAATAATTAATTAGAATCTCTATACATCGCTATATAAATAGACAAAGGACTTCTGCAACTGCAAATATTGACTAATGTACTTCAGTTCTGCAGCTGCAGAAGTCCAATTAATTATTATTATTCTTCCAAAAATCTTCTTAGAATCACTCTTACTCATCATTTTTATTATTTTCTCTCTTTCAGAAGCAAAGAAGCCATTCACTTCATTATAGAAATGATGAATTTCCATGGAAAGATTATTCTAAATTCAGTGTTCCCTTGATCCTGTTGATAATATGACACAAAAGACCTTCAGGAACTCAGACATAACAAACCATTACTATTACTATGATGAAGAAATTATAACACGAAATTATATTCCTATTAATTGATGTTGAGAATTCTTGACTTTGATAGTGTCTGATTATGTTGTGCCACGTATCCTTGAGTTCTAAGCCTATTGGTTTTCATCTGTAGAATAATGATATTGGAAGTATACGATACAAAGAAAATCGCTTATCAAACACATTCTCTTCTCTTCTCTCAATAATGAAACCCTGCCTGATTGCATTTCTCCAGCTTTTGATGGAAAGATTTCAGCCTCAGGCGTACAATGTGAGAAAAAATGCCCCCATTCCATTTGTTTGTTGCTGCATGTTTTCGATCGACCAACACCGGAGAGAGTTGAAGCAGTACAAAGCATTCATAGAGAGTGAGGGGTGGAGAAGTACTGCCAACACTATCAGGGGAGTTCTAATTAGTTGCAGGTAGAACGCACTCCGGCAACCGATCGAATTCAATGCAAAATGAAATGAACGTGGCCGATGTGATTCAATCAATTGTTGCCGTGTGTCCTCCTGATTTCAATCTACTCGTGATCTCAATTTCCGACCTCGTCGAGTCCCCAGTTGCCAGTTCAAAATTGGTTGTTCTCTTCCGTCATGCCACTGTTTTGTCCTGGAAAATATCTATTGCTTGTTTGCTCACAAACTGATCGAGCTGTTGTGTCTGCTTTTATTATTTCCCCTTGTAACAAAACACTCAAACAATATTATTCACTCCTATTGGTTTTCTGCCGCTTATTTAGGTATGTGTTTAAATTAAAATATTAATCATTCGCTATTGATTTAAATCTATAAAATCAAGACACTGCATAAAATACGTGTATCACTCATTTCTCTTGTGCATACTTCGCTTACCTATAAAATTTTAATTGAATAAATTATCTTCATAGAGCCGTTAAATTGAAATAATTTAATTAATAAATAATATTCAATCATTCAATCATACAGTATTACAGTGACCTGATGAAAGACTCTTTATCGTCTTTATCAACTCTTTAACTTTATCAAGTAACTGCAGTCCATATTAATCATTCAAACTTCTACTTTGTTTTGAGATATTCAGAATTAGTCTATATCATTTCCTGTAATAATGGAATTTTTGGTAAACATGTTCTTATTGATTATTCAGTATGGTTCCAGCCCCATAAAGCTGTTGCTACCACCACCAACTTCTTACGTCATATGTAGACCAGAACATGGATCATTGTGAAACAATATTCGCTATTCGATCATTTCCAAGCTCTAGATTCCTATGAACCGTTTAATCTCCCAATATCTTCAACCACACGCATCTAACTTCCAAAGAATTCATATTGAAGAATTCATTTCCATGTACTCTTGTATCATAGCTTCAGCTTACATTCAGAATCATTCCACAAGTTGGAGTTCAGTACCCCATAATAAGTGGGCGGATTGGGGCGGCATTAGCTGTTATAAGTCGGAAGTCGAACCACAAATTTCTCAACATATTTGTGCAGATTGATGGTAGCTCAACATACAACAGTCCTTGTTATATTGCATGAGCATCGTCATACGACATTCTCGTTGACCATCAGTCATTTCATTCATTCTCATTTATTCGTATCAGATTGTGTCTGCCCACGCCGCTCGAAGTTTTACTGAGGAATTTACTTCTAACTTAATGATGCTGTTACAGATCTAATAAAGTATATCGATTTTATTTTTCTGTTAAAGGATTTTCTCCATATTCCTTTTCCATGAAAGGCGTCGGATAAGGGAGGAACTCCGCTTGCTTCTCTGTGGGGTTATTCAACCGTTAAACGCTTGTTTAATATGTAAAATAGAAGGGATGGGAGGCTGCCAGCACGGAAACTCAATTCATTCAAGTTCTCATCAGTCTTTCATGATGTAGGCCCGCTGTTTTCTAAGGAGAATATGAAAAAACTTAGTAATGTAAGGCTGGCTATGATCATCATGAGGCGTTATGATCATTCTCTGAGTAAATTTTGAATGAAAATAATTTATAAATTATTCGTATATTATTAATGATCGCATTGAAAATTATTGTCCTAGAATTCTATGGGATAAGGTGAGAAAGTCTTCCACAATTTGAAACTGATTTTTTTCAACATTCTACAATGCAGTATGATAATCTTTTGGTCATCAAATCAGAAGAATCAATCATTATTCACACTTTATCTAGGTTATAGCTGAGATTACTAATAATTAATGTTAAGTGGATTACTTTTTGCTGATCTTCTGCTCCATATTCCTTTATTCAAGCTCGGCTATGAATTACTTGGATATATTACACAGTAAGCTATTTTCTCATCTCACTAGTTTTTCCAAGATGATTAAATTGTTATCCATCCATGTATTATCTTGGAAAGCTTGAATCAAATGAAATTATAATCATCTCTCTATTTGGCTGCACTATGAAAATAACGTATTCAACCCACCAATTCGCTTGTACGTCGATCGATTGGGAACATATTACTCAGCAACGAGATAAGACTTCGTTATAAAGCGTGTCAAATTGCAAGTAAATCCACACGGAAAGAATAAGAAGAGACATAAAGGTTTTCATATGCGATTCGGTTCGATAGCAGTACATTCATTCAAATTGAAGCTTCAGCAAACAACGGATGTTCAACTGCATTAGTCTATTCCAACCAAATATGTAAATGGGTCATGACTGCTGGAATAGGAATTTATTCATCTGAATAATGTACAAGACTTGTATCTGTAGGCAAAGATGTGAGCGGGGTCGCGCGCGATCACTGTTGTTTCAAGTTGAGCGTTGCTTTACTGGCGGAGAGGCGAAACAATAAAGGGTGTACTTTCGAATTTCTACTGATATATTGAATGTGCGACGAACTGGAAATTTGTCGGTGATGATTCCGTTTGTATGCGCACAGCAACCTGTGTTGAGTGAATGTTTTCCACTTTTTGAAAGAGTTTTGTTCGAGTATTCAGTGCTCGGCTTCCATCGAGCTAGCGTTCCAATCTGGATCTCATCTGCATGAAAGTTCGCCATTTATATGCAAATACATCGATTCCTTGTTCCTCCAATTGATTAGTAGGCAAGCTATATGCTACTGCAACTTAAGTTGATTGCAAGTCATCTGTAGTCCTTCGTGAGCATTATTTAGGCTTGGATGTTTTCGTGTTTCGCTTTTGAAGCAGTTGTCTCCCAGCTTCACCTCTTTTCATCTTCTATGATTCGTAGAATGTGTATCTGATACTATAGTGAATCTAAAGAAAATATTGTGGAATCCCTTAGAAGTGGAATGCTACATCAGTCTTTTTTTTCTGGATAAGAACAAAATCAGAATGTGAATCTAATATTGTTCAAATCGATAATGTTCTTATGTTGATGATGTCTTAATAGTTCATCTCTTGAATTCAAATATGATTTGTTTCGATACTATGCAACTCATAGGCTATTTCATAGTACCAGTCAAAAGTTTTTTGTAAATTTGAATCGGAATATTCTACTCCTAATCATTTCAGGAATAAAATAGTCTTTGTTCAGAATTATTTTTATGATAGTGAAATTCTCATTGATAGAATTCTTCTCACCCGAAGAATAACAATAATATTCATTGAGAACGGGTTCAAAGCTATCCTTCGTGACCCATTACATTTGGGTTACCAAAGATCCAATTTCACCATGCAAAGCATGTTTTTCCCATATTGCTTGAGAGGAAAAAGCCAATATCATTGATATAGGGAAAATATTCACAGGAGGAACAATATCCTATGTTTCCATGTACAAAGTGGCCACGTTTCAATGATAAATTCCTCTTCCGTTCACATGAATTCAATTTCCTGTCCCCGATATTGTAATTTCGCATGAAATTATCCCACCCTCTGTTCCTTTCAAGTTGGTTCCATTACCCTTCCCCATTTGTTCGTTCACCAATCCACTTGAACTGCATCAGAAATTGGGAACTGAATAGATTATGGACAATTCTCTCGATCTTCGCGTTTTGTTGAACTCTCTCATTTGTATTACATGGAGCTTTGCTTTTGTATCGGTTTCAGTTCATCCTGGATCCTACTATGCATTAATCAAATTCACCCAAATATACAACCTACTTTTACTACTATTTTCTCTCTTCTCTTGTTACAAGACATGCCAGTGTTGCCTGTTGACAACACAGCTCCTTAATTGTAGGAAAGAACTCACAAGTCACACGTACCATACCATAATGTTATCCAATCCCACTGTTTTGAAACTCGAATCAGCCAAGATGTAATCTCCCAAGAGCGGAACAATTCCAATCACACAATAATTCTTGATCCTACTATTGATTGATTTAATTTTAATGACTTTCCAATTGATTGGAATTAGAGTTTAATCAGGAATATTATTTAATTATTTTTAAATTATTCTACATCTTAGTGAAAAGCCATTATTTATTGTTATACAGTATATTCGAGCGAGGAGCATTATATATATTTAGTTAGTATAATGTTTTCATACCTCTTATTATACAGATGAAAACTTCAGAGAATATTACTTTGTCGAAAATTACAGCAAATCTCAACAAAAGAGTATTATCAGGATAATATTTCAACAAATATTAAGCCATGCTTCTCCCGTGAACATACTTCCGAGGACCCCTTAATCTAGTTGCGACAACAACTAGATAATTAGATCAACTAGATAATTGTATGTAAAGAATTGTATGGATATAATTCTGGGCCAGATTCAATCTTCAGATTACTAGAAAAAAATATGCCTATGTTCCTGAATTCTCAACTCAGTAGGAGAGCTCAGGTCTTTCATAAAAAATGGCATGGTGAAGAGAGATATCATGATATTCAGAAAAAATAGGTTCTGAAAAATTGGTTCTTATCAACAGCGTCACTCCAATTTCCAGTTAATCTTCCAGTATTCTCACAATCTCACTGAATTCATTCTAGGGTAACTGAATGGTTTATAATGTAGATGCTCTGTAGTTCTCCCTTTGAGGAAAAATCTAATTATGTGAGAAAAATCATCGCTAAATTTTGTTTGAAGAAGAAAACTCGGTACTGGGAAAACCTCGTAGAGCATAGAACAGAGAAAAGCCGGATAAATATTTAATTCAATCGGATTTAAAAAGATGCTGAATAATTCATAACAACTGTGTTCATGGCTCTTAGAATGTTGAATTACATTCAGGTTTGAAGATTCAACGCTCTACAGAGTTAGCTAGGCAAACGCTACACAGCGTATAAGCTTGGCAATTAGGAGCCTCAGTCAAAGGCACGGATTAGTATCTTTGTGAACTTTTTCCATTCCATTTCACCAGCTTGAATTACTTGAATCCTGCAGATTAAAAATAAGCGATAATTAGGTTCTCTTTGAAAAGAAGCTTGTCGTGTTTATTTTATGCTATTCAACTTGTTATGAATTGAGTTAGCTAGTTTAATAATGTAATAGCCAGAGACTATTAACTCTTCAAATTATATTATTCATCTTCATCATTCATAATTTTCTGTGTGATCCTCAATTGGAATTATTGTTCAGGTGAATTGGAAGGAAACTCAGCCATTTTTAACTTTATGTCAATCGGACTGAGAGTTGAGACCTCTTTCATATTATAATCTATTGTAGTATGTTCTATTTGATGTAAGAATCACAGTACCACATCCATCTTCAATAAATCTCTTGATACTGGTATCTTCCCTGAAAATTGGAAGCTAGCTCTAGTTCGACCATTAAATAAAATTGCCTCTCCTAATAAAGTTGAAGACTATAGACCTATCAGTATCCTACCTGCACTTTCTAAAGTACTTGAAAGACTTGTTTACATACAAGTCCTAGAGCATTCCTAGAACAAGGTAACAAACTTCTCGAATTTCAATCAGGGTTTCGAAAGTCTCATTCAACTGAAACCGCCTTATTGCGTGTGACTGATGACATTAGACTAGCCATGGACCAGAGAAAATGTACGGTTTCAAGTCTATTTGATTTTTCCAAAGCGTTTTATACTGTAGATCATGAAGTTCTACTGAAGAAACTAGTGTTATTCTTGTCAAAGAGCACTGCAGTGGTTTAGTTCATATTTATCCGGTAGAAAACAATGTGTATCTGTTAATGACAACAGGTCAGATTGGAAAAATGTTGCTCGTGGTGTTCCCCAAAGATCTATTCTTGGCCCCCTACTCTGTATGCAAATGACATCTCCTCTGTTATCAAATTCTCTAGCTTCCACACATATGCATATGACCTTCAGATTTATGCTAGCTGTCAAAAAATCAATGAAACAGTAGACAAAATGAATGAAGTTATTATAACTCTTATAGTTGAATGGACTAGGAAAAATGGCTTGAAACTTAACCCCATCAAGACGCAGCCTATCATCAAATCAACAAAAATCAATGAAACAGTGGACAAAATGAATGAAAATAATATTATAACTCTTATAGTTCATGGAATAGGAAAAATGGCTTGAAACTTAACCCCATCAAGACGCAGCCTATCATCAAATCAACAAAAATCAATGAAACAGTGGACAAAATGAATGAAAATAATATTATAACTTATAGTTCATGGACTAGGAAAAATGGCTTGAAACTTAACCCCATCAAAATGCAGCCTATCATTATTGGATATTCACGCATGGTTAACAAAATTGATTTTAACTCAATCCACAAAATCACTGTTGATGGTAATGAGATATCCTACTGCAGCTCAGTAAGAAATCTTGGAATTCTCATGAATAAAACCCTATACTGGTCAGAGCAAGCTAATAGCACTTGTAATAGTATATTTCGTACCTAGGGCCGAAAATGTGCGTTTACCGGCTCGAAATCGGTTTTCAGGTCCGAGGCCGTAGGCCGAGGACTAGAAAAGATTGAGAGACGGAATATTACATTTTCGACCCGTGGTATCGAACTTTATTCTTCGGCACACAACATCAATGAAAACAAAACAAAATAAATTATCAGTTCCAAGAACAGCTATACCAGTAACCTTATTAAGCCTATCTTCGCCTATGCTGAATTTGGAGTAGGTGCCATCTGCTTGCTATTGGAACTTTGCTTCAAAAGTTTATTGATTTAGTAACTGAATATTACTTTATAACTATCAGTGTATTCGATTTTCTTAGTCCAGAAACGTTTAAGCCCAAGATAATTTTTGTACGATCATTCTAAATTGTACAATATCAATTCAAAGTTGTTGATTTTCGACAGATATTGGCTAACAGAGAAGCTTAGTCTAGTTCAACTACTGATTAATGTGAAAACTTTCAACGTTCAGTTCTCTTGACAAGGGATCTTACCAATCAAAATAACAGATGAGAGACTACCTTTACATTGAAATACAGATATGTCGACATTGACCCCCAAAACAGCTGACATTTAATGCAATCAAACCAGGATGCTACCTATTGATCGACTAACCCTTACATCGACAACGACCTTCTGTCAGCTGACATTCAAGGTTATTTTACCGCCCTAGGGCCGAAAAACGAATTTTCCCGGCGAGTTGCTGGCGACCTCGCCTGAAAACGAGCGTTTTCGGCCTCCGTATAAAGCATGTAAAACAGTCCATTTCATACCAGTGTGGCGAAAACGCTTGTTTTCAGGCGAGGTCGGCAGCAACTCGCCGGGAAAATGCGTTTTTCGGCCCTAGGGCGGTAAAATAACCTTGAATGTCAGCTGACTGAAGGTTGTTGTCGATTTAAGGGTTAGTCGATCAATAGGTAGCATTCCAGTTTGATTGCATTAAATGTCAGCTGTTTTGGGAGTCAATGTCGACTTATTGGTATTTCGAAGTAAAGGTAGTCTCTCATCTGTTATTTTGATTTTCAAGATCCCTTGTCAAGAGAACTGAACGTTGAAAGTTTTCAAATTAATCAGTAGTTGAATAATAAAGGAAAACTGCTTCAATAACTAATACTTCAACTTTGATAAGATTAAAAATGTTTGTATTGATTAACTGTTGAATAATGATGAACGTGAAATCCATGTTTGAACAAAATTATAGTTGTCAGACTCTGTGTTACTTCGTCTAGCAGGTAAGCCAGCGCCATCTAGCGGCTGATAATGCAACTAGACAAAGCTTCTCTGTTAGCCAATATCTGTCGAAAATCAACAACTTTGAATTGATATTGTACAATTTAGGATGATCGTACAAAAATTATCTTGGGCTTAAATGTTTCTGAACTAATAAAATCGAATACACTGATAGTTATAATGTAATATTCAGTCACTAAATCAATAAACTTTTGACGCGAAGTTCCAATAGCAAGCAGATGGCACCTACTCCAAATTCAGCATAGGGGAAGATAGCATAATAAGGCTACTGGTCTAGCTGTTCTTGGAAATGATTAACTGATAATTTTGTTTTGTTTTCATTGATGTTGTGTGCCGAAAAATAAATTTCGACACCATGGGTCAAAAATGTAATATTCCGTCTCTCAATCTTTTCTAGTCCTCGGCCTACGGCCTCGGACTTGAAAACCGATTTCGAGTCGGAAAACGCACATTTTCGGCCCTAGGTACGAAATATACTATTTCGGCCTCCGTATAAAGCATGTAAAACAGTCCATTTCATACCAGTGTGGCGAAAAAAGGTTTTCTCAGCTATGCACTCAATAAAAAAATTGCAAAACATTCTTCCAAGACACATCTTCCAGATTATTACTTGTTAAGTCTTTGATATTCCCACACTTGATGTATTGCAATTAAGTTCTTAATGACATGCAAGTTACTCTAAACAATAAACTTCAGCGTTGCCAGAATTACTGCCTACGGTTTGTGTACTCTCTTGAACGCCATGAAAGGAACACTCAAGCACACATTGATAGTTCAACTCTTAAATTACCAGAACAAATTCCGAATAGTGAAACGTACTAGGGACACTTTGAAGTATAGCAAGCCTTATTATTTTAAAGATTATTTCCAATTTGTCTCCGAAGGTAGGAGGTTAGATGTTTCAAGCACTAGGACTGGAGAAAATACTTATGATATACTAGGATACCCAATCATTGAACTACAATTTATAATTATTCATTTCTTGTAAGCGCTTGTCGCGCTTGGAATGCACTTCCCAATTCCATCTTTTTGAGAGAATGACGGAGACAGTCCTAGATTAGAGCAGCTACATTGCAGTTCTTCTCCCCTTTTACCCACTTTAAACCTTTAAATAGTAGAGTTAATAATTTTATTTTAAGTTTGTTTAAATCCTATTGAACTATTCTAGTCCTAATTATTATTATTATTATTATTATTATCAATAGTCTTATTACAACATAGTACTTTCTAAGAATAGATTTCAAAATAATTACATAAATAACATCCATAGATAATGTTATCATGTGGTATAGTTTGTTTGTTTGTTTGTCAATGGCGCAACAGCCCAATGAAGGGCCTAGATCTACCAGCTGGTTGCCAGTTTCATATTCACTAAACTATACAGTCCATCCAAGCAAAGAAGACACTCCGGCAAGACGGGAAAACGACTCCAGCCTGGCCAATACCGGCCCAAAAGCCATCAATTCTCAAAAGAACAACAGCACCCGAACCAACACCGACCAAGCCGAAGCCACCCCCCACGCCCCACCCCGCCAGAATGCCCTCCCAGCCCGGTTAGAGAATGTGGCATGTTAGCTTTAATAATTATATTCTACTGTAATAATCTCATTTAATCAACATTCCAGTCTTAAATAAATTTCATTCGTCATTCCTATCATTTTTCATCAACTACTGTATCCATTCCACATTCTGTTACAATTTCATAGTGAAAAATTCATTAATTTAATTCTCAGTCGAATCTATTTATCAGTAAAACATTCGTTACGGTTGAGTGTTGATGGGAGGGATATCCTTGCATATCCTTCTCCAAGAATGGACATCTATGTCCAAATTCCGCCATTTCATGAAGATACCTCACAATCATATTATAACAGTAAGAATATTGAATCCTATATCTGTAATTTAGTAAGTCTACTACAAATCCTTGTATATTTATTTTTTTTATCAATTGTGTTATTGAATTTTTGTTTAATATCCAGAATCGAGGATTTAAGATCATGAATACTGTACTCAACTTGAATAAAGCATGACATGTTTTGGCTCATGAGAGTAATTTTCAAATTGAACAAATAAACAGAAATGATTCTTTAATAAGTACTGTATCCTAATTGATTATCATTCTGATAATGTTTAGTTGCATTTGAAAATGACACTTATGAGCCGTACGATGTCATGCTAAAATAAAAAATGTTTTGAAAAGGTACTGTGATTTTTATTACAAATAGAGAACATTGATAAGTAGCCCTGAGAAAAAGGAAATATCTATTGTGAATACATTGTGCAGGACAGCTGAATCTAATACCGTTTTATTACCATACAAATCATACATCATAGACAACATCAAGAAACATGCCATAATAACTATAAAGTGGATGAAGTAGATATGTTTTTTTCTCATAAGTTGATTGATGTAATAAAGCAACAAATAAGTTCTATCATAAATAGCTCTTGTATCAATTGAGCAAAGCTCAAGAGAAATATGGAGAGATGAAAATTTTGTGTACTTTTAATTCCATAGAGGTAGATGTACAGGACGGTCATTTTTCTGCTAGTTTGAATATATTTTAATATGCCACAGCATCTAAGTGATCGGTGAAATGAAAGGAGTGATATCATAATATGAATCTCACAAAATGATTGATAATTTAAAAAAATCAAATTTGTGATCTCTCCAATTGTTGAAAAGAATGATAGATAGATGAATAGATAACATTGATGTAGCCTACTAATAATTAATAGATGATGAAGGAGGATTGATTCTGTCACCAATCTTTATCTAGAAAATAAATTGATAGATATCTATGATTACCATTATTATTTCCATTCATTCATAATGTTTCATATTCTACACCACCGAGTTGTACACACTATCTTATTAAACTTGATAAGTCACGCTTGAGTATCAAATATAATATCGCCTATACTAATATAGATAGAGATAGATAGATAAAGAATTTTATTGTTCACTTCAAAAACGATACAAAACAATTCAAAACGATCAACTACAATTAAACAATTCATTTTCAATCAATATAATTCAATCAAAAATTCTTAGGCATAGCCGAAGCCGTCAGCCAGAGTTGGTAGTTATTTTATCTCACTCTCATCCTTATCTTCTAATTTTTGACAAAATTGTAATAGTAGGAATGTAAAGATTGATACAGTACAAGGTCATGCGATAGAACTCAATAATAAACTTGATTGATAACGCTACTAGGGGCTTCCAACAGTCACTCATCACAGCAGAGTAGATATTTGAATTCGTAACACTATTCAGTTCATTACCAAACTAGATTATTATTATACACTTCATTCAACCTATACATTTGATCCAACCTGGATTTGTAATAATTAATACAAAACTCGAAGAAATCTCTGTATGAAACAAACCTATAACATTAATACACTAATAAACTGATACCGAGACAAACGTACAAAGATCCATATTCTACAGTTTTCGTATATTGTGAGCAATATTGACAATAAATAAATAAAAAAATATGTATTAAAATTTTTAAATTATATTTTATAGCCTTTTCAAAAATTAAATTCGTCAACAAGAATCTTCCTGTACCTTAGAGCAACAGTCACATACCCTGCCAGGTTTATCCAGTTTTCCCCGTTTAAATACTTATGTTATTTTGTGCTCTAAATTTTTCGAAATTCTATATTTATCAGAAGTTATTTTGGTGATCTTTTTGTGCTTTATGTGTTTTGAACTCTCCCAAATTGGAAAAACTTTCAAACATTTAAATATCTGTGGATATAATTTCAAGAAATACCACAATTCCCCATCGAGGACAATTGAGGTTATTTTGCCGGTGGAACTTCCTTTTGGGACTCCCCACCAAGTATGGCATAAGATAATAATAATAATAAATACTTATGAACAACTTCGTCCGTCATCACAGAGCATCCAAACCATTTTACACGGTATTCCGAAAGAACTCTACATTTCCCAATGAAATGGTAAATGTCTTCTATTTCTTGACTATTACATAGTGAACAAATATAGCTATTTTCTCCCCTATCTACTCTAAAGTTTAGGGGCAATAATGATCCTCTCACTTTGAAGATTATGCTAATCATTCTTCTTTTATTTATATTATTTATATAGCCTTGCTTTATTGAATAATCGGTCCTCAACTTAAAATATATTTGATGGAATTGAGAATTCGATGTTCTCTCCCACCAATTTCCCTGTACACTAAGACGTATTTTATCAATTATTTTACCGCAAGTCATCCCCCACCGATCTGCCTGTGCTATAGGGTCCACCGACCCCTCATTGTATTGATTAAATAATTGTATCCATTCAACACACCAGCCACTATTACTCTGTGCAACTAAGCTTGTAATTCTTTTGGGAAATCTATGATCGGGTAAGTCTAGCGTTTTTAGTATGTATTTAAAATTCATTTTTAGAGTCTGTAGCCACATAATATCCCTCCCACTTTCTAAATATAGAATGTAGTTAGGCGTATTCTGCGGTAAACCGAGCATTCGTTTAATGAAAAACCTGTTGAAGCATTCTATATCCTCCCTATCAACACGGTGTATCCTCCTTTGACAGCAAGGTGTCAAATTATCTGATGATAAACTGAAAAACTTCACTATACTAATATAATGATGTTGATTAAACAATGTCATAGCTTCCCAGCACTGGTTGACCCGCTTGTTTCTCGTCCTTATCTTGAACGGTTGCTGGGTAAGAGAAAGGAAGTTGATTAAAAAAGGTTTGCTACTGAACAGGTTAAAGAACCTTGTTGTCATCTGTGCCTCAGTCTATCCTCTTCTACTATTTATTTCTCGCGTTCTTGAAATTCCTTCCCATTCCTTAACTTTCTCTGGATCGCAGCTTCACCATTTTCACACCCGCTTTTCTGTTCCACTTATTCCCTCTCTCACTACCTCTTTTTCAAATGATCCCTTTCTAAAGTTCACTTTTCTTCTACTCCTTTCTCACTCCTCCCCATCTCACCGCCACCTCAACTTTCTGGAAGGCTTGTGGTGCTCTTATTAGTTCCTTTCTTGAATTTCGACCGCTTAACCTCCTTTCTCCTTCACCCCATCATTCTTTTTTCTGTTCTTCACAATACTTCTCATATTTCATATACTCTTCGCCTCATTTTCACCCTCACCCTACGCTGACTCCGACCTCTCCCCACTCTGACTTTTTTCCCTCCAACACTCGCATAATTAATGAGTTTTGCCTTCAATATTTGTTTTAAGGTATTCTGATGCAGGGGAAAATGAATATAACTGGAATTCTGAGTTCATACTGGTCAGATTATACAAACAGAGGCTCGCGTTTTATTACTGATGAGATAATTTCCATATCACAAAAACATTCCTTATCCATGATTTTGTATTATATTATTTTGTTATTTCTACAATTCAAAGTGAAACTTTGAGGGATGAACATTAGGATTATTAAAAGGATATCCTATGAATCATATTAAAACAGTTATAATTAAGCAGCAGTCATATTAAACAGCATAATTGAGGAATTGAGAGAGGAAGTGAGGAATCTATAGTTATGAATTGATAATCTATAGGCCTATTCTATGTAGATCTTTCAGGCTAAACAGCTATTCTACAAATAGTCGTGTCCCTCTAGGGGTTTCCTCGTGTAATGTTTCTTCTTTGGGAGAGAGGTGTTCAACACTCTAAAATTCATATCCAAGAGATTCATCTACTGGAGACTATTCATTCTCTAGTGAACCAGTGCGAGAGGAACATGTTTGAGAATCAACAATGTGAATGTAGAGAGGAAGTAAGAAATTTATAGTTATCAATTGATCATCTATATTCTATCAACAACAATATTATCTGGAATTTTCAAAAATCCACAAATACGTATATTTATTCTCGATTGTACGCAGTGATGATAAAGAAACGTGATAATAAGGTACATTTCGGAATATCAACCTACTGCTCTAATAGGCTATACTAGTGTTCGTATTGCAAGCTATAGATTGAGAATAGGCTCAAGTATAAGTGAACAAAATAGTGGATGGGAAGAGCCTCCTAAGAAGCTAACTTTCTTGACCATTCATTATAATTCTGGTCACATTTCCATGGATGAAGTAAATCTCGAATAATATGTTAAATGATGATCATGAATTAGATTCAAATATTGATTCATTATTACAGCCTTAACAACTGATATTTTGATATGTAGAACTCATCAACATTAGTTAGTAAGTAGGGAAACAGTTTTTGCAAAATGTTTACACATTATTAACTCAGGTATGAAAGTGCTTCATCCATATTCATGGAAACGTTTTAACACGTTCTTATGAATAGAAAAAGTAAGATCTTGAGTGAGGCTGGGTTGAGTGGTAAACTCTGTGAAACAGGGAAGAGATTAAAACACAAAACACAAGGATGAGATGAATCTAGCAAGTAGGAAGGAGCGTTGAGTATCTTGGAATGATGAATAATATATCAGTCGACGCAGTTCAATAGTGGGTGAGAGGAGATAAGGTAGAGAGAGAAAGAGAGGGAGTGTAAGGAGGATAAGAGCGGATGGGAAGCACTGAATAATTCGTAGCCGGTACTGAACCCTGTGTAAGAGGATCTTGACCATTGTAGAGTAAGGGCCGACTGTTTTCCCTGGGATCTTGGCTTACCTCAAGCTATTCATTGCCTTGAATCCACATCGTAGGTAGCAGAGGAAAGAAAGGCTTAAACTCATGCAAGATGTCACAGCAGGAAGACAATGAATGAAGCTTTCCATTCATGGATGTTCTCAAGAGAAACTATTAAGACAAGTTGAACATGTGATATTACATATTGATATTCACATTCCTTTTATTTTTAGAATTAATTTCCAAAATAAATAATTACTTATTTTCCAAGTTTATTATCTCAATAAATTTGTCCTCAGTAACTCAAATGTTGTTTTCCATATCTTTTCTACATTGAAAATACATTATACATTGATAATTAGCCCTTTATTATATACTAAATTCCAACCGTTCCGTTGGAATCACGGTTTTCTGTAAGCACGATTTATCAAATAGCCTACGCCCTACATTATGAATAACTTCGCAGTTTCATATAATTTTAGCTCCTGCAATGAAAATCGTGTAATAAGCGGGCCGAGACATAACTATTTTTGAATTATTAACTGAAAGTTTCTGTAATTATCTGAATGCTGGTTGGTTGGGAGTTTATTGGTTGTGGATCCGTTCATTCAAATGCATAGATTATTAGAATATATTATTATCTTGAAAACTATTTTAGCAGCTAGTACTACGAGCAAGGAACTTCAATAAGAATTATAAGAAGGGTTAATTGAATTGTTTATTGAGCTCTATTTTTAATGGAAAATTAAATTGAACAAAATGAATAAGGAATTGTCAGATATCATGTCAACTGCAAATCTTGAGAAAGTACTTCTTTTAATACAAATTAAAATCTTCAAATTACTTTTTAAAACATTGCTAACATGCTACTTAACGTTAAGGCCTCGGTCAAAGTTCTACTTATCAAATTAAAAAGTGAGCTAGAAAACTACAACAAAAGTTTGGCACTCACCATAATCATTTTTAAAACACACAAGATACACAAACACTTTCATACTCTACTGAACTGAATCTTTACATAGGCCTACTCTTGAACTGAAACTAATACGGAAATATCTACGATTTGCCCCTCTGAATGGAAAACCCCATCCAGAGAGCCGAGGCCTGTTCACAACTACATTTTCGATGTTTTTCCAGCTGTGTCTTGAATCGAACTCTCGCTTTTCCACCAAAAATTTGCCCCCTCCAACGACACCCGGCCGCCTGCACAAGCTCTGAGCCTATTTTAAGTGGAACAGCCAAAAGTTCAATGTTTGTGCAAATCCCAAATACAGTAGCTTTTCCAACATGGGATTGAAACTGATACTTGAAAAATGCACGAAAATTGCACTGATTTCGATAACTAAGCAGCAAGTTAGCAATTTATTTAAACTAATCGACATAACAATGAAAACCAAAGTTCATGTCAAAATTTTCACTTAAACTTAAAAGTACATGAACCTGAAAAAATCATCTATTGCACGCACAAAAATAACAAATTCAATAATATTACAACTCAATACCCACTATATTACAATAGACTTCCTCCTTCCTATGTCAGCAGAAGCTCAAGATGACTGATCATATTTCTGTGACATACACGCGATAAACGACAGTCCATAACTCCTGCTTTAGTGAGAAGAGGATCTGAAGAAGACAAATTCAGAAGAAAGAAACAATTACATCGATGAGAAATGACAAATACAACATGTAATGCGAAGCAATCCATTGTCTCCGAGTCGAGAATAGATCTGCAAAGTGATTGATGATCATCTTCAATCTCCACCAGCCTAAATCAAATTGCTGCATGCCAGGGTGGGTTTCTTTGTTATTTGCGTGCAGCGCAGGATAATGTCGAAGAATGACTCTCAAAAGGGTGGAAGAAGTATGCTCTAGGTAGGCGGTATAATGCTGGCGTCATTCCTGAAATTTTTTGACGCAGTGCTGAAGATTTATGAGGCAAAGTAGCAGTGGTCGAATTAACTGAGGGAGGATGGTAACTTGATAGAGGAAAAAAGTGCAAATACCGCATCGATGAATGGAAAATGGAACGCCACGAAGTCAGAAAGGCTGAGTTGGAGAGTGATTAATCAAACCGAAGAAGATTGTAGAATCTTATCTTGAGAGTTGATGCCCGAACCTACAATAGAAACTTTCAATTCAAAACATGCACAGCTTTAGAATAGGATCACTAGGTAGGAATTTGATTTATCACCGTGTCCTACACATAATACTTTTCATTGTTATGTATTCGTATTGTGATTTTGTTATCCAACATTTATACTGTTCTCAATTTATGAATAGCCCAATGCATTGAAATGATAATTTTTTTCTACTTTGACACACTAGTGGATAAGAAAGAGCGACTATATACTGCAAGTCTCATGATTTTCCCCATCATGTCATGGAAGAATAATATATTTGCAAACATTGGACAGATTTTTCACTTCCAATATCATCACAATAATATTATACAATAATATTCACGAATTGGTGTATATCATCACAATAATATTGGTGATAACTCACATAATATAATAATATTGGTAATATACTTTACATAAGTAAATATTGTACAAACTGCACATATTGTAAATTAGTGAATATTATACATAGGCTACTGTACAATGATGAATATTGTACATACTGTACATTAATACAATTAATATTGTACATACTGTACATTGGTAATATACTGTGATCAACTCTCGAATATCATTCATCCTGCTAGGCTGTTTTTATTCATTACACGTTTTTTAGTTATTTAGTGTTCAGAGATTGAAAATAATCTACCCGTAAATCATTATAATATTCATCCAGTAAAATAAAGCATGATTGGAAATACTTTTTTTTATTGGATTTTATTTTTAGAATATTGATTTGATAAGATTTAATGGAGATGAGCAAAACAGTCTTTGAGGTTGATTCAAACTGATATTTCAAATCCAATATTGATATTATTGGCGATCACATTGCTGAAAGAGTTTTCAACTTCTGAGATTATTATTCAAGATTCGGTTCCATTGGTATACTCATACCAGCTCGGAATTCCCAATATTTCGCGATACCTTATTCGTCTCTGATTGGAAAAGTCTGCTACTTGATGTAGAAAATACTATGGGAAATTTGTATTTAAATTATTGTAAAACGAAGGAAAAACAGATCAATCATTCCGGAAATTGTTCATTTGCTGTGTTCATTTTCTATTCCTTATTGTGTGACAAAGAGGGTCAAACTTGCAAGTACGAAAGTATCACGTATGGAAACTTAGAGCATTTCTGCTTTTCTACTGAACATGAATTGAATTAGTTGCTCCAACTTGGGAATTGAAAGCCATAAATCTTCCAAGCGTCTACACTCCTAACTACAATACCTCACAACCAAATCGGCAGAGAACTTCAATGCGAATTGGTGTAAACTCCATGAATAACAAAACTTCAATTTGATCCCCAGCCAATCAATTCATCGGTCCTTGTGATTTATTTGTTCTTGCTTCTACTTTGGGTTCATGGGTGGATTCACATCAAAATAACACCTTTTTTGCACAGAAGTTTCGACTTCCAAACAATAGTACAGCATTGTTGATCAACTGCCAACAATAGTAGGCTTAAAAACTGTATGGTCATTCTTGGTATACATTTTAATGTACATGATGATGATTAGTGAATTGAATATTATCGATAGCATTAAAATGGTGCAGCCATAAAGCTCTAATTGAGTTCTAATTTACTTTATTATTATTGTGAAAAGCTTTCATGAGTCCAATGATTGAATCGTGTACCTATGTACTACATAATTAATTGATGAAAATCTCAATCCCCTTTAGATAACTTTTTATTCCAACACATGTTTTTGAGCCACTTGAAAATGGATCTGAAGGGCAAAAATAAAAAATTGTCTGAGAACGTACTGTGATTGCGGCTTTTATTCATAAATATTCACTGATCACCGTACCATAATACACCAATATTATCGTAATGATATTGATATTAGGAAACATTATGATCAGTCAGTCATAATGATGGGATCGTTCACCAATGATTATCAATAATAATCAACGATAATACTCTTGATTATCATTACTATATATTTCCTACTGTCATGGAAATAAAATCGAGCTCGAGCTAGCTTGCTATATTTTATTTCAGAACTGTTATATTCTTGACAATCAGTGGTATTGATCACCGGTACTGTGTTATCAACCAGAGCTGAAACAAACTGGCTGTGGGGCTTTCCGGTGGACACACATTCGCCCTGAATTTCTCACACAGGAAACGCGACGCTCATCCATTTACTTGTGCAAATACGCAATCCTTTTCCTCTTCTCAGCCATTTATTTTGCATGAAAAATGTTGCCTACGGCTGACAAATCCCTTCCGCTTCGCCAACGACCAAAGTCGGCGAATGGAGCGTTTAATTGGCCACGATTACAACGTTATCTTTAATTTCCGTTTCCCCAAACTCAATTTTCATCCATCCAAAATCCATGACTTGAGACGAGTCTCATCTATTTGCTGATTTCTATACACCCAATGAACGACCATTAATAATCCATGTATTACCTGGATCTCTCTATCTGGAACAGATAAAACATTCCGACACAACATTTTGAACTGCATGGTTCTCGAAGAATTCTAATCACGTTACGCAGTTTGAGAATCCCCCCTCCCCTAAAACATATCCACTATGAGAATCTCATTGTTGTTATAACTGTTTCTCAATGATTCTCAGTTACTTGGTTGAAGAGGATATTAATCACAGCAGAATAACTGAAATTTGTACGGATGATGCTTCACCAATATCTTTGTATTTATTGAAGAAGATTGAAGTTGAAATTCTATTATCTCATCTATCCCCTGTGTAACCTGTGCCATAGAGATGGCCTAGACATAATTATGTATGACGAAAATATAGGCTATATACTTATGTATGACAGAATTATTCATTTATTTATCTGAGAAATTATACGATAAAGGGTAAAAACACAGACATCAAAGTCCATTATGTAGCTGAACTGAATAAAATGCTATAAAACAAACTAATATAGAATACTAATACAATTGAAATATAAGGCTGCTCACACACTGGTGTATTGTATCATGTATTGAAATTCAGCCTCATGTTTCGAAATTCATCTTTATTATGACATTTGTTCAACCTCCAAGATCATAATCAACATTATGTTATTATAGGGACAAGATTCAAAACATGAGGCTCGATACGTAATACAATAGGCCTACACCACTGTGAAAGCAGCCTAAAATTAACTCGAAAATAATCTCTTCATTAGGAAGATATTGATTTTATATTCCCAATATATATTTTGTATTCCCGAAATTTTGTACATTCAGCAACTGAATTTATACAAAAGTTTCTATTTCAATATTTCCATTTATAAGTATCAGGTAGCTCTATGTCATTCTTTTCTTTAGTACGAGTTAAAAACAGCTTTTTTGTGTTTTAAAGCAATGTAGGATGTCGTTTTAAGCCCTTTACTCTCAAGTGGCGGATTTTACTGGAGTGATAACGTTCTGCAAAATGCGTTGATGGCCTTATAAATCTGCAGACATAACAAACGTGCATAGTTCACTTTTACGATTGCTCATTAAGAATTGCATGTGTGTCGACCGACAGGCGTGTGTGCACCGAGTTGGGTCTATGACAGGGTGCGACAGAGAGCATTGTGGCACGGTGTGGCGGAGAGAGACGGACAACAAGATTTATGCCTTAATATCATCCACTTTTCCAGTACTATGTTTTCCAAGCACGATTTGATCGTAACTCTAGAATTTCATCTTATATTGATCTTTTATTCCTTGCTAGTTTACAATGGCAACCCGTTCACTACTCATTTAATAGGTTTAGCTAGCCCCCACTGCTTCTCTAACGCAATTACTCAATCCCTATTTGTCATTTTTTAAGTATAAAATGCTATCTGAAAGCTTTACGCCCTCAGCTTTTACGGCTCAAGCTCTTTACACTGAAGCCAGTCGAATGTGCCTTCAGAGTCCACGTATTAAGTTTGTAAGCAAAGAGGAAAACTGTCTGAGGACGATCCATCTTCTTTTCTGTCTCTTTACGGCTGGAACGTAATAGGATTTATCTAATTTGTTCTGAAGTGCGGTACATCGAAACAAGAAAATAAAGTTTTGCAGAAGTTCATAGTGTTGGTGGCTGGAGCAGTGTCTTCACAGGCTTTACGACATTAACAACAAACTTTGGTCAATGAAAAATTTATACAGTACACAATGGGCTCAATTCCTGGGAAGAGTCGCATCGATCGGTCCAGTCTATTGGGTTTTTGTTTAGTTATTGCCTAAGTTTGTCACCCAATAAATTTAACATAAGTTCCAATACGAACAGAGACTTCCCGAACAACACTATTAAAGAACCAAGATTTATCACGATTGTCAGCAAATTACGTTGGAAAAAATATATAACATAAGAGTTAGTCCACTGAAACATCCAGTCAATCCACATTGACCGAATCAGCGATATATTATCAGGCCATCAGTCTCAATCAGAATCCAGACTGACTATTCTCAGTAAGGAAGCCACAATTAATATAGAATCCCAGAGACAGTAACTGTTATTGATGTATGATATCTGAGATGGATTATTTTGACATGCAATACACATTTAATGAACAATGACATCCATCATTCAATACATTCTCATACTGAGGGGCCATGAGTATTATATTTGCATATAATGATGATCTTACAAAATATTGTTGTATGTTGAGCAACAGCACCAATGATAAGAACAAAACCGTGCATTGAATCTTTCTTATCTTTTTACAGAAAAAGTTCAGCATAACAAATTTCAAATATAATTTATATCTATATAATTCACCTCTATACCTCTACCTATATAACTTATGTCTATCTAATATCCATATTCCAATTTCAAATATCCTGAAGTTCAATAATGACAGAATTCCACTCAGAGATAAGAAGGCGATATTTGTCGCCTCGTGAAGCCCATTTGATGATCAATTGATTTCCACATCTATATCATGTAATTATTTGAGAGATGGAGATCAGACTGAGCCCATTCTATAGATACTGTATGATTACAGTGAGACACGTTCCATACAGTCTCTGTAGCCCCCACTATATTTCTCTCGTATGAGAATTACAAAATGAGTTTATGTGATTGTTCCAAAATGAATCCGCCTGTGAAAATCTTCTCAAACCTAGTAATGAAGTAACATGCCTGATATAATGAAGATTGAAAGGAAAAATAGAGGCTAAATTTCGTGGAAATTAGTGCAGGAAAGAAGGCAAGGTGAAAACTGTAGATTGCAATAAGAATACTGACACCATATAGAATAGAAAATGGTAAACGCGAAGAATATGGATGAGTTTTTGTTTCAAAATAATGCACAATGAATTAACATTTTCCAATCAATATGAAAGATAAAAGAAAAAAACAATAAAACAGGATATTAATCAATTGATATGGTTAACGATGCATATCATTGACATCAGACTATTCGTAAACTTGATGCGAAGAAAGTATGGATTGCCAATTTGATGAAGTGACTGAATGAGTGAATCGACAATTTATTCACAATCGAAGACCCAGTAGTGTGAATTAGCTGTGAACAATTCGGTCGTTGACGCATGCTAATAATTAATTGCTCCTTGGGGCTGCGTCCGATGTTAATTACTTTCAACCAAACCGACGTGGTTTGTGTGTGTATGTGGTTATAATGTTAGACCACACTTTGGTCGGAGGGACTGGTTTAGAAAAATTTCGTCTAGCTCATTTTGAAACTGAACTTCTGAGCTCGCTCATGCTCCAGGCTCTGCCAGGAGCAAATTTTAGTAGCAGACTGAAATTTCGTCGAGTGTAATTAACTTTGGTGAATTGTTTGCGTGATGTTTCACGTTACTTTAAGAACACACATTTGGAGCAGATTCGCCCGTCCATGGTATTGGAATTTACGGTAATGAGTCATTCCACTATATCTTATAAAATTATTGCTCATTGGAATGGAATGAATTTCTACAGTGTAAACATTATTCAGAGTGAAGAACGTTTAAATAGGAAGAGGGGCCTGGAAGTAGTAGCTCGAAGCTTGATCATTATCAAATAAGAATACATATAAGATATTCTATGTACGAAAGCATTTAAGAGAAAACGTGTCACACTAGCGTCTCGTGCTCACGAACTAGGTGGAGTGCTGTACAGTAAGTGATACGAGCACTTCACCTGTTTCGTGGGCATGAGCCACCAGTGGTCTGTCATTGTTAGGTGTTACTCACAATGATTTTTTTTTCTTTCTAAGAAACAATCAGGTAGTGGCATGTCCTCTATCAAGCTCTTAGTTGAACTCCGTCATACTCTTCAATTAGATGATTGTTTATTGATGATAAAATACATGAGCTGGATATTGATTTATCAATATTGAATGAATCATCCAGATTCCACATACCATTTAATAAATAATTTATTGAAATTTACACTTCTATCAGATTTCTTGGGGAGTTGTTTGTGGAGTTTCAATGCTCAGAGCATAATCATCAGTGGAAAACTCAAGTAAGGTATTTTAAATAAACTTTGTGGATCTGACAATCTTTTTCTTTTCACTTACCTTAATCATTTATTATAAACATTTTATTACTTGTGACCATCATGGAACTGATTAATCAAATAGGTATTACTGAGAATGAGAAATTTATACAGTAGGATTGATTTTGGAAGAGATTGATTATAGGAAATTTCTAGTGGAGAAGTTGAACTTTGCTGGGTGAAGTGGAAACTGAAGGACTATCCTCTCCTCAATTTCAAATCTATTTGTCAAATATCATTGATTTTTTGCAATCAATCAAGATCCAAATCAACTTCCATTCAGCAATAATTTCAGCGTCAGTACAGATTTCTATTTTTGGATGCCCCTGGGTATCCAAAACCAATCTATCACCAACTTCTACATTCTGCACGAGCCAACTTATTTAGTTTCCGCCTTTTCTGGCTTCCATTGCCCTAATGGAACTAGTGACACACTTCTGCATGGTTTTTTTCTGCGGTTGTGATGAGTGTGAAATACAGCGACCGTAAATGTGCAATTGCAACGAATGAGGAATTTTTAATTGCCCAACAGCCAACAGTCGCAATTAACTGCAACGAAAAGTTCCAACTGTGAGTGCACTCAAAAGGCAGAATAACATGAGGCTGTGAAAAGCCGCACATACCACACAACTGTACTGCAATTAGTGCAATGCGCCATTCAAGAGTACTGACGACATTACACTTACAGGATTACGTTCACCTGGCTGGCTTCTGACATTCAAGTATCTCCCACTACCCGATGTTGCTTTATTAATTCCAATATGATGAACATGAACAATATTCATTATCATTAGTTCAGTGTTTCGTGGAAACGGAAAAATATGTTAAACTTAAATGTAATTGAATGCATATCAATAGGCTAATTCATTATAGAGATATAATACTTCATTGAATGAAGTTGGAAAAGAGAGTCCTAACAATAGTCTCTGCCTTCATTAGATTTGTCCGTCTTCAATCTGTCTTCATAAATTTAAATATTCGCGGATTGAACTAGAATCTGTCTCCATATAAAATGTGATTGAATGAATGGTCAATAAGATATATGAGTATGGTACCTCTCATACCAATAAGTGACTATTATCAAAAATAAAAGAGACAATAATTTAGGATATAGAGGTATAGAAGTTCCAGATAATGAGCATTCTAATTTGACATTGATCAGTGAGGTTGCAATTTAATACACTTTGAAATTTGGAAACAAGATGTAGTGAAAGTCATAAAATTATTAATTTTTTTGTTAAGTGAAGTGTCAGAACGGAAAAAATATTATGAGTTTGAATTGTACAAAGATTTCATTCCAAAGTTGTCATAGAGAATATTATGATAATTTTGATAGGTTTAACGTTGCTGTGTAAGTAATAACGATATTTGTGATTGGTAGTTGGCATTGGTAAAGTAGTGGGACTTTGGCTGAAACTAGATATTTTTGGTCGAGGTTGTTGGAGACGCTTGACAGATTCAGTGTTAGTGCATGAGGTGGAGTAGGAAAATTGGGAGGAATGACCGAGCCACCCACTTGGGCTCCACGCGCACATTTAACCCAGATTCTTCAGAGAAGATCGAGTAGTCCACTTATCGCTAGTGGCCACCGTCACTAAGGGCCTGACAAGAGTCACTCTTGCTTTGCCTCACCAAATTGGTCTAAAGCCTGCTCTCGCTGTCTGACACGGCTCAAACAAGCAAGAGTAGAATGTTATCATTGTAGGGTAATAATATCATGTAGAGTGATTCTGACACATCAACACTTCTCTAAACTAGTCATGCATCAACATTAGCAAGTAAGGCCCATACATATTTTTGTTGGTGGGAAATGAAATTTCCCAGGCCCACATGCACACCTAATCAGTTCAAACGAATCGTAGTTCAAACTTGTTCCAATTTGTGTAGTCAGTTTAAACTGTGGGTCTACAAATGGTCTTTTTCTTTAATGATTGATTCATAATCAATATCAGTAATGTATGACTTTGCTTTCTCAGGGATGTATAGTTCCTTATGCCGTGATCTGGTTGAAATTATAGTTTATCTGAATGTTTATAATTTGAGAAGTAATAATGGTATATTCTGAGTTTTTAGGTGTGGAAGAGATGATAATAATACGGAAAAATGACATTGAGTACTGTATTATTAACATACAGTGAATTATGAATGCCATCTCCCGAGTTTCCAAGCAACAGGAGAATGATGATTCCATTCCCACCAATATAATTTATTCTCATCAGAGGCACAACTCTCCTCCTCTTATGATGTGAAATGATAGAAAAACATCACTCTGATGTAATTTGAAATATTTTTCCCCTCGACCTCTTAGTTGCTTGACAATAATTTTATTTGTTGAGTGATTAGAATTAGTGTCATCAACACTTCCTCATGATGCAGCCGCAGTATAATCGTTCCGGGTCGCTCACCGGTTTGTAGCTATCGAATTACTTTGTTGACGCGACGCCGCGTCCCGCACAAGATTGATGAGCGTCTGCGAAAGAATGCAGCGTCACCTAACCTTCTCCCTCACACAACTCGACGTGAACTCCTCCCCTCCCTCCATAGTAGCTCCACCAATAGCGTCGAACGACTTCGAAACGGCGTCGAATTTCATTAGGAAGAACGATAACGGATAATTTGCGACTGTGTTACGTCACACGCTTCAACTTACACGGTTCATTATCCCTAATGGATTACGATCGGCTCCATAACTTTCCAGTCCATACAGACTCTTTCATAGGAGACGGCATTTATTCTCAACCCGATCATACTGTTATCAACTATTTGTAAAGCTTTCTTGGGTGAGGAACTTACAACTTGAATCATTATGATGTGGTATTTTGTAGGATGAATATTTGTTGGAAGAATTATCACAAGCTAAAGTTGAAGTGACTGACACTTGATTAAATTTTATTATACATAGGTCTATAATTGTTCTCACAACTTGCAATTTTGATTTACTTAGTATGAGTTAAAGTTAATTCTTGATTTCTTACAAAAATGAAATAATCATTCACTTTCAAACTTCTTGCCGTGAAGTGCGAATATTTAACCTTGGGGAATGGAAGAAGCATCCTTATTCTACATTGGCAAATGGAAATAACCGACCTTTCTTGCACCTACGTGAGCTGAAATTATACAGGTCTGATTGAAAGTTGATGATAGAAGACGGTGTGGTCTCAATCCGCTTGTCATATTATTCATCATGGCTCTTGAAGGCGTCTGGCAGTCTGAAATTGAATATGGGAGGAACAGCGTTGGGAAAAAATTCTAAGCAGCTGAAAGGAAAGTCTGATTCTCTTGTCTGCTCCATCTCATCACAGATTCGTGGCGGGAATGATTGATTCGACCGTGTCGGGCTGATGTGGCGGTTGCAGGCGTTCTTCCCCCTTATCTTCTCCACCTCACTGCTCTCAAAGCCAACCAGATTGCCAGCCAAACGCCGGAAATATTGAATTGCACTAGCGAACAAAAATCTAGTAGAAAGAAGCTCGAGAATCGTTTTATTTTATGATTGAAATTGAGTTTTGATGCTGATTCCTATATTGGTGGAATAACATTGAAAATCAATAGCAAAGTAGCGATGAAAGAAATTTTAAAAAGGTAATGTATGTCCTTTAAAGCGTCCTCACTAAGGATATATGTTTTGATCCTGGCTTGTTCAGTCAAAATTCAACCTGTTAAAATTATTAATAATAGCCTATGATTGCAAGACAAGATCAATGAAAATTTAATTTGATAAATCATAAAAGAGTTCTTATATTTTAAAACTCTATTTTCCTATACTTATATATTTAATTGGTTCCTCTAAATTTGATTATGAACCTTCATTGATATCAATTACAGGGACTATATGATCATAGTGTAGTCATTGTTGTGATCGCAACAACCAACAATCAGATTTTCCTTTTCGCTGCTTCTTATTTTCCCCAAAAGCTGTTCCTTCTATATTCTCTTCAAATTGTCTCTCAATTTATTCTTCTCATTACGTCTATGATTGAGGAGAATTTAGCATAATTCAATTTAATATGATACGCTGAACTGTGCTGGTTTGATGCGAAATCCCTAAGTAAATGCTGGCTGTTATTTCAAATGGCTGTATTCGTGTACTGCATAATAACTTGGTAGTCTATGAAATGATATCTCTGCTCAACAGTGGATGAACTGAAGGAAATATTCGTGGTTTGATTTCAGAATCAGCTAGAAAACCAATAGAGGGTTATTGGAGAGTCTCCAGAGAGAATTTTAGTCAATTTTCACAAACCGAGTCCAGGATTATATAAATATCGATATATAATCTGCGAAGTTGAAAAGTCTGATAATGATTGATTGCTGTGGCTGCTTTGGATTGCGGTGTGGTAAGCAGTTGGTTGCCAAGGACGTAGCAACTTTTATTGAGAAAGGGTACACTTTCAGAAAAAGAGTTAGATGAAGAGAGAGATTTTGGAATGGTGAAGAGGGGAGAGGGAAATGAGCGAGATATCGAAGAATTCAAGGCACAAAAATGAGAATGGGAAAACTTGTGAAAAAATCGTCTTCTAAAGGAGAAAGTCTGAAAAAGCCCTAGGAAAGAGACAGCTTCCGGTAACGTTCGTTGAAGAGAAAATGCCTTGTCCTAATTTCCAGAGGAGAAAGAAAGTTAAAAGTCGTGGGCCCATCGTTCTTGGGGATTTCTCAACCTTTTCTCGCATACCAGAATTGGCAGCTGATAAATTTCCACGATTAATGGCACAGTTCCACAGTTCTCTTCCTCAACAACCCTGCTCGCTCATCTAGCTCGGATGAATTAGTTTTTCTCCGTAGAATTCATTTGTATAGAATGCTGATGGTCAATGTTCAAGGATGAAGTCAATGAACTCCTTCAATGAATGTTGTCTTAAAAAATCTGTTCCTTCATTGCTCATAATAGATAATTTATTTGAGAAATAAATGTTGATGAATGAAGAAAAATAATGTTGATAGATGGAGAAATCTGGAGACCAAAAAGCTGGTGAAAAAATACAAATCTATTGATTTCTATAATGAAAAAATGATTAATCTTGTAAACTATTATTATTTATAACCTCTGGACATTATTATGTTCCAGCTGAGTCTCTATACGGTGTGAATAATAGTGACTTGAGAATGTAGCTATTTCCTCCTAGTCATGATATAAATCCTCCTTCATGATATAAATAATTTATTCCACTATCAATTACAAATATTCTGTGGATAGGGATTACATCTGGTACATTGAAATAGATTACCTATCATTCTTGAAGTACTCGTCTGATTCTCATTTATCTTTGGATTTATGATCCTTATAACTCATATTTATAGTGATGGAGAGTTTTGATTGTTTATCGTTCAGATTAATCAAAACCGAAACATGTTAGTTTGATTCTTGTAACTAGTCTGTTCATTAAACTGTTGTGGTATAGTGAGAAATTGCTAGCACTAATTTATCGAAGTCAATACAGTATTGTTGTTGCCCATTATTTTAGTTGGCAAAGTGGTCCCAGTAACAGTTATAAGTGACAGTGCCTGTTTGGATGTCAGTGCACAGTCATAAATAATTCATCCAGCGGGTCAACTCCCTCCAAACTGAGGCAGCGTATCAAAAGCACAAGCAGCCCAATGATTTATACGACTCGAGTCGTTTTCTTCGGTAACAGATTGCCTTTACCATCTGCATTGCCACTGACATCTGCTCGCTACGCCGTAAACTACATTTTTGCGACTTTTCTCCCGTCGTCAATTTTCTAGACAAAAGTCTTTCAAATGAGAATTTCTTCTGCGTCACTTGTTTCAGGAACATAACTCGCTCCTGCTTGACAGCCAGTCCCTGCAATTGGACTGACTGTTTTGGAAATAATATTTCCACGATTCTGGAATTTCTCACACAAGGAGAAAAGTTTGATATTTCCTCACATGCCTACAAACTCCCTTCATGATTAATCTTGAAAGTTGAGGAATATCAAATGGATCCAAACTTATTTCTAGCAGAGTAATTCCACTTGTAAATCACGGAACTATACTTAACTCTAATTGTTCCACTTGATTATAACACTATAGTGTTATAACATATCACTCGTATCTATGTATACGTTATAATATTATGATGAGCTTGTTTCAGCTACTCATGCCTTGACTTGAGCTTTAAATGCGATATACAGAGGAAAGCTGAAAAGAGTGGTTAGAAACATGGTGAAACGTGTTGATGAGTGCATTGAATTGGATGGACAAACTTTTGAAAAATCTGCTGTAATTTCTCAATAATTCAAGTTTCAGGCAATAAATTATTGTTATTCACACTCTGAACTGAAAGTTGAGTTCCGTTTTAAATTTAACACTCTGTATATGTAATTAATTCATCACTCATCAGTTGCTTGCCTTAATCATTGAGGGATTGATATAATTCACTAGCCGGCAGGCTCGCTTCGCTCGCCTTCTCCGCCTAGCCAGGGGGCTCCGCCCCCTGGACCCCCGACAATATCGGCTCCTTGAAAAGTCTTTATAACCCGTTCTTAGCGCGCGTCTAAACGTCCAATAGAACATGCCTGCCAAATTTGAACGCATTCGGTTCAATGGATTTTTAGTTCTGATGATGAATGAATGAATGAATGAATCAGTGCCATTTCGCTTTTATATATAGAGATTGATGTTCTATTATTTACGTACGGATTTCTTTGGAAGGCATGTTGTACAATGAGAAATAACACAAAAACTGCATTGATAAGTTATAATCAAAGAAAATATGAACTCATGAAAATTATCTATTTTGATGATGAAAACGTCATATTAAATCAAAACGTGATAGTAAGTCCAGTTATCGGAGGCAGCCTTCGCTGTAGCAGAACATTGTTGTATCATATTTTCCAGATACTTCAACATCATCCAAGCACGAGCCTTTCTGGATTACCGAGGGATAAGGAGATCATTGACGCTGAGCGATATAGCCTTGTCAGTTGATAGGGATGGCTGTAAACTAGAGCTTTTGTCCCATGGCAAACACAAATAAATGTGTATGGGATCGTATCATATAAGCGCGAGCGTGCTCACAGCGTGGCGCTTTCTTATCGCGTGACAGAATTGCGACTAGCGGCGGCAACCCTATAAAGTGTGAAAGTATGCGTGAGCATTACGTAGCAAGTATAAAATCAGCCCACGCTTGCTAGTGCTGCCGACTTGCCAACTAAGTAGAATTAAAGCACGTGCTAAGCTCTTTCTCTCAGTTGGACTGTTTAGAGCATTCTCTACGACCGGAATATTTGAAATTTTCAAGGAGATTAGAACTATTTGCATGGAAATGGCTCACTTGTTCGAGCACTTCTCGTAGTCTACAAGCTACAACCGAGCGTAAACATTCTATTTGAGGAATTGTTCATTTCAACAAAGAGGGACAAGTGGAAAAAATTGATACTAATAAATTCTATAGTCCTACTGATCATCCAGTCTGCATTTAATTCGAGAAATCGTTGTTTCCGATACAAGATGAATCAGTATTTATGCATTAATAGCCTACTTGAAAAGGTGAATTGGTAGATAGTTACATGAAATATTCTAATGATATTAATAAATAATATTATTATTGAAATCTACAGTGATTGGTTTAAAAATAACGTTTCTTGAGGAATAATGACACATAGAGGAAAAATTCACAAATTTGAAGATTAATTCAGCCTATCTCTGAATGAGTGTTTATATTCGAAAAAAATAGATTTCTGCATTCCTTTGCCAACAAGCTTGAGTATCATGTAGCTGGGAATTTCATAGGATCTGACTCCATGTGAACAATTCAATAAGTTTAAATTCAAAGAACTAATTCACTGAAATTCATAGCTCATTACTTTTTACAAAACTATAGATCACTCACGCTAAGCTCAACTATTCATCCACTTCAGAAGGTATTATGATAGAGGATTTATACAAAAAACAAAATGGCAACTCGAATTTCACGAGCGCTGCCGGCCGTTATCTGTTTGGTTGCAACAATGAACTCGATAAATCTAGTAGTTGACCGCGCCATTATACCATGTCCTCCTTTTGTAACCTGTAACAACAACTATCATGGAAACAAATTGTATATGCACACACATACGCGCGTCAGCGTTTGCGTTTTGTGAATCGAGCGGTGTTGTCTTGGGCTCGCTGTCGACCAATGACAGTGCAACAAATTGCGTTCGCCATACAAACTGCGAACCAGGTGATCATTTTTCTTTGTCACGCGGCGACCTGAAAACCAAAGACCCGAAACATCTCTCACGCCCTGTTCATCCATCTCTGTTAGTTTTTTGCAACACTGTGAAGATTTACGTGCGCTCCCTAAGCACACACGCTCATCTTTCCCTCCGGAATAGCAAGCATAAAAATATCTAGCTGTGTTTTCAACAGCATGCTACTTTCTATTGGGATCACATCTTCATCTGCACACTATCGAATAATGTCAGTCATGAACGAAACAGAAAAGTCAACAAGATAATAAATCATTCTAAAAAAATGCTCTTCCAATCCATATACTGAATATACCATGTATTTCAATTGATCATTTGGCAAATCGCAAAACAGTGTAGATTTATCCTGATTTCTCGAATGAAATTTAATATACTTATTTCAAAGTTGGTGATTAATATGCTGTTAATACTACTCAATGATGTGTATTTTACAGATAATTATTGAAAATTGATAATACGCCTACTTAATCATTCCAGCTAAAACTCGCTTTATGTTTCTCATCTTCTACTCATATTATAATAATGATGAGTGGATTCCACTTTTGAAATTTGTTGAGCTAATTAATACTTCATATTTCGCATCCTACTAGGGATCATATTTCGAAAATCAATTAACATTCAACCTCATGAGCCAATATCGATCAAGAATGTGAAAAGGTATGAATAATAAATGTACGCGTTACTGAGAGGTATGATATTGTTATCAAAGTTTTCTGTGAGGAATATTGAAGTTTCTCCAATAATAATAATTGATGGATGTAGCACCTTCACAACACGCCACACAATGGATGATTGTAGCTTGCATATCGTGTGGTCCAGTATGGTACGGCATCACCCTGTCTCGCTTCAAGGGATGCGTGCAAGTGAAGGACAAAGAAACATGGACTGTGAGAGAGAATCGATGAAACGACCGGCAGCTGGTGGGGATAGCAACTCTTACTCAGAGCCATGCCTCACAATTTCCCCATCACTCCCACTCACACCTTACTCACACACATTTTCTTTGTTGCAGCCCACACTCCGCAAATTTCCTCTCACTATAATCACACTACGTTAACCCATGCACATCATCTCTGCTTCTTACTTCTCCTTACTTTCCATCCTTCCATATGCATCACATTATCAGTCATGCAGTATGTTACAGCCTGTTCACTCACCTGATAAAGATGCTGTGAACTGGAAACTGTCAACATTACCACGAACTATCCATTTATCCACGAACTATAGTGTTTATCGAGAAGGAAAGATTTAATGACAGCTACGATGAGATTTTTCTTCTTCAATTTTTCCTAGAGCCGTTTCAGGGTCTAGATAGATTTATTCCAGACTCTGAACTCTATTATAGAAAAACTTCTTCCAAGAAGGATAAAATTCGAATGTTTCGAAGTTATTAATTCTCAAGTTCTTTCATGGAGTTGAATTGATTTCTGTTCAAATCCATAGACCAATTGCTAATATTATTGAACTGCAGTCATATAATTAATATTGCAATAAATTAATATATAAATGTTTCAAAAGTGGAAAGTTTAGTGTGAAGTGTGAGGTGTATAGTATAATATTTTAATGTTTTGAAAGTGAAAAGAGTATCAAAACATTGATCACAGTTCATCAATGTTTCATTGTTTACCACAAAAAATAGTGCGAGGAAAACCATGAAAGCTTATCAACTACTGTACAAATAATCAAGCACATGTTTTATGAGTTGAGAGTTTGCAAACTCTGTCACCTTCAACTCAATCTACTCCTCATTTGGAACATTGCGATTGAGATACACCTATTATTATTATTATCTTGTTAAACCCTCTTTCAACGTTCACAGGATCATAATAGAGAATTCAACCATTTTTATCTAAATTGCAGCTGAGGAAGTTTTGGGCGATTTCCTGTTTTTTCATTCCTTGGTATTGTAATTGTAACAAAGTGGATGTATGGCATTCACTCGGAATCCTGTATTATTATGCTGAGTTATCTAATCACATTCCATAACAGCTCACAATTCCATTTTTTCACATTGGAGTTTAAAAACATAATGAACAGTCGTTCTGAATAGAGTAGCAACAGTTGAATCTAAGGGCTGCTGAGAATCATAAATTACCCTCAAGGATTCACAGCAGCACAGCCAAGTAGAATTGAATCTTGAGAGAGACTCGAAGGGACGAGGATTGCAGTGGGGGTTGGCACAACACTGGAGGATGTGCTTTGCAGCACTTGAAGTCGAAGCTTAATGACGCAGCAATGCCAGTCAGCAACAAACCGTTGATGTGAGTGAGGAGGAGGATTGTGAGAGAAGGTGAGAAGAAGAGCTGAAATGCTCCAACGCTCACTGCTATTCAGTTGGCGGTGGTGTGCTCATTTATGGAGCAGCCAAACGCCATGAAACCAACCCGACGGATGAGTTCCGGTATTTCGACAAGATGTCGTTCCAGAAATTGATTGATTTCCAGTCATCTAATATTGAGAAAATATCAACGTTTCCCATGAATTATAATCTCTCATCCAGTATCTTATTATTGATTGATATGAAGTGGTGAAGATAATATTGAAATTATATCCCACCATTCAGCCGTTTGAAACTCTTCATAAAATTCTGTTTCATTCTAAAGCAATTCATTGGCTTTTCTCTAAGTTACTAATACTATAAATGTTTTCACAAGATTGTGCATCAAACGTTGAAATTCTTTCTTCTGATAGCAAACTATCTCTGTTCTAGGATAACTTCAACAGGAGGCAGAAGGCGATTTGTGAGTATTGAATATAAATTCTTTACTTATGTAATGATACTTCCCTCACAATTGAATTCATTGGATTCTCCTCTATCCAATTTTCTTGTACATCCATTCCATTAATTTCCTACCAAGTGGAATGAACTGTATATCATGTAACTATATACTGTATGTAACTGTTTATCATGAATTGAATGTAGAACGTAACCCCTATTATGTTTGCTTTGTACATTAATATACTTTGAGAGCTTAGAATGCAAATAACATTACTCTTCTAATATTTTTCTAAATAAATGCAGCGTGCTCCACTCTCTTGAGCGAAACATGTCAATCCTCATTCACATTGCCTCTATTGGTTTAGAGAGGAAATTGATTCTACTAACAATGGAATTCACGTAACTGCAATTAATTATTCCTGAAAACAGGATAATCTATAGGAATTTCATGTTGTTCATGTATTATGAATATGAGGAATATATTATATTACGCCAAAAGAATGGATTGATTCAATCACAAAATACAAATGTTAAAAACAATTTCGTACGAAACATTCCACATTTTTATTACTTTTGGCAGATCTACTAACCACTACTTGTTTGATTCCCTCAAGGCATGAATTTCTATAGATCAGTGTAGAGATTCTTGAGACTAGAAAGTACTTTAAGAAAAAGGGAAGAAGAATCCTATTGAAATATTTCATTGATAGTTCATAGTTCATTGTTCAAATCTGTATCACAGCGCTAACTGTGCTATCGTAGAAAAGAACTAATGTTAGGAAAGTGAGTTGGAAAATTCCTCCATTTTTGTTTATGGAGTATCTCTAGAATAGTGGAGCTCGTCATTGAGAGTTTTTTGAGACAAATTATTACATTGCTATGAATGCAGGGAAGAAGTTGTCCGCTGTTTCGATCTCGAGTTGATGAGATGGGTTGAGAAGTTTGGGTGATGCGGTAGCAAGGTGGACTCAGGGAAAAAGCGGCCGTGAGGTAATCGGTTGTGATGCAAAACAGGGAGCTTCTCCACATGAGCCACAAAAGAAGAAAAAGAGAGCAAGAGAGCATATGTGGGAATGAATAAAAAGAGACAAACCTGGAGGGAAATCGACGTACCTCGTGAAGAAACGTGAACGAGATTGCAATGGAGATACTTCTCAGACCTTTAAAAAGATTTGGTTTTATGGGGAACGATTGAGCAAAGAAACGGCATACAGGATGGTTTTGTGACCAACTCACCTCAAACTAAATCCTCAACGCAAACTCACTAAATACACACAGGCTTTGGCTCGTAACAGTTCCGTTTCAAATCGGGTTTCATTCCTGTCCTCTTTTCCATCCTTAACCTCTTCTTTTGCTTCTCAATCGTCTTCCCCTACAAGTTTTTCTCTTCAAAATCGATGTTGGTTATTTACTCACGAGATCGAATCTACCGAATTTCAATGATTTCCCTTCAGGGCATTCCTTTTTCTCTCGTATGGGATTCGATGTTTGTTCGATGTTCGATGATTACTCAGTCCCTGGATGGATGGCAGTAAATTGAATTTTCTTGAGATGGATGGGACTCCAGTATTATCTATAAATTGATTTGAAATTAATCATATATTTCATTCAAAGGGATTAATTAGGAAGATTCTTGGTTTTGGATTCTCTTTATGAAAACAATGATATTGAGATAGGGTCTGTTACATTGAAATGTGAAATTATCAGGTAATCAACACACACCGATACGGACGAGATTTCAAATTTCTGACAAATACCTTTTCTCAAGAAAGTCTAAGCTCCTCCGAGCCGACTATGCGCTGCAAGATGCTGTGATAAACAATCTCAAATCATTGGCGGCAAACTTCTTTGGACTAGTTATAAGGAAGCTTGTCTCCAGGTACGAAAAATGCATCGATTAGAATGTTGACTATGTTGAGAAGTAAGTGATAATGTGGGTAACGTTTGATAACAAATTCATACAATTAACCCCATTAGTTTCATTTTTATGCGACGTCGGAAGTTGATAAAAAATAGCCCTCGTACATGAACACAAAACACATGAAATTTCGATCTTCAAGGTCGAACACGGGCTTTTTTCTCGATATTCAAATGTATCGTCATCGATCTAGGACAGTAATAAGTTCCTCACTGAACCTACTCTGCTTACTCGTGTTCGCTGACCCCTAAACCACGAGAACCGATTTCAACCAGCAAAATATTCAAGATCAGATGTAGGCCATTTCTACAATGAAGTGACATTCTAATGTTTTTTAATTGATTCAGGTCAGATGCAAGTTCCTAGCTGAACGTATACTGGTTATTCAAGTTTGGTGACCCCTTAAACACACAAGAACCTATTAGAACGAGATTTCTACGTCTTACAGACTATTTACTCGAACAAGTCTCAGCGCCTTCAATTACTCTGTAGGCAACCTGCAACAAACATATTCATAGCTGAAAGAACACAGCTAATATTAGAGATTTAAACAAAACAGATTGAAACCGGATTTTCAAGGTCAGATACAGACTATTTTCTCAAGCAAGTATGAGCGCATTGAATCACTAGACAGTAGGCAGCCTACAACACCCACAAAACACATGAAACTTCGATTTTCATAGTCAATACGGACTTTTCATCTATATTCGAAAGTATTCTCATTATAATAATATTCGTGTGACCTGGCGGCTCAGGTCTGGTGTCAGAGTTTTCAGGTCGCTCCTGATCAATTTCAGGGCCTCTGACATGACTTAACGACTGTTTTTAGGCAGCCGGGACCGACGGCTTAACGTGTCCATCCGAAACACGGGAGAGTGGCCTGAGAAAAATTCCTGGTCTGACCTGGGTTTGAACCCGGGACCTTTGGGTTGCAACGCCAGCGCTCTACCCACTCAGCTACGCCACCCCCCAGTATTCTCATTGATCCAGGTCAGGAGCAGAAAGCTAGCTAGAATACGCTGTTTACTCGAGTTCGTTGCCAGTAAACATACGAGAACCTATAAAAACGCGATTTCTATGCTTAGACACATAGTTTTTCGATATTTTAATAGATTTTTATTGATGTAGCGTGGATTTCACTATTAAAAAAGGTTTGCTTCCATAGAGAATCAAGCTCGATGTATCTCAGTTGGCAACATAAATTGAATCCCACTTTGACTTTCATGTTCATATCAGGGAGACGTCGTGTATCTTCAAATCTAGGATCTGCTTTTTAGCACATACTGAAGTCATTTTAATACTGTAGGTGGGCCTAATCATGATAATTTATTATAAAACTTATTATTATTGATTCTCATGGAAAATTGCAAGATATTGTTATCATTCATTAATATTATCTTGTCATAGATATAATTAAGAAAGATTTCTAAGATATTGAGAGTATATAATTATATCAATGACAAGATGCATTGAAAAGTATCCGATTGATTCACTATTTGTAGCATTTTGAGTAATGACAGTCAATTCGATTAATACTTTCTCATCAGTTGTTGAATATTTTGTCAGCGAAATACTTGTTCTTAGTACAACTCGAGAATCTCGGCAGGATTTGGTGAGCCATGACGTAACTGAGCGCGCCCTGCTCATTAATCAAAGCAAGAATGTTTGTTAGCTGGCATGAGAAATAACATCGCGTTTCCTGGTTAGGGGCTCAAATAGGCCTGCAAACACTGGCAGCTGTGGGCGAGTTACTTGCGAATAATGACCCTTGTAAATCACACCACACCCCAGCCCAAAAATACGCTTGCTACCAAATGCATAAGTGCTTTAAAGTAAAGATTTACTAGAGAAATGTTCAAATAACAAAAGATGGGAACGAATAATGGATCAGAATCCTACTGCATGTTATATACTCAATTTCATTCTCGATTTCAGTTTCATTCTAGAGGCCAAATCGATTCCATTGTGACAGAATGTTCTACTTGCTGTTGCGTGAACTAACATTAGGCCTACTATTATCAAGCAGATGTAATTGAATACTACTTTATCCATTGCTTTGCTCATTAAATGCAGTTTGAATGATCTAAACAAGTGAATGCATATCATAGCCTATCCGGATTTACATCTGCTTTAAACTTTATTACCTAACAAAAATTTGTGGAGATGATGTTCGAGTGATCAATGCTAATAATAATTATAATACATCATACTCTATCACATACTTCTGAGTGTATGCAATAACGTTTTAAAATTCATTCGAAATCATGTCAAATCCGTAATTTGGTCCATAGAAATCTTCTGTCTCGATAGCTTTGTAAGCTAAAATTTTTCTGTCATTCTCTGAAAGGATTTCTGCGGCAGGATCGCCACTCTCCCACTCTGCTCCATCATCACCCTTCCACCACCACCCTGCCATGCACGGCGATGTTTCCTCAGCCCACACGTCAACTGTGTTGTGAACGAGATCGCTGAACCCAGGCGCAACACATGCGCTCGACTGGACTGCGGCCAACATCCAAAACAACCGCCCCGGATTAGAATGGACGCCCAACAGTTTCTGCTTTTCGAACCCCGATTGCAACCGTTCTTCTTCAAAAGCTAACCAACTGAGCAAGCGAGACACACAACAGGATATTGATGGCTGGTTAGAGTGAGACAGAAAGCCACGGTTTGGCTACGAGCCCAACGGATGATGTCCGCAGCACTAAGGTCACTCACTGTATTATGCACGTGTTGGTCTGTCTCACTCACACCCACGCCTCACCAAAACTTTCCTCACTCAGTTGGGTGTAAATATGTGCCGACGGCGCATTTATTCATGTCGAACGTATATTATGTTGGATCGTTGAGAAGCACTCCGCGTTCATTACCACAATCGACCTGCATTCATGCGAGCCGTAATTATTTTCATGTTCACTCACAGCCGGTGGTCTGGTTAACCGTAATTTATGATGATTTTCAAGGTCAGTGACCTGGAAGCAGTGTCCACAGGATTGCACCTCATTGAACCTCACTACCAACTGGATACAGAAATGAGGAAGAATATTTCATCTTCTCATATTTTCACGAAAGGTTCGATATCATGTCATTGTATTAAACTATGTAAGTCTTTTTGACTCCGTTTTTTGCTCTTGGTGAGCCATACAATAAATGAATAAATTAAACTATATGGATTGGAAGGATTCTCACAAAACAATCATTTTCAGAAAAATCAAGGACAAAATTTCAATAGTCTCACATTGTGAAAAAATAGGTATGGAAATCATTCAATGTGTTTCATGAAAGATGATAGATATATAATAGCCCAATCAAGGATATGATTCATCACCTCATAGATTAGTTTTCATTTTCTACTGCTAAACTACAATACTGTATTCTAATATTATTCATGTAATATAAATATAGTGTTATCAGGTGATAAAGTTTTTCTAGAGTGATATTCTCATTGAATGATTGGAAATTTGTTTGATTAAGTTTGTTTGTTTATGAGGGTGAAGCCCACATAAGCTCATAGGCTTGTGCGTGGGTAATGAAATGGATGATAGATGACGACTACTTTTTAGGTATTCGGGACCGACGGCTTCTCGTCTCCTCCGAAAGACGGGGTGGTCGTATCTATGTGATTGTGCTGTGGTCAAAAATTGTTCTCCGCTTGGGATTCGAACCAGGGTCCACCTGGTTATCAGACCGGCGCTTTATCACTCCTCCAACGAGCCACCCAAGTTTGATTAAGCCACTGTTTGATTAAGTGAAAGTAATAGATGCATCATGAATTATATAATTGTATCGTATAGCTCCTACACTCCTACTCAATAATAATTCAGCAAATGGACACTTATTACTGGGTGAATTGAATGACTGACTCTAAGGCACAGATACATCGATTGCTTGAGTAGATGGAGTGTTGAAGTAAGGAAGGAAAAGGTAAGGTAAGGAAGGCGGCCAAATCCAATAGTTTGGCAAGATCAATCGGCCACCACTATAAGCGTCCATAAATTGCTCAAGAGATAAATGTTCTCTTTTTCAAAGACTAACGCTAAGGTCGAAATTGAATAAGTGCTTGTTCGTAGCCAGCTCCAATAATTGGTTTCGCTCTTACTCTAGCTCACTGCTCAGGTTACCTTTATCAGCCGCTCTCGCTTATCTGTACTTTCCCATTTTGCACTGGACCGTATAATCGATAACAAAGAGATGTAAGGGACAGGCTCTATCACCATTCGCGCTTCTTTCGTTTGTTCGCTAGAGAAACGACCGGAAAGAACTGGCTATCATTAAAAGTTTCAAACGAATAGCCAGAGCACAGCGTAGCGTCCTAGTGTGGTTGCCTGTGCCTTAGAGAAATCAGCTCGATCTAGACAAGCACTGTTCATCCGTGATTCTACCTTCCCGTTTTCAAGTTGTCCCTCCATTGAGATTACAAGGCTAAGGCCTCCTTTCATTGGATGGATGACTTATCAATGTACGCTCCGCAGAGCACGAAAACAGATTATCCCTTACGAGGCCATGTCGCTCTGTTTTCTCTGCTGGTTTACGGTTAAGCTACAATAGATACTTATCAGAGCAAAATTGAACTTCAATCCCAATCTCTATTCACATGTGTTCCGCTTGTGGAGATGCACAGAATTTGGAAATTGGCGGGGTGTATTGTCCGTGGAATAGAACTTTAAAAGCAAGAAGCTCGATAAATGGTTAGCTAAAAAGCATCATTCTTCTGTATAAATGATAACAAAGACAATTGAGGTTTGAATAAGAAATGAAATGTAGATGTGGAATGTTTCTCTTGAATACGTTCTTTCAAGTGATGGCTTGATGAGCTCTAGGCTTGTGCGTGGGTGATGATGAAGACGGTTCAACATCTCCTTTGAAAGAAGAGAGTGGCGCGGTTAGTGGTCGAAATGCAACTAATACAAAAACTTTCTTGAATGTTTCATAGAAACTCAAAAGTAGAATCAATATACAGAGCTGAATAGAATTGAATATGTCTTACCTCTAACTAAAAATTTGCACGGTAAGTAAGAAATACAGTTGGCCTAGTTCACTTTCAATGAGTGGTAATATTGGATGCTAATATTGATCTAGAGTTAGCTCTAACCACCTGTAGAATGTCACTTTCTGAGTCAAAGTTTCTGAGAAGGTTTCTAGATCGAGTATCGATAATATGAAGCTTAGACGGTATAATATATATATATATATATATTATATATTGCATCTAATTCTGGAATTGATTCAAATGACTCATGGGAGCTTCGTTATAACTATGCTAGGGGAGATTTTTTCAAATTGTATTGTATTTATCATTGTATGGATGAATGCATTCCTAAATTAAGAATTAAAAATAAGAGCAATAAATATCCTACGTGGTTCACACGTGATATAATATGTGATTTGAAAACTAAAAGTAGATGTTCGCGAAAGAGAAGAACCTCTCCTTACCATGATAATCTTTTTAGGGCGCTGCGAACATCTCTTAAAGTTTGAATCTCCGTTGCATACAATAACTATGTTGCGGGTATTCAGGCGGGCATAAAGAACAATGTAAGATTATTTTGGAATTTCGTAGATTCTAAGAGAAAAACATCGTTTGTTGAGTCATCCATGACGCTGAATGGGGAATGGGAATGGGGAGTTCTACAGTGGTTCAGGCATTGTTGAGGGATTTGCTAGGTACTTTCAGCCAGTGTATGAGGCTGATATACCAATCGCCTCTGTGGGGCGCGAGAGAGAGCCGGATGAGTCTGGGATCCCGATATTACAAATTATAGACCAATTTCCATTTTAAATTACTTTTCTAAAATTTTTGAAAAAATTTTGCATTCAAATATATTCAAACAAATTAAGACTACCATCTCAGATGAGCAACATGGATTTTTGCCAGGTCGCTCAACAGTGACCAATCTCATGGCCTTCAGTAATGAAGTTTCTCAGATAATGGATAAAGGAGGCCGGGTTGATGTTATCTTCACAGATTTGTCAAAGGCGTTTGATACTATCAGCCATAGGCTATTGTTGAAGAAACTTGGACAGATTGGTTTCTGTGATGGTTTAGTAAACCTTCTGAAGAGCTATTTGCAATCAAGAATGCAGTTTGTCAAAATTAAAAATTTTAAATCAAGAACATTTTGGTGTGCATCTGGGGTACCTCAGGGCTCCAATCTTGGACCTTTATTATTCCTCCTCTACATGAATGATGTCCCATCTGTTATAAAGAGTTCATCCTGCCTTATGTATGCAGACGATGTAAAGTTGTTCAGGGAGATCAGGAATGTGGATGATGCACTTATTTTACAGAGTGATATTGATAATTTTTCTCATTGGTGTGGATATAATGTTCTTTTTTATTATTTTTTTGTTCTTTTTTTATACATTGGGCTTGAAATTAATGTTCTAAAATGTAAATTTCTTAGCTTCAATCGTCAATCAAATCCACGGAGAAGTGTGTATCATGTGAATAATAGGCCATTGGAACAGGTGATGCACTTCGAAGACCTTGGTGTAACGTTTGCCTCAGATTTTTCCTTCAATTTGCATATTGAATCAGTGGCTAATCAGCAAATTGGATTCATTCTAAGGACCTGCTCTCCCTTTGGTGATGTGGTGCCATTGATTTTAATTTACAAATCACTAGTAAGAAGTCTTCTAGAGTATGCTTCAGAAATATGGAATCCTTATCATTCAGATAGAATAGGTTTACTGGAGTGATTACAAAATAAATTTCTAAGGTTTCTGTATTATAAGAAATTTAATCATTATTGTCCATTTGATTTCCCTACAGAGTCATTGAGAAATCTGTTTCATATGTCGTCATTGAGAGCAAGGTAGGAAGTCAGATCACTTATTTTCCTCTTTGATATTTTCAATAATGTAATAGATTCACCATATTTGCTCTCAAGGATGAACATATATGTCTCGCTTGTGGCTTGACGCTCTGAATTTTCGGTTTCTCGTTCTAGAACACTTAACAACTACAACTCTCCTCTTAATAGGATGCAGAGAAGCTATAATAGTCTGTCGGGGTACCTGGATATCTTCTGGTTCTCTCGCGCTAAATTCCGGAGGGCGATTTTTGATAATCTGGTTTGAGTGTTGGTTGAATTGATTTGATGTATATGTTTGCATGTGGGACTGTAAGCGGTTTGGGGCGAGGTTCAGTTATATGTGATCAATAATATGTGATTTTGATAGTATATTCAACATTAATTTTATTCTATCTTGAATTTTTTTCCTTAATTCTTCATAAGTATTTAAATTAATTGTATGTTTATTTTGTACTTTTCTCATATAATAATTTTACTATTCCTTTGTATAACTTATATTGTAATGTTGAGGAGACATATTTGGGGAAACCCGTTGCCTCCAATATAAATAAATAAATAATTTGATTACTATCATTACATAGGTTTCAAGGTATGATCGATGATGGTTCAGTCAGGCTTATCCATATCCAACTGTCCTGTATTATTCATGATGAAAAGTATTATTATTCATATCGGAATTCATGATATCAATCAGGTATGCTGACTGAAATCACCCTTAGCACCGTTCTATTCATGCCACAGAAGCAATACAGCCCCGCAGTCGAGGCTTGAGAAACTTTAGGTCAGGGTAACTTAGGTGAAAGCTGTGAATATCGCCGTTTGATTTGGTATCAGATATGGATTGCTAAACCATGAACATTGAGATATCTCCCGGTACTCTCAACCCCAAATAGTAAAGTTTAACGGGTCCATTGCATTGATATTAATGATAGCAAAACTAGGGCATCAGTAAACAAGAACTCAAGTGGTTCGTAGCTCACAGTTGATACTTCTCCATGTTGGGAGGCTTATCGACAAATCGATTGAAATGATCATTCGAAGTGAACTCTTCAGGTTCAGAGCTCAACCCTCACTGATTCATAATCCTGTGGTTGAATTGGACCGATTGAGAGCTCACTTACAAGAGAAGCCCGAATGGAAACATGGTCTGCTGAAGCCAAACTACCACAGTTGAGACTAAAAGGAGATTATTTAGTTGCCTACAGTTCTCAAAGTACATTTGAATAAAGCCACTCACTGGCCCGGTCACCGTACAAAGGATTATTAACATTAACCTGTTCTCTGATTGTTCTCGAAATTGTTAATTTTGAATAGCATGAATAATACAATGGTTATGTGCTTTTGTGAGATACGTGAGCAAATTTGTGGGGACAATTGAGGCTTACTAAGCTCAGGACGGCTCCTTACAGAACAATAAGAGTATCAGTTGAAATATTGAGTTTAATTAGAGTAGTTTTACCAATTCAGAAGCCAGAATGTGAAATGAGAAACATCATGACCAGGTCTCTATGTCCTAAGAAAAGTGTAATAGGTATATCAATGGGTATAGATGAATTGAAAGAAAATAGAAACTTTATAGTGAAATTACTGAAGTTTTTGACGAGACAATTGTTTTGTGCTTGTATTGCATATTGTCAAGAGTGTTAGGCACTAGTAGTGGTAGTGAGCAATGAGCAATACCAGCTCGAATTAATTGTCGCGTCAGAAACGTGAGTAATTCCATGATAACTTGACATCTAATCATCAATGAACAGAAAACTGTTCACATGGTAGCAGATAATCTTGGAGAGTGAAGAGCCTGGCTTCCTGGCTTAAACAGACATTATTTTTGTCATCCATCAACTTCGATAAGCAGAAAAATAAACAAGTTCGAGAATCAGATGTCTAATGGAATAATAGGAGTATCTTTTCTTATGTTTCTTATTATCAATATCCGGAGTTAAGATTGTTGTGATAGTTCCTAATTCTATCGTGAAACACGTTCGAAATACCCCATATAGCCGCTATATCAATATCTATTCTTCCTAATTTTCCTCACGTATTTTGTATGAATTGTCATTTTAAGACAGTATGAGACTATCTTCGTGCTTGATGTACTTTGATGATATCCGTTGTATCGATGATATCCGACGTATCCTTTAACTAAACACCGTTGTCACCCAAAGTGAGACTTGACTAACCTCTACCGGCCGGTCCACCCAGAGCCCTCTGTACCCGTGTTAGCATACCAGAGCATAGCTCCAGGCAGAGCTAGCACCACAGTTACGGAGGCGTGCCATTGGGACTCGCCTTGATTCCCCCTAGGGACGGAGGCGGAACGTGTGGACCCACCTTGATCCCCCTGAAACTAAGCCAGTTACGGAGGCAGGCCCTGAACTCGCCTTGATTCCCAACCTAGTTACGGAGGCGGACCATAGGACATTGCCTTGATTCCCCCTGTGGCTTACCACTGCCACCTCGCCCGGCCAGCGTCAACGGGAGATTGGCCTGGGAGCCGGGGTGACCCTGGCTAGGCCAGGCTTCCAGCGCCCAGTTCCGGCGGTACGTGGGCTATTCCAGAGGTGCGTGTCTGAATCATCGTCACCCCTTTTGCAAGCCCGGACGTTCCCCCTCAGCTGTCAAGAGGCTTGGAAAAAACGTCTTATCTCTTCTGACCCACACTCCAGCCTGGTGCAGGACAGTCATTCCTAGTGTCTACTCCCCCCAGGGAAAGAGGACAGAAGGAACCAGAGCACGCGTTTCGGAAAGAAGATGAAATCCCGTTCACTAGGTAAGAGAGGGGCTCCCGGACGGCCCCGCGACCAGCTCCGACTCTCGACGCAGGACCGACCAAGGGAGCCGCCCACCATCTCACCGGACCGAAACTTCCGCCGGAGCCAATGCAGAGGAGCACGACAAGCCGCGTGGGTACAAGCCACGCAGCCATAAGGCAACCTACTGCACCAGCAACCCTAGAGACGGAGGCGGAAGGGCCGTAGAGGCGCACGACTCGCCTGTGAACCCCTCTAGGGGAGTTCGGGGAGTCCGATCCCACTAGACGTCAAAACTGCAATCATATGAATGTAGAAACTAAGTTAACCCAAAGTGAGACTGCCTTATTGACAAGAGCGCTGAGTGCTTTCAGATGAGCATGAGTTATAATTATTGATATGCTCCACTGGGATAATGGTGAGCTACGCTGATTCATTGCCTTTGCAAACACTATACATTGAATCGCTATCAATTATTCACATACCATTAACGTCAATCCTCGGCTTAGTACGATGATAGACAAATAAGCTCCTTAGTAAGGATATAGAGATGACATTGATTCAGATTGTAACATTAGTAGTTTAATCAGACCGTATTCCGTGGATGAAAGCTTATGTGTGAATCAATTGTTCCAGCCTACTACCAGCTTCGAGATCCTATAGGATACTCTGAAAAATAATCAGAATTAGTAGAATTTATTATAGAAAAACATAATCAGAATTAGTAAGTGGAACAGATACTCAGATATTCATAATAGCACTATTACATATTTAGGTATTCATCACCTATATGTTCTCATCAGGTCCTAGTTGAAAATTGATAAAAAATCTCTTCAATCAATTTGCAAAAATATCTAGTTCATCTATCAGCTATGATTAGTTTGATATAGATTATCAAATTTCAAAACTATAAGATATTCTCAAAGTGATTCAGCTGACTAGAGTGGAAATCAACATTAATCTATCATGCATTTATCTATTTATTACCAATCTATCATAATAATGATGGTATCATTCACTAAAGTATGTGTTATATTTTTCAATGAAAAAGCAGTCAAATTTCAATCCGTTATCAATGTTGTTTGTAATTTGTAATAATGTAATTTTTAAAATATTTTCATGTTACTCATAGTCTACATTTTTGAACAAGAATACCTCATTTTTCCTAGTGTGCTATTCATATTTAGTTCGTAAGCATAACATTACTTCATATAAGGATGATAGTGGGGTGTTCACATTTTGTTGTATCTGCTGCAAGCTCTGGCATAATGTTTGCTTCCAATGTCACGCTGCAGGCTGTATGGTCTCTGTTATCGTTCAGTTCTCTCCCAAAATAAATATTTACTGCGCTGACCTTCATTACAAAGGAAGTATGGACAATGTGCGTTGCTATGACATTATTCGGTCAGAGAACAATCACTGGAGCTCGGGTAAACAAATCACGTGGGACTTGTTCTAAATTTTCCTTCCGCACACATTATGCGCTTCAATAATTCATATCTATTAACATCAGCACTGTTCAATGTTCATCTCGCTCTTATTTCTATGAAACGCTGACCCATGTGACATTACGGACTAACTGATCAAATTTGTATAAGCACCCATTATAAAGTTCACCCTCCTTTATTATGTATTTTGTTGAATGAGGATAGGCAACAACTGACTACTCTTCATTATCGTTTGCATTTTAGAATTGGTCGATTAATTATGACCAAATAATCTCAGATTTGATAAAATAATTATTATTATATAGGGATACGTTGCAAAGCCAAAAATCATTAAAATCATTGAATTTTATGTTTCAATAGAATTTTGAATTCAATAGTGAAGATACCCAAAGGGTTGTTTCACTTCCTAATATTATAACCTTATTTTTCACGAATGTAGACATGGATAACAATGTGGGTTATAGTTATTGTAAATACATAATTATTAAAATACTATAATAAAAACGCTTGTCTTACCCGATCATAGATTTCCCAAATGAGTAACAAGCTTAGTTGCACAGAGTGATAGTGGCGGGTGTATTGAATGGAAACATTTATTTAATCAATACAATGAGGGGTGGGTGGACCCTATAGCACAGGCAGATCCGTGGGGGATGACTTGCGGTAAAATGATTGATAAAATACGTCTTAGTGAACAGGGAAATTGGTGGGAGAGCATGGAATTCTCAATTCCATCAAATATATTTCAAGTTGAGGACCGATTATTCAATACAGCAAGGCTTTATAAATTATATAAATGAAAAAAGAATGATTAGCATAATCTTCAAAGCCAGAGGATCATTATTGCCCCTAAACTTTAGAGTAGATATGGGAGAAAATAGCTATATTTGTTCACTATGTAATAGTCAACATTTACACTATTACAATTATAGTTACATTCCTACTATTACAATTTTGTCAAAAGTTAGAAGATAAGTATGAGATTGAGATAAAATAACTACCAACTCTGGCTGACGGCTTTGGCTATGCCTAAGAATTTTTGATTGTTTGAATTATATTGATTGGAAATGAATGGTTCAATTGTACCATTTGTTGATTATTACTGTTTTGTACCGTCTTTGAAGTGAACAATAAAATTCTGGTTATTAAAAAAATATATTTTTAATTTCAAAATATAATTGAAGCCGTATTCTCGGGCTAGCTAGGCTGGATGCGAAGTTCATCTAGTTTCATAAGAATAATTTTATTCAGATATATATTAGGAAAGGTTTTTATATTTTAAATAAGTAGTAGCGATAAATTATTACATCGAATTCAGCGCATAAGCTGCAGCGCAACAAGTTCAAGTGCTGTAGACAATGCAAGTTCTCCAATCAAACAAGCTATGGCTAGCGTGGTAGTCCAACGGCCCAGTAATGCGAATGTATCAGCTAGCTCTGTGGCGAGAGCATGATTGCCTTGCCGAACGTTGGCGATCACAGCCGACTGCAGCCGAAGCAAACCGATCTTGTCGGGTGGCCACCACGGCTTCGACAAACAAACTTTATGAATATTTCGCTCATAGTCTCGTACGTTGTTGTATATATTTTCCAATAAATTGATGTTATAAATGTTCACTTTCAAATTTAGTTGATCTTTGGACGTCGGCACTGAGCCATACCTTTAACATAAGTTACCTGGATTTTTAAGTTTTATAACTGCTATTTTTGGTTATGTGATAGTGGGAGGTGGGGGGAGAAATAGGAGTTTTATAATTAATATAAATATTCTATATCATTGACTTGTGGATTGGAGTTTCATTTTAATAATCCCTATTCAGTCATGAGCAAATTTTCAATATAAGTTTTAAATACTGTATATTTTTGTCATTATAGGTTCAATTTTGTGAGTAGGGGAGGGGTAGGTAATTTGATTTGAAGAAGACCTAGCCCAAAGTAATTTTTGAGACTACGCCTCTGAATTGTAGGGCTCAGGGAACGCACATAGTCCAAAATTTTCGAAATTGAGATTTTCATTGCAACAGTTGGCTATCATGCTGTACTATTCCCATGCAAAATAAGCCAGAGATAATTATATTGAACTATTGAACATAGACCAAGATATAATCAAAAGAAGAAATAGCAAACAGAGTAGGAACGCACAAAGTCCATGGCTTCACATACATACATGTTTAATAACAAACAAGGTCCACTCAGCTGTTCACAGTCTGTCCAAGCAAAGAAGACCCTCTGGCAAGATAGGAAAATGACTCCAGCTCGGTTAATATTTGTTCAAGAATTATAAATGTGGTCTCAATAGTAGATCAAATCGTTTCCTACAATTTGAGATCAAATTAATAATTTTTGAATCAAAATTGACCGAGATTGAGACAGAACGATCGGCTCCGGTATTCCAGGCTACAGAATAAAGTATGTTAATCTCACATCAGTTGTGATAAGAAACTATAATTGGAAGCTCCAACTTCCAATTATGACCAAATAATCTCAGATTTGATAAAATAATTATTATTATATAGGGATACGTTGCAAAGCCAAAAATCATTAAAATCATTGAATTTCATGTTTCAATAGAATTTTGAATTCAATAGTGAAGATACCCAAAGGGTTGTTTCACTTCCTAATATTATAACCTTATTTTTCACGAATGTAGACATGGATAACAATGTGGGTTATAGTTATTGTAAATACATAATAAAAACGCTTGTCTTACAATTAAAACAAACGTGCTTGCTTCAAATTATCAGCTTGTCTCATCGGAGACCAAAAAACTCTCCAATTCATTCAAGATTTTTCGGTAAAAAAAAAACAATTTAAGTAAGAATTGATAAACATAATAAATATTGCTAATCATCCTCACAGCAGTGGATGAATGCCAGCAACACATATTATACTGTTACGGAGGGACAGCATTATCGGATACTGTTCTTCAGTTGTTCAGCTACTTGCCTATCCTGTTAACTCACAATAATGCTTTTATCGCTAGTTGCCTATTAGCTCCTGACATAAGTTTATATGCAGCTTCCTCCTAAAGAATATATATTCTTGGACTGTGAGTGAATTCGAAGAAGATTATCACTGAGAAATGAAAAAGTGAATAAAATCACACTTCAAAAATGTAGACTTTGAAATTTATAATGAAATATTCATATTGAGAGCAATTTAGGAGAATAAAAATGTACTGTTTGAGTTCCAGATTAATATGAGTGAACATTTCATCAACAGACAAACATCAAAATGGTTACTTGGTGGAGAAAATAAACGTGTAAAGTAGCTGACAGATTCTGGGAATGTTGAGAATGTGACTCCAAGGAAAGAAAACTGAACTACAAAGAGCACTAGCGTGATGCTAGGTTAATAGTTGATCGTTGCAAACATCCGACTCCATTTTCACTTCCCGTGCTCCTGTCAATCATAATTTATGGACTCCCACAAGCTTCTCCAGAAACACTTTGTCTTTTATTGGCAATGGAAAACCATGGCATGATTTCTTCGTTTCTATCTGTCTGAAGAAAGCGTGGGCAGCAGATGCCCTCAACCACGCATCTGCCAAAGCTGATGAACTTTGTTATTTTTCAAACTTGGGAGTCTCAAGCACAAAAGAAATACTTTTTCTCCCAACGACCCGAATATTTTATGCTCTCTCATCTTGTTAATTTGTGATGGCGGAGACTCACTCGTTTTGAAAGTACAGAGAGCTTGGAGTTGGAGATGAATTTACTACTCGTATGATTTTTAAGTAATAGGCTCGTTATGATTGGATGGGTTATTATAATATATTGGAAATGGCCTCAGTTTACATCAATACAGCACTGCACTCATTTCGTTTTGTTTTTAAACATCTTACGCAACTCAATTACAGTGATTTCACGAATGTAAGCCGTTATTGCGATATAGTAAATTGCGAAACACAGCTTGATTTGTCGCTTTGTGTAGATCGAACTGGTAATCTCAATCGCATATTTTCAGAATGAAAATTTTCTGTGTAAATAATCATACATGAAGAATATTTTCTGAATTCTCGGAATTTTTGTCGTCATACCAATTACAATGATAAGTCAAAATGTCATTTCACTTGGTGCACAGTGATTTTCCGTACACTCCATATGAGGATACAAATGGATCTATTCGTTCAAAATATTCAGATCGAAATTCGATGCCTGGTTTTTCCAAGCACTCTCAAAGTTGAGGGACCTTCAAATTTTGATGAACAGCTGACATTTTCTATCATAAGTATAGGAGATGTAGTGAACTGTAGTAAACTTGAGGTTTTCTCAAATTAGAGTGTGCTTGCAAAAACCGGACACGATTGTTCTATTGTAACAATTCAAGTACAACGTTCTGTAATTCTAACACGAAAATGCGCCTTTCAAATGAGTAACATTATTACTTTCATATTGGATGTATGCAATGCATTGTTGTTGCTTACGTAGGATCTAGTTCACAAAAACGCTAAAATGAATTTCAGTGATCTGTTGAAATCTCATGTTATTCAGAAGTTGGGAGAAAAATGTATCTTCAACATGTAAAAAGTTGATTGAAAAATTTTCTTTTATTTTCAGGCGCCATCAATGTGACACAACAAACAGAGATGGGAGACTATACGGTTCTTCTAAAAAAGTAGACAGCTGCTCATCCACAGGTAAATTTAAACAGGACCTCCTAAATACATTCTAGTATTCAATGGAAATACCTTCCAGTATTTAGGAGGTCCTGATTTAAAGCATGTAAATGTAAGTTGAAAACTTAAGACGCCTCTTACGTGAAAAATCAGAGTTAGTAGCAGTTTTGTTTATGTTCCAGACTTTATCACACAATATATCAACATTAAAAGTCTATCGAATGCCTTTCTCGGGGTTCTTCAAGAAATATGTTTTCATCAAATTAATAGCCTTCTTCTTTGGAACAGTATATTGGTGAAATATGATCGGTTCAATATCCAATCGATTTATATATATATTCCATGAATAATATTATTCTATATTGGTTCTAAATTCCAAACAAATTCAAAAATTGAAAGTACAATGAAATCTGAAGTTTGAGTAATTAAGGTCTAACAATAGCGTATCATTAGTTTACATGATTTGAAACCTACTCAACAAAGCTCCCCTTCCAATATCCTATTGAAGTATTCGGATGAATTATTGTTTATTACGTCACAATTACACTAGGAATGAGCCTGTCTCATTAATTACCTCCGTTGCTGTACATTCGACACATAGTAACGGGAGAAGTTTCTGAGGAGAGAGTTCACTAACAGAGAGAGAAAGAGATAGAGGGAGAGTGAGAGAGACAGATTGGATTAGATTAGAGAGGGAAATAGAGCGAGAAAGAGTGAGTGAGAGGGAGGAATCACATGAGTGTTTGAGAATGCTCTAAGACAAGGTGAAGTCGACATCGTATCGCATTGAATTCGCAAGTTAAATTAGACGCCTCAGGCTAATTATTATGGTTGGTGGTGGGAGGGAGGAGGTCGACCGCGACCTGCCAGTCGTGCATTGTGGCTTGGGGTTGAAGAGGGAAGACGCCGTGACGCGGTGCTGACGCCTAGAGCGCGTTAACTTCAATTGATTGAAGGGCGCCAGCAAAGTGATTAAAAGCTTCTCAGGTATCAAGACCGTAGAACTGTATCCAAGCCATCAATTCCTCGCACAGTTCCATTATGAAGCGGATCAGAATAATCTGTTATCCGTTCGAATAGCTTCTAGGCGCCTTTCACAGTGTAATGATACACACTACGAGCCTTTATGCACCGCCTCCAACTCACTTAATCCACTGAATCGAATCACGAGGCGCCGACTGCCGCTGGGCGTAGCACTAAGACACTAGTTACATGTGAAATTAGAGCCGTTGCCAACTTGCAAGACAAGCCTAACTAATAGCACTTGCCAGTGATAACGGTCGCACGGCTCCTTGTTCAAATAGCTCAGTATCTAGTTAGATTGGGAACAACGAAAGTTGAACACTGAGAATGAGAGCTATTTCGATTTTGAACTTTGGGATAGTGAGACAGTGATACGTACGATCGGATTTTTCTACTTCAAACGGTTTTAAATAAAATATTGTTGAGATCATACTCACAGAAACGTTCAATATTCATAAAAATTGTAAATTTCATCCGATTTCAGAGAACAACCAAGTCTGTTGCTTATTTTTACTCTATAAAGGAAAATCATTTGAATATGTATAGAAACTAATCCGTTGATAGATGAAACCAATTTCCAATCCAGAGGAAAGGTATCGAGATCTTTTATTGAATTGAAAAAATACTAAACAGATCATTTGTAAAAATTGACTATCAGCTAGAAAAGCTGATAAAAAATAATTGTTTCAAGAATCAGTCTAGTTCTAATTAGATTGAGGCTCAAGCCTTCTGTTTCGAATTTGTATTATAACATTCAATTTTCTGAATATTAACAAGTAACAGGTGTATTGTACGGTGTATACAAGAACAAGTGTATTGTACGTAGACCTACATGATATGTTGGTATCCAGCCATATAGCATCTCAACAATATTCAGCACAATCAAGCGAGTATTGTTGTTTACGAAGAGCCAGAATCTCGCCGCTTATCGCTTGCATGATTACGCATTGAATTGTGGAAGGAAACGTTCGGCCAACCTAATCAAATTATCTAGTCATTACATCGGAACACGACTTAGCTGTTAGACATTAAGCTGTAGGCCGGACCATGTCAACCTACCGAGCACACATTGTGTTCAATGGATTGGATATGCTGTGCTTGCGTTCGTGAGCCTTAATTTTGACTAGTTGGCAATATTGTCAGTGTCAAATAGGGGCGGCTCTGCACAAAGCACAGCTTCCGCTAACGCTAATGGTCATTAGGGTGACAGATTTGGCATTCCCAACAGCTTATAATGTACATTATTTGCCCAAAACTGGTCGAATCGTTTTCCCAATTGACTGAAGAGTTTCAATGCATAACAATCGGTAGACTACTGAAGATGTCAATTGATAAGTAAAGATGATTTAATTGTTTGTATGATTTTTACATCCTCAACATGTCATACCTTTGAAAATTTTATTACAACATCTTATCATCAAGAAATACTTTGAATACTGAAAACAAATGAAGCTTGGAAACAGATATTCTATTTGTGGTGTAGTCTACCAAAAATAGAAAAAAAAACAATATATAGCCTGCCAAAGAGATTACAATTTTGTATCAACCAGTAAATTTATTTCTCATCTGTGAAAGAATTCTAAAATATTCTAATACAGACCATTATCGGTGACTTTAATATATTGAATCAGGTTTAAGCTGACTTTCCGATTCAACATTTTCACGGCGAGTGAAAAAGAGCCGGAGTAAATAAGGAGCGGAATCCTGTGTTGTATTTGTGGGATGTTTATCTGGGCGGCTGGTGGGATCAGGTGAGCTAAGCCCATTCCCTCGCAAGGAAGAATTCGTTCTCACTATCTGCTGCTGGAAAGAATACTGTTCCGTTCCGGCTTGGAGGGAAACCGAGTGAGTGGAAACTATGAAAGCAGACAAGGCCGTTCTTCACCGATAACACGACTCAGCACACACTCCAACAGCTATAAGACTCAGAAGATCTTAGCCCGGTTCCTTTTCACAACTGTAACAAACACTCGGAGCGGGATAAAAATCGTGAAACAAAGTCTTCTCATTCGTGGAGACCCGATTGTAGGCAGAGCTCTACCTGCCTAAGGGAAGTTGAGCCGATGACCTGATCAATTGAACGGAAAATTTTCATTCAAATAAAATCAACAATTCAAAAATTGATATTGAAAATTGTTTGTGTGAGTTTTAAGATTGAATGAACAAATTCTCAACAAATCATTATTCATAATCCCTCATTACATCAATTCGTGTGGATGAAAAATTCAGATAAAACAGTTATTCATAATAGGTTGTTAAAAACTGAACAAACCGGCAAATTAGAACAATTATTAATGAAGAAATAGATTAAATATGAAATTAAAAAAGTGATGATATTTCAAATTTGGAAATATATCTGAAACTGAGGTTCCGCTCAGCTTGGTTGATGTACGAGTGCTATACTTCAGGCAGTTTTTTTCAAACCATGATTAACTCTTCACATACGAGTGAGCATTGTCTTTATCAGCCTATACATTGGCTCGGATCTAACATTATTGAACCATTATCTTTTTCACGTAACAAACTACGATAGACCGATCTCCAGCATTCAACTGCATCATCATGGAAAAATTCACTTCCTTTGTCTTTGTTTGTCAATGGCGCAACAGCCCTATGAAGGGCCTAGGCCTACCAGCTGGTTGCCAGTTTCATATTCACCAAACTATACAGTCCGTTCAAGCAAAGAAGACACACCGGCAAGACGGGAAAACGACTCCAGCCCGGCCCATACCGGCCCAAATTCTCTATAAATTCTAAAGAGCCTAAAAATTCTCTGGAGTGCCCACAGCCCCCTAACCAACACCGACCGAGCCGAAGCCATCCCCACCCCGCCATAATGCTCACCCAGCCCGGACAGAAAATACAGCAGGCGAATAATCATCAACCAGGATAGAGGTGTTAGGAATTGAATAATATACACTATTTTGAATGAACCATCTTTTAATTATATCCATTCTAGACTAAACTGTTTATTTAATTAATCAACTTAGTAACTATATTGAAATCATATGATAATATCATATGTAACATCTCCCTCTTTAAATCTTTGTTTGTATTACTCATATATTATCCTATTTTCCCCCTTTTTATTTTTCGTATTATGTATTGTGTTTCTTCGCTGGGGGTTGTCGTAGTTTCTCAACTACTCTTCATTTTTCCATTCTTTGTTACGTGTATTCTGCACATAATATTTCCTTTCCAATTACAAAATCTTCAGGTTTTTTCAGATACATAGTAAGGTCTCTTTATCGATTGATTCTTTTCCATCTTGTCGATCACCTCATTTGGTAAAATTTTGGATTCAATGCTTGATGTGGTGTAGGAATCCTAGTTCTTATATGTCTGTTGTTAGGAAGCTGTGTAGGTGTATATCCCAATCCAGCTACTGGAGCATTACAATGATTAAGTAAATATAATTCCAAATCTTCATTGTTTGCAGCTGCCATTTTGAACATAGTTTTGAATATTCCAACTGCCTTTTCTGCTGATCCATTTTATTTTAAATGATATTGACTTGATGAGGTGATTTTAAATCCCCAATTTTCTGCAAACTGATGCATTTCTCTGCTGTTAAATGGAACGTTATCTGCTATTAGTGTTTGAGGTATTCCAAATCTACTGAATGTCTCCTTCAATTTTTTAATTACGGTGAGGCTGCTTTTGCTGTTGATTGGGTAAGCTTCAAGCCATCTCGAAAAATGATCAATCACAATCAAGTAGTTCAATCCATTGATTTCTGCAATGTCTGCTGCAATTTTACAGAATGGTTTATCTGGAATGTCGCGATTTATCAGTGGTTCTTTAGTTCTTGATTTTTTGAATCTTTGACAAATGTTACATGATAATATAAAATCGCGAATATCTGAATATATACCTGGCCAATAGTAGAACTGTTGAACAAGAAAATCAGGAAAACGTTCAAGGCCGTCGAAGACGCATGTTTATTTTTTCCATAGTATAGTAGCATACTTTTCTCTATTCACTTGACGATTATCATTTTTGTTATTAAATAACAAATTTTAAACAATTTAAACAACAAATAACAATTACAGAGTCAGCTCTTTCAATCAACTTCAGATCAATATATGGTTTTAGGCCTAGGATTGGAACAGCTGAAGGACACTTCACAATTATGAATTTTGCTAGCGATATTTTAGATTCTGATTCAATTTGTATAGTTACACAACCTAAAGGTGTCATTTTGAAGCCTCCGAAAGCCTCCAATTTACATTGTATTTCTCCAACGACTTGTATGGGATACCATATCTTCCAAGTAGGTGAAATGGTAGAATATTCACATCAGCTCCACTATCAAGCTTGAATTTCATTCTATGCCCATTTACAATTAATTCTTGAAGCCATACTTGTTTCTTGCTAAGCATGTTGAGAGTATAAATGCTATCAATTTCATGAGGTGGTTCCATAACTTCGTCATCCATTTCCCCATAACTTTGATCTTCCTTGCTGCTAATCTCATGAGCTTGCCGAGATTGTTCCAATTTACATACTATGAAAAAATGATTGGGTTTTGAGCAATAGTTACAAATCTTCCCCAGAGCTGGACAAATCCCTGAGTGTTCTCTTCCACATCTGAAGCAACATTTGAAATTTTCCTTGATAACTGACGACTTGTTAATTTTTCTACTAAAAATAGGATTACCTGGCTTGGCTGCAGGGGCGGAAGACGTCTGCTTGACTGAGTCAACACCTCTCATGATTTCAGTGCCTCTATTCAATATTTCCATATTTCTATCTGCAAGCTCAACTGATTTTCAAAAGTTCACTACCTTGACAAGACTACCATCTTCACGAAGAAGTTTTTGCTGTGATTCTCTCGAGTTCACTCCTAGTGCTATTAATGCCTACATAATTTTATCTTCCTGGTCATTGAGGTCACAGGGTTTTATTAATCTTCTCATATCAACTCTCATAAAAACTCTCATGAATGTTTCATGAGGACTCTGTTTTCTGGTGAGCAATTTGTAGAAGTCCATTGTCATGTTCTGTTGAGGCCTACCAAGGGCGTATCCAGGATTTTTTCTAGGGGGGGTGGTCAAGCAATTTTTTTTCTGCAGAATATAAGAAAGTTGCCCCTTTTCCCCTATCTCTAGTGACGGGGGGATGGGGTTGTCAGCCATAATATTTTTCCAGTTACAACATATATTTAAAATATTTACTCAGTGCTTGATTTGTAAAATTAAAAGTTCTGGTACAGAGGCGGAAAACTGGTAAGGGGGGTCCGGGGTTCTCCCCCGGAAAAAAACGAAAATTTGACTTCTCAAAACTAATTTTTAGTCATTTTTAAGCTTTTAGTTGAATATTATTGCCATTATTCTTCCATATTTTTAGATAATAAATTTGAATGATTTACTACAGGAGTAGCAAGTACTCAGAGGAACCTGTACGGCGTACCGTCACAAATTAAGCCCCGCATTTTATCATGAAAATAGAAAATTAGAACAATTTCTTAATTATTATACAATCAGAACAATTTGTTAAAATTATTTGCTGGGCAAATAATTTTAATTCCATCTATTTTTTATATTGATGGGTGGATGTGAATAGCTTACAATCTATTTTAACACAAATAATTTATGAACATTTTATTACTGGACTATATCACATAGCTTATAGAATGGCTATTTAGCTGTGTATGAGATTATTGAAAAAATGTAGAGCGCAGAATACTCCAGATTCAAAAGAAAGTTTTGAAAACATTTCCAGCAATTACAAAATCCACAGTAAATCCATAGATCAATCAAGGTGAATTGAATAGATATGGTTATTGTTATGTTCACTCTCTCTCTCTCTCTCTGATGTGTGCTCCGGATATATAGGCTTTAAGAGAATGTGAGATCGAGTGACATACAATGAGAAGAAGAAAACTTTCAGAAGAACAGCACCCAACACCCCCCAACAAATCCAGACAATTTCTGTGATTTTTTGGGTGATGAGGGGCACTAAATTCGTCTGAAAAGTTATTATTATTTACTGCTGAAAAAATAAATTAAATTAAAGTACACTAAGCTAGAAAGCAAGGAATTCAACTGATTTGTGACACAAATTTTAAATAATAACTGTTGATTTATTAATTTAATTAAATTCATCAAATTATGGCCATGCAAGGCAAGAATAGTTGAAATAGAAATTGATTGAGAAATTACTATTTTGAGTCTTTGAAATTATAAGTAAATTTTGAGTTGAGGAATATTTGAGTCTATATGGTTGGTTTTTTGAACGATCTTCACAGTATAGGTTTTAGGTTTCTCTCTATTTAAACTTTTGACGATTTGATATGTTTCACCATTCACTATAGGCCTTTATACGCGCACTGATTGCATGTGCCTGATCAGGACTTAATTAAATTCTGTAACTCACTGATACGGTGTAGGTCCCATGAGGTGGCGGCTGGCAGACATCATTCATGGACTAGCGAATTTTATCCCTGTCCATCGGCTTGGCAATAAGTCAGAACGTTCAAAAATAATAGGAACTTTAGTTTGAAATGCAATAATAATTAGGAACTTATTACTTCGTGCTGTGCTACATTATTTGAAAATAATTTTTTAATAGGGATTGGCTGAAGGCCCTCCTTCTGAGTTGAAGTTCTTGTAGCAAGTCTCGTCCGTGTCTGTGTGAGGAAGTCTTCCTTCGGGAGGAAGTCCTCATCACAGCCTTTAATATTTAAGGTTGGTGGGCCAAACAGCCAAAAAATGCCAAATTCGGCAATATATTCAACACAAATGCAGCCAAAAAACACAAAAATAGGCAGTTAAACTGCACAGATAAATCAGGGAAGGAATGAGCATTGTATTATTTATAAATTGATAATTTTAGAAAATAATAATTTTAAAATTAATTTATGAGCTGAGGTAACATTTACTTTGGCGGGAGAAAGAACACGCAAACATACAACCACGTTGACATAAAATACTTAAATATTAAATTTAGGCCCTGAAATACATTTAAACTTAGTGGCTAGAGTTGCCCCTTATCAAATGATAGCAGCCAGCAAGTAGACTAGCCGGCATATGTGATGCTAGTGTCAAATTTCACATGACTGATAAGGTAACTTGGTCAACAATTAAAGCAGTAATATACAATATTTAATGATCTTAGGACTAAATCTAAATTATTTCAGGTACTTTTATGGTATAATATGAGTTATTCTGGCCTTACTTACTGCCTAATTTTATTTTTAATTTCATTGTTCGAATCATTGAACCTTCCCAAGATTTTAGGTAATGGTCGCCTGACCAGTGACAGAAGAAGTCAGCTGCTTGAGCAGTGAATGAATTTTGACGTCACGCTCAGTTAGGTCACTGGTGGCTGAGCGGAATATTCAAAACGTTTGATATTACAAACGTTTTGAATATTGATATATACTAAACGTTTTATATATTTGATATATAACTAGAGCAGGTACAACTTGATAATTTGGTTCAAATAGAACTGTTGTGTCATATTATCTACAATTATTCTTGTATTGATGGAGTTGCTGAGAACTCATTTAATACTCTCTTTTCAATCTGGTCCTTGTTTTCCTTCAAAAATTTTCGATTGATACTGATTAAGCACAACCCCGTCAATCTTTTCTCTACTATTCAGCTCATGAGCCATGTCTTTACCCAATGAAGGGTACTAAATAATTTCCAGTTGCTGTGATGGGTTGATGGGAAAACACTTGGAATGCCTTTTGCCTTAGAATGCCTCCAAACACTACACCATACCAAGTAATTGGAAATAGTATTAGCCTTTACCAAAAGTGTAGCTACTTCAATTTCCTTCAACTCATATATATTCAATTTTTTTTTTCAAATACATTATACCACAGCTCCAATCTCACAGTCATGGATTCTAGCTCATGAAACTTCATGTGAAAGACTCAGAATGTTTTTCTCTGGAGTTACTCTTTATTTAAAAGATGGAGAAAATAAAATGATAAAGCAAGAGTATTCTCATTTGAAAATATGACTTCCAATGACTGATTAAGAGAGTCATATAAGGAATTAACATTCAACTTCTCCAGTATTCAATTGGTGAATTGGATATCCAGATGGAAAATAACTTCTGTAAGTCTCTGATTTCAAAATCTTTATAATTTGGTTCAAAATAGTAAAAAAATTATCTGTAACTGCCCCCTGCCCCTGCCTGCATAATATGCTCATAGGACATTAGGAGTTTGTCGCCGAACAGAGTAACTAGAGAAAACGTGTATAAAAGTTGATTTTCTCAAAGAATTGGTGACTTATTCGGATCTTTCCGTTAAACAGGCTAACCCTATTAACTATAAAGGATGGATAAGTGTCAGAGAGAAAGCAAAAGTATTCTCATTTGAAAATCTGACTTCCAATGCATGTTTGGAGATTCAAGATGAGGAATTATCAATGATATGATACAGAATTCGATTGGAGAGTGAAATGAAACTTTTGAGCCCAGTGTCAATGACTTCGCAATCTTCGAAATGAAGTTCTAAATTTACTAAATTTGATGATAATAACAATATATTATTTTTTCTACAACTGCGCGTAAAACAAGATTTTACGAGCTGAATTCTCCTCATAAAGAAGCCCATTTCTGAGGAGAATCTTTATTACGCTCGCTAACCATCTGCGCATGCGCAGTAGAATTACTTTACGCTCGCTAAGCAACTGCGCATGAGCAGTGGAGTTACTTTACGCTCGCTAATCAGCTGATCATGGCTCGCCAAAAGTAGGTCAGGTGGAGTCATAACATAACCTTTTTCTATCTTGCTACTTGTATTTCGCGAGATCTCTTTAGAGTCTCGGTAGCAGTCAAATGAATTGTTACTTCTTCTTTGAAGTTGACAAAATTATTTGCGATATCCCCATCAATAAGCAACATACCTGGTTTGTTGAATTCCATTTTTAGTATTTAGCTATCACTTTTCACTTCAATATTTTGTTTTTAATAATCACTTACACATTGATTATCACTCTTATTCCATTCAATCTTCCTATTTCATATTATTTACGACTGCGTCATGTTAGGAATTCAATAATATACACTATTTTGAATTAACCATCTTTTAATTATATTCATTCTAGACTAAACTTTTTATTCAATTAATCAACCTAGTAACTATATTGAAATCATATGTAACAAGAGGTAACGTGTGGTTAGCACATCGATCCTCTCAACCATAAGCCAGTCTCCACAACCAAGTGAAGATGCAGAACACCTCTGGATAACATGCAGTTAATCAGTTAGAGTATAATGCAACAATTACTATTCCTCCAGAAAAGGGATACAACTGACTGTCTTTACTAACGACAGCCAATCTCCCAAAGGAGGTGAAATTCACTTCCTTAGAACTTAGAAAGAATAGATCACATTTTCTCTCCAGGTAGTTAATTCAAGTAATTGGTCTGGCAAATAGAATATTTTTATTGTACGCACCGGTTTATTTTGTTTTCATTACGTAGTAGAATTCTTGATTTGTAATAAACTGACGAGTTTTTACAGAATATCCAATGCTATCCAGATAAACAACGAGAGAACATTGTTATCAAACTTGAACGTGAATCGACTCTCGAAAAAGTCAACAAGAGAGCAGTCCACTAATGACGTTGTTCATGACTGTTATAGTCGCCAGTTCATTTTTGGATTTCATAAATAATTTCAAACCTCTATGAACGGATGGAGTGCTCTCATGCAATTTGTCTGTGTATCTGTTGCGTTGCGCGGGTTCACGCATTGCATTTTTTATATCCGCCTCTTGTGGGCGAGTGAGAGCATGGAGCTCGTTCACTACGGCTTGCAAAAAGTACGCAGCGAATCGTTGTTAATAGCGTTGAAAAAGTGGAATCTCTCTATCAGGGTGAGAATAATCACAGGGGAACTTTGAATCGGCCATTATGGTCGTATTCGGCTCTCCGGTAATGAAGCATATCGGGCAAGAGCGATCCGAGTGATCATTATTTTTCTCCGGTGATTCACCTATTCCCTCATCGCTTGACATTTTCTCTTACAGTTGGTTTCAAATTCGGGAAAAAACCGACAAAACATTGGGAAAGTCCATTAACAAATCATCCGATCACCCGTGTACGATTTACAGGACGTGCAATTTTCAGTGTTTGATCTCTGGGGATGAGGAACGTCGGTATTTCCTCTCCAACACCAATTATTATTGAGAATGATATCTCAAATTCTTCAAATATCCATGCCTTCAAAATAATTTTTATTTCAATTTCAACGATGAACGATGAACTTAATTATTGTTATCATCAAGCGAATACGTGATATGGAATTCGTCATATATTATCAGCATTCCGCTTGTTGGGCAGAAAGAGAGACATAATAAATCATAGGAAAAAAAATAATTATGAATCATCACTTCCAGAATTCATCGTTCAGGCTACACTGTAACGAGGATTGTGAATATATTTTCATTGATCATTCTTTACATGATATCGTTTAGATTTTAATGTCTTCTCTTCTACATCTATCATGAAAGATAATAATATGATTAAGGCCATATTGTATTGTATGTTGTCAACTATAATGAATTATCCTTATATTTTTTGCGGAAAGCTGTTTTTCAATTAGCATTATTATTTTTAAAGTTTATTAGCCTATGATGTAATATGTTCTTGATAGATAGAATAAATAAATAAAAATTGAATAAGGACACTTGAAATCGAGAACACTGTATCTTAACACTGCATTCCAGGTTATAACAGGTATAATCTTATGATTTGATTAATTTTATCTATGTATCATTGATAGAATTTTCTCATTTATCCACGAACTCGGACAATCATGGTCAGCACTTCAACTGGAGCGATTCTGCTGTAGTATATGCACATCGTTGCTGGACCTCCGCCAGTGAATTCTCCTTGTGACGTCAGCAATGAGACCCTCTATTATCCTTGGTCTCGATGTAAACGTGAGTTATGGCTGAAAGAGACAGGGAAGCCTACCACAGAGCACACATATATCTGATGCAAGCTTCAAAGCAAGAATAGTGCATCTTCAGGTGGTATGAAATATGGGTCAATTCCCGCCCTGGATGCTAGTGGAGCGTGGTCCAGAGAGAAAGCACTTGTTATAAATAATATAAAGACTCGTGAAAGGATCGGCGATAGAGTTAGGTGTGAATAATTGCATCACCTGGTAATTTATGAATGGAGCAGTCGGATGGAGAAGAGGCTCACTCTTACTCTTACTTTCTCCCGGTTTTTTTCCACTCTTCGCATAATCTCTTCCTCTACTCTACTAATTGTTTCCTTGGCTGAAAATTGGTCATGAAGAGAGATTTCTCCTCTTTTCTAGCTTATAAGTCTCATGAAAATTTAATAGTGACAATCAATTGCTTAGTCAGTATAGAGTCTTGATTGATTCTACCAGTTCAATTACAAACAGGTGTAGAAATGATTCCTTGGTCATTTGACACAAGCACTTAAGTTCACTTTCTGAGGAAATTAGATGATTAGACATCCGGATGTAGAATTTTGAGATTTACACTTTGGTAAAACAACTTGAGTCCTACTTCCATTATAAACACCATTATAACAAATCAAATCAGGTATTGCAGATGAATTTTGGGAATCTATGTTCGGGTAGAAAAACTAATAGCCTATTTAGACTATTTCTATCGGATTGAGCACTGGATAAGATAACTCTAGTATTTTATTTCATTTGGTAAAATGACTCAAGCCCACTTATGTCACATTTTGACATGGACCAAACAACTTAAGTCATAATTGAATCAGTGATTTTCATTTTTCCATTACTTTAGAATGATATAATTATGAATAAGTGTATTTTGAACCTACTTTATAAGTTTCATTGTGATAAGATTGAAAATTGTGTTTGAACACAATAGAGAACTTTAGGCTTTATTTTCTCAAAACTGCAGTTTTGGACTCAACTACTTATGTTATATGACCAAGAATTATATTTAGTGCCATTTTATTTACGAGAGACATCGACCTTTATCACAGGTGTATCCAGTACTACCATCATAGACCTGGTTCACTATCATATTCGAGTATAGTCTGTCCAAAAAAAGACCCTCTGGCAAGATGAGAAAATGACTCAATAACAATACTAGAATAATTGCTCTGTTTTGATCAGAGAGATGAATTCTACAACACTGGTGCGAGTCTTCCCCAAAGGACATTGACTAACATTACTAGCTAAGGACATTGACAACGCTAACTAGCATGGTTGGCGCCAATTTCTAATGCGTAGGAAGTTGAACCTCCACCAAAGTTAGGCGCATAAGGTCGCCTTGGATGTTGTGCGCGCCTAGACAGCGCAAGGGACCAGCAAAGATCATAAATTTGAAGTTCGCCGGCATCTGCAGCTCAAATAACTCTATTAGTAAGTGCATAGTTCACCGGAATGAGTTCATTAATTTCTAGTTCCACATGCGTAGCGTTGTCTGAGAATGTGCCATGCATCTCAAGGAGCTCTCGTGTGACACATGCTGCTCTTTGTTGGAAAGTCGGGGAATTTACTAGCTCCAAGCCAGACAGCTCACTTCCAGAGATTGAATAAGCAATCACAGTTGGAAATGTCAATGAGGCGGACAAATTCTATTCCAATCATCCAAGCGTTCATTGAAGCAGATCAATGAACTGCTTGGCTAGAAAGCTATCGAATTCAGAAATAACAGTAGTACTAAAACCCATTATAATTACAAATAATTTTAATATAGAACTCAAATTTAACAAAGTTGAATTACAAAGTTATAAAACGAATTTCTCGAAATTATAGGCGTCTACTATAGAATCAAGTTGAAGGCCCCAATAATGAAATTATTATCACCTTTCGTCTTGATGGATAGCTAAATTGATTGTCAATGCTCCTTGATCATGAATTAATAATAATAATAATAATAATAATAATATTATTATTATTATTATTATTATTATTATTATTATTATTATTATTATTATTATTATTATTATTATTATTATTATTATTATTATTATTATTATTATTATTATTATTATTATTATTATTATTATTATTATTATTATTATTATTATTATTATTATTATTATTATTATATCAAAAGGTGTTTTGACTTTGCATCAACTGAATTTTGTGAATGAATGTTATGAATGAACATGTTTTGACACATTCTCGCTATACCAAAAAATCAATGTAACAAGAAAGACAAGAAGAAAGAGAAATGAGTGAATAAAGTAGAAATGTTTCTCAGTTCATGGTATTTTGTATTCATTCACGTTATTCGCTGATAAATTTTCCAATAATACTTCAAGACTTTGTGGAGTAGTTGGGAGTTTCATCCTAGACTATCGTGAATCTCTTGTACTTGGAAGCTCTTATATTCTATGCAAATATTAATTTTTAGAATTTTTATACATTTCAATTGGATGCATAAAATTATCTTCTTTTTTCTCTTGCTCATGTACAAGGTTGTAAAATGACAGAACCTAGGAACATAGTATTTGTGAGAGCATCAAGTAAAGGCTATTGTACATTCTCATCATAACTACCTTGACCTACATTATTCATAAATGTATTTGCAGGGCTACAGTATTCTAGTTCTTTCCCCGAGCTCTCTTGTACAAGAAAAATGTATTTCGAGTGTATTCCTGGTTAGGAGAAGATTCTGCTGTGAGTTCAAGACAAGGAGATTCAAGAGCAGAACGACAGTTCGTTTCAGATTTTATGTCAGAATATAACAGTTACCATGGCAACGAAGAATGGGAAACGAAATTGCCTGAGATAACATGAAAATCGAAACACCTGTCATATTATGAACAGGTTTCCTGTGTAGCCTTTGTCATATCAGGAGCATGATATTTTTCCTACCAGGATAAAAAAGAAAGTTTGGTGTTCGAGCAAGAACTGATAAGCTTCATTGCTCAATCACAACAAAAATTGAAGGCTTCATCAATTCACTACTTCTTGATTGCTGATCCCAATTCTTGAAGCTGTTAAGAGTGAGTCTTTATTATTTGTAGAATTATGCATGATAATGATCTTTGTCATACGCTATGTCTATCCTTTTTATATTCCATTACAACTCCTCCTCTCCACTATGCAACAATACAACAATGATTTTAGTATTAAGAATGTTCTTGAGGTACTTGAACTCTTTTGGATATAGACAGAGTTCACTTAGAAGAAAGGACAGTACAGATAATGATATAAATACTGTTATCATTATGATGACTTAATAGTGATTATTGTGCTCCATTATGATCATTCCATAGCTAAATAATTGTAATTCTTACTTCTTGAGTTTGAAGTAGAACTGCATCCGATGTGACCATACTTTTTCATACTAGAAAACTATTACTGTATTTGCATTTTGTGAATGATAATTGTTCGATTTCTTGCAGATGGTCGCCTTCGCGTTGAGGCTGACAGTTCTAGCATTATGCTGGGCAGCGTATGCAGAAAACATGCAGAGTAAGTGTATATTAATTATAACATCATATTAATTCATACATAGAGAAATCAAACAATCAGAGTACTCTTTTCGGTGAATTTGCCATTTTCATGTGTAAAGTGTTATTTACACTTGAAAATGGCAAATTCGCCGAAACATGTTGTGAGAAATAAAAAAAAAATTTTTTAAGGGTACTCTGATTGTAATTATTTTTTAAAAATACATTAGCCCTAAAGAAGAATTAATGGAGAAATCGATATAATAGTGATAATTCGAATAACCAATATAATATAATATATATATATATATATATATATATAAATTATATAATACATTATGTCTACCTCTTATATGAACCAACTAGAAGAAGTTTTCCAAATTGTATTGTATGGGCCAATGAGGGTTTATAAATGCTACCAGAAATATGTGAATATAACAAAAAATGATTAAAAATTTTAATTATATTTCTTATAGCAATCATTAACCGCACGGTGTATATTAATAATTGGCTTCAATAGCTATGGAGACTGTATAATTAGTATAGATAGTCTCTAAGAAGCACTTGAAATTCAACAATTCACCCAAAAATTAGCATTTACTCTCAAAATGGTACACCACTCTTATCATTGAAACTGCTTAATATGATATCATAATTTCTAAATAACCGTCCTCTTAAATTGCACCATGAGAGCTGGATTCTCTGATAAAATCACCAACTATACGGTAACCACAAACAAGCACGTATAATTAACTTCCTTTTTCCCCACTCTTTATCTTGCTCACACTCTCTTTCCTTGTCTTTTTCAACACTCACTCAAGTGCTGCTTAGTCTCCACTCTTTATTTTCAACCCCTTCTCGTTCATCCCCCCCCCCACTCACGTCCCGAGGGTGCGGTTGAGTGCACAACTCGTACAAAAGATAATGATATGTAAATTAACGAAAGTGTTTGAATTAAAGCTCCGCTTAAAACTTGCCTGTTAACAAACTGCCAGAGCAGGACATCGCTTGGTTACTGAGTTCGCCGCTTCAATCTCCGCATTCACAGTTGCTTTAATTGAGCTTGGCAACACTGCATTCAGTATTCTATTCCTATTCATAGGTAAATGAATCGTTGAATTTCGCGATGAAACTTCCACCGTATAAGCTCTTCAATATTCAAGTCAGCGTTCAATTGAAACTAATGCATAAGTTATCTTTTCATCACTCGCAATCAACCATTCATTGAAAATTTGAGCACGTAGCAATCAATTTAATGCCACGGCTAGTTTAAACGTTGGGGACGATGATGAAATTCAAACAAAACTATATTTCAAATCAGGATGAAACAATTTCATTTGTTCGAACGTTCCGCGGGATTCAAGATTTGTTTAATCACTATACTGCTATTCCAAATCATCCTATTCCTATTGGGTTCCCTAGACCATTCATTATCAGCTATCACCACTATCTACTATTCTATTTATTTTGATCCACTATCTATTTACCTAATTCATTCCAATATCGATATCCTAACTTGTACGATTCACGTTTTATCCTTTAGAGTTTTTTAATCCATATTCCACCTACTACGGTATATCGATAAGGAGATTTTTCTCATTAATAAATCAAGGCTACATAAACTTTAATATCTTCCCAAACTTGAATGAAACTACAGCGATAAACTCATTTGGATTTATATCCTTTTAGAATATGTCGTGTGAGAGTACCCTCAAAGATAAAGGACTTCAATAGCCGAATGTTTAATCTGATCAAGTGCAAATAAATCATTTTAAATTGTTAACCTAATATAGTTCTTATAACTATTAATTATCATATTATTTAATGATACACTATACATACAGATAAGGCCTAAATTATTTCTGTTCATTGATTGTAGTTCACCGAACACACGTAAAATGCATTATTTCATTTTCGTTTTTAAAAGTTTTCAAGATTCCAATGACATTGAAAAAGAATTTGGACCATTAAAAAGGACTACAAGATCTCACTTCCAACGATCTCTCAATTTTCTAGAATTTCTATCTAAAACTCGTACTAACAGACTATAAGGGTGAGAACATGTCAAATAAGGTTAGGCTTAAGGTGAGGCTGCCTGTGCTACATAGTATATACATAGTTCTACATCTATATCATATAAAATATACAGTATATGATTTGTATATCATAGTATAGTATAAACCTCAAGCCTAAACCTAACCTAAAGCCTTAACTTTTTGACATATTATCACCCTAAGCCTATTCAACCAGCATCCTATTATGAATGATCGCTCAATAGTAGGCTATAAATTAAGTAGGTGGGACTAGCGAACAATATTACATAAAATTGATTCAAGAAACCTATTACGCAGTTGAGCCTTATATTATTTATGACTCAGAATCTATTATTTTTTCTTCACAGAAGGAAGTTTGGAGCAAGTTTATATCAATATCAATCTAATGTGCCAAAAATATGGGAATGGCTCAGGTTTGGAGTAATCCTTTTACAAAAATGGAGGCTATGACTAAGCCGCTAAAAGTTCCGTAATTTATACTGTCATATACAGAAAGAATTTCAAAGAAAATAGATAGAAGCTTGCTGGATAAGTCAGGGAAACTCTTTGGTTAGCAACGGAATGTCTCGCTTCTGGCGAAAACGTATTTGCATGGCCCCATAAAGTGTTGAGAATGAAACTAGAAATTAGTTGAGTGAAATAGACGTGGCGGTATTGCGAGCTTGAGCCTTATTTATGGTGAGAGGTCGTCTTGGGGAAGGATTTTTGAAAAAGTTTTGAGGATCGTAATAATTCATTCCGGCCGGTTGAAGCAGCTCTTTTTTAATGCAGCGAATTCCATTTGAAAGCGGTGGCGGAAAGTTTTTGCGCTGATAATGAGGGTCACAGTTTCATTATAAAACTTTTATGAAACTGGTTCATTCGCTCAATCCTTGACTGGAAATGAGACCATAACCTGGTTACAAAGATGAACTATGAGACACTAGAGAAATGCTCTGTTTGGAAAAAAAGCTTGGCGAATGAAAATTTTACCTCAGTACCATTCTACTAGTATCACACTCAATCTTGAGTACTGAATTTTGAATGAATCTGGGTCATTGTCATTTTACTTTATGATTCCATCAATGAAAATTCTCAACCTCTCCAATAGTTCTGGATATTGATTCATCAATTTCTTTTCACTTGATAAATGGAGTTCTTTCAAATTATTATATTATACAGAATGGGTGAAAAGTTTAAAAACGCTTCAAAATTTTATAAATTAATCTAATTATCTGATATGATGCAAATCATACTTCAATTAATCCCATAATCAGATTGATAGTTCCACTTAACAATGAAATTAAAAATTAGATGTTCCATATCGAGTTAATTTTTTTGAATGTGGAGGTAGTCATGTGAAACATTATTTTAATGCAAAATTGCTAGAGGAACCTGATGCCGAAAACCACACCTCGTCATTTCATACCGTTGAATGGATATCAATAGCGTTACATTATTAATAGGATAAATTCATTCATAATTGGTTAACATTTTCAAAATGGTTTGGCTGATTTATTTTCGGTTTTTATATAATTACTTTGCCTTTGAATTTTCAATTGAAATTATGTAGCCTATCACGTACTATCTCGATTTTTGAAATTCAATTACTCTGTCATCTTGGGAATCCAAATCCAAATATTATCTTTCAAATAGTAAGGTGATGATGCAGGAAGCCATTCAAATAGAAATTTTAATAGGATTATATACCTAATTTCTTGTTGAACCTTCGCTGTGCCCTTTTCCATTATTTCATTTCGAGTGGAATTCAACCAAATTCAAAACAAATTGCACTCAATAACATTATTATTAGGCTACGCAGCTATGTTTCCTGAACGATATCAGAGGCAAATTTCATTTTTCAAGCATTCATTTTTCTGATTCCTCATCTGCTTGAGGATTAAGAAGCACGAAGACATTAAGTGAAGTTATGAAAATTATCATCAATAATTTATAAAAATCCATCTTTCCAAGCAGGATGAAATTCTCAAGTGAAACGTTTCATACAGTTGTTCTTTTATCAGCCTCTAGTGCAGTGAATAGAGAATAGAGATCCACCCAGAATTCATCATTCTACTCGATAATAATTATTTTGCCAGCGTCGGAGCAAAACAATCGCACCGGTCGGTAATTTCATTGCTACCTGCGAATAAAGGACTGCAAATTGATGTTGGGTCCGCGTACACGGACGGCTACGACGCCATTCACAATTGCCTGCAAACAAAAGACCACTTTGGCCGATGAATAACTGAATTCAAGCCAGCTACGTGACTGCATTCATTCACTTTTATCATTTAGGGCCGTGTTATTCGAAACAATATAGACTACTTGATAGACGCTTTTCTATGAAATTAATTAGTGAGACCTGATTAAAAAGGACAGAGATCAATAGAATTTTTTCAGTTGATAAGTATCCCTTTCTGAATAATTTACTCGCACAGGAATTATTATTATTGTATCAGAAGACTAACAATACATGGTGACAGTAAGAAATAATAATTACAATTTGTTATCGAGCGGGCTCTTTTATTAAAGTACTGCAATAAAATGTTTAAACTGATATTTCTATTGATAATTCATATACCTTTTTTCAATTTTGTCGTTCAATGATTCATTCATTGGAACTGGAATGGATCAATACAATCACATTCTTCTTCTCCCATTTATTATGCATATGTCCGTATTTTCTGAGAACAGCAAACGAAAGATCACTTTGCCCGATGAATAACTGAATTCAAGCCAGCTACGTGACTGCATTCATTCACTTCCATCATCTAGTAACTTTACCTGCATTGTAATTTAATCGACTATGGAATTATTATGGTTCAAGAATATTTTAAATACAAATCATTTCGTGATAAATGCTGTAATCAAGATGCTGTTTTTCAGTGTAAATACGAGAACTGAATCTATATGTAACTAATCAACAATGAAGAAGCAATGGCTGGAAAATTGAATGAAATAATGTTGTTACCAAATTATCATATTCTGACTGTTGTTGATTATTATGAATTTATGACTGTTGTTTCACAGCAAACCCACATTTAATACTCTCCATGTATAGAGATAATCTTACCATCCTATTACTTTATTGATCGAAATAAGAACATAAGAGAACTTTATGATAATGGAAATCAGATGTCAAACTACTGTAACATTTATCCCCGTTGCCAACTGCATTCATGTTGGCGATGTAATGCTCTTAGCTGATGAGGACGACATTAGCTGCTCGATGTGGGATTCGAACACGCTGACAACGCTCTTCTCCAGTACTGCTAGCTGTTGAAGGCAAGAACAGAGACAACTGTTACTATTTGTAAGAGTGAGAGAGATGAAGTCAGTGCAACAGATCACGGCAAAGCTGGAACAGAGTAAGTAGCTTACTGGATGGAGCCTAATTCTTGTCGCCTTCTACCCCTTGTCATTCCACGACATTGAACTTTTTCAAGAGATAGGAAACAAAGAGGGAGTAGTGAGTTACTAAGGAGACAATGTAGAATGAGGGAGAATAATTGAGTTTGAAAGATAGGGTGAGAGAAAGGGTGGAAGGGAGAGTGAGAGAGGGTGATAGGCTCAGAGAAAGGGCGAGTGAGAAAGAGAGTGAGAGGCTGGAGAAAGAGGGTTCAAGAGTTAAAGATAGGTAGTGGAGAGTATGTGCTAGCGGGAAAGAAAGACTTGTACACGTAGCTGCAACTACTGAGTTGTAAGAAACGAGACTCTGCATTCGAAGTAAAGCATTTTGCCTATCCAGGTCCGTCAATGCTCAATGCAGGAAAGCCTTTCATAGTCGATAGGCTACATCTGGAAACCTTCTCACTTCTCCATCTAAACCCAGATTCAATTCTCTCCTTCGCCACTTTCGACAAGACTCAACGTACTCGTGCGGAAAAGTGAGCTCCTTCACTATGAATAGGCTCTACAAATGGGTTGGAGTGCTTCGAGTCGAAGATGCAAATCTCATAAACAACGAGCAAGCCAGCAGCTCTGATGAGGAGAATAATGTCTCTTCAAGTCTAAGTAGTTTCTGTTTCTTTAAAGTTGAATTTGTAATAAATTATGGTGTTGAGAATATTATTAGTTCTGAGAAGAAATGTTGAACTGAAATATTAATAAGATTGATACACGTATTTCAATCCTCATTAATTTGCTTTAGATTTTAGAGACTATATTATTATGATTCATACGGAAAAAATCCTTCAATTCATATCCCATTTCAGTTTGTGCTGTGGAATAGAACCTAGAGAATTATCATAAATATGACTATGAAACATGTTTCAGAATTCAGCATCATTTCAATCAATTATTTGAATATTCTAGTTCTGGAATTTCCCTTCTACAAAGACATCAATAGATTATTTTCTTAGAAATAGATTGTTCCAGATGGTAGAATATCTCAAGTTGAAATTAATACTTTCTAGTACAGAGAAATAGATGATTAGATTAATACTTGAAACTTGATTACTCACATGTTTAGGGAAATCATCATCGGGAATTAGAGTGTAATTTGATAGATAATTCTCCAGTGACATTGATTACACGTATTTGATTTCTTCACAATGAATCTCATTGATGAATTATCTTCTTCATATTGATACTTTGATTTATACCGTATTTTGATGTTGCGATGTAAATGCAGAAAATATCCAAGATGACGCTTCTAATGATTTTCACAGTCTCATCTAAACAAGCGAGAAAAGTACGATGAAAACATGAAGAAGGTGTAAGCAATACTTTTCAACTAAAAGAACTATTAGTTATAATGGGGATCAACACGGTATGTAGCCCGAGTTGAGAAGAAATGTCTTCTTTTCCAAGCAATTGAGTTTCTCCAAGTATGTAATCAATCCATTCAGTCAGAAGTTATGGATACATTTTTGGTTGAAGCACATCATAATTCATGGATTGAAGTATGTTTTCTAGCAGGTGGAAGAGGTGATCCGTGTAGCAGCATGAATGTTTCGTGTGTGCCAAGCTGATAAAATTTGTTTGAACAAGTCTGACATTATTAATTGAACGACTCTTGAGCCGACTACGCGTCTGCCTGGAGTCTGTTCACGTGCTTGCTTGCTATTCATGTGTCAGCGGCCTTCGTCTACATTAGAAAGTCTTCAGTCACTGACACACTCACACGCACACACACACCCGAAATTTATGTCGCCGACTAATGCTCATAGCTTCTGCTGCTACTGCCTGCCTCTTCTTCAAGGCGCAGAAATCTCTTCAGTCTCAGAGCGCTAAAAGCATTCAAAGTCTCAGCAACATCGTTTCGAGCAGCGAGAGATGATCATTAATTAAACAACTTCTTGTGTGTACCTTGACTGTACCTTCGGCCGGGAAGCTCGCGCCAAGAAAATGGCTTTTCATTGTTTCCGTTTTAATTCCTTCCCAACCCAAAATATTTTATTCAGAGCTTGTTTATTAGCGCCGGAGATGGTTATAAACTTGTTGTTGATCTTCTTATTACTTTGAATTTAACGGTGAAATGCCATTTGCAGCTCTACCATCTATCTGCGTTGTCCAAAAATGCTCCTACCTCACCATTAATCTGAAGTGAAGCTATCGTCTCCGAGTGGAAGTTTCTCGTCGTAAAACACTGAAACTTACTTCTTCTGTTGCACCACAATCGTGATTACGTTATTCGTTTAGTATTCAATGCTTAAAGTTACTGAGTTATTCAAATTGGAAAAAACTAAGTACATCATCATCATCATCATCCTCAATAAGTTAAGAGAAATAAGTTGATTGTCGATCATGGAAATTAATCACTGTCTGAAGAACATTGATCATTTATAAAATATATAAGAATAAAAAAATAGAGAAAACTGTTGCTGAAACTTTCTCAGAACATTGTATAATCTGTTCACCTGCCATAATATCTTATGAGTTGGATTGAATTGTTGATTACGTTTCATAACTGATAAATAGAATTATAATAACCTAGTCTGTTCTTTGTCATAGACTTCCAATAAATTTTCTAGTGAATTGAATTTTTCTCGCTTTCAATCAATTTCGTTTGCTTCACTCATGCAGTAACACACGAATACTATATATTTAAGAATTATTTTGAAATATCATATTGTAAATTATTTTATCATGATATAAGAGATTCCAATATTTCTTCGCTGTCACGATTTGAATCCCAAAGAACATTTGAACAAAATAATTTTGGAATAATATTTTGAGAACATACTTGAAAAATATTCAAAATATTTTTCTTATAAAATAGTTCAATTGATAGGACTGATCAAATTTTGAAATCGAGTCCAATCATAATGGAAAGCGTTCCAATGAATCTATACATTATTAACCAGAGTACATTATTTATAGAAATCATTCAATCTGGAGATAACAATGTGCATTGAAAATCGCAAAGTGCTAGCATTGATTTTTACTTGGGAGTTGTCCAAAAAGCAATGAATGAAATGAATTTCATTCATTTCAGCTCCTGGTTAAACAGTATTTCTTCTGGAAAAATATGCTAGGTGGAAGGAAGAAATTAAAGCAGTATCAGCCGATTAATTCTGAAGCAATAAATTGGACCAGTGAAATAGGGATTTTTCCTCGCTACATTTTCCTTAAACCCTTGATCGTTTGAGTTTCTAGAAATGAAAAGGAAAACGCTTTCCATTTCCACCCACAGCTGGAAAATGTCCTGGCACCCGTTGGATATTAACCGTTTCGCTGAATGTTATGTCTCACCAATCAATGACAGAACGAGCGACTTTGCATTTATTAACTGTAATTATCATTGCCAGATGGCTGCCAAGGGTGACTACCTTCCTGATTAGAAATTATAATGCTTTAGAAAGACGCCATCAACTTTCAGCTCAAAAAATTTCGCCTTCCGTTTTTAAACCACTTCTGCAGCTTCTGCAGCCTCTCTTTATCACTTCCGTTAGAGGTGTGATAGCTTTCATTACTCTTGTCGATGAAGTTTCTGAATAAATTGTCTAGGAGAACTTCAGTCAAAGCCTTCGTCTTTTTGCGAATTTCAAATTAGAAAAGTTCGACGTTCAGAATCTTGCCGATAATTATCTGGGAAATGAAATACATCTCAACTCAACATCGCAGTTTGATTGAGCTCGATTTGCATTACAAAGATAGGTAACCTTAAAGATCAGAATCAATCAGATAATGAAAATTTTCACATTGTGACTAATACCAATACTTATTGTTGTACTTGTTCAACATCATCTTGAATAATAAAAGATAACAGAGTTTGAAAACTCAAGAGTTTGCATTTTGTGAGGATAAACCTTTGGAAATTATTTCTGACCTCCAATACCCTAGCTATTTCACCAACATAGCTAATACCTTATTATTGGTAATAACAGGGAAACTTTGTGACTGTTCTGAATTCTATCAACACTTTTAAATCATAAATCAATCAGTTCACGATGCTCAATGATGATTGATAATCATCATTCCTAGTTGTAATCAATCTCGACTATTACAATAAGTTCTTATTTTATCATCTATGGTATAATAGCCTATAGTATAGTATAGTGAGGTATTTATTTATTTATTTATCATTTTGAGAATAAAATTTTGTTTATAGTAAGTTAATATTGGAAATATGTAGCGTTTCGAATCTATAAATAAATAAACTCTCAATACATAACGTAGTGACTCATAGAAGGGAGATACCATAGCTTTTCGTTTTCTCTCTCTCTCTCTCTCTCTCTCTCTCTCTCTCTTATTCATTTTGCAGAACCTCCAATTGAAAATTAGTATAAATTTTAAATTCATTACATCACCGTTTTCCGTATTTTCACTAGAAGTCTCTATTTTGTGAAATTTATAGGATAATCTTGTTTTACTCATTTATATTACAATGTATAAGCTAAGCCGAATTTTGTTATCTATTTAAATAAAGTAATGTAATCTAATCTCTCTTTTTCTACTAAATTGGAATACATTATTTATAAAATGATTTGACGTGGATTCAGTGACTGATTGTAGAAGACAGATTTCACATTATTTGACAGTTGTGTGTTGGAAACTGAGGTGTAGCCTACATTGTTTTAGGGACCGTTATTGAATTTGCAGCCCGGTGATTGTGAGTAGCAAAGAGACGTGTATCATGTGAAGCGCTCATCAACCAACTCCAGGGCCAGCAATCAATAAATGTTGTGTGTTGGCTGGGCGAGAAGAAAGTAGACAAAGCTTTCACCCGATCGGCTGTCGATATGGAAAGCTGCCAGACACAGGCTTCTCCGGTTCCAGCTCTTCTGCCGGCAATGAGATGGAAAAGTCTCGCAAAAGTGAGAGAAAAAGCGACAAGACCGGAAGGTCTGAAAAGCGGATGGTGGCGTTGCGACAAAAGAGGCAAAAAAGAGAACTTTTTCGAAGAGAGATGGAAAAGAAACGCATTATTCTGCTCGGTTGCTCTTTTCTTTGGGGCTTGGACGATATCATAGCGTCTAATGAAATTAAAAAATCCAATCTCTTCCATTGCCACTAGCACTGGCCGGCAGCACGCTCTACCAGCAATTTCTATTAACGTACTGCAACAAAAGGTGGCCGACTATTCCTCTAATACAATCGAGCTGAGAGCACTCAGAAAAGGTCAATTAATTAATGAGACGATGACAAAAAATGCAAACGAGCAGAACAAGAATAACTTGTGTCTGAAAATAATTGTCTCTCTAGTTGAATAAATCACCGTAAAACGACTTTTCTTTCAATTATAAGATGGATGTTACTCTTACAATTGCTGGTGATAATCTTTCAACGTTGTACCTACCTTACATTAATTGTCATTAGAGATATATACGTGAATAAAATAAATATGATTGTCTTCTAATGAATAATGAAATTTGGCAATTCGATAAACTATTTTATTGAATGGAACTCATGAGTCTATTGGGCTGTACAGTTTTTCTAATATTGATCTCACTAGCGGTTTTGAGCATTGAAGTTGGAATAAATTATAAGAAGGAAGTTTTTCTTGAATAGTTGAACTGAAAAACATTATTTAAATTTTATAATGATCGGGAATTTTCCTCAACTACTCATATTGTCATTGTTTCCCCCCTTTTTTATTCAGGGTTCTGAAACATCTTCTAAAAAAATAAAAATAAATTTATAAGTATTTCCGTTCCTAATTATCCAATATTGTTATACCGTAACTGAAACATTGGAATAACGTCGATGTGAACTTTTCTCCAACGCTCTTGATTGAATTGAATTCTTGAAAATAGAAGTTCATCTATTGAAGAAAGAATAAAATATCTTGAATATATATTGAAGCTATAGTTGAAAAATGAATGAGAATCAAACAACCTTATAAAAAACTTTAAAATTATTGAAACACAGACATGTGGATATTTTACCACCTTGATAATGGCTATAGTTGAAGCTATAGTTGAAAAATAAATGAAAATCAAACACCCTCATAAAAAACTTTAAAATTATTGAAACACAGACATGTGGATATTTTACCACCTTGATAATGGCCTAATGTGCCGAAACATGTCTGTGTTTTAATAATTTTAAAGTTTTTTAAAAGGGTGTTTGATTTTCATTTATTTTTCAATTATTTTAAACAGCCCTAAGTTTTAAAGTTCAGTTTTTGAATCTATAGTGTATGGTATTTCACATTTTTTAATGTATTTGGATGAACGAATTCAACTGGTCTCTTAATATAAAACATGTGAAAAAAATAGATACGTATTTTATTTCTAAATAATGTCCGAAAGATTTTCCCAATCTGAATCATTTCGAGTGATAAAATGATCGATATCAATTATTGCTTGAAACGACATTTCATGGGTTTGTTATTGTGTCCCAAGAAATGTAGCTCGGATAAAGTATCGAGGTGTCTGTCAAGTGATTATTAACGAGCAGGTAGATCTAGCAGGTGAAACGTGACAGTACCATTAGTTGCCCGCTCCTCCTGAGCTCGAATCCAGTGTCAGCATCCATTACTCAGATGAATATTCTCTTCAACAAGCTTTGACATCGAACGTCAGTATAAATTCATTAAACCTTCTGCAGGTAATGCTAGAATATTCACCCGGGCACTGATGTGTCATTTGCAAGTGCCAATTTAACATCCAAATTTATTATTCGCATCCTAAATTGGTTTTCGAAGCATTACTGGCCATCATCCATATAATTTTGACGTTGATGTCAGAATTCGTCCGAGTATTATGCACAATGATATTTGACAAATCATACTTTACAGGGACATAACTCGTTTTTTGTGATGTATTTGATCTTTTGTCGTGATCAATTTCTGTTTTATCTGTAATTAATGGATAAGTTACGCGTTTCTCCTTGATTTATGAGACTTTGTCAAGTTATCAGAATTCTTTCAAAACCTTGACATCACTTTCCTCATCTCATCTATTTGCTTTTTCACATGTCACCTCTACAAACATTGATGTCTGAAGCATATTCAATATTCTCATAGCCAAAGTGCTGGTAATAATCATCATTTTATTGATAATTCAATGAATAGTCATGTAATGACTTCAACATAAGTAGCACTAATCTCAATTATTTCCTAATCACTTCCAAATACACATTCTATAGAAATTATGTTATTCCTTCCATCTGTTTGTAATACATTTGGGAATAGTTGTTTGGGGATGAGGAGGGCAGTATAGCACGTTAGTGTTCAGAATTATAAGCAACTAAATAGCAATCTGCAGTTAAAAATCCAATAATATGTTCATGATGTAATATTCGGAGAGGGGATCGACCGCAATGGGAATCGAAACATCTTATCAAAGTTGGCGCTCTAACTACTATACGCTACGGCACCTCAACCCTACTACAGATTATTTGGTGAAGACTATCACCATTGATTGTGTTTTATTAGGACCTTTGTGTACGAATAGGACCAATTCTATTCTTTTTCCCTATTTATTATCTTCATTAAAGTACAATTCAAAATCATTGATAACACTGTTTTCAGGCATTCAATTTCTGAAACTTCTTTCGGAAACAGTTTTAGTAGCTATTGAGGTACTTTGAGTTTCCAACAGCGATTTCAAAACAATACTGCAGAGCCAGCAATGTTTACTGGGAGTTTTAATCGAAAAAGTTGAACAGAATATCTGAGTCCTTTCCATTAATATATTCTACAGGAATTGAGCAAAACTCAACCAATTCTAATTGCTTCTTTTAGTGAAAGTTGAGTTGTTGGACTTTACGATCGCCAAACTGTGAATTACGTGAAACTTGTATCTCGTATATTTTGGGAGGTCAACAGAAGAACGGATTTTAACTTGTTCAGCATGACCAGAAGGTGTATCAGTATAATTAGTTTCCTCCTGGCAGCCTCGTTTTTGTCTCCTTAGTAAACTAAGTAAAGTTAATCTCAACAGGAACCAACTCAAGAGAAATATTTAGCGTTCAGCTTGGAGATCCTTTCTTTATTCAATCATCACGGGGATCTTGGTTCTTCTAAAAGTTTTTTTAGACAATTTTCTTCAGAGAAAAATTAAAGAGAAAATCGTTTTTGAGAAAATATTTGTATTATTATCATGGATTATTTCCTCGCTGTATATCAATGAAAGTATCATTGTGTGTTTCAATTTACACGTTTATAATACTCTGTGATTATCATTTTATGGGATATATCCACTGTCACTCTGAAACCTGGAAAATAAATCAAGAAACAGTATTCATTCCGAATAAAATTTGAAAAAGCAAATAATTAAAGTTACATTTATGATAACGTAGTCAGGGATAAAATTTCCATATTAGAAATGTTTGCATGCACTCATTTCACTCTTTTGAAATTATTTTTATAATATGAATACTCAATTTTTGCATTGAAGTATGAAAAACTGCAGCTTTTTTACAGTTCTAAGAATAAATTCTCATGAATAAGAGACTTTGATCATCCACTGTTATTGAATAATGAATTTTCTTCACAGGTGCTTCATTTATAATGTAACGTTATTGCATTCCATATCCTCACACTCATTATTTGAATTGATATGTTTCAGAGACTGACAACGTTACAGAGATAACAACAACAGAGGAAGATGATCGCAACTCGTCAATCAGTATAACAACTCCAATTATTGTGAACAGTGCTTCGACTGTGCCAACTACGACAAAAGATGTCATCACAACGAATAGTCCCGAAATAACGATCGGACAGGGTGAACCGAAACGCGGCTTCTCAAGTGTAACAAGTTCGGGAGCAGTGAGTAGTTCGAGTGATAGTGAAACAAACGATAGACGAAATGACACAGTGCCGTTGAATGATCCGCGGATATTTTTGTTGGGTGAAAATCACCATGAAGATCTGTTCGATCAGCATCGTGCCATTCTGGACAAAGAGGGTAGAGGACATGAGAATGGGTCGGTGCATTCGCCTCTGGTGCGAGGGAACGGTCAGCGGGTGGGGGGAGGAGGGGATAGGAGGTCGTCGTTGACTTCTCGATTCAGACCAGAGCCTTCGCACGTGGTCGCTCCCCGTCCAAATCTCCCCGACTCGGTGGTCACCTCCGCGACTCCACACCCTGGTGTAACAACATCAACCGATCACAGAGACAATTCAGTCAGGCATTCTGCTGTTCTTCCCCGGAAGGAAGCATCGTTGCGGGCCTTTCATAAGCCCAGAAAATCGTCGAGTCTGCTGAGTCACCTGTTGGCTCCCACGCGGTCCACGGCGGCTACAACGGCCGACGTGGTCACCAAGCGACCGACGCCACCCAGCAGACCGTTGTCATCGAGTACGCCCAAGCCATCATCACCTTCCGATGATGACTACTACTTGTATGACTATCCGGATCTCGTCTATAACAGCTCTGGTGAGTGAACAGAACTATCATTAGAGAGCCATAAGTAGTATTAAACTCATAATTATATGCTTTGATATTTAATCAAATTACTTTGCTACTAAACTGATAATAGATCACAATTGAAGAAGAATTTATTTAAAAAAAGCGCCGATCTTGAAATGTTGAGTTCTATTTAAACGAAAAATTCAAAGTAAATGAAACAAAGTGATCATCTCACTTTCAGATTTCATGTATGAAAAATTATTTCAAGCAAATTGTCTCCTCTACTGCGCTGGAATGCATCAACTCTGAACATTCACTGACTGCATGAACAGTTTTCACTTTCATTCCGCCGATAACACGTCGAATTTCTTTCATCAAGACATTGATGTTTCCGGGTTTATTAACATGCACCAATGACTTCAGATAACCCCAAACATAACGTGTAACATAAAAATAACTTGTAACATTAAAATCCATTTCCATTCCATTTTCCTTCATTTAAGTAACCCTAGAAGAAGGAGTTTATTATAAAAAAACCAAAGAAATGCACTGTCTGAACAATAAATCATCACAAACAATATTCAATAAAATTCAATTAGAGCAAATGATACATAATAGTTGAATGAATACAGGCATATATTAGAAACTTCCTCCACAACCAAGACAAAAGTTTACACTGAATGAAATTAATTTCTCCAAAACCTTCTCTAGAAGGTTTGACTGGAGGAGTCGAGCTTTAAATTGGAAAAAACATTTTTATTACAAAATTAAAGAACAAGAACTAAATCATTTATTTGTATTAAAAAGTTAAATTAATTTATTCGAATGAGCTTCAAATTGGGAAAAACATTTTTATTACAATATTAAGAAATAGAACTAAATAATTTATTTGAATAAATTACTCAAATTCACTCATATTATAAATCAAAAACATTTTCAACTTTTTCTTAATAGCTTAATTGTCTAAAGCAATAAGATCATCTGGCAACTCATTAAAAATAGTAGGTATAACATATCAAGATTCACTTCTACAGAAATAGTTATTGAAATCAGGAACAATGTATCTTCTGTAAGCAGCACCATGACCGTAGGCATGAACGATCCTACTTAGAGTTTTAAAATAAGTTGAAAAATAATTATTTAATAATATATCAAATTTGAAAATGTAATTAACTTGTAAGATAACGTATTTTTTAAATAAATTCTGCTTAGGGTGGCTTTCTTGTTTTGCATGTACAATTTTAAGGAGAGAGTTTTGTATATTTTTAATTCCATCAATTCCATATCCACTTGCATTGCCCCATACATTAATACTGTATCTGATAACTGATTCAGCTTAAGCTTTGTAAACGACTATCAAAGTTTTCTTTGGCAATGTGTGCTGTAAATTATACAGGCCAAAAAGACAAGAGCGAAGGCGTTTACAAACAATATGTGGACCCCACTTTAATCTGTCATCAATAGTAATGCCAAGATGTTTTTGAACTGTTACTTGCTTAACCGTCTCATCACGATTACAAGTATTCGATTGAGAGTTATTTACATGTATGCAATCAAGCGAATGGATTATAATACAGAGTGATCATAAAGTCGCGCAACCCAATTATTGAAGCCGTTTAGGAGAGACAGGTAAATTTGTAAAGTATGATTTGGGTGTGGGAATTTTTCGTCCAGTAGTAGAGCAGGTGACAGCACTGCTAGATCACGCCACCGGGCGATAGTTATCCATAAATTAGTATGTTTGTTCAGTTCGAATAGCAATGTCTTTTAAGCAAGAAAAAAGTGTTTCTATCGTTTTGAGTTACTGTGAATCAAAATTGTACGTAAAGCGTCAAGAACTTCCCTCCAATGCTTTTCCAGATGCTAAAGTACCAAAAAAATCGACCACATGTCGTTTGTTTCATCGTTTTTGGGGTAGGCCTACAGATAGCGTGAATAACCGTACTGGCCGACCAAGTGTGTTGACTGACTACAGTCTGCAGACGATAAGTGAAATTCGTTTCGTTCTTCGAAAAAGTCTCTTTGAGAACTTTCTACCCAGACAGGACTGTATTGTTACGGGTTTCCACTATAATAAAAGACTTGAGGCAATTTATACTGATTAACTTTATCAATTACACTGCTATAACACACTGGAAAAAGATAAACTATAACAGAACAGAAGATAGCACAAGAGTTTATAACGTTTCACAATACAAATGACACTAGGCCTAAGTTAATAATGCACTGAATAAGAAATAATATTTCTTAATAATATTTTCTATTTTAATTTCATCTGCATCAGGTAAATCACACTACATTTACATAATTAGCATTTTCTGAATAAGTAATTATATCACAATCATGTTTGACAGCTCTAACACCTTCAGTAAATTCACTACAAAAAAGTTCCACTACTTCATCAAGTTGCTTATCCTCTGAAACTATGTGTTTGAATATATTCTCATCAACAGATAACTTTTCTGGTCTACCCATAGCAGTATTAATCAATGACCACGTATTTTTAATGCTATTGATATTTGTTTCGAACTCATCTCTAAGGTAATTCATTTCAGCTCTTTTAATATCTTTATTTAATTTATTACGATATTTTCTATACACTTCCAAGCCTTCTGGTGTCCCAGAATGCCTGTATAAGTTATCTCTTTCTTTTAGCTTTTGTATAACTCTAAAGTCATCCAATTCTCTGAGTAGTTGTGAAATTAATATTGTGGTAGTTATCCATAATAAATGAAAAGACAAGATGTTGTCAAACCACTGATTTATTAGAAATCTCGATTTTCTAATAAATCAGTGGTTTGACAACATTTTGTCTTTTCATTTATTATACAATTCTTTTCAAGTTTAACTTGGGGTTTTATTTTTACTCTAGTTTCTGCTTGTTCATAACCCAAATCATAAACCCCGCATAATTCATTGTAAAGCTCGTCACAGCTACTTAAACCAATTATATAATCAACATCGAGATTAGTATTGATCTAATTTATTCTTTGAATATACATATTTGTAGTCATTTATACTAATTGATTGCGCACCAATAATATCATCAATTGGACAAGAACATACTGTGAAATGGTCGCCCATTCTACCCTTAATTACACCAGAATAAATCAATCTATCATACCTTTTCCAGCGAACAAAAAAGTGATCCAGACATGATCTAACAGGAATACCCTGCCGAACAACATCTCTAGTATCACTCCAGATACCTCTGATGAATCCCATAGAATAAAGCATATCTAAATATTCTTTTATAATGTTGTATTCATCATCATTCAGATTAAGATTAATGTCACCCGTTATTACAAGCTTACTTTCAATGGGATCTGTATAAATATTTTCATTTAATTCTTTAATAAAATTGGACTTGGATGAATTTGGCGGGCGGTAGATGCCCAAAAAATACATTTTAAAACTAGAATTTCTACAAGATATTATGTACCCTTGAACACTCTCATAAGTGGAACTACTGTGATAAATTATATCAAATGTAAAACAGTCCTTCAGAAAGATGCATACACCACCTCCACCTCTATCTTCTCTTAACCAGAAATGCTTATTGTAACCATCAATATTAAAATGATTCATCAATCATTGCGGTTTTGTTTGCACTTCAGTGAAAAATATCAAATCAAATAAATTGAGAAGCCTGTCATAAGCTAGTATAAATTCATTAAAATGTAATTGGATTTTTCTAATATTAAAAGTAAGTGAATTAAAATAACAGTTCATATAAGGCCTCCTCAAAAATGGGACATACATTTCAACAGAGGTGCCCATCCCCCCCATGGACAGAAGCGCAAATCCCCCCATTTTCAACTGCTCCAAACCAACACCCCCCCCACGATTTCAATTCGGTAACCTGTCCTCTCCCAATATAAGTTCAATTAGCAATTGGAACCAAATAATATAATCCTAATAATTATAATTAAGAATAATTTTGAAGAATTCCCAAGAGTGAAAAGGCGTTCAACAGTCTTCATATAAAAGAAAACATATTTTCCCATACAATATTAAGTCTTCTCATATGAATTTTTGATGTACGAAAATAGAAGAAGTCCTTCAAAGGATCTTTCATTATTGATAGGCTATATTTTTCACTTTGCCGCATTGATTCAATGCGTCTCCATCAATCGTTTTATTTTACTTTCAGCTAGATTACAGAATATTAGCATCAAGCAGACATAATTTAAATTAAGGTTCATAGGATCTATAAAGTTGACAAAGTTTAGAATGAGATACAGTCATATGATTTATTGATATGATACTGTCACAAAATGGAGTAGATAGTGGATCTTTTGTATAATTCCTTCTTTGTTGAAAAATTATTGATGTAGTCAGTGCTTGATTTGTTAAATTGAAGTTTCCCTTACGGAGGTAGAAGCGGGGGCCCGGGGGCCCTCCCCCGGAAAAAAATGGAATTTTAACTCTATAAAACCCGTTTTTAGAGTAATTTTAGAGCTTTTAGTTGTGTGTTTTTACCATCATTTTTCCATATTTTTATTAGAAAATTAGAATTATTTACTCTCCCTACCGCCAAGATACTACTAATATTACTGGATACCGCCAAGATTAAGCCCTGGTTGTAGGTTGTAGTAAACATATAATCATCAGACAAATTTATTTTATCAAGTTCAAAAGTATTTCCATACTGTATTATATTCTTTAATTACATAAAATTTCGAGGATTTTCCTCCCAAGTTACACATTTATTTTATTCACCCATTCACTTTTCATTCATTCAGATACCCTAGTGATGATGAATGTGTGAGTAATACTTGGGCTTACAGACGTTTCTGAGTAGAAAATGAAGTGATAGAACGGAGGTGAGGTGTAAGTTTAAGGGTGATGTTGAACAAACAAATGAATGAGAAGACTTTTACCCCCCAAAAAAGATAGGATTCAATAAGAAAATCGTCCTTGATCATTCCAAATAAGTCTAATATGAATATGCGACGAGTTCCAAAGCTTTCTGAAATCATGTTTTAATATAGTATACCTAACATATCGCCCTGAGCTCAGAACATTACCAGTAGAAGACTCTTCAAGGATAATAAACTAAAATAAGGACACCCGTGACTTTCGTAAAAGTTAACTGATCTTGACAAACCAAAGTTTGTTATTCTCATACCATGAAGGCGTTTGAAATGCATATATAATTTGTTTAATTTGATCGAAATTTAAGAATTCCACTATCTTGAGTACATTTCTATGTACCAAAAAAAGGCTGCCATTATTTGTGTTGAAATGTGGCCATCTTGGAAGCCATAGGTGGGGGAAAGTCGCATTTGGGCTCAAATTGTAGAACATAATATTCTATTTTTTTGAAAAAAAAATTATTTTTCTACTTTGAATAATCAAATAAAGACATTTCCCGTGAGTGTTATTAGAGTATGAATATAACACCAAAAAATTGAGGGTTCATTATGAAATCTCCTTCCCCCAACGTGGAAGATATGAGCAGAAAGTGAAATCCCTCCTGAAAATATATAAATTGAATTCAGAGGAAAATCTCTTACAAGTATAAAAATCCCCCCCCCAAAATTTGAAAGCTATAAGCTGAAAACAGAATAAGTTACCAATTGAAATATAATTGTAAGGTTTTTTCACCGGTGTGAATATAAAACAAAATCATTCTCAGGCTTATTGTAAAAAAATCCCAAACTCATAAAATATACGGTGAAAACAGAATTCCCCCTTAAAAATAGAATTATTCAATTTTTTGAAATAATTTTATTTCGGGGTGAATTTTTTATGAGTGTTAATAGTAAAATGAATATAATACAAAAAGCCATTTAGGCCATTGAGGGCTGATTTTAAAAAAATCCCCCCCCAAGACTTGAGAAGTATAAACAGATAATCGAATAAGATATTATAGGAAAAAATTAACGAGTGTTGATATTTAATATGAGAAACATTTTGAGCTTAATTTTAAAAAAAACTCCCCGAAACTTAAAAGATAGAGGCCTTAACTGAAAATGGAACTCATCCGAAAATAGACTAGCTAAATTTTAGAAGAATATTGAATGAATATAAGAAAAATCATTTTGGGGATAGTCATGAAGAATCTCCCCAATTTTAAAAATGAAAGCTAAAAATACAATCCCCCAACAATGTTAAAATTGAATATGAGAAATAAAATCTTCTACAAGTGCTTGAATATAACACAAAAAACATTCTAGGGCTAATGATGAAAAATCCCCCCCAACTTATAGAAAATGAGCTAAAATATAAAATCCCCCCCCAAAAATCGCAGAAGCGCATTTGCGCTGCTGAACCCCCCTCTGGGCACCCCTGCATTTCAAGTTCAGAAGTATCATAAAAGACACTTTCAGCAACAAATAAGTTCAAGTCAGGGCTTAACTCATCTGAGAAATTTTGAGTGAATAAATTGTGAACTGATTCGTCTTCTCTTTCTTGATCAAACATTACGAATAATAGAAAAAAGTAATACCATAGAGCTTATCCTTAATAGGTTTAATTGATTTTAATTAAATCATTCTCATTTAAGACCTCAATAAGAGGATTTTTATCATCTTTGAACCAAGATTTTTCCATTCCTGTACCAAATATACTGTACTTATATTGATGTTTGATAGCTTGCTGCTTAGTCAACCATTTCAATCTCTTGAAATAGGCCGACATATTTTCGCCAACAAAAACTATTTGATAACAGTAAACAAAGTAATTTGGTAACCGATTCAACGGGTTATCGGCGAAATGAAAGTTTAAACTTGTCGTGGACAGAGCTGATGCGTGTCAGCGCAGTAGAGGAGGCTGCTCACTTGACATAATTTCTCATTTATGAAATTGGAGAATGAGATAAGCATTTCGATTTATTTACTTTCAATTCCTTCTTCGAATAAACCTCTTATCTCGATTAAAACTGGCGCTTCTTTTAATCAACCTATATTTTGATGCATTCGAGAATATTGTCACTCAATCATGCATTATTGTAATATAATCATCATTTTTAAAATCAGTTCAGATTGGTGAATAGCTGGAAATGAAGTAATTGAACTGAGCAACGCCTTCAAAGCTAACATTCAACAAATATTAACCAACAAAACAGTATTTGGGTGGGTGTCGAAAGTGCAAGGAGTTGATTTCTTCAGAAAAATCTACTATTAAGATGAATAAATATCTTTGATTACATCATCATACAATAGAACATTTGTTAATTATTATTCATTATCAACATACAGACTGTAGAATGGTATTTCTCATTCAATTCTAAATATATTTTTATTGATTGAGAAGATACAACATCATCTAGAGAAAGTATTTTTATTATAACCATCAATTCGAATTATTAGTTGTTGTACTGCAATATCCAATAATTCTTCCATCTCAAAGTATTTCCAATCAAGAAAATTTATGATTTGTAATTTCATAAAATTATATTATTATTTTCTTTGTTTGGATATTGAGATATTGATAAATCCTTCATTCAAAACACTTCATACTATCATATATAATTATGAAATCTCGATTTGTGTATGGGAAGTGATGAGGAATTCAGTTCCCAGTCATCTTCATTTTTGATCAGGGATATTTTTCTTTATGAGTTCATCCTTCCCTGAACGTTGAGAATCTGAAATTAGTATTTTGAGGTCTGCAAATGAAAGGATGTCATTAATGATCTTCGGGAAGCCATTACCTATTCGCATAATTCCGTTTCCAGAACAGCTAGAAGAAAAATTTATATATTACCAGAATACTCAAAGCTGCCATTTTATGGAATCTTCAATATTAATTTATCGATTTCATTTTTTTCGAACTGCAATGCTCCTGGCTGTCGAATCCAGTCAAATGAAATCTCTTTCATTTACTATGAATTTTCTTTTTCAATGGACATCTGAGAATGAAACGATGCTTCAAATAAATGTGCGTGATTTTTCTGAGAAATATTTTTCATAATTTTAATGAACAGCCTGGAGCTGAGACACTTTTCTCACAAATTGAAACCAGAAAAGAGCTCAGACAAAATGAAGATGATTCGGGATGTCGGTTGAACAGAAGGGGAGCTGAAAACTTTTTAGAATTCAAAATCTTTGTCAAAATCAATTTTCCAGATGGTCTACAATATTATCGCAATGAACTAGAGGAAACCTCCACTTAGAGGAAAGCTTATTACAATGTAAAATACTCTATGATTGAATGAGTAATTTGAAATATACACAGATGAATCAAACCTTTTTGCGAATTCAGTAGTATAGACTGTATTCCTATATTCAATCGTGGTGTCTCCAATATTTAGAGAACAAGCTTGATTTAATTCACATGGTCCTAATTATGAGAGAGTTCTCCCATCACAATTAATGGCTTAATCGTCTTAATTTTTGTCAGAGTTGACTCTCCAGAAACACGCATATCTCTCACACAACAAGGATTCAGTTGGATTAGAGCACGCTAGACGTTAAAGCTTGAGTTCACTTTCTTGAATAAGAATTAGATGATGTTACTTCTAAAATGTTGCCTCAATATTTTCATGAGTACACAGAGTGCGAGGGCAACAACTGAGACGATTCGAAGAAAATCTCCAACAAAAAAATCTGGTTAACCAGAGGATAGAGGGATTGTACAGGAGCAGGTGGCACCAACAGATAAGAGTCCTGCTCTTTCCTGATCCTACCTTCAGAAGGGAATTTGTCTTGATTATCAAAGTCTCTTCCAGTCGCTCCCTTCTTTTCCCCCTCCCTCAATCCTCTTCTAGTTCGCTTTTAGGAGTCAGGAGACGTGAACTTGACTGACAAAAACTGGTGTTTCTTCCTCAGTCAACCTTGTTATCAACTTCATCTTTTGAAGAAGCTTTCAAGGATATTCAAGAGAGATGTCTTATTCCTTGAATCTTTGGATAGTAAAAATTGAATCATGTCATCATGGAGTTCATTCCAGGAGCTAGTTTTCTCCTCGTGCCTCCTCTGTCACTCACATTATAAATCATTCTCATTGCACGTCCTCATTCAAAGTATGCCTAATTGGAAGTTTCCTTTGATGAAGATTTACGACTCAAGGAGATCCTACTCAGCTGCAGTAGATCAGGATATCATTGAACCACTTAAAGGAGCAGATTGAACCAATTCATTTTTGAGATACATGAGATGACATTTCACAACTTTCTTCATCATTCTTACAAAGGATCGAATGGGAATTTTCTTATATTAAATGAATATACCTCAATAATAAAAAAAGCAGTTTTCTTCTCAGTAAAGCCTTGATAAAGGAGAAACTATAATGAGACTTCACTATACTAAACTAGACAATTGTAAGGACAATTGAAGGTTCAATATATTGTGGTACTTTTTAGGAGTGGTACATTTTTCAGTAAATCACTTCTATCCTAACCCTTCTAAATAGAAAGTATTAAGAACTCTCCATTTCTTCACGTTGATGAAAAACTATTGGCCTACACAGTACACAAAAATGTAGATTTAGATGTAGATAGATGCCTTTATTTTCCACTTAGTAAAATACACAAGTGATGTGGGCGAAGTTGAGGCACAAGAGTCCCCTCTCCCACTTAACGTGTTAACTTAATGTGTCAGAAAAGAAGAGAGGAAATCTTTTTTAAGGAAATTCCTGTACAATCTTTTTTTCTTGTAAAGTCTCGGTAATAATTGAAAAAATTCGAGTTCCCTCACAATGAGTTTCATTCCATTGTGTCTTTACTAACTGGGGCTAGTAAAAAATCTCCCAATTGCAAGAGAGAGAAGTGTCTCCCCAAATGAACACTGTTTAACCCGGTGTTAGTTGAATCCTCAATTTGTGCCAGCAAGTACCAACCCAACCCGTATCCATAAAAGGTGAGAGCAATGCAATAAACTCAAATTGGACGACCAATGGCCAAGTGTTAGAACAGGATAGGCAATAGCAGCAGCTGTAAGAAACGGGCTATTCTTTTTGGAATATAGAGACAGTAACTGTTTAACAGCTGCTTGCCTCGCCCAGAGCTAAAAGTGTCCACTAGAAATATAATGGAGGCCTAATTGAGATCTGTGGCTACGTCAGCTCCTTCCTTCCTTCCTCCGGCTCCCAGAACAATTTCCCAAATGGGACTTCGTCGTAAAATTCATGACCCCTTCATGAAACCTCACTGGCATTGGTGACTATAAATTTTACTTCCTCTAAAGCTCATCTCTAAAAGCTCAGCTACTCTTATGAACGGTGCTTGGGCTGCTCAAAAATCTATAACAAGAATGGAGCATGCTATTATAAGATAGAGCTTCCTTCGTGGAGCAAAGCTTGTAAATAGCTTCATATTTCCCCATTAAAGGTGGTTCCAATAGCATCAACTGGAATTCAAAATAATTATACATTGTCCAATTATAGACCGTATAGAGTTTTTCAAGTATCAAGCAAAATCTATTAATCAAGTTTTTCAAGTTTTCAAGTATCAAGCAAATCTATTAATTTTTATCATTTCCCATGTATTTCTAAACTATGGTGTACTACCTGAACCTGAAATAAGAAAGTTATTGTAGTCTTGTCCCATCTAAATACAATTGAGATTGTGTATCAATTGGATCCAGATTTATTTCTAATCAGAAAATCCTGATTCATCTTATCCCTATTTTATTCTATTCATCAGTCATTTCACATCAAAAAGTATTATAGGGTACAGCAAAATATTGCATATCCAGATCATAGATAAGTCTCAGTTATATTATGAATACACAGTGATGATAGTGAGCATGAATATTCAAGTCGTCTCAGATAATACAATTACCTTCCATCAGAATATGAAATCACGTTATTACAGAGGAAGCTCAAATTATGAAATGAATTGAAAACTTTCAAATATAATACTAATCACCTGCAAGGAAATTTCTGTGTGCAATAAAACGTAAATTCTCTCCCCAATAGAAATATGTGTCTTGTTTATTATTAGACTATTTCGATTTCCAAGGTTATCAAGAAAATTATAACTACACAGCACAAGCTTTCAGGTAGGCTTCAACAACAATAATTTTTTTTATTTATTTGAAACTTCTTTATTTGTCAAAAACATAACATACATAAATATACAGTATAAAATACAAAATAATTATACAAAATCATTTAACGTGGAAAAAAGTCATTGGAGTAAATAAATCCCAAGGTAAACACCTGTATGGGAAATACAGGAGTTAATAAGATTTTTTATGCGATCACCTATTCAATAAGTAACTAAAAGGGTCGGCTTACGTACTTTCTTATTGCTTCAATTTATTCATTATTCCTACATAAGTGAACTAGAACACAAATAATATTTCAGTGAATTATTAACAAAATTCACAAGAACCGCAACAAGTTTACATATTATTGAAGTTGAACTAAACTGAAATTGAAAATAAAAATAAAATTATTAAAAATGTTTTTAATTCTTTCTCTAGGATACGATGAAGCCGGGGTGCTGCCAGAGCCAGACTCGGACGAGAGTCAAGCAAAGAGCAGTGACCAGGTACCAGAGCGGAGGTCCATGCTAGACAAGCAGGTGGTGGAGGAAGAGGAGGAGGTGATGGAGAGTGTGGAGGAGGCGGAGGAGGTGGTGCAGATGCCCGATGACAGTCTGGTGGACACGGACCTCCACGACCACGACCTCATCGATAGTGTCATGTACATCTACTTTGGGCCTTCGGAGCGCGACCAGGCAAGCACCGGCAGACAGGTACAGTACTGGTAATTATTTCATCCTGCAAAGTAAATGAATCGATGAATAATTAATCTATTCATTTATTTGCCGCACAAAAGTTAACAAAACAGAAAAGCTACTAGAATTTGGAGAAATTGGAAGTAAAGTTTTTTAAAAAAGCTTCAATTTCCTATTTGGAGAGAGAGAAATAAAAACAGACTTGTATGTTCCTGGGATTATTTGCATAGTGATAATGTAGAATTGATTTAGTAAAGAACTCTATTGAGAAATTCTCAAGCAAACAATCATAATCATTAAGATTTTATCTACGACCTATCATTCTTTTCAATGATTCAATGATTCAGTGTATCATTGTTTCTATATTTCTCTACGCTTTTCGAAATCTCTGGAAAATTAAAAATAGATATTCTTACGACATTTTAATATTTTTAGTAATATGAATACTGCAGTTTATTAATTAATATCCCTTTGATTTTTCCCGATTTCTCAGCTAGATAAGCACAGATTCTGTTATTTATGTTTTTGCAGATAGCTGCAGTGGGTGGAGTGGCTGCTTTGGCTGCGCAGCTGCTAACTCTGACCGGCGTCGCTCGCAGACTGAAAATGAAGCCAAACGACGCCTCAGCGCTCATCCTGCTCAATGCCGAACTGGCTCTAACTCTCGCCAACCTGCTCTTCATGGTTGGAGTTCAGGTAATACAATCTCATAGAAGCATTACTGTTTACTTCTTATGCTATCTTTCCGTAGCCCTTACGACAAATATTATTGTGTTCTATCTGGCATAGTTGATCTCATTGATAATGACGTGTATTCGCAATATTTTGTATATTGTCAATTTGGAAGTAGCCATAAAACGAATGAAGGTAAAGACAAGTAGAACATGGAAGGTGAATTCATTTTTACAACAGCACCTAAGCGTTTCTGTAGTGGTTCACTCATTGACTTCCATGGTATTTTAAAAATGTTTCTTTTTATTTTCAACTGACAAGCCATAGATGAGTGAGCACAGATAATTTGAAAGTGACCCCAAAACGAATGAAGGTGAAGACAGAATAAAATGAAATATATTCAATATCATATTATATAGTAAGTTCAATTTTCAATCAATAACTGCCTTTGACAGTATTATCATTATACAGACTCATTCCATTTTTATCAGTTGGAATGATTTGATTTGTTGATTGTGTGAATCTTACTCTCTCAACAAGGTTCTTCAACAAAATGTGAGTTAAAGCCTCGATTGAGCATTTTCTAATAGAAATTCCAAAAGATAACAAAAAAAGACAAACACATATTCAAATACAGTGTAATATTCACAAAGAGACATTGCAATCTATTTCCAAGAACACCTCCAAAGATTCATATTTCGAAATCAGGAACCTCTCCTACTCTGGTCTCCGTCTCTTCATTTTCAAAGAGAATTCGAACAAGTGGAGTACAGAATCAGGAACTAAACCCAGAAGTCTCAGTTGTCGGAGGTACAATTATTGTTGTTGATGGCGAAATTTGGTGAGTTGTAATTTCTAGAGGAAACAAACAACGAACTTGTTCTTGAGAGAAGCAACGTAATTATGAGAAATAAGACAGCAATCCTTTGTCTGTTTTTCCAGAGAGATTTACTCAGAGAAATAAGTCATCTCAGTGTTTCTCAGCTTGTACACGGTCGGTTGCCAATCTCACCTCATTATAATCGTTCTTTCTTTGTTATTACTCCACGTTTCTCTCTTACTTTATACTTGTTACCTTTTAAATCTATGCTTATTTCCAATTTTCCTTTCCTCATTCACTTCGAGTTCAGAGAAATCGAAATGGCTCTCCATTTTCAAAAATCTGGTTTGGTACACTCACACAACTTTCCTTGCCATTATATTTGCGTACGGTACCTAATACAAGTATTTATAAGTAGTCATCAGCAAGTGCAAATTGCAATAGGCCATTACTTCCTCTTCTTCTGGTACTAACAGTGAACTTTTCATTCGTCGCTGAGGCCTCGCACCTGTCGGCGCTTCGGCCCATCATAATATTTGCAATTATCACTAGCCCATGACGCCTCGCGCCTGTCGGCGCTTAGGCTAGCAAAATCCATCATTCACAACAATGCTTCGGATCTTCTGCTATTCTGCCAGGAACGAGAGTCATGGCAGTCGATAGGGCTTATATAGGACTATTTCGGGTATGAGTTTAAGAAAAATCGTTAGACGTTTTCGAGAAAATCGTAAAAAACACACTTTTTGGCATCTTATCCACCATTTTTCCGCCATTTTGTGATTAATTTTCTTGAATTTCTTCGAGTCGGGTCCTCATGGTATAAGAACCTCAAGTTTGAAGTTTCAAGTCAATCGGTCATTTGGAATAGAAATATTGCAAAATCCATTATTCTCAACAATGCTGCGGATCTTCTGCAATTTTGCCAGGAACGAGAGTCGTGGCAGTCGATAGGACTTATATAGGACTATTTCGGGTATGAGATTAGAAAAAATCGTTACAGCCGTTTTCGAGAAAATCGTGAAAAACACCATTTTTGGCATATTATTCGCCATTTTTTGATGATTTTTTTTTATTTCTTCGAGTCGGGTCCTCATGGTATGAGAACCTTAAGTTCAAAATTTCAAGTCAATTAGGGATCGATATATAGTGTATACAGACATACATACATACACGGATAGAAAATTTGAAATCGGGATACCTTAAATTTTTTTGGAAAACAATACTTTCCTTACCTATGGTAGTAGGTAGGGCAAGGAAAGTAAAAAGAGTCAGTATATTGTAGATTCATCGAATTCAGTAAACTCATTGAACTTGTATTATCTATACTATCTAGTTCCACCAAGTATTATCTACAATTCAAGTATATCTACCAATTATATCTATATTAAAAAACGTAAAATACAGAATCAAAAATTAAACCCAACAGTATCAGTTATCTAATAAATATCTCAGCCCACTTCACAGTTCACGAAGAATATTTTTCAGAGTTTGACAATGATGATGAAGTACAATAGAAAATTATTGCACACTCTCGTAATCAAAATACCTACTCTACTTCTTCAGATTAGAGGACAATTAGAGTTGATAAAGAGAAAATAATGTACCATGAATGGAGGAATCAAATTTCTCAATAGATAAATTTTTTTGACAATAAGGGTGTGAATGATACTTCTCACAAAATTTTAAAATTCAATGAAACGACTCGATTTCTGCTTCAAATTACCCATCCGGAAATAAATTTCAAATCGATTCAGGTTGATGACTTAATCAACTAATTGGGCTCAGTGGAGCCTAATTGAGCTTTCACAACAAAATGAATTGAATTGGAATGATTGAGACTCTTTTTTACTTATTGAGTGGTAGAATTCTAATTCATCTTCAATAGTGGTAACGTAAAATAGCATGAACATTTCACTTTATTTCTTTTTCATGTCTCTCTTGCTCTTTGCTCGCTTGGTGGCTACCCACTCATTACGTCCTGTTTTCAATTTTTCTCTTCTTTATACTATTTCTCTCTCACACCCCTTTTTTCCCACAAATTCTCTTTGCACTTCCTCACAATCATTTCTATGTCACAATAAATTTTATTCTTCATCCACAACCTTTTCCATTTTCTCTTACACATTCAATCTACCCTCATCCTTCTCGTTAGAATGAGAACAAAGATCAATGTCAATTTTTTCCTGTAGAAACGAAACCGTGGGCAGTGAAGGAAGAAGAGTATTGAGAAGTCTTAGACTGCTTCTCTTGCTTCCATTTTGGATTCTTTCCAAGTAGGTTGGTGACATTTTGCGATCAAACTTTCATAGGCGACATCTGTTCGCCGGTTCGAATTTTCACCAAAGTATAATGGCTTCTCAATATTGTCGGATCAATAACCTGGGTTCAGTTCTTCAGCCGAAACAGGAATCTGTGTGGTTATTCCCAGCCTCACAACTGAATTCAGGTTTCATAAAAATGTATTAAATAATTCCAAATCGCAATCCATGATTAACTTTCATGAAAAAAACGTCTCTACTCCCGTCAATATTTTTAATGAGTTAATGTGGTTAATGAGTGAGTATTGATGACTATATGACTGTGGAAGTTCTCAATGGAAGAAATCAATGGGAATCAATGTATCTCTATATTGGAAAAATATTGGAGAAATCAATGACTGATGAATACTTGTGAATTCAATCGTACGACTTTATGTAATCGATCATTCATTTACGATCAATAACATAATGATATACAGAACAATCTTGATAGGTATTGAGAAATAACATTTCAGCAGACGGCTGGAAGAGCCAACAATAACAAGATCATGATGAGAACTGATGAGATTTTATGATGTGATGAATGACCCACCTGTTATCTGTTACAATTTGGTCTTGATCATTTCAAATTTATTGTGTTTTCGGTATTTTTATTCAACTTTAAAGTAGGTTTATAGCCAACAAATTAATTACTATTGTAATGGTAATAAACCTGGTAAAGTTCAAATAAAGGTTCAAGGCAAGGTGAGGGTTCAAGGCTATACCAATTACATCATGAAGTTCTACTATAAAATAGTGTCCTAGATATCTGAGAAGACAAATAAGAAGTGATCTTCCTAAAATGAAATGTTCTTTTTTTGTATTCTACCTACATTGGGAAATTCTCGGGATCCATTAGAAGCTTAACCCCATTTAAGATCTCCCTGAAGAGATTAGAAAAGATATCTGGCCTTTTGTAATGAATTACTCCAAAAGCAATCCACTTTTACGACTAGGACGCCATAAACGCCCTTAGATTTTGTAAGAAATCGTTTTTGGAGTGAAAATTACCCAGGCTTCCTTACACCTGTGACTGGGAAAAATCTTATTGAAAACTTCATTGTACTTTGTGTAATATAGGTTCCATTGAGTCATATATATTTTTAATAAAGCAAGGATAACCCAATTGGAATAAGCAATAACCTTTTCTGATTATAAGAGCTACAAAGCTAAGATTATAACAGCTTCTTTGAAAATTCAATATTGAAGCTATTGGTGTTTCAACATCTTCCCGAGACTAAATAAATAAATACATTTCTTCAGAATAAACAATACAAGTTCTTCAGAAACACAATCTATATCTGAAACTAATTTTGAGGTGACTTATATTTTCAATTATATGAGATGGTGTGCGTTTATCAATAAAAGAATACCAATATTTGGATTCTCTCTCACAGCCTCAGTACATTGTCACAAACCATTGGGAGCTATTAATACTTTGATACTTGAAAAAGAAATCTATTGATACTTTTTATTGATTGTGAGTTTTTCGCTAGTAGCACAATGTCTAGATTTTTTTCTTAAATCAGTCACTCAATCAATAATAATAGTACTTGTTCCCCTTATTAGTTCAGTACAGAACAAATAAGACAGAGTTCTTGATTATAGTATTATGATTTGTCTAAGATAATCACAATTATTTTTAGTTTATGATATCATGCCAAACTGCAACTCACATCCATACTTAAATGATGATATGATGATATTCCATATTGAATGAGAATATGAGATATTCTAAACACTTGAACTTAATCACCAATTTATTCTAATAAATTTTTTATTTTCACATTTAAATCTACTGAGTGGAGCAAATAATTAGAATGCAACTTTTAAACTTGATCTATTCAGCCCCACGGCTCCTCTAAGAGAAGTCTACACAACAATCATTCTCTTTCAAGTCGAATTATTCAATTATCCCATCACGTTCCATTTCACTTTCTCAAGGGGTTCGGCAGGCCTCCAATTTGTACCTTTTGAACTGACTAGTTTGTTTTGCCTGCAGACAAATTTTCGTCTCTATAATACAAACGCCGCTAAACACAACGGTAATGCGTCAAAGGAACTGTTTCTGCAGTCAAGGAATCTCGAAGACTCTAAGCTTTTGATTGAGAGTTCAGGCCAGTTAAGGAGTTTATCGATGGGGAAATTCAATCAGCCCCGCTTCAACTCGTTGAAGAGCTTAGCAAAGCTCGCTGCTCAGTGCTGTATTCCCACATTTATCTTGAATATTTCTCTCCTTACTTGACTACTCCCTTCCAATTCCGAAAATGATTGTCTCGTATTTTTGCTTCCTACGATTTATTCATCTCCTTTCTAAACAAAACTCAAGCAGGTAGGGTCAACAAATTGTATAAAGCTCAAACTGAAATTCAGAAAACTCATATTGCTTCCATAATCCCTATTATATCGCTTCGTTATCCCTATTAGCTCATACTGTCGAATTCTGCAGGATTTAAAGAATTTTTCTTATTGTGGATGATGCCCACAAAAGGATTTTAGCTTGTGCGTGATAATGGATAATGAGTGCTAATGTGATTCATGAGGTGAAAAACTGCCATGCCCACTGGGTCTCGAACCCTGACCAAGCTGTGCTAGCGGACTGAAGGTTGTGACTCCCCATCGCCCCAGCCCACTGCGTCAACCGGGTCGGCGAATATTTTTATTTAAAGATGAACTATAGTCCTTTGTTGAAGATTTATTCCGGCTTAGCTTTATTCCGTCTGTTTTCTATCATCAAGTGTCATACAATCCCCAATCATCCATTGGCAATATACCGTGGCACTGTTTCAAGTAACTTTCTAAAAAACCAATCAAAGAAGCTGTTTTCAATCTGTTCTATCATTACGTTCGCTAAAAAAATTTTTACACTGAATTAAGCTGATTGGATATTCTATTCTGATACCACGTTCTAATTCTGAAAATAACTGTTCTATTTCAAGCAGTGAGTTATCAACACGTGTAGTGAGTGGGAAATTGCTGGTGGCAGAAGAAACTCGAGAGGAAAAAGAGAGGGTGAGAAGCTCTTGAGCAAGAATTAGACAGGAATTGAAGTGTGAATTAGTGAAGGCGAGCGCTGGTTGATGTGGAGTGGGTCCGCTAGTGTGGGTTTGGCTGCGAATGGGCTTTATATAAGGCGCATAATGCACACGCGAATAAAGTCCTAGCACGGGTCTTCGTCAGAGCGTGAAATTACTTCAGAAATAAGTCAGAGCCTTCATGAATTTTGAGACGCCAAAGCTGTCTGTTAGCTGTGAGCAACGTCGCTGCCATACATAATTTATTTTGTACAGTGCATCAAATGATCACATTAGCAGAGTGTTACCGCTCCTTGTCTCTCCTATCGTTACTCTCATACCAGGTCAGTGCTTTGTAGCTAGCTACAAGTACTAATTCGCGCGCAGACTTTGACCTTTTCAAGCTCAAAAAACTTTATTCATTCTCACTTAAATAAAATTTTCATTCCAAAAAAAATTCAAATTTGAACATATTGGACATGAAATTACAGTTTAAATAATGTATCAATTCCGCATAACCATTTGAAATAGTATTTTTTATGCTTCATTCAAGTTATTCAATCGTGAACACACAACAATATTCAAGATTGAACAATTCTTTAGATGGACTGTTCAGAAAAATTATTGCTCTTGGTTGATTTTTTTTACATTAATATTTACAATGCAATCTGGATGAATTATCATCGGCAGTTCAATCCAAGAATTAATAAATCCAGGATCAAACTAAGTTTTGATTCAATTTATTATAATGAATTTTATTTGATTTAGTTGATAGTTTAGTCAAACTACGATTGATTAACATGGATATATAGCTGGCCGGGTTGACTGAGTGGTCTTGGACGTTACAACCTTCGGTCTGCTAGCGCTAGCAGGTTGTGGGCTCGAATCCCACCAAAGGCATGGTCATTCAACCACCTCATCAATCAGCCTCGCACTCTCCATTACCCACACACAAAGAAAAACAAATGCTTATGTGGTCATTATCCGCGATAAAAAAAAAAATCTATATAGGTATTCAGAATGAAATTTTAAGATTATATTTATTAATGATTTTATATATGCGGGTGGTTGATATTTCCAAAACTCAATATTTTCTTTCTTCGGTTGAATAAGTTTAAAATTAGATCGTTTTTTCTTCTGTATGACCGACACAAAAGGAAAAATGGATTGCACCTGTGAGAGTTATTCCTTTAATAACATGCATACACAGTAATAATATTACCAATTATGATAACTTTCAACAATAGCTAGTGTATTGAATTACACAGTCATATAATTCTTTCTTCATCCACTTGAAGATAAGCTACATATTTTAGCGTTTGTATCTATATAATATGAAAATATGCCATTGCATCTCAAAATTGACTTTATTAAGATCATTAGCTTATCAAGTCCAGTAACCAACTTGTATTGTACAAAGTTCAGGCTAGAGCAAGAGGACTGTATTTTACTAAATTTTACTACCAAATTTACTGAAAACAAGGGACACTCTATCAGGCTGAGCAAGGTTATTATCACAGCTACAAGCCACATATATGAACAAGTAAAATGAGACTCACCAATTATTAAGTGGAATACTTAGCCCTTGGAAGCCGTCTCTAGGTATTTGGGTCAGATTCCCCGGATGGGATGAGTTTATTAGGATTGACGGGCATACGCTTCCGGGCCGATCACTTCTCCCATTCACGTTCAATTTTGCAAGCTGCAAACTGTGGTTTTGGACCAAGCTCAGATCTGGTTTCTTCATAAATTCAATGCAGGATACTATTTCGATATTTGATGACTATTGGATGAATATTTCATACACAAGACACTTAAACATTAATTTGCACAAAGATTTCAAACACTATAACATAGCGAAAAACGCTACATAACCAAACACACAAAATGGTCGAGTTGCCTGGGCTAATGACAAACGACGACGACAAGACAACAATTCAAAAAACACCAACGAACTCTGAAACAGAGACGATATGCGCCGACGCTATAACGTCACGTGACTACAAATAATTTCACCTTCTCAACGCCACCAGTGCTGAGCTCGCGCGCGCCACAATTCGAAACCGTGGCCTGAACACAACTTCAAGTTATACGACTTAGGAAAAGTGAGACTTATAATCAATATCAAAAATGATGTTCAACTTCATGGAAATACCCAGTCATTATAATTTCTTATTATAATGAGGCGGGGGTAGCCTCTGAAAAACTATTTTTCAGCCAGGTTGAAGCATGCAATATGACAACTAACGACAACAATGATGATTAAACAATCAAGACGAAAAAAAAAGAACAACCCAACACCAATACAAACAAATAAAGAAGATACAATGAATATGGTACACATTACCATCAAAGCATACAATTCACTGAGTTGGCAAAGGGTACAACTTGGTGACTGGTCGCTTAAAAATACCATTTTTCACCCTAACACTAGCCACTCTGACTGCGCCGTCACTACCAGGGAACACCTGCTCAATGACGCCCAACGGCCACTGTAGAGGCGGCAAGTTAGGTTGGTCAACAACTACAACTGTTCCCACACTGATAGGTGTGGACGATTTCAACCATTTTTGATGACTTTGGAGTTCGTGCAGGTACTCTCTTCTCCATCGATTCCAGAAAGATTGGATAAGTTGATTGACCAACTCATACCTAGTGAGACGATTCACAGGGACATTGTCCACTCCCCACATGGGAAACGATTTCAACGGTGTTAGCATTAAAAAATGCGCTGGTGTTAAAGCCAGCGGTTCACTTGGATCCTCACTCTGTACGCACAACGGTCGAGAATTCAAGACACCCTCAATCTGAACCAATACAGTGTTCAATTCCTCGTAGGTGAGAAGTTGATTGCCAATTACCCGGAACAGATGTAACTTTACAGACTTGACATTTGCTTCCCACAGACCTCCAAAATGTGGCAAACCGGGGGGAATGAATTTCCAATCAATTCTGTATTCGGCGAGTTGACTAGTCAACGTGGTTTGAAACTCGGACGAGTTCAAAAGTTGAGACATTTTACGCAACTGCTCATGGGCACCTACAAAATTAGAACCGCAATCGGAGTACATCACACGACAGGGTCCACGATGCGACAAAAAACGACGAAACGCAGCTAAAAACATGGGCGTTGATAGATCCGATACCAACTCAATATGTACAGCTTTTGTTGCCATACACACAAACAAACAAATGTAGGCTTTCAAAACACAAGGATTACGACGTTTTGCCATAGTAATACGCAAAGGACCGGCGTAATCTACACCACAATTTTCAAATGGCTTGCATTGTGACACTCGACAAGCAGGCAGGTCACCCATTTTCGGAATAATCGCATTATTACTAGGCCGAGTACGAAAACAACGATTACACTTAAAAACACAAATACGAATAATAGAGCGAGCAGACAGAATCCAAAATTTCTGTCTGATCAAAGACAACAATAACAAAGGTCCTGCATGACAATTCCTTTTGTGATGATAATCAATTAACATCGATACGAAAACGTCGGATTTCGGTAAGATCATCTGATGACAATTCTCAAATTCGAGTCCAGCGTGAGACAAGCGACCGCCGACGCGAATCACACCTTTATCGATGAATGGAGACAGGCGACGTAGACGCATAGAACAATCTTCTCCTTTCTCTAATTGCACAAATTCCGACGAAAAATGTATCTTCTGTACCACTTTACATAGATACCTCTCAGCAACGTCGAGATCTGATTCTTCTGATTGGGGTAAGATTTGTAAGAATTTGAGAACAAGAATCACAACTCTCAAAAGACAACCATAATCCGAACAACGACCAATCAATGTGTATATTGCATTGCTGTTACAATCTGGAGATTTTGTGACTGTCAACACTGACGGTTTTTTTGCCTCCGGTGGATCTACTATCTCTTCCATCTGAGTTCAAATGGGCCAATTACATTTGTCCTCTACTATCCATGATGGACCTGAGAGCCACAACGGAAAATTCACAAGTTCACCCGGTGATAAACCTCTAGACAAACAATCAGCTGGATTTTCAATTCCAGCAACATGCATCCACCCCTCTATACAAGAGTCCTGTATTTTTGCGACGCGGTTACCAACAAAAGTTTGCCATTTCGCTGATGGAGCATTAATCCAACACAAGGTGACTGTTGAATCAGAGAGTGCGACAATACGAGACACTTGACAACGTTCACTAATAATAGCGACTACTGAATTCATGAGCTCTGCCAATAAGAGTGCCGCACACAACTCCAAACGAGGTATTGAAACAACTTTAGACGGTGCGACTTTGGACTTTGAACACAACAATACAACTCTTGGCTCTTTACCCTCAATCAGCGACTTCACATAAATTACCGCACCGAAACCAGACAATGAAGCATCACAAAAACCAATCAGACTGATGCAAGAATCCTGGAACAATCCAACGTGACGTGGAACAGCAAAATTCGACAATAGAGATAACTCTTTTTGACAATTCTCCCAAAGAGTACATATAGACTTGGGCGGCTTCTTGTCCCAATCCACTCCTAATTTCCACAGTTTCTGAACAAGACACTTTAGAAACAATGTAAACGGTGACAAGAGACCAAGTGGATCATAGATACGAGCCATCACTGACAATATAGAACGCTTAGTTGCGACGACTTCACCACCCTTGACTGAAAATTGAAACAGATCAGTACTAGGTTGCCAATTCAATCCCAAGATAGCTAAGGAGTTGTCTGCTTCGAAATCCTTGTATGAAAACGACTTCTCCTCCTCCAAAAATTTCTCCAACATTGATGGTGAGTTTGAAGTCCACTTTGTGAGCAGGAAACCTCCTCCCTCAAACAGTTGCTTGGACTGACGATAAAGTTCCGTGGCCTCCGACTCTGTGGCGACAGACGTGACTAAGTCATCCATGAACATGTCTCGCGGTATTCTCGCCTTAGCTGCTGGAAAACAATCTCCATCCTCCTCTACAAGCTGGTGGACGGTACAAAGCGCCAAATATGGAGAGTTCAAAACACCAAAAACAACACAATTGAGTTGATAAATCTCGACTGGATCCTCCAGCGAAAATCTCCACAACACACGTTGATAATGACGGCAGGAATCCTCCACTAATATCTGTCGATACATTTGTTTAATGTTGGCTGTTAGTGCAATCGGGAACAAACGAAAATTTACTAACAAAACAAAGATGTCAGTCTGCAACTTAGGACCAGCATGAAGAACCTGGTTCAATGACAAACCGGTTGACGTTCTGGAACCAGCATCGAACACAATTTGGATGGGCGTGGTAGTGCTACTTGCCTTCACGATGGCGTGGTGTGGTATGTAGTAACCACTTCGGTCAGCCTGATCTGCTACAAACGACATGTGACCCTGACGTAGGTAGTCGAGCAATATTTCATGTTATGAAATCCGAATATTGTTGTCAAGCTCCAGTCGTCTCTCCAAAGTCAGCAGTCTGCGTTCGGCGACAGCATACAAATCTCCCAAGCTGCTAGACGGCTCTACAAACGACAATGAAACGACGAAACGACCAGATTCCACACAACGTACAGACTTCCGAAAATTTTTCTCACACTCCAGCTCCTCCGGTTTCAGTTGACAGCTGGGTGCAGGGCACGATTCCAACTCCCAAAAACGTTCCACAAAACTATCCAACGATGGACTACTAACGAATGGATTACAGATGGCGGTGAAACAATTTGACACATTCGTTGTTGACGTGAGAATCGGTGCTCTCCCCATTAGAATGTGACCAAAGACACTATTAACAGTCATCAATTCATGCGATTCACCTGGACTAGGACTCCCACGTAGTAAGTGAGGAACTAACTCCGCACCAATGATACCATCTACTCTACTAGGAAGGTAGAATTTGTTGTCAGCCAGTGTAAGATTTTCAAGATGATGAAGTTTGGATTTGTTGATCTCACAAGAAGGCAATTTGTTGATGATTTTATCCACCACGGTGGCATCCATCAAAAACTTGACGGTAGGATCCAACTTCGACTGAATCGACACACAAGTACGACCTCGAACGTCACTAGTACCACCACCGAATCCACGAACAACGGTTTTCACGGGCCTGAATGGTAGTCTCAAACGGCGACACAATTTTGCTGTAACGAAATGACACTGACTCCCGGTGTCAACTAAGAAACGAACATCACAAAGCTGATCATTACAATCTCGAACATGAGCAGTGATGGTTGACAATACAACGGTGGAATTTTCTACATCATTGGATGTAGAACAACAACTAATTGGTGGTGTGCCACCCGCCTTCGAGTTCGACGAGGACGCAACACCATCATTGGAACTTGGCCTGGAAAAATGTAACAAAGTATGATGAGATTCTCGACATTGAGCACACTGATTTTTACTACTACAATTTTTACTCAAATGACTTACATCAAGACAACGAAAACAGCAAAACTTTCCCTTAATCAAACAATAGCGATCCCAAGGAGTCATTTTCAAGAAATTCAAACAATCTACTAACCGATGGCCCGGTTTTGAGCACTTCAGACAATTGGGATTTTTGCTAGACGCAACGTTTGATGAGTCATTAGATTGAACCACAAATACTTTTGACTTATTATCCTTTTTGTGTTTTATATTAAACGATTCAGCCTGTTTCTCATCTGAAGGAAGAGTTTTGATTTGCTTTTCAATGAATTTAACAAAATCATCATAGTTTGGCATAGCCTTGTCACGGACGGCCAATTCAAAGTTCCTACAAGAGCTTGGATCAAGCAATCTCAAGCCATGATATAGAAGTATCGAGTCCGACAAATCTAGGGGTCGCAGTCTTCAATGCATTGATTGAGCTACAAAACCCATTTAGAATCGCAATACAACCTGCCTTAGATTCTGATTTTATTGGACGAAATTCAAAAATTTGTTTGCAATAAGCCTCGACTTGAGCCCTTGGATTGTTATATCGTGTCAACAGAGCCTTCCAAATTATTTCATAATTATTACCCAATGGTGGTAAATGACAACAAATATTTGCTGCTTGTCCAGTAAGACGACTCACAAGATACTGGACTTTCTGTTGATCGTTAAGATTTTTGTTGTCATGGACCAGGGCCTTAAATAATTCATAAAAGACTGACCATTGTGACTGGTTCCCGTCAAATTTCGGTAAGTCGATTTTTGGCAGTACCGACTCGGACACGACCGGCTGCGAACTAGCTGCTACTGCTGCCGAAGACTGCGCCGTAGCAACAGCTGCTGTTTTTAGCTGCTCTTTCTGTTTTAGCTTATTAGCTGCTGCTTCAATAAACTGCAACAGATCTAAGTGTGAATCATTGAATGCTACAACAAAATCCTTATTCAACTCAAGTTCCAATTCATTTACAACTAATTCTGTCTTTTCATAATCCAAAATGGTTTGCGACACCCAAGGATACAAGATGGAAAATTGCTCAGCAACCTTCGGATCTGAGACATCTTTAGACAAATCATAAATTCTTTGCAATCTAGCAAATAATTGTTCCAATTTAGCGCGATGCACTCTAATCTGTTTCTGTAATTTTTCATCCATTTCGAACTCATACACAAAAAACAATTTAGCCCGACAATACAAACAACAAACAAGAATGAGTTCGAAACTAAATGAATGAAAAAAATATCACAAGTTAATATCAAAGTTACTTTGATCATCAATTCACAAGATATTGCTGAAAAACAAGACAATATGATTAGATAATGAATTTCAAGCAACTCACAAACAACGATAAGACTTGTTGAATTAAGCAAAAATTCATGCTGGAGATAACCTTCACTAACATGTACAAAAACGAATAATACAATTCCAACAAACGAGCAAATTCCTGAAAAAGAACACAATGAGCCTAATTTCAGGAAATTAGAATTGCAACTGAAATAAATTTTAATTTCAGACGAATACAAATACAAATACAAATTGACAAGAAACCTTGCTCTTAAAACAAGACTACAACACACCAAAGTTGATCACGAATCAGACCATTCTGAACATGTCAACATTGAACAAATACGAATTATTAATGTTCAAATATAATGCATGTGAAAATTCAACAAAATTACAAATTTTAATTAATCCGCGCCCGGCAGGACCAAAAAATGTATTGTACAAAGTTCAGGCTAGAGCAAGAGGACTGTATTTTACTAAATTTTACTACCAAATTTACTGAAAACAAGGGACACTCTATCAGGCTGAGCAAGGTTATTATCACAGCTACAAGCCACATATATGAACAAGTAAAATGAGACTCACCAATTATTAAGTGGAATACTTAGCCCTTGGAAGCCGTCTCTAGGTATTTGGGTCAGATTCTCCGGGTGGGATGAGTTTATTAGGATTGACGGGCATACGCTTCCGGGCCGATCACTTCTCCCATTCACGTTCAATTTTGCAAGCTGCAAACCGTGGTTTTGGACCAAGCTCAGATCTGGTTTCTTCATAAATTCAATGCAGGATACTATTTCGATATTTGATGACTATTGGATGAATATTTCACACACAAGACACTTAAACATTAATTTGCACGAAGATTTCAAACACTATAACATAGCGAAAAACGCTACATAACCAAACACACAAAATGGTCGAGTTGCCTGGGCTAATGACAAACGACGACGACAAGACAACAATTCAAAAAAACACCAACGAACTCTGAAACAGAGACGATATGCGCCGACGCTATAACGTCACGTGACTACAAATAATTTCACCTTCTCAACGCCACCAGCGCTGAGCTCGCGCGCGCCACAATTCGAAACCGTGGCCTGAACACAACTTCAAGTTATACGACTTAGGAAAAGTGAGATTTATAATCAATATCAAAAATGATGTTCAACTTCATGGAAATACCCAGTCATTATAATTTCTTGCCTGTCATTTCAACAAAACTTCCTTTTTATCATTTTATCAACAAAACTTATCAAACAGCATTTCAAATCAAATAAAATTTTACTGTTCACATCATCAATAAATAAATTATAGTTCTTACACCGCAACATCAAATCATGTAATCACAAACATTCTACAAAAATTTTATCTAATTATAATCTTCATACTAATAAGCTATAAATAATTATAATTATTAATCTATAATATTACTTAAATCAAGTTTAAATTGATAATTGATCATCCTTGAAAAATTGATAGGCTATAGGATACTACTGGAATATGTAGCTCATAGGCAGGGCCGTAGATAGACGGGTTTCTCGGGTCATTTGCCCGGGGCCCGGACCCATAAATTGTTGGCAGGGGCCCGGAAACATTGGGTTAAAAATGTTTTAATTAATCATACAGGTTCATAATATTTGGCTATGAAAATTATCATTTTTTAAAAATTAGAATTGAATTAGAATTAGACTTGATTTCTTCAACTACTCAATGATTAACTTCAAAGACACATTTCTTTAAAAACTGGAATAAATTTCAAAACTCCATGAATATTTGAAAGAATATAATATTCCTATTTATTCAGGCCCAGTCAGTTTTGTCCTGAATGGCAACCTGCGCAGTCACCAAGGGCCCATGAGATCAGGCCCCAGAGAGCTAATAGCTCTCTTTTCCAGGTTTGTAGTTGATATGAGTTATATTAATTCGAAACAGGGCTTGATTTCAGGAGCAACGCGTGGGGGAGCGGCGTGCTCCCATACCTTCACTCTCCAAGAAAAATTTAGAAACAGCAAGAATTCTTCATGTTTGTTTTCTATTTTTAATGTTATTTTTGTCAGTCACTAATTCTCAAATGTTTAAAAACTTTGTATTTAATTAGAGCATAATATTGCTTGTTATTGTAGAGAGTTGTTATTTCAACACAATGCAATTTTATTCTGAATCATGTTGTTATTCTTGAACCGGATGTTTTAAAGCTTGAGGAGAATTTAGGCGTAACTTATGTAGATTATATAGTGTAGTTGAAATGGTAAACACCATACTTGGTCCAAAAGAGCTTCATGATTCTTATTCGTTCATTAAAATTTTATTATTATAGTTCCATAAAACACAGCTACAAAACATTGCCCAGATTTGCTAAAAACTCTCCAATTCTCCAACTCTCCAAGTGTGATTTTTAAAAAATTTCCGTGGGTGAAGACCCCAGACCCTCCCCGTGAGCCAGTTCACCCACCGCTCCCAAACCTCTTTTTTCCAGAAATCAAGCACTGATACTGATACTAACTACTTCCATAAGCTCACTTTCTGTAGGTACAACTTCTATACTCTATTCACGATCACTTGAGACGGAATAAACAAACTTTTTGAGTGTGTTTGCGTGTAATGGAAGGTCTCCTTCTATGCAAAACTTCCGGCCAAAGACCAACAGCTGTAGCCAATGATAGCTCAAGACAACAGTTTTGAGACAAGACAAGTCGGACTGTAGCCAATCACAGCCGACTTTTTCACATAGAAGAAAACCTTCCATTACACGCAACACACACAAAAGGTTTGTTTATTTCGTCTCAAGTGATCGTGAATGGACTATAAATTTATGTTCTAGAATCCTTCAAAGTTCAATTTTCGCATTGTACTGTATAATCTGTCCAAGAAAAGAAGACCCTCTGGCAAGATGAGAGAATGACTTCAGCTCGATCAATATTGGTTCAAAAATTATTGATTTGGTCTCAATTGTAGGAAACATTCTGATTTACAATTTGAGACCAAATCAGTAATTTTTGAACCAATATTGACCGAGCTGGGAATTATTTTCATCATGCCAGAAGTGTCTTTTTTGCTTGGACGAGACTATATCATATCTTTTCAACCCTTTTAGAATAGGACCTACAAAATGGAAAAGATGGGAACATTTTAAATCTGCTATGAGGGGCCCGTTCATGTGATTTTGCCCGGGGCCCGTAATTCCTGTCTACGGTCCTGCTCATAGGCCATAGTCAATCTCAGAAATGAATATTATTTTAATCACAGAAATATGCTTTTTATAACAGTGAATTTTTTGGACAGAAAGTGTGTAAAATCTTGTTACAGTATTATATGAGACTAGAGCCGAGTTGAAAGTTGGGTAACTGGGAAGATGAGCGCAGTTTTAATATGCCCAGCGGTGTGTTTTCGTTCATTATAGAAAACTATCAACTGTACAACTGGATGTTATTAGAACTGGAGGTTTACAGCTCTCACCCAGTGAACTAACAACTCTTGTATCTCAGTCATGTTTTGTTTGCGAAAATCCCTTGCGGCTCTCATCTTCTGTACAAGTTTAATTCACACTGGATAGTCACTTTATGAACTTTTGTGGGTTTTAAATATTTTTCAAACAGTGACCAAAATAATAACGGAGTAATAATTATAAAAAAATAAATGGTCACAGTACAAAATTGAAAGATGAGGATGACCAATGCAATTTCTTGAGGATTTACATCAATTTTCAGAAAAATAAAGGCTATTTCCCGAATTGCAATGTATCAATTTTCTATAGATCCTACTTATTCGCTTCAGGGCATGATCAACAGTTGAATACTACCTGAATACATAATCGCGTGTTAACTAAATAATTATCATTTATAGGAGCTGTAGAATTTTTATATTTTCCTAAAACAAAATAAATATTTGGGTATGAAAGAGTTGAAAATGAAATCTATCTATTAACTCTCTGTTGGAATCAACAAATTCAATTAATTGATTTATTACCTCAAGATCAACCATTCTATATTAATTTATGAATAGTGAGTGTTTGAGCTTCGGAAAGTGCTATTTGAGATTGATTGCGGGAAAATAGATTATAGATGGAAATGAAATACCAATTGATTATACATCTCTAGAATTATGAATGCTGATCACAGGATTTAATGTCATGGGAACATTCATTGCAGTGTTCTTGGAAATTTTGATATCGGAAATGTATTTTGAATTGAGACTTTTTTTCGTCAAGAGTGGATAATATTAACGTTGATTGTTGTGTTGTGTTGGAGAGATATTCGATTGGAATCGACGATAAGCATAGATTAACATATTGTAATTGATGAACGAATACTACAATACAGAGAAAATGTAATGTAACAGGTCAGCAATCGACAACAGAATGTAAAACAATTCCAATTCCAATTCCAATGATCAGTTTTGTTTATTTTGGAGCAACAAGTGACAACAACATTATTATGTGCCTACTGATGTACCGGTGCTTCAAACACAATACATTATTCTCATTTTGAATATTAATGTTTGATATTGTGATAGATATACTGGTAATTTTATGCATGCGGCAATATGTTCCGGGAATATCCGCACAAAACAATAACCAAATTGTACGGAACTTGTGCATGTGGGAAGTGCATAATATCAACTTACGTTTCAATTATATTGCTTTAACATCGCAATCTACATTCATGATTCAATCTCTATTCTACCACTTCAAAACTCTAGTATCAATTATGGTTTCACATTATTGATATAAACCCAACTATTTTCCCATACCACATTTCTACAACTGTTATGGAAAGTATTTCAATATCATGTATAATATTCTGCATGAAATTATTCTATGCAGAGGATTGGGTTCTTCTAGTTTGAAATTCAGTCTTTGAGAATGGATTTAAAATTCCTCTTTCATTTTAATTGTCTTATCGAATTCTTCTTGGATCCTACAATAGGAATTAGGCTACTCGAATTACTAGATAGAAAAATAGTATTTTCGGTGGGTTCCACTCGCCAATGTATATTTGGCCAAGTACTGGTCTCCTATCCAAGAGCAGTTCACAGGATACGTGACACAATTACACAATAACCAAGTAACCAACCTCACCAAGTGGCCAATGCCCAGTGCTAGTAAGATAGAATTGCTAGATAAATTGAATATGTGAGAAACCTTTATCATAACTTAAAACATTTATCTAACTTTATAAGTATTCATGTGCCTATTTGATTCCCAGTTTAACATGGATGAATTAAATGATCTTTCAGAAATGGATGCAACGTAATTGAACAGAATATTGTGAGAGGACTGCGACATCAGGATAGCGAAGAGATTTATGAGAAGTGTCTATTTGATGTATTCTGATGGGAAGACAGCGTTTTTGCCGATAATCTTGTCTCTTTCAAAATAAAGAGTCAGTTACCATCGTACAGTTTGAATTTCGACACCATCCATCAAAACTCACTTCAACATTCATCTAATAAAGTTGTTCCTTTTCAAAACACCATCCTATACATATATAACAAGCCTGATACGATTTCGGCCACCACATGCCTGATGTGATTTTTTACACTCGACTCTCTCAAATAATGGTATTTTCTTGTGACAATTATCTTGAAACACCATTATTGTGAATTTTGTTTTTGAATGAAAACCAACAATCTTATGATATTTTAAAAATATTTACTGCCGCACCCAATCTTCATAATTTATTGAACATTCCAAATAGTTCAACAGAGAAAAAAGCTCTTGAAATCTGTAAGGAAATAATGAAGCATATTTTATGACTTGTTAACTATTGTCAAGTTCTAGAATCATCCACAATTTCAAATCAATCTCTTCTAATCCCATACTTGGAAATCAATCTTTCATTGCTCACAAATTCTCAAACCCTATGTCACATTTATGATACTAATTTCTATGCAATACCCATATTATACCTGAATTCTTTTCTAATATTACAGAAACTTCAATTAAAACAAGATTGAAATATGGTATGAAAGTTCAAGTAGAGTGCATGTGATTATAATTATACGTAGCCTATAGTGAAAAAATTGAAGATGATAGAATCCTTAAATTGAATTGCAAAATCATATGAAAAAATGTGCAAACCCATTTCAATTATAATTTCCATATAGAAGAAGTGCTACTATCTTGACGCTCATTGAATGTTCTTTCTGAATCTGGAGAATTGAATAGAGCGTCAGGATCTGTATGTCTGTTCGCGCGATCTTTTAATTTTTCTCGTATGCTGTATGACTCGAGAGAACAATTGTATACTACGAAAAAATGAAAGACTCCTCTTTTCTCGCATATTTCGCTTTTGCGCTGAAGAGTGTACACACGCTCGAGGTTGAATAAGAGGTCTCTTTGTTTCTCGTTCAACCGCTCTATGGTTCCGCATTTGTTTAGTTCTCATCCTTTTTGAGCTTTTCTCTCTTTTTTGAGCTGCACAAAATGGACAGACGTTGTTGGCAGTGTAACTCCATCTCTTTCGCTCTTCATCTTTTCGACTGCATTATTGTCCTTGTCGGCCGTTCTTTTCATTCGCGCACTCCACAGTTGACAGCAGAAGGAAACGCACTCTTAATAAGTGGATTATTCTTTATGTATTCTCTCTTTATTTCGAGAGGCCAACTCTGGTACGATTTACTAGCATTCCTCAGTTGAAAAGTATGACTTCTGGTTCATCTTCATCTTCAACCTTAATATCGTTGCTTATTCTCTATTGTGCAGTTGGAGATGAATGAAAAGTAGTTCATTATTCTCAGCTATCACTGAGATTAATCGACAAGAATTTTCTTCCCTTAGAAAGAAAGGTTAGGTTAGCATTGATTATAATCGTTTTATGAGAGAACGCGATAATGGTAGTTGCATAGAAATAGCTCAGGCTAAACTTGGAAGTTTCAAACTAGAATACTTATAATTTTGAGTAGGTAAGTTATTGCTTCCCTTCCCTTACCCGTCCAGCCTCTCAGAGGTATTAGCTAATATAATATACTAATACCTCTGTATTTGTATCATAAACAGGCTAGTTTCTGGGATTTTGGAAATCTTTCGAATAGGTTTTTCTTTACATCTGAGCTGAAATGCCCAACCTTTTAAATTCAAACGTTACAGCTCTGTCGTTCCTGAGAGATCTGCGAAAACGCGAAAAACCGCTAACATAAAGTATAAAACATCTAGGCTATATCGAGCGTATTTTTCAAATCAGTTTGAATAATTTTCTTCTTGAATGGAGGAAAACCATTATCAAAATTATTTGATAAGTTTATTTAAAACATTGGTATGAATTAGGTATTGAATTTGAACATTTGTGCCTGTATTATCAATAGCAGTTTAATTCAAAAATATATTTACCAAGGATTGAATCAAGTCATTGTCGCATTTATTATAATTCCTTTCATTCGAGTCAGCTGATGATTCGAATGAAAATTATAGTAAAGTTGAACAATTATTAATAAATAATTCAGGTCATGTATAGGCTAGTTCAATTTTCAATATTGAAAGTCGAGGAAAATGCAGAGTATATACCAGAGAAATGATCCATGAATCGGCGTCTCTGAGTTATTATTTCTAGTAGAAAACTGATAAATTACCTTTCAAATGATCTAACCTTTGATCACGTATGTTTTTAGGCGACGAGTGACAGAGACATTTGCCAGCGGGTGGCGGTGGGCCTGCACTACCTGCATCTGGCCGTCTGCTGCTGGCTGTTCACCAACTCGCTGCACATCTACCTCAGCCTGCGCTCCACCCAGTACAAGCCACGCGTCCTCCTCTACTGCCTCTTCTCCTGGCTGCTGCCCATACCCGTTATTATGGTAAGAACCATTTAAATTGAACATATCAATCAGAAATTATACTTTTATCTCAAACTCATTTCAGATGATCAAAGGTAATCGAATTATTAATAAGATAACATGAATATCGAATGTGATTTGGGAACAATAACAGTAAGTTCTACCCATAGGCCTACTTTGAAAGTTCATAGAACTATATAGACTGCATAGTCACAGAGTGGAACTCGTGTGAAACACTCCATAACAGTGTGTTGAGATAAATTTTTTTCCGGCCAGCCGTCATAATACTTTTTTATTTAATTATGGTGTTGATTACAGGCGAATTTGAACTAATTTACTAGTTTACCCAAACTTCTTCCAATGAAAATTAGACTATATTGAAAATTATTTTCACAGTATGTGAAATATTATCTGCATTTTTCATTAAAATTGAAAGCTAATATATGTATAAGCTAGAACTGGCAGTGGTCAATCATTTTCCAGATAACATACGAGTAAAAACTTGAAATTATCATTCTACTAAGGATTTTTTCCGACATAATTTCATTCACAAATTAAATCTAATCAATCTTTTGTCAAGCATAGCCCAATTCCATAAGTTTGTTCCTAGGTCACTCATAAATATGTACGCTTACATTTGTGTCACCACACTACCCTCATGTTTCATGATTGAGAAAAGATTCCTTCAACAACACTTACCGTAATTTTTCTCTGATGCAAAGCAAGGGTAACCTAGTATTAGTAAATAATAATATCCATGTTCATGAATATTCAATAATAAATTTCAATATCTTCCTCAATTTTTACAACGTTTTTCTCAACCCGCTTTCTTGTTTGTCCGCGAAATCTTTCAACTCAAATTTCGACCATTTATCGGCAATCTATAGTTCTGAAACTTTACATATAGATCAGAACCAGATGACAATGCAATATTATAATAATTTGATGATGATTTAAAGAGCTTCTTGAGTAATTTCAATAAAATATTATAAAATTTGACAGAATTGAGTCAGGAACTGGTCAGGACTGGGAGATTAAATTTCAAGATAATCCATCAGCTGAATGATGAAAATTAAACTTTCAAAAAAATGAAAATGATAGCAGCTGATTGACTTGTGATTCTGTGAATGTAGGATAACCAACCTTAGCACTATAAAGATTGGTCAACATGAAAGATCCAGAGCATATTTTTTCAAATAAAATAAATATTCATGCACTAATTGGACGATTATCAATTCAATTATTCATTTTACATTATTTTAATTGGATAATTTGATTATACCATTAAACTTCAACTCTTTTTATTAAAATATAACATTTTTATGCTGGTAAAATGTGTAACAGTGCTAACCCCAAAATGGATTTTCTGCTTTAGTGACTGTATTATAATCCTTTGTTTACCTTTTAGTCTCCAGCCTTAAATTTAAGAAAGAGAAAAGTAGGAAAAGTGAGAAAAGAAAGAAACAAGAAAAAGGTGAAGAAAAAAATAAAGAAAAGAAAAGTGAAATGGCTAAGGAGACTGCAATTTGAAGCATCGGAAATGTATGTGTTGCGCGAAATGAATAAATTGAAAAGTGAAATGGCTAAGGAGACTGCAACGCAACGGAAGCGCCGTCTGGAGAAGCAGAGGGAATATCGACAGCAACGCTCCGGCAAGACGGCTCAAGGTAAGTCTATAAATAATGATCAGCGCAAATTGCGATTGGCTCGAGATAGATTGCGTAAAGCACTATCTCGCGCAAATGAAACGGAAGAGGAGCGTTCCTCTCGCCTTGAGGATCAAAGAGTTCGACAAGCTGAGTCCAGAGCGATCGAGACGCCAGAAGAGCATGCAGAAAGACTACGACGACAACGAGAGGCATATGCAGAGCGAGCAGCAAATAACGAGGTCTTCTTTGCAACTGTCAACACTTTTTGCGACCGGAGCTGTGAGATTTGCCAGAAGAAGTGCTATCCAAACCAAGTGAAGAGGTATTGTTTGTCAACACCGAAAGTGTATTTGCCATCAGAACTGGCCTCCAAAAATGAATTGATTGTTTGCCATCGTTGCAATACGCACTTGGAAAGTAACAAGAACTATCCTCCATCCAAGGCGTATTGGAACAATTTGCTTCCTGGTGATATTCCGGATGAAATAGTAGCTTTAACAGAACCTGAACGACGACTCCTCCAACGCATCATTCCATATGTCAAAGTGGTTAAATTCCCTGGTCGATTTGGACAATATGGATTCAAGGGACATGCAACTCTCTTTGCTCTCGACATATTTGAAGTCAGCGAAAAACTTCCAGAGATGCTTCCTCGATCAAGCACCGACGTCGGAATTGTGGTTGTCACCGAAACATTGGAGAATGTTAACGTATCGAGAGATTACAGTATTGTTCCTGATCGCGTGCACAAAGCACTTCGCTGGCTCATCAGAAATAATCCGCTCTACAAAGACGTACAAGTGAACCATTTCGCGCAATTAAACACAGAAGATGTCATCAGAGTGATTCCTGAAGAACAAGCAGATCCAAATGATGAACAAATTAACAAGGAACCAGTGATCAATGCTCCAACAACTAGCGCCTATATGCCAATAAATGATCAATCGCGGCTTGTACGTGCTACTTGGCATCAAGGAAATGACAAGATTTTCCAGTCAGGTCATGCAGGACACCAATGCTTCGCAATGGTAATTGCAAATTTGATTCGCACCTCGATTTTGCCGCCAAGCCAATGGGACACAAATGTGCTAAATAAGAACATGATTGAAGGAGACAATTTGTATGTCTGGATTGATTGGGAAACAAATAATCAAGTCGGCGCCTTTCCAATTCCCAACAATGGCCACTTAGAAATCAAGAATCTTGATGTGGTGAAACGAGACATGCTGATGTATGACAAGGCATTTGCAATTGAATACGACAACATCAATGGTGCATTCAATGGAAGTTTATGCAACGCCGAAAATGATGACATTAATTTCCTCAGCCTTTGCTCTGCCATCAATTTGCTGTTTGCCGCATACAATGCTGGAATTTTAATTGTTGCTGGAAGCTCGTTTGGATTAATGTGGTATGAGGAAAAGTTTTATTTCATGGACTCCCATTCGTGTGGACCAAAAGGCAAGAGCGGATTGCAAGATGGAAAGGCTTGTGTTATTGAATGTGACAATATTGATGAATACATAAGCATCATCCGCCGTACAGTGCACTCAAGAGCTGGAACACAATTTTCCATTAATGGAATCAACGTGATTGTCAAAGGCGGCGTGAGATCAATGGAACAAAACATACAAGATCATCCAGCAATGGCAATGGAAGATGAAGATGTTTCAATGGAAGATGTATCTGAGCAAGTCAATTCATCGCAATTTGTACCAGTTCAAACATCAATTATGGCTCCTATTGATTATCAGCAGCCAGATGTCGGAGATGAATTTGAAGAGAGCCGAAACATCAATGAAATTGTTCGAAAACAAAGGACAATTTAGTCAATGTTAATCGTGAGAAGAAGGCAGAAGAGTATTCCTGGTTCCATCTCTTCCCCTATGGTGTCAATGGTTTAAATGAGCAGCGCCCAGTGAAGATTACGCCTTTGGACTATTTCCAACAAAGAATCCTTGGCACGGATTCTCGCTTCCAGAAAACTGACTATTTGTTCTATGCACTGTCGATGTTCGAATATTATCGAGTGCAAGCAATGATCAACGCATGTGGAAAAGCAGTGAGAGGACAAGAAAGTGTTGTGGATGATCTCCATCTTCATATGAGAAACTTGAGAGGAACAGCATCATATTGGCGCACAGCTCACAATGAATTGATTGCATTCATTCGTTGTATTGGACCTCCAACGCGGTTCATTACTTTGAGCTGCAATGATTTGAATTGGCTGGATATGCGAAAGGCTCTATTGATTGCTGATGGCAAACCTGATGCAGATCCTGCAATATTGAGCATTGAAAAAGTCCAAAAGCTGATCGAAAAACATCCTGTTACTTTAAGCCGACATTTCTCTCGCCGTGTCGACGCCTTCATGAAGAAGATCAGGAACAACAACAACATTCTTGGAGGAAAAGTGACTGATTTCTGGTATCGCATTGAATTTCAAAATCGAGGAAGTCCACATCTTCATCTTTTGGTTTGGATTGAAAATGCGCCATTATTTGAAACTCCAGCGGGAATTGATTTGATTGATCAAATCATCAGCTGCCACTATCCAACTGAAAATGATGATCCAGATTTGTATCAACTAGTGAAGAAGAATCAAATTCATCACCACACGCACACCTGCCACAAAAACAATTCTGAGACATGTCGATTTGCTTTTCCATGCCAAGCATGTCAGAACACTCGCATTGTGCCACCGAGTTCCGATGAATTCATAAGAAATGGAGGAAGATTTTGTACTTTGAAGCGTATCACTCAAGAAAAATTGGTGAACAACTACAATTTGGCGATTTTAGAACTCTGGAATGGAAATACTGATATACAGCCATGTGGATCAAATGAAGCAATCGCCCATTACATTGCCAAATATATTTCAAAAAGTGAGCCAACGGAATTAAATGAAGGTGTAGCTCAAGCCATCATGCAAATTCGCCGCAATGAGACCAACATTGCAAGAAAACTCTTCAAATCATGCATGCGGATTTTACAAGAGCGACAAGTTTCTGCAGCTGAATGTGTTTATCGCCTTTGCCATTTAGAGCTTCGCAGAGGTTCGAGAAAAAGTGTCTTCTTAAATACACGAAAACCTGAACAACATTATCAAGTTTTGCGATTTGAAGGAAATCAAGCAAGCGGACTTTGTTCAAACATCTTTGATCGCTACATCCATCGGCCAAGACAGCAGGAACAAGGATACGATTTCCCAAACATGTGCCTTCTAGAGTTTGCAATGAACTTTCAGCCATACTACTCTAAGAAGCCTGATGATATTGAAGAAAGTGTGGACGCTGAAATAGAAGAACGGCCAACAAGACAAAGACTCATTAAATTAACAAATAATAGCAAAATGGAAATTAGAAATGTGCCAGCTGTTGTGAGAGTTCCATATTTTCGAATGAATGTTGATCCAGAGAACTATTTCTATAGTTTACTCCTGCAATATGTGCCATTCTATTCAGAGAATGAGTTAATTGATGAATTCAACAGTGCTCGAGAAGCATTTCTAGCTCGCAAGGAAGAATTGCGGCAAACAAGTGCCTATTTAGAAGTTCATCGCGCACAAGACCAACAATTAGAGACTGCGTTCAATCAGGCCCATGCTTTCATTCTTCTTGAGAATCCTGAAGAATTTGTTGAAGCAGAGATTGAGGGAGAAGAAGTTGCAGATCAACCAATCTCAAATGAACAATTTCAAAACATGTGTGCAGCAATGAATTTGAAGCAACGAGAGTTATACAATTTCATCACACAAAGCATTGAAAAGCAGCTGGCTGGCGATCCTATTCGCCTCAAATTGTTTGTCACTGGAGGAGCAGGAGTTGGCAAAACATTTACATTCAATACAATCAAACATCAAGTCAATCGCTGCTATGGACACACAGCAGTCAAAGTTGGTGCATTAACTGGTGTTGCAGCAAGACTTGTTGGTGGCACAACGCTGCATACATTGTTCAAGCTTCCAGTCGAGAAGGACGGAAAAATGGTTGGAAATCTCCCGCCTCTCACCGGCAATTATCTCAAAGTGTTGCGAAACCAATGGAAAGGAATTGAATTCCTTTTCATTGATGAAATTTCTATGGTGCCATATGAGATGCTGTGCATGATGGATTCAAGAATACGACAATTGAAGAAGAATGAACATATACCATTTGGTGGTATCAATGTACTTGTGTTTGGCGATTTGTTCCAATTGCCACCAATTCGTGGAGCACAAGTGTTCAATCAGCCTGCAAGATTCATTCCAGCAACACATTTATGGAGACTTTTCAGCTTGGTCGAGCTGACTGAAAATATGCGACAACAAGGCGATAATACATTTGGTGATCTTTTGAATACGCTGCGTATTGGTCAGTTACAAGCACCACACTTTGACGTTTTAATGTCAAAACTGTTGACTGATGCATCTGGCGACTTTGCTTTGGATCAAGCAATTTGCATCTATCCAACTCGTGCACAAGTTGATGCACACAACAAAGCTGTTCTTGAGCAACATCGAGCTAATGGAGTGCAAGTTTATAGAATCAGATCTCAAGATGTGCTGGTGAATGCAACTCGAAATGCTGACAATGTGAATATGGGAAACATTGTATCAGGCGATATAAATAAAACTGGAGGCCTTCCAAGAGAAATAGAAATGTTTGTTGGAGCCAGAGTCATGCTGCGATCAAATTTGAATATTGAGCAAGGATTAGTGAATGGCGCTATGGGAAAGATAACAGAAATCGTTTGGCCTCTATTCCGTCGTGATCAAATGTACGATGAAGACATCCCATCTGTGCGCATTGATTTTGGCCAAGATGGCATTCATTTGATCAATCCCAAATCCATCCAGTTTCCAGCGCTCAGAAACTATGGAACAATTGAGCGATTGCAGCTTCCAATTATACTGTGTTGGGCTTGCACAGTTCACAAAATGCAGGGTTGCACAGTTGATCATGCTGTTGTATACCTAGGATCAAAATTGTTTGCTAAAGGTCAAGCATATGTGGCGCTCAGTCGAGTTAGATCACTTGATGGATTGAGAATTGAAGAACTTGATTGCTCAAAACTAACTGGCAAGACACCATGTAATGAAGATGCAGTAAAGGAAATGGAAAGAATGAGACAACTGGGACCACAGCATTAATTTATTAAATTTATTAATTAAAAAACTAAAAAGTAGAAAATAATAGTACATGAATAAAGAAACTTTTATAAAAACAACGTTTTTCATATGCACTAAAAAGTAGAAAATAATTTTCCTATGAGCCTGGCAGAATTCCTGAATAAATTGGTCACATTATGGTAACATACTTTATAACAATTTCCAATTCTTATAAAACGAAAAACGTTGGGCGCATTTTGTATTATTATTATGAATCATATAAATATAATTTAAATCATATAAATATGAGATTTATATGAGGTAATACTAAACTACTGTTTATTTCTGACAATATATTAATTTTATAATTATCTATGATAATTATTAATATAATTTAACCTATGATTATACTATTTATAAATCACTAATTGTGATTGTAAATGAATCATTTTCATAGTAGCCTATGAATATATTTAATTCATTTAAGGTAAAATTTTATTTCTACAAAATTATGTAACAAATATGTATTTGAAGAATTAGTGTAGAAATCATGATTTTAATGTTCATTTATATGAAAAATTTTGAATTCATTAATGATGATTACTATTATTGCATATGATTATATCAAATGATTTCTAATGTTCACAATTCAATTCCGTGAAACTGTATTAACTGAATATTATGTCAACTGAATAAATGTAAAGAAATTTCATTTTATAGAAATGTGAGCGTATTAGAAAGATCTTGATGTTTGAGTACATGCGCCCAACGTTTTTCGTTCTATAAGAATTGGAAAATGTTATAAAGTATGTTACCATAATGTGACCAATTTATTCAGGAATTCTGCCAGGCTCATAGGAAAATTATTTTCTACTTTTTAGTGCATATGAAAAACGTTGTTTTTATAAAAGTTTTTTTATTCATGTACTATTATTATCACTCATATAAGTGCTCTTAACCTTAATGTAATGTACACTTGTAATGGATCGTCTGTCCAATTCTGTGAAATAATAATTATTATCGATTCCCATTATCCATTTATTAATTAGTATGAATCGGTAGAGGAGCGGTTTAGGGCATGAGCCAGTTGCACCCACCAGAATATAATTTGAATAAATGAAGATTGATTGGTTGATTATCGTTTCCCATTGAGAATCAATAGGCTTTTGATTTCTTCTTCTATTCGTGGATATGATAAGTTTTCACGAATGGAACCGTTCCATTGTCGACCGATGCATAGGAATAAAGCGAATATAAAAAGAAGGCTGCGTGCAATAGAATAAACTAAACAATCGGCAACCCATGAAAATAAATACACTCGATAAAAAACCGCAAAGTGGTAGGAGTATTCATTCTTTCATGAAGCCTGCTATCCAATATTTCGCCGCCTCTTCCAGCTTCCTCACCGGTGATCTTCTCTTCCGACCTTCCTTCTTCTTCTATCGCTTTTCGTCGTGAATACTAAGCAACTCTTTTTCATAAATATTCTTTTTTGGTACCGATTCCTCTTCCGTTTTCTTCCACACATCCACCATCTCACCTTTTTCGGACCTCCTTTACAACTGTCCACCTTCTCATCCATCTATTCTAAGTCTATGAAGACACTCGTAAAAAGAGATGGAGAGCCCCAGCTCCCTAAGCCGAATATATAACCCCAAAGAACCGGCTTCTATCTATAACCATAGCGTGGAATACATGAGCCATTCTATTCCTCCCTTGAGTCTCTGTAAAGTCTTGAAAATGCAGTATCACAGTTTGCAGGATCCTAGCTTCTCTCCAGCTGAATGAACTTATCTAAGCTACTGCTTGTGACCTAAATCTTCTTTCAAAATGCCACAATACTATCGTATTACCTATCTGGAGGTAACTTTTTCTGTCAATAAAAATATATTCATAAATTTCAAAAATTGAATTTTACTGGATTAAAAGTGGGGTTCAACTTTATTTTCTAGCAGCTTACTCTTCGAGTTTTTTTGGTTATGATCTGCCAAGTACATTCAAAGATTTTTAAAATGGGAAGAAAATAAAATATGAATGAAAATTAGAGATCTGTTTTAAGATACTCAAAACTTAACACAGTGAGCTATGACGAATATAATTATTTTTAGTGAAAATCAATACATTAATTAGAAGAGATTTGAGCAAGATCCAGATACAAAAAACTGAGAGTATTAGAGAAGTATTAAGTATTAGAAGTATTAGAAAAGTAAAATAGAGAAGTATTGATTGCGGAAATGAATAGAGTGACTATTGGATACAACAGTTGCTCTCAAAAAGTGGATGATTTAAATTGCAATCGGGAAAAAATTAATTCAAAGGATTTTATTAAAAATTTCATCAATAATTTCCACATTGTTTTCAATAGTTCCAATTTCAAGTTTTCAACATTATTGAGATCATGACTCAAGAAAATTAGCAGGTATTGCATACAGTATTCGAAGTGGATGCAGAGTATTCTAAGCTGAAGTGTGGAAGGAATGAACAGGTTCAAACTTATTGAAAAAAAATTTTAAATGCATTATATCTCCAACTTATCTCTTTTAAATTCATTGAATACATTAGGTCGAGTCCAGACTGAACCTCAATAGGCCGTATAACAAAGTGTCTACGATAAAGAGCGGACAGAAAACGTAGCCTACTTTCCTCTTACTAGCATTCTGGGAGAGAATAGAAGAGTGGAGGAGGATTTTGAGGGGAAGTGGATTTGCAATTCTACGTGCGTACTGAGAGGGAAAATTTATTCCATCCCACTCCTCCACCCACGACACAACGAATTACCTTTTGAACTGTGACAACGCGGCGCTACTATATACATTCGGAAGTACGGAGATCTGTTTTAACAAGTTTTTTCTCGCTTAGTATGGATGGCCTCTTCTCTCGCATCGTTTTGCCTGTTACAAAAGGTCAACTTTGAACTGAACTGCTATTTCCCATCACACTTTTCTCAAGTGTAGTGATCAAGATCATCACTGCAATGATCGCCACTACTTCGGTTTTCTAACCACCCATTTCCTCTCCAATATTATGAGCTTTGGTATCACTATTCTCTTCTTCAAGTTTATTAGCCTTTACCACATTCTAATAAACAGTTTTCACTCTGTCATTGTTCTATTTTTATTCACGTATTTTCCTCCCTTTTCATCCATCCTTCATCTTCACAACCTTCCTCTTTCCTCCTTCTCCACATTCACCTAACATATTTACCCTCTTCCTTCTACTCATCCATTCTCTTTCCATTGACTCATCCTTCGTTTTCAATTACTTTCAATTCTATTCTCCCTTCCTTTACAGAATTGTAATGGATCATGTTTGAATCTATTTCTTATTATAAGTTGAACGTAATTAATTAGTTTGTACACGTAACATTCCCTGTTTCTTAAGACTCAACATTTCAATACCCATTATTATCAAAAATGTAACGTGCCGGTAGGGTTCAGGTTTTTGAGATCCAGCATTTTCTCTTTCCATAGTTTTCTCCTCCGTATCCCTCAATCCTTTTATCAATTCTCATCTTTCTCTATCCTTCTCATTTTTATAATGATAATCAATTCAATCAAGTTTATCCCTCAATCCTTTTATCAATTCTCATCTTTCTCTATCCTTCTCATTTTTATAATAATAATCAATTCGAATCTCAATTGAATCTTGCATAAATCCTTTGTCTCATTACATGGCAATAAATTAAGATTTGAATCAATTATTCTTATGATCATCCAGCAGTTGGTGAGCTGCAATATCTAATAATTCTTCCATCTTATCATTTTTCTTCTCTCTCCCTATCTATCTCCCTTCTCATTTTCTAACCTTTCCTGCACAGTACCTTCTCTTCCAACTTAGGCTATCACCCCTTCGATTTTGTAAAAGGTCAGCTGAACCTGAGTAGACGGAACGAAAGCCGTTGGTCTGGGCCGCAAATGACCCATTTAGCATTCGGGTCAGAAGTTTCGCCGCCAAGCCAAGCGAGATGGACGCCATTTCTGAATTTATCATGATCGCCAATGAGACCGGGCTCTGTGTATCATCCGCAACGAGCGAAAAATAAACACATTCGAAACCGAAGACGTGTGGGCGCTGTATATCCGCTAGACATTTGTATGTCAGTGAGAACTTGTACCAAACTCCCTGCACTTACGATTTTCTTCCAGTAAAGTTGCAAAGGTGAACTTTTATAGACTTGTATGGAGAAAATTGGTGCACTTGGAGTTGGTATACAAACTTGCAAGCTAGGATGAGTTCCATCATAGCTTCCTTTAATAGAAGGCCATGCCCTAATAATATGGCAACGTCGCACCGTAGTCACAGTCTTTTCATATGAAAGCATTAAGTACAGATGCAAATAATGCATGTTGACTTGGTTTTTCTCTCTTTTGAACATACTTTCTATGGAATAGATTAATGAAACTCTTTGTATAGAATTCCTTCTGTGTTTTTTGTAATAGGTTGTGATAGAGATTAGCAAGGAAGATTAAGAATAGATAGTTATTTATTAAAATAGCTTATGATTTGTAGCAAGTTAAATGGGAGAACGCACACAAGAAACGCATCCATTAGAACAGCTGATTGGAAAATGATTTCAATGCTTTTAAATGAACCCAATTTCCTATTCTACATAGTTGTCAATTTTTAGGCCATGGCCTTCTATTAAAGGAAGTTATGGTTCCATTTATCTTCTAGTCGTTATAGCTGGTGCCAGAAACGGGTTTGTTCCTCCCTGCTGACTAGGGTAGTAACTCAAATATTCATTCAGCTGATGCGGTAATGTAACGCAGACAACATCAGCTGTTGGAATGCAAGAAGAACAGCCTTTACTTCCGGCAGCCTTTATTTCCTTCATTTCAGCTCTACCCATTACCCATATGATTGTGCGATAATTTACATACTCTCAAGGCGATTTCGTTTCCAATAGTCTCTGTCACAATCATTTAACCAAATGACATTTTAAATCACTTTTGCTTATTTTGTGAGTAATTTATTTTTATATTACAAAACGTCATGAATAAACCATGTGATATTAATCATGTTTATCACAATTATTCATGAATAATTATAAATGTTAATCATGTAATAAAAGAGTTGTCGGTCAAAATAATAATCAATGAAAAGATAAGATGTTGTCAAATCACTGATTTATTAGAAAAAGGAGATACCGGCATGTAACAACCGAAACCCGTATCTCGTTTTTCTAATAAATCGGTGGTTTGACAACATCTTGTCTTTTCATTTATCATGGATAACTACCACAATATCACCTTCACAAAACCATCGTCAATTTTCTTCTTATTTGATGAGAGCAATGGAACAAATGAATCAAAAATGGTTTCATTCTCTTGATTTTCCTTGAAGAAGTCTTATAATTATAAAGATAATGAGTTGATTTTTGCGATAGATTCGATCCTCCTTTCTACCTTCCCCCTGCATCGTCCCTTTCTTCCTCCGCCTTTTATCCTCCTTCCATTCCTTGTTCTTCTTCTTCTTCTTCTCCTTCTTCTTCTTCTTCATCTTCTTCTCCTTCTTCTTTTTTTTTTTCTTCTTCTTCTTCTTCTTCTTCTTCTTCTTCTTCTTCTTCTTCTTCTTCTTCTTCTTCTTCTTCTTCTTCTCAACTTCTCCTTTTTTATAATAGAAGTTTTCTATTCTATGTTACTCTCACACCTATTTCCCTTGATTCAGTTATGCAAAGTAGCTTTTCCTGAAAATACAATGGTTGATATTCGCTCTCGCAAATATTTTACGATTTTGAAATGTCTGAAGAATAATATTGATAGCAAAGGTAAAAGAAATAAAAATACAGTTTTCTGCTTTAAAAATAATTGAGATGAGATTTTAGTGACAAATAAATTATATGTAGAAGAGATATTCTTGTACTACAACTATAGTTATAATAATTGATACAGACATAATCATACACGTTTGTCTTCATTTGTTGCGACTATGAGTGAGCAATCCATGTTTATGAATTTATGAAATCAGTAATTCTCCAGTTACCCTCAATAGATATAATGTAACATTCAACGACTGTTTCTTATCATATCGGCCTATTCATATCGGTCTCATATTTTGCATCGGAGACCGAATGATATAGTTGAGTGAATAGGGATTACATAAAACTGCAGAGATTATGGGGGATGGAAAGACAAATAGCGTATTCTAACTCTCTCAATGGAAAAGATAATAATTATCATCAGCACTGTTTTCATTATACTCCATTCTCTGTTGAAACAATAGGTGTATAACAAATATTGAACATTGCAATTGTGCGAATAAAGCATCGGCATTGTCCACCATTGCACCGTTGATATCGTTATTTACTGTGTCAACTGATCAGTACTCAGTTCTGTTTACATGGAAGAGACGGACGGCTAGTTATTCTGACAGACGATATGTGAATATTCACGTAGTATACCTGAATATATATAGTGGGAATACCTGATGTTGGTTTGTAACTAGCGCTATTTCTAGTCTGATATGAAGTGATGTGACCTCGTATTTTAGATCGTAGCATAATACTCATATAGAGCTGATGCGTGAATGGAATGAATTATCTATAGAATATCAAATGAGAGTTATCACGTATAGCCTGAAAAGAACATTTCTCAGTACAGTAAAATAAAATATAATTGTGATTCTGTGTAGATTTCGAATATGAATCGATCACAAAAGTACCAAAGCAAGTATGCAAGAGTTCGTTATGCGTAGAAATGAATCGGAATCCAAATGATTGCCAACTTCAAAACATTTTCATCAATGAAAATCCTTCATAACAATGCGCGTGATTAATGCTTTTAATTTTCACCGTTAATACAGCGGTCACACTTTATTTTCCAGCAATTATAATTATATTCATTTGAAAAATGAATAATAACTGTGTTGTGTATTTTCCATTATACATTGGATTAGGAATACCACATCATGTGATCTAAAAAGTTCATGTCACTATTAAAAGTTCAGGAAAGGAGACTTTTATACCCTGTATTACCATTTTTCCTAATAATTCCTGTATTGATGAATGAAGTAATGAATTCAGTAGAAGCTGCAAAAATGATAATAGTTCATTCAAAATCCTAATAATATCATAATTCACGTATTTCATGTTCCATTTAGGGTTTTTTATGGTTTTAAGGCACTTCTTCCACAACTATTATCCTCAAATCATTGCGATATTGAAAAAAGTCAAAATGGATATCGTATAAATTCCTATGATCGAAGTAATGTTGAATGGTTTCTGATTGCAGGGGAGCCTTGGAGGTCGAGGCTACGAGACAAGGTTTTACTGTTGGATGTCAGCCAGGCGAGGAATGCTGATATCATTCATGCTACCTGTCTCCGCTCTCATTATTGTAAGTATAATTTAAAATTAAATACAATATTAATCATTTGATTTTAATTTCTTTTGAAACAGATTATAGAATATGTCAATTATTTAAAGCATGAATTTTCTTGTACCCACGAAATCGAAGATATTTGCACTTTAGAGCAGAATTACAAGAGCCTTAAAGAATATCAATTGGGTTGTACTCAGTTACGTCACCCAAAATAGAAATATCTCGAAATCAAGGTTTGCATAGTTTGATACACTTCAGTATCACATTCTAAACCTGACGTATAAAATATTCTTATGCCTTTTAATTATGGGGAGTGCCTGACGTGAGTGTCGTGAAAATGAATTTGTATAAATTTCGCCTGATATGAATGTAAAACATCTAGTAAGAAAACTGTGGTTCTCTCTTCAGTCTTCACTTTCATGAAGCTACTGTTCAATGAAGAAAACCTCGTAACGAAAGATTATGGACTGGAGGGGAATTATAGGCCCAAACCCAACACGATAAAAGTTGTTCAAAGTACCGATAACAAAACTCACCAGAAGTTTCCAGGTGGTTACAGTTACCTTTTTTCAACTTTATAAGGATTCTGTACATTTTATCGGACGTTCTCTAAATGTGTATATTCTCGGCTCCTTGAACCCGGTGAAGATCTTCCTACTTTGGTGGATTTCTTGACCTACTTTTCCAAGCTTGAAACTCTTTATTTGCATTTATTTAGTTTTGCACTCTTTAGAGGATGAAAAACCTAATCGTGAGAGCACTTACATACGAACTCAATGATTTATGAGCGTCGCATTTTTATAACCAAAAGCATCTAGAATATATAGTTTGAAAAGAAAAATTAAATTCAATGTTTTCAAAAATGAGTTTCAAAAAATTTCAGAAACTCAATGGAATATTTCTTCAGAACAAGAGCTTACTTTTCAATCTAATAACACTCATGTTCACTGTAATTGTAACCGCCAAAAATATCTCTTTTTCAGAAAACACACAATTTTATTCTATCACTCCACTCGTGGAGAAAAACTTTCCTGAAAATTATGTGGAAGGCCTGATATCCTAGAATGTCACACATTTATTGTGAATCACATTAAAAAACCCTCTCAGATCCAATCATGGTTATAGCTTTCCATTAATGTTGGATAAATATAAAAACTTCTTCAAATCTGATTCTATCTAATTATTAAATATTATTCATGAAATTTATGAGGTTCGACAATTTCTATCTCTTTATACAGTAGGGATTAGCTTACTGGTATATCACAATTTTAAAATCACATTTACAACTACACAAGGATTATTCATTTATGTGTGATTCAATATCACAACGTGTCATTTTTTTGAAAAACTTACCAATATAAAGAAATCTGAATGATTCTAGAATTCTTATTGTAATACCTCCAAGAAAGCACATAACGTTTCTTCTCTTCCACTCCCCTTCATGAAATTCAAATGGTCTTATCTCCCGCACCTCGGCTTTCAGACAATACTTTATTTTACTTAGCCAATCATAGCTTCCATCTTATTGAATTTCAAAAGAAAAAGCTATTTCCAACTGCAACCAAGAACTAAGGTTGGATTTTCTCACCGTTGAAAATGCAAATCTCTAGCATATCTAATATCCGTTTGAAGCAGTCTCTTTCATATGCTAAACTGCGCGCTTGCCATCATGAATAAAAGGATTCACTAACATATTCACCATAAGAAGACTCAATCATCCATTGAATACAACTACCTTTCGATATGATAGAAGATCACAGCCATTTTCAATGGAGTTAGAGTGATGGATTGCCATACTTATTCATCAATGAACATAGTATTTATTAATATTCTTACATGAAAAATTCTTAAAACATTTCTCAACATTCTCCACTCATTCAATTATCAAAAACTGAAAGTTATGATGCACTTATCTCTGGTTCTGTGAGAGACTTATTTATAGATGTCTTCTCCACACCACTATTACAATCTAATATTATCAATACTGTTGTTGGTATTCTCTTTAATATTTAAGTTTTATCCAGACTATTGAATCACTGAAACACTTGAATATTGTACTGAATCAAATATAAAGTAGTGAATCAGCACTGCACTATACATTATATACAAGTATACAATGTACTTTTAGAAAAACTCGAGTACAAATATTTGAGGCCTAGTCAAGCAGTTATAGTCTGTTCGATCAAATAAAATTTATTGAAAAAATGTTTTGACATTCCGCATTGTAAAAGCAAGATGTTCTCCACAATAAAAAGAGACCAAATTTATTATTTTCAAACCAATATTGACCTAGCTGAGTCATTTCCCCATCATGCCAGAATGCCTTATTTGCTCGAACAGAGTATATTTTTCTGTGCGACTGCGATTAACTGTTTACAAAACTAAAATTCAATCCACGAGTTTTGCGATTAAACAAACCTGAATTCAACCCAAATGATAATGGTGAAATTTTCCTTTTTCTTAAGGTTACTTCATCGTTACTTTTTATTTTAAATAACAATCGCAGTCTCTTAAAATTGAAAATGACACTGAGTAGTCGAAACATGTTAAGCACAAATAAAAATAATTGAAAAGGATACTGCGATTTTTATCTAAAATAAATAACAACGATAATAGTAAACATTGGCATAAATTGTGTGTTGCAGGGCAACACAGTGCTGACAGTGTGGGGGGTGCGTGGGGGCCTGCCGGGCAGTGTAGGGGGGGACGAAGGGGCACGACGCTCCCTGCGAGTGACGGCCGTGGTGCAGCCTGCATTCGCCGTGCTCTGGTTCCTTGGGGTGCTGGCTCTCGAGAACGCCTCCTCCCTCCTGCTCTCACTCCTCTTTGTCACCACCAATGCCTTACTGGTGAGTACCGCAACATGTCACTGACACACTGACTGACTCGCCTTACGCACTTGTGGCCAGGCCTTGGTTTAACACTCTGTGGTTTTTGGTGATTTCAAAGCCACAATATACAATGTCAGGCAACTGTTCATACAGGAATAGAGTAGTAGAAGTTCAATAATTTGAATTAGGCTACTTCAGTTGTTTGTGGTTTATAGCGATTTTCAAAAGTAAGAATGAAGAATGTTATGAAGCTATTCATATAGGAGGGGATAGGAAGTTCAATAATTTAAATCATTTATGCTCAATTACTCATGACAATGACAAGACAATGAGTATAAAAAAGTTTGAACTGACTTATATAGAGAAATATTAAACTTTCTTCACAGAGAATACTAATGGAATCGTACTTTATAAACCTCTATCAATGTAATGTGCCATTGATGAATCACAATGATTTACAAAATCACTCCCGATTTAAATCCAGACAAATATCAACGGGACAATTAGTTTGTTTTCAATTCAGTGATAGATTTATTTGCAGTTAACAATGAGTCGCGCACTATTTCAATGGACATTATTCAGAATATTAATAATAATTCTTCCTTTGAAGATAAATGTTGGAGAAAGAGATCTGATCATGATCTCAGAGTTATTTTACATTATTGCTACAAAAGCCAAATTCTCTAACACTCATCAAGGTTAATGAATCAAAGAATCACTTGATGTTCAACACAATACCTACTTACATGTATAATATAGATTCACAAAATAATTGATTTATGCCATAATATTAATAGTCCTTTTCCAAAACTAACCACTCTTTATCAACGAAGAGGCCTCAATGATAGAGTTGTCTCATGTTTGTACAGAACTGGTTCATCTTCGGTTGGTGGCTTCGAGGAGAGCCTTGCGATGAGGAGAGGAGGACGAGGAGGAGGAGGAGATTTTCGAAGAGGTGTGCCGGGTTCTGCTCAAAGATTGCGACGCCACCGTTGCCTGGCGGCGTGGAAAGCGAACTACAAATGGACCCAATTTGCACCATTTCGTCTTGAGTGGGTCAAATGCGACCCCCTTCCCCCTCAACAAACCTCCGCCCAACAGCTGACGCTTCTGCATAGTTCGTTGCTAACCGAAACTAGTACTAAATGGAACAGCTTGTCCAAACTAACCTTTGAATAATAACATTGTTACAGTGCTACTATAACTATACTTTCTCATTCACAATGACTGTTTGGAGTTCACACATCCGTATTGATTGAGATTAGCTTTGACTGTTTCATCACATAAATCTCACTAATCGTTTGTTTTTATAGAACTCTATTATGAAATTCAATAGATTTTGATGATATTGAAAATATAACCAATGATAATTACAATATTGATTTAATTGGTTTTGAATATTCAACATTGAACATTCGTTTCCATGGAAAGTATTGCCTATTAATCATGAAAAGGAAGGAGATCATAACATAGACAATTTAATCACAAAAGAAGAAGACTAGCAATGAAGATAATATAAAAACAAATTATATAACTTCAACTTTCTTTCTCATGTAACAAAATTCAGCTGCAATGATAATGAACCTACCGTTTCATTACATTTATTCTTGTATACATTCATGATTCATCATACCAGCTTGTGAATGTTGAATATGAGAGTAGAAAAAGATTGCTTGCTGATTCATAAAAACTGAATCATTCCCGAACGAATAGAAGAGATGATTGAAGAGACAATGTTTTTATTTACCTATATGAATTCCAAACAGTCATTTTCCCGATGTTTTTTATGTCACCAATAAGTGAGAATTAAGAAGAAACCACAGAAGACCACAGAAGAAACTATCGGAACTTTTTTTTTGTTGAAACACTCTCAGTTATAGAGCTTTGTAAAAAAATGTATATAATTATGATCTTCAAAAAAATGCCTTGTCGAATAATGAATAATTTCAAATTGAGTAGTGCCATGATCGATTGAATACAAATTCTGTGTTGAATTTCAAACTCAAGCTATTGAAATTATTACTTAGAAAAAATAAGTATATTTTGATCACTAAGAATATGCTGATATGTTCAACATTTTCATAGTGCATGATTGAAGTTCATTATATTCCACAATATTCAGTTGAGAAATTGAGAATGATATTATTTTGTAATGTCATCTGTAAATGGTATAAGTAAGTATTATAAGTTAAGAAATATCTGTATTATTGATAGAAGGATGCATATTATTATTAGATATTATGACATAACACTTCAAAGAAACTAAAAAAGTGTTTCTGTCGTTATTCTTTGTCCAACCCATACCATACTCAACCCTATTGTTATTATAATTATGGAAATGCGTATTTCAAGATAATTTTTTTTTTAAAAAACACAACTAAATTGGATGGAGTTGACCGAGTTAAATTTAAGTATCAAATCGGATTCCATGAGATATAAAAACACATTCGCAACTATTATAAAATTCCTCTTTTTTAAGAAGTTTGTACAATTTTATAAGAGAACGCCATTCTTTCATCTATTATCAGGCATTGTTCATAGCTCCAATTCTCATTGACATTCCATTAAAAATGTGTAACAAGTTCTTAATTCAAATTTATTAGATTTCAATAGAGTTCCAATGGTTTTATAAATCTATTAGACATTGTATTAAAATGAAATTTGAAGATAATGTAATTTTGTCTGTCAAATACATGGATATTGAGAATTAACCTTCTCCAGGAAATATTTCAACATATTAGAAGTTATCTCCAGTTTAGTTTCTCATTGTTATCTACTCTGATACTGATATTTTCTTAAGTAAGGAATAATATTATTAGTAGTCACAAGTTCAATCAATACACGAAGTGTTGATTATAACATAAGTAAGTGTAATGGTTCATGATGTCCAATTCTCATTTCATTGTAGATCTATTCTAAAAGCTTATTTGCTCTGAGAATACGGTAAGTGATACACTTAAAAAATAATCATTCTAAACAAGTTTGCCTTCAAGTCTAAAGTAATCTATTACAGATAATACAGAATGTGAATAAGCTATTCTGCATTGCTCCAGATAGTGTTTTACATCATCCTGAAAGATTGAATTTCTCAATAGGTATTCTATTATATTAAAAATATTGTTGATTATCAAATGAATTGAATTTGTATTGAAGTTATAATGTTGAATGTTTGTTCTCAAATATTATAATAATCACTATTTCAATTGTTGTGATTCTTTCTCAATAGTTAAAAAATGTCAATTCCTTTCATATTTTAAAGATTTATTCAATAACCATGTTGAACATTTTTTCTATACTATCTTGATTGAAAAATTATGTTTTATATTTATTTAATTAATAAATTTACAGCTACTTTGATCTATGCTCCTTCATTTCACACTCCAAGTAAGAATTATTTAATATATAATTATGATACCTTTTGTCTTGGGGGTAAACTGGAAAAAAATGCTGGTTATAACTCTTTTTCAAGGACGGTATAATATCACCTTGATATAAATCGTATATACATGACGTATTATCACATAGTTTTTAAGAATTTTCAGGGGGGTGATGTTCATTCATTTCTCCCCTTAATCCTCCTTAAGGTTCGCTTCCAGTAGAAGGCACCTGTCAAATGAAATGCTCAAGTTGCAGAGTAGATTTAGTCCCATGGAGGCGCCGAATGGAAAGCATGGAGTTCAAATTGCGAATCGTGTGTGATAAAAACAAATTTATTTATTCATACTTATGATTTATTAATTCTAATTTGAATGATTTTTAGTTATAATGCGGCGTTGCTTGTGCCTCGCGCAGACTGCAATGATAAAAGACATACATGTGATTGATGTTTCAATAAGGATTTGGTTGCCAAGCACGTTTCAGAAAGTTCCGTTCAACAAGCGTCGGTTGTTTGAGTGAGTGTGATTGCGCTTGCGTCGGTGTTTGTGTAAAGTGAACAGGATAAATCCGGTAGCCGCGGTGGAAAGCTGCTGGAAAAACAGAGAGGAGTGCATTATTTGTTGACGTTGAAAGTAGGGCTAGAGAGACATGATGACGTTCGCAGAGTTAATTGATTTCTTATGAAAACATTTACTCTTCGTTGGAACAAGGATGCTGCGGGCTGTTCATTGGTGAAAAGACAGAGATGGGAAAATGGAATTTGAGTGTGAGTGAGAAAGAGAATTCGAGGCTCTGTTGGTTTTCGATAACAGTGTAGTCGGCAGAAACCTTTTACTAGTCCGACAAACGCATGAAAGATGAAGCGCAGAGTAGAGGTGGAGGCCGCCGTCATTCAAAATGTAAATGCGAGATGTCTGTTCCAATAGGAATGGTGCGCCTAGGGCTGAACTCTCTCAGAAGCATGATCGAATGGAAATGGTATCAACGGTTATCGAGTTTTTTAAGTGTAAACGGCTTCGAGAAATGTCAATTGAGATCTCATCTCGCAACACAAGAGAACAGCATGAACTCCAACCACTCTAACAGAATAGAATGCCAATCTGCCGGATTGTTATCGTTGAATAGCTCTCATGATTGCGATCCGTATATCCGCAGTCAACACGATTCCCAGTTGACTTTTAACAGCCCTTGCAAACAAGCGCTCGCAATGCCCCTGCCCCACCCAATTATTGCCCAATACTCAATGATGCATCAATTTGAAATTCAAAATACGACAGCTTTCGTCGAATTCTGCCTGTCACAAAACGGGATTATTATACTGCTATGGTAATCGGCCTCTGTAATTGATTCACAATTATGCAGAATGCATTCCTATACTGCCTCATTATTGCGACATTCCGTGTTTGGTTTAATCGGTACGCTTGTTCGGCAAGAACTTAATTCACCTTGATTTGCAGGTGAAGTTTGTGCATTAATCATCGGCACAGAACAAAATGAGAAGAGTGTGGATTGCGAACTGGGTCATCAGCATCTCGACTTGTTTACAACATTTTTCACTTACCTGTATTATCTGAATTACTGTTCCAATGCTATCGAATGTAGTGGGAGAATCTATCCAGTCTTTTAATTCAATGGTTTCAATCATTCAATAGATCTATGTGAATGAGTTGAGGTATATTAGGTTGTCTATATGGGTGAGCTATAGCCTATAAGTTTTATTATTATCTTGAATTTCATTTTACTTGTGAATATTTTATAGAATGGATATGTTCATTCTATTTGACAAATGAATTTAAATTCATTAAGAGGGATCAATTCAACGCTATTAACGAGTCTTCTATTCATTTTTCTATATTCTTACTTTACACTTTTCAACATACACTTCGAATAATATTTTTGAGAATTATATAGATTATAAAATGTCATTTTGGCGGAAAAATGGAAAACTTCCTCAATGAACATGTGAATGTTGATCAGATATGATTGAAATGATCAAGTGGTTCATGTAATCTAAGCTGATACTATTGATAAGTTTACTTTTTTGTTGTTGAAGAAAAAATTATTGAAAACAATATTAACAGAGCAAGCTTATTTCAGCGAATGGGAAACTGCGCTCTTCTTCTCTCTTGTAATTCCCTAGAGCCGTTTAGCAAAGTGGAGTTCGTCAGGCCAAAAATTGATCCAAACTGGAGAGAGTGGAGGGCTTGAGCCTGAGCTATCTCTAACAAGCCGTAATAACAGGATTGCCGCCTGCTTAATGATTCCGATCTGTTGTTAATACCTTTCAGAAGATGCTTTCCGCTTGAAGGACTGAGAATTATCGGCACAAAGTATTGTTCAAAGCTCTTAATTGGACAAGGGTATTTGAAAATTAATTTCAGACAAGCTCTGTTGTTGCGCTAACCTCTGTTAAAGCAACCTCTCTTTGAGAACGATCAAGACCTGTCTAAGCCGGGTTGCTGGTTGCTAGATTAGCTGGTCGGACAATTTTAGCTACGCTCAAACTCTGATATTCCACTTCCAACAAAGGGTAGTAATTAAAATCTTTGTAGCAAACTGTCAGTTATGCGCTTTTTAACTGCTCTCCATTGTTTTTCACAATTCGTTTTATCTTAATCCTCTATCCAGTTATTTGAAGTTGATGCAGAAAAGCATAACAAGTTCTATGCGAACTGATTCAACGCTTTCATCTGAATCAGAGAATCTGGTTTATGAGTATGTTTTATGATCAGATTTTGAAATTTCGCATGTAATGGAGATTACGTAAAAGGCGTGAATAATTGATGCTTCATATTATGATAGTATTAATACCATTCGAAAAAAATAAAGGTTGATAGTAGTTTCAAGGAAAATAAATTAAATACATGTAATTAACATTAGCGTTAATAGTTCAAATAGCTATCAAAGAGCTTTAAAAATCAAATTTACCTGTATTTCATGACTAATCATTTTTTATTATAATTATTACAATTCCCTTTTTTATAATTGGCCTACTTCTGATATAATTATTCTTCCATTACATAATTTTCATCAATCGTATCTTTAAAAACACTTCTGCAAGCATTGAATGATTCATTTGAAATAATCATTTTCCTAATGATTGTCACGACCCCAGCCTAACGGGTCCTCAATATTATTATTATTAAGCAGGTCAGGAAATAAAATGTTATCTATTTATTGCTGATAAGCCAGCTATTCATTGAATTTCTAAATAAGATCAAAAAGTCGCTCACCTGCCTGGATTATATATTATTTGATTACTGAAGTTACTGGCTAGATTGTTTATTTCTGCCTAGGGCCTACCTAACCTCGAACTTTGACAGTTGCTGATCAGCTGATCCAGCCGGCTCCAGTCTGCAGCCGTTAGTTTGAACATTGCGCCGTGCATAAGCCAAAATAAATTGTATATTAAATTAATATTTGTTCATGTTTGACTAAATTTAATAATTGAAACATGCATCTTACCTTATTTTTCTTGGCATATGTGATAATATATTCTTTATACAGCATCACTGTGATGATCCTCCCACCAATGTCCACCAAATTTATTTGTATTTATGTGTTTATGGGATATATATTATATAGGCATTATTATAGGTATTATATTGAAAATTATATTTTATATAAATTATTTATTCAATTTAGGTATGTGTACGGAAATGTTACGTCACAGACTACCTCGCTAGCAACTCAGCTTAATTAGTAGAATAGCCACTTAACCTATAGCTTTAGAATTTTAAAACATGTATTTATGAATTATAGTCAGGGGAAAAATTACACTTGTGTGGTTTGAAAGGTTAAATAAAATATTGTGAAGTGGTTTAGGCTGCCCTATTTCTTATGGAAAATCCAATATGGACGTCGGATAGGAATTCAACCAATAAGAAACCCCTACGTCGAACCCCCGGCGACGTGATACATAAAATTCACTTCCGCCCACTCAAAAGAGAAGCTGACCGAGGAAAAAAACACCACTCTTTTCCAACCTGCCAACGAGAGAGGAGCGTAGGGTCCATTTATCCTCATCGCCAGGAGAAATTGTCCTCCTTGATCCAGATATCCTAGACGGAGTTAGCGGGACCAAACCAGTTGCAGCCAAGGGGAACGGAACGCCGTACGCCGTAAGCAAATTATTTATTACTAAGGCCACGACGACTTCCCTAGTGCACTAGGTAGAATATCTATCATCGAAAATTTTTTCCACCATTAGAGAACCACACAGTACCTGAATTCAATATAAGTTGTAATAATTGATTAATTGCCAAAGATATATCTATTAAGTAACACTATTTCTTGAAAATTTATCTATTTAAAGAAATCTATTTACTGAATATTATTTGATGTAGCCTGAATATTACTTTGAAATTTCTATTATAGGAGAATATATATTGATTCGTTATTTCGGCCGAGTTGGGTCAAGAATATTCTATTTACCCTTTGGTTATTCCATTATTTAATGTATTTGAATTTGTTGGATGGCTTAGTGGAGTATTCTCCCAGATAAATCGCTTCCACGCGTACTTATATTTCAGGTGTATGCATGTCCTTTGGAGTGGGGATGGAGCACTGAATTATTATTATTCCTTGCTTTGCTTTCTCTCTCTCGAAGTACATGATACCTTGTATTTGGAGGACTTTAATGCCATATTAGCGAATTACTTATATTTTATGGAATTTCTTCTTGTGATCAGCAACCGCCTGTGTGTGCTGGCAGTCGGATCAGTCGACTCGTAGAGTATCTTCCGCTATAAGCTAAAGACCGAGAGGAAGGGTATAAACCCTACAATCGGGACTTTGACAGCTTCGGGGGCGATCCACGGGGTTTGGTCTGTGATTGGGGACAATACCTCCACCACATTCCACTGCCCGCCTGGGTCTGGTAGCGTACCGAAACGGGTCGAATGTTCCGATTGCTTAACCACACATAGACGGTCAGCACTTATTTATCATCTGAAGGAGAGGAATAGCCTGGTCAAATTGACTTGTGCTTATTCTTTGAAATTTAGCGTGTTGCATGTCTGCACACGAGTTCAACTTTGTATGAACCTGATACATACCTCGTATTCAGGGTATTATATTAATATCGTATGGTATACATACCTATAATTTCTAATAGCTGCGTTTTCCACCAGCTATTCTCAACTGTAATTGGCGCCCAACAAAGAAATATCTATAGGAATATTGGCATTATCAATTATTTATAATCCATGCTCGTCACCTATGGAGTGACCTCTATACCGACTGCAGCCAGCGCACAGGGGCATTACATGATGTATAAATAATTCTAGATGACTTATGAATATGGAAAATATCGATTTCGTTCAGTTTTGTAGGAAAACAAAATATTGTATTTTACCTCGAATTACTTATTTGACTTGTATAGTATAGCAAGTTGAAAAAACAAGCTGTTGGTAAATTGGCTTCGAACGTTTGGATACACTGTTGAGAAAGATTGCTTGATTATGAACTTCTATTTCGTGTTTACCTTCTCAATACAAACTGAGAATTTTGCGTATCTTGTTTGATCAAGAAACCCTAAATAAACATCTAGGGAAGTGATTTGAGAGTTTTTGAGCCCTATAGCAATCCCGTGATTTGCTCCCTTTTGCTCTTATATCAAGACTTTACCAACGATGAAACTGTAAGTCAATATAGTAGTAGTCAATATGAGACTTTCATTTCTTTGTGAAATGAAATTAAAACTCCCAGTATATCTTGGAATTATTTCTTCTAGGTACCACAAAATTCACGTCGGAGTTATTAGATCCAATCTGTATCTTTTTTATTAATATCCTTGTTTAACTTTTATTCAGAGCAATAAAAATATTTCACAATAATAATTCAATTCAATTCAAAATTTTAATTTATTTCGCAAAAAACATAATACATTATTACCAAAACATTGTAGCCAACTGGTTATCTCAATACAAAGAAATTACATATCAAAATCCACTTGAAAATACAAAATATATCAAAACTACTTGTTTTGATTTAGAAGCCAAATAACATTATGTACACTACACTCACTGAAGCAATTTCAAATTTATCATTTGGACTAATATTAAAAAAAAAACTGTGATCAAAATCATGAAGTAATTTAATGAATTGGATAAGATTTCTATAAATTGAGAAAATCACGTCTTCGTAATAATTCTGTATTTCCCAAACAAAGATTGGTGTCAAACCGTCAAACCTATGATCGAAGCAAGTTGAGGGAAGGATCTTCTATCTATTATATTCATTAAAGTAGTTATTTTCCAATTTACTCAACTTTTAAGGTTTAAACTTTTATGAATTAGACTTTATGATGATTATTTGATACGGTGAGTCTATTTAGAAGAATTCAAATTAAATGGAAGATGAAGAAGGTGAAGAGGGACACGTTTTCAATTCTATTGTGCCTAAACTGAAGAGCTGAATAGAGAATTTTTCCAATGTTGACTTTTCCGATTTTTTTTACAAGGTAGCCTAAAGGTATTTTGTTACTGGTGCGATAATCGTTGATCATGAACGATGATGTTTTGTAGTCGATCAGCTGTGGCCAATCACAAGTCTTGTTTCTGAATAGCAAGAACGATCATCGTTGATGATCAACGATCATCGCACCAATAACAATATATCAAGGTATGCAGTTCATTCACAATATTCTAGACCGGTCTTGATGTAACGATCTCTGTTTCATCTCTGCCACAATTCAAGAAATAGACTTTTCTGTTGAAAAATTATTATGCTCCTTTTCTACTATGTTTTTGATAAGTTATCCCTAAATATCCGTGATGATAATTACAGTCTGTTGAGATCTTGCCAGAGCAGTGCTCAACACATTGAATTTTGAAAACGATTGTTTCAAGAAACTTCAATAGGTTTGTAAGAATTATCAAACGGACTGCAAATCAAGATAATGAAAAGATGCTCATACTGGATTTGTGAAATGGATTCAGTTTTTAACGGTTATGTACTCGTACTACGATATTTCTGTGTACTGGCTCTTAAATTAGAATTCAATTCCAATTTTGAATTGACTTTTCAATTCCAATTTGAAATTGAATTCAAGAATATATATTTTTTCCACTGTTTACGACGAATGGTCATTCGTCATATCAGATTATTAGGAATTATTCAAAATATGAAGGAAATATTAGGCTAATAATTTACAAAAGAGATACAAACATTAATTGATATACGAAATTTTGTATCTTCGAAAAAATGTTATTATCTTACATTTGATTGTGAAAAATGCTGTATGAAAGTAGTTTGGCTTACTTCTATACAATTCTCAGAAGCAGGTTTGGCTGAAGGCCTGACGCCGAAATGTTAAGTGGTTTCGTCTGTCTCATAAACGTAATGTAACTGTAACCTACTAACAGATGAAGTAAAGCAACACTATTATCTCTTTTGATTCCAAAAATATCATCTAGACATTAGACAACTCTAATTGACAACATCAGCTGTTGAAGTGCACAAGGAGCAGATGAGATTATCTAGATTCTAGATTTTTAGCGTGAGCTGTATACTCGTAATATAACCCCGCATCGTAGCATCGCATATAAAGCAGGTAGTGCATGAATTTGATTTGAAACCAAGAAACACTCGTTTCTCTAATATCAATAATTGATGAATATTAGCTACAAACTTAACAGATTCTATTCATCTCTGATTGAAGCTGGTGTGAAAGAGAATTTTCAGTCAGTCAGTGAAGATGTGAAAAGATCTTTCATATCAGATTCACAAACTCTACTGACAAACGCAAGCCCCAATTAGACAGGATTTGTAACATTTGACCATCATCACCAAGTCAGTATTAATGCATTGTTTTTAACAAAATAACTAATTATTTTTCTCTATTTTGAAGAAACGCAGCAACTAATTGGAATCATTTCTGAATTGAATGAAAATCAGTACCTACTCTCAGTCTGAAAGTTGAATCGTCTAATAACCTGAGAGGCTCAGATAGTACCTCTGTGTGAATTGCATACTACCTGTACCTACTACGTTAGTACAATCTGAGGGTGCATTCACACCTATCCCAACTTAACACAACATAATTCAGACCACTGGCGGATCGTACCCACGAAACAGGTGAAGTGCCCGTATCTTTTACTGTACAGTCTAAATTTTAGACCAGCGCCTGCAATGAACAATACATATCAAATTTATGCAAAATTTAGTGTTTTGTTAAGTCTGTTATGAATTAAGATTTTCTACTTCATTCCAAAAGCCGTCCTAGTCGAAAAATTTTGTAATGTTGTATAATGGAGCGAAAATTTTGTAATGTTGTGTCGAGTCGGGTGTTAACGCACCCTTTTTCGTGTGAGAAGTAATTTGGATTTGAATTAAATAGGCCTACACTTTTCTTGCTCATTTCTAAACTATCTCTGCTCAACCATCCCTTGCTATTTATTGTGACAGTAATACTTTAAAAAATATACAGGTTCGCAATCCAATTTTATTTATTTGAGAGAATTCTATCGAGAACAGCAAGGTCAACGTGAATTTGTAGACAAAAGCATTATATATACAGACAAATTTCAATCAGGAGAGAGATCTACCTTCCCTGTGAGCTTTCTGTGCTTTTCTCCATTAACTTTAATCCAATTCTCTTTGTAGAAGGATCGTAGCAACGACCGCAGTAAGCCACAACAGGCGAGCGGCTTCCACAAGGTGAATTCCTCAACTATTCAACAATCGAGCACTGGACTATGGGATCATTGGAGCCCAGGTAAGCGACTTGAAATTCCTGTGGCCCTGCCTTACCTATGCTTCAGTATAGCATCAGGTACTAGTGTAGTGAGGCTGGTTCGAAATCGAGCCTTCATTCATCGACCGAGACAGCCCGAAACTGAGATCCGTCAAGTATTCAAAACGCAGCAGAAAACATTACGTGCCCGGAATGGAACGCGAATAAATCTCCTGCCCCCGACAGAGATTTATCATCTCAATATTACCAAGCGTCATTCCGTACGCCGTTTCTGAATTGCCATGTCTAAAAGGATCCGCTATCTACAATTTCACACCTCCCACTTACCTTGCAAATGAAAATGTAGTCCTCAACTACATTATATTCAGTCTATTAGTACCTATATTCACTTTAATATGTTTGATAGAAATTAAAAAATATATAGTTCAATAAAAAACCTTCTTTTAAGAATTTCTATGGCAATAAAGATTCTGTAGGGATTTTGTTATACAAAATAAGGATTTATAAAGCGTTATACCATAAGGATTTTGTAGTTCTTATTCTCGTAGTCTATGATCGTCAAAGTGTACAATCTTATTTTTATGTTAGGCTATAGCTTGTTTTCAATCATTATTCATATTGATTATCAAAACGGGTTATTTCGGTCATTTAGTCGAACAGATTCACACACATCTTATCTACCATGAATGAAACTATTACTCTTGTATTTTTTCTCTGAATATCATTCTACATTAAAATCTCTACTATGATGTAAGTAGAGAAAAACCAACCTCTATGAAAAAAGCCTACAGTATAATGGCAGCGATTGAATAATCCTTATTCGATGGAATAAACGAATTTAATTTATTTCATTCTTTCATTTTGATAAAAATGAAATGACAAATGGGAGATGATATTGTTTGGAGTACTTTTTGAGTGATTGCTATTAACATTTTGATTTGTGTTGTCCTTTATTAGCAATGTTCTGTAAGTGGGCGCCAAACGAAAAATCTACTGGTTTGGCAGGGCCATCATTATTATTATAGGCTATGTTGATTCCTTGAATATATTTCTCATTCGATTTCATAGTTGTCCTTCATGACAATATATTTTATCAAATGTTAATCATGCAGTTTTCTTTCTTATACGTCGATATGCTAACAATGCAATCCAATGAATGAATTATTAAACATGAAAATAAACACATATATACACATGAAAATAGACAATAAAATAAACACATGAGCAAATAAATTGTTTGGTGAAACATGAAAATAATCCATTATTTCTTTTATGTCCTTATATATTTTTTCATAAACTTCTAATCAACTGATATTTTAGAGTAGAAACTTTGCTAGAATCATTCCATTTTTATCTTTCCTATCATTCCAGAATTATTCTTTTTCTATCTTCGAGAACTAAAACTCCGTATCAAAACAATCTGGAATGAAAACAAGTATTGGTACAGAATTTATGTACGTGAGCATTCAGTCTCGTTCGGGATATTATTGGAGAAGCAGAGTTTTCAAGGCTATCGGTCGTTGCTACAAAAGTGTCAGGAAACTAGAGTTGAATCCCCCCTGAATCCGAACCTCAAACAGAAACTAAGTGTGGTGTGAGGTTGACGCTGATTGCTTATGCAAGAGGAGAGTCCTGCTTCGGTTTGTTGTTTGTTCGCTTGGGAGGGTGATGGGTGGAGGGTGGTGAGAAGAATGAGTGGAGGAGGGTGGTTAGAGGGGTGAGGGGTAGCAGGAGGAGGATTGAAACTTTCAGTCGCCAGAGATATCAGACGCGGACGCCGCTGGTCCTGTGATGTTGGGAGCAAGCTCCTGTATGTCGGGCTCCAACCTACTAACAACAACTCCAAAACTCAGGCTATGCTTAAAATCGAAGTATTCTCTTATTCCTTTTCTCCCTCACTTATTCCCTTCTTCTTCTACCCCTACCAGTTTTCATCTACCGCTACATCTTCCTTTCTCATTTCCTTTCCTCTTCTCTCATTCTTCCACTCTACATTCCTTCTTTTCCTCTACCTCTCCAGTTTTCTTCATACCAATACTTCCTTCTTCCTCTACCCCCTCATTCAGCTCCCTCCACACTTTGACATAAATCTACCTGATGCCTTCAACTTTAGTAATAATAACGTTATTACTAGTTACTGTTAGTATATAAGTCGATCAGTGGATAAATCCCCAACTTGTATGTTTACAGCAGCTCAGGTTCATCGACCTTGATTATTTGTTATCCAATCAACACCCAAAGGCGTTTACATACTAGAACCAAGAGCAGGATGATTACATTTGTTTCAAACTAAGGTTTCTAGTAGGCTAAGTCCATTTTCCTTCGATTTATAATTGAAGAACTTCTCGAATTCTATCTTTAAAATAGCTGATAAACTTTGACATATTCATAAGTGTCCTAACATGCAGTTCTCGATCGTTCTCGATTGAGTTCCTGATCATCTTTATGATAAAAATAATATTGCTGTGATTGATTGCAAATTGTTAACCATAACAAGGGAAAATGGCTCATAATATCCATCACAAACTGTTAGGAATGTCATAATTTTGTTAAATTCCATTAAAAATGTGACGTTATAAGCTCCTGTACGACTATCAAAGTCGTTCTATCATTGGTTAAATTAAAACTTTTGATTCTATTCAAGTAGTCTATAGCCTAATTTAGATTACAATCTCCTTTATGTTCAAAAATACGCTCACTTTCCTCAGAATTTTCAATACATTTTTTTGTATTGACAGTCATTGAACAATCAATCTGTACGCAAATGAAAATTTCAATTTCGAAATTATTTTTTCTAATTATAAACATATAAACACAATAAACCCACATTTGCCTCGTGCATATAATACACATTTACACAACGGAAACAAAAAATCCTATGAACAAATAAGCGCCTGGTAAAAACTTTTTAAGGGAAATTCCAAAGTATATTCCTAGTATTGAAGCTTTTGAATGAATTAAAATTTCTATAAGAAAGACATTATTCTCCTGTAAAACTGAAACTATTTTCACTCCACCATTACATGCGTACCGTCCGTAAAAAAACTTGAGCACAGCAGGTAAGCTTTCTGAAAAATTGTGTTTTTCACTTAGTTGCTCTCATCCTGCTAATATCTCCGTCTTCATCATTTTCAGCAGCCCTTTCACGTTGCCAGTAATTGATGAGTATGTTAGCGATGGCTGCCTCCCACGGCAAAGCACCCACCTTGACCCACTCAGCTGAGTGCTTCACAACTATCATAGTCTGTTCAACCAATGAAGGCATTCTGGCTTGATGGAAAAATGACTCAAGCTCGGTCAATATTGATCCAAAGATTTCAAATTTAGTCTTAAATTGTAGAAAACATTCTGATCTACAATTTAAACAAAATTTATGATTTTTGAACCAATATTGATCGAGCTGGATTCATTCTCCCATCTTGCCAGAATGTCTCCTTTGCTTGTACAGACTATCCCCGTACATGAGCACGCCTGTCATGTGTTAGTGATCGGCAGATGCACTGATAAGTGCAAGGCCTTCCTCATGATAAGAGGCGGTTGAAAGAAGGGTTGTGTGGTTTCGCATGTTGTATAGGTGGGTTAATATTGTGTGAGTGGAGGGTCATGTGAGTACATGTTTGAAGGAGACAGGACAGCTGATTGATCACAGGCCGGGGTCGTCGTGCAATAACGAGCGACTGTCAGTGCCATAATGGAAACGGCTTCTCGAAATTGGTTCTGTTTCATTGGACAAATTGGACTATTAGCCATTCTAGTGGTAATCATGACCTGGTGTGGCGAGCTTGACCAAATTGCATGCTCACAATCAATGCCTGACGCTGCGGAAATCTCAATACGTTTCAGGCAACTAGCGGCACGCTGGCTTCTGTAATTTGACGGGATGGGGAAAAATATTGTGGGCTATTGTACATGTAATCCACCATGTATACAATACACTGTGATTTTTTTAAAAACTTGAACGAAGTATGGGTAGTCGATTATCATCAAATTTTGATTGCGACTGTTTGCTCACTAGGAGACTATAACATCGGGAGTATTCATCCAATCTTTACTATTGTGATGGAATTTTCCAATCTAATATTGGATTATTTGCTAACTATGATCAATCATATTCGTGATATATTTCTGACATGATGTAGCAGAAAAGCTCAAAACATAGGAATGTTATAATTGCAGGATTGAATAAAATTGTAATACTGTTGTTTGGTTGACACTGTGATATTATAATATTATTATATTCATATTCAATCAGTAATTCCAAATAAAATAATACATAGGCTTCAAAACTCGAAACTCGAACCCCTCTTCAATTTATACGAACAAAACAAGAAGGAGGTTATGACATAAAATATTCCCAAAACGCTTATTTTCACACCAAAAGCGAAGTTCAACAAATTTTGAATTTTGAAATCTGTCCACAAAAACGTTTTAAACAAAATCACAAATGGAAATAATTCAATACTTGGATAGTTTTGATAATCTTTAAAAAATCTAGACCAGAATAAAAATGAAGCATAAAACTAAATAATAAATCATACTTGCATAGATCGTTCATCACAAAGTTAGTGCTTCATCATTATTAATATTATTGGAAGAATTTTCAAGTAGTAATATTATTAGATTTTTCAATATTGTCAAATATATTATTTTTCTGAATCTTTTTTCTTGTGGTGAGCTTTAGAATTAGATACTTCAAAACTTAAATTTCACAGATGTGGTACTATCTCACATTTTCCCCATCCAATCTATCAGTCCTTTAATACCTCTCTGGAAGCTATCGATGGTACAGTGGGTGGGGGTGGTGCAGAGGAACTTTCATAAGGACTTAGGCTGCCTTGAAATAATCTCGAGGCGCCTTGTCCAATCAGTCAACTTGGCTTTGGAGGAAAAGAACTAAATGGATGGCTTGTCAGTCCTTAGAGTGCACGCATCCTTCTCCTTCGCCAGCCATTGTCATTATTATCAACAAAATAATCATCATTATCATTACCTGACATTGTTATCTAACGCAACCCTTGGTGATTACTCATCACAGTATCTTTTGATTCAATCGCTCACGCTCCTCTCTTGCTCATGTTACATGAGTCACGCCCTGTGGAACAATTTCAGCAGCTCACTATTGTTTGGAGTTCAAGGACTAGGTTGAAATGGGCTATCTCAACAAAAATAGATTGCTAATAATTTGAAAATTTTTCTAATCCTATTCACTATAATAATCACAAAGATACTCCCAATTAGATTTGATATTTGCCATTCAATTTCAATATTGATTAAGAGTGGCTCTTTTGAGGAAGTGATAACGCGCCGGTCTGATAAGCATAGGCTCAGTGGTTCGATCCTCAGCCAGGGAAACGATTTCCACCACAACACAATCACATAAATACGGCCACCCCGTCTTCCGAAGGAGACGATAAGCGTTCGGTCCCGACTACTTTAAATAGTAGTCGTGATCTCTCATCATCATCATCATCATCATCATCCTTACCCACGCACAGGCCTAGGTGGGTGATATGTGTGCATCACCCTCAGAAAAAATTCATCAATATAAAATTATTTATAAGGGCAAGGATCAAGGAACGGTTGGGAGTCTCCAGTCTCCTCTGAGGTAAATAAATATCATAACCTTCTATCATTCAATTACTTCCGCCATTTTCCATACAATCGATAGGTACATTAAGGCCTGAGAAATGATAGATGGCTAAGTAAATATACTAGGCCTCTTATCTATGAGATTACTGAGATCTTATGCTACTTGAATTTTTATGTCGCATTCTTCTTACTAGGATTCTTCTACCCAGTATTGTGATATTAGAGATGAAAAATCTTCTTAATGTCTACGTCCTGGAGTCTGGAAGCAAAGGGGCAAACGACAACAGTTCAATCGGATAAAAGGAGGAAAGAGGATAGATAAATTCCAAACTAGTGGGAACAACTTCAAGTGATAAGGACGAAATTATTTCATCTTCCACTTCAAAATTTTAAACATGATTTTTAAGGACTACAAGATACAGCTATTTCTCTACCAAACATTATCCTACTCAAAAGGAAAAAGGAAGGGATGTGGTGAGCTGCTGATGGACATAGCAATCTGGTACATTGAATGATTACCTTGACAACGGTTGTTGATTGATTGTAACTCGCATTGCAGAAGCAAAATTCTATCTGTGGTTTATGTATTTGGATCAAATAAATACATTCATAAATAATCGAGTTAATTATGTAATTTGTGTATTCAATTACAAATACCGTTTATGTGGGTTACCACTCAAAGCTTACTCTTCTATAGTAGGCCTATTAGCCTACTTACCTGAGGACTTTTTATCTATATCTATAAAAGCGAAATGGCACTGACTGACTGACTGATTCATTCATTCATTCATCACCAGAACTAAAAATCCACTGAACCGAATGCGTTCAAATTTGGCAAGCATGTTTAGTTGAACGTTTAGACGCATGCTAAGAACGGATTTTAGGAACATCTCAAGGATACGCCAAATATTTAAGTTCTTCTATAGTTTTTCGGCGTTTTCTCAATTTTTTTCGAGAGCCAATCGGTAGAAAATGTTGATATTTGGTAGGTAGGTTCAGATAAGGTCTAGAAATGTTGTGTTAAGATATTTTCGAATTCCGTTCAAGATTACGCCAGTAATCTGGTTTTTAAAAATTGTAGATGTATTGCGAGTTGCATATCTTCCGCCTTGATACGACCAATCCTTATTGTCAATTCAATGGCTCAGCGAGATTATAGATAAACTAATTTGGAAGATATTGAATCAAGTTTCAAACTATGTCCGATATAGTTCCCAAGGTTACGCTCAATATTAGCGTTTTACTATTTTTCGGAATTTTCAGAGTTTTTCTTGGATTTTTCGATAATAAATTGGTAGAAAATGTCGAAATTTGGTGAACAGGTCCAGATTAGGTCTAGAAATGGTGTGTTCAATAAGTTTTGAATCCCTTCTGAACGGAATTTGCAGGCGAGCGAAGCGAGCCTGTTTGTCTCAGCTTACACTGACAGAGGTCATGCAGGCGAGCGAAGCGAGCCTGTTTGACTCCCTGACACTGCTGATACCGTCGGGGGTCCAGGCTATGCTAGGCTGGCTAGGCGGAGAAGGCAAGCGAAGCGAGCCTGCCGGCTAGTTTAACATATTTTCACAATTTGATTTGAATAGTAGGCTATATATCGAATAAATTATAATATACCTTTCAAAAATCGAATTGTTATGCAAGATAAGTTATTGATTAAAACCCCATTTATTACAAATTGATCCTGATGGATAACTTTCGATCAGCACTATTCAATGCGATTAGGGAACTAGTCTTTCTTCTAGTGCATAAAGATTAAGTCTTCAGATTTTGCTTGTAGAGACTTAAACGCGATCTTTTAAAAGTATTCTCATGAAGATCATATTTCTGGGTTTGCTTTTTGAAATAGAATCATACAACTTTTTATTTTCACTTGTCGCTGAATAAATTATCATAGATTGCATTGCATGAATCGAGCAAACCCACCAAATTGAGGATGAAAGAAAAACAGACAGAATAGTGGCGCCGCTGTTTATCTGGGCGCAACTAGCAAGAAGTTGGAAACTGGCAAAATTCAGGGATTGCGATCAGAAAGTTGGATAAAGAAGAATTGGAAGGGATAAGCTGGCTGGCGACTCGGTGTCTCCCCCAGTGGCGCCACATTTATAGGTCACCTCCACACCAGTGGCTCCACTCTGACAGGCTCTGAGGCGCATCAGTATAGGTCCTTCAGCTGTCCACTAGCCTCATCTATTTCATTCCAAATCAATGATATTTTCCAATATTATTTTATTAAAAGAATCAACAACAAATTTACATTGTATATACCGTATATAAGCACGTTGAAATAAAAATAGTTTAAATTTACTAATAAAAAAATGGAGCTAAAAATCTCAGCTTATTCTAATATAAGCTATTCATAATTGGCTTATCTGTATTTATTATCGAATATTTACTAGAATATTTGTTTATTATATTATTTAAGAATATAAATCGAATATTAAATATTTTTAATAATTTGGATTCAATTTAATTCAATTAAATATGAAGTTATTCAATTATTACTAGAATATCAGATCTAGGAAATAATAATTTCCTTAGCTAGTCATTCTCATCCATTGAAGTATTCATTTTATTTGAAAAAAATTAATTTGAATGTTTTCTCCAGTTCAGTATACGGTATTCAGATTTGATTCAACTCAGACGACAAAGAGAAGGAGATATCGTACCTCGAGATATCGAGGGATATAGACTATAGAAGAGTCTATACTCTTCTCTTCACTGTAGTATTTATAGCGCAATCTATTATTCTCATCAAACCGTAATATGGATGGAATTAGAGACCGTACAATCAATCTGATTAATATATATTGATTGATTATATAAAATCCGATTATATATATAATAGATTAATATACTGTATTAATCAATCTGATTATACAGTCTATACAGATGTAATGATTCCTCCTAATGCTTTTTTGTTTGTCAATGGCTCAACAGCTCAACATGCTAATCAAGTTTATTCTTTTCAAGTTCAACTAGCCTTCATTATGTGGAATTGGAGTACCGATATGTTGTGCACACTGCAATGTTACCTTGAAATGTACATTTCAATGGATAATCATAAATCTTTCAGGTATCAAATACTCACTTGTAGCCCACTTTCTTCCAACAGGGATCTAGCTACTAATTCTTATCTATTGAAGGATTCATTCTACATATAAGAAAGAAAAAAAATCAAATGTTTTCTCCAGTCCACTACGGTATTCAGATTTGCGACAATCTTAAGTTAATTCATTATTAATGAATAATGTGTTTATTTTCCCAGGAAGTCAAATTTATTTTAGAATAGCTTATTCTCGGACTCAAATAAACATTTCTTAATATACATTATTACATTTGAAGAGAAATCTTATTTATAAAAATATCTTATGTCAGGAAAACATGAGGAGGCATAAGCCTTATCGCACTAAAGAATATTATAGTATAACCAAAATCGATTAAATGAAGATAATTAATAGGTCTAATAGCGAAATGGCGGTAACATAATTATGAAAATATAAACGATGTGTAGAAAATGTACTTTTTAATTTAGAGAAAAGAAAGAGTTGTAATGTTAAGTACCGGTAACGCTAAAGCAACTTTCATTTGAAAAATAAAAGAAGAATGTTGTTGGATATTAATAACATCTATATAATAAAACCTGAGTATGTTTATTGTGACTTGAACACCTGCGTGGTATCTCAACAAATAAATTTTGTTCAGGTCTTATTTGACAGATCTCATCGAGTCTTCAGGGTTTCGAGTAATCGAGCTCGAAGTTCATCCACGCTTCCTCATAAGATTAGCATGGGACATCATAATTAGAGATGATAACTTGAGATGAATTATGAATATTATCCACTATTCACCGTGACAAAAAAGATGATTTCCACTCAACTATGTTGCTTTGATAATATATTAGTTTATCAATAATGTGGACGTGTTCATTATGAATAATCTTCTTCCAAAATGAAACTCATAATCTTATTATATTTACTCGAAAACATGTTCTATTGATAATATCATCATCAATGTCAAGCTGAAATTTTTTATTATAAAATCTACACAATATTCCATACAGGGTTGCTTTCTATTTGGAATGAAAGCGTTTTCATCATTCAAAGAGTAAATCTTTGAGTGAATAATTTATTTCAGCCCAGAATGTAGAAGAATGAGTAGAAAGGTACCGGGAAGCCTTGGCGGGGGTAGGTGTTAATTGCCTCGAAAAAAGATGGGAGAAGAGATGAAGAAAGAAGTTGGCCAAAAAAGAGAGTGGCCTTTGTAGAATGAATAACGAATAACGTAAACGCCAGGTCTTGCTGAAGAATGCGCCCTATGCAGACAAAACAGAGCTTCCTCCCACTCCCCTCCAAAACACCCTTTGACTTTCCACCAGTCTCTGTTTCCATCCAAGAGCTATGCTCGCAAAATTAACAATAGATCGGCTTTTTATCCATTGTGAAAGTGGAAGGCAAAAGAAGAACCAATTTGGAGCAGAGCTTTTTAATCGTCCAACGTAATCCTGTTCAGCTTAGTTTCAAGTTGGGAATGGGCTGAAATCAAGCACGATCCATGAACTTGAATTTAAAGTGGCATATTGAAAATTCGATAAATGGATAGTTTTCACCTTCTAGTTTCGTAATAAGTTTATTAATTCTATCATAGGCTACTGTACTTTGTAGCATACAGGGTTAGCCAGTGGAACGGGGAGATTTGAATAAATTACCAGTTCCTGCCTGGATGAAAAATAGAATTGAATTTCACTCGTTTTAAATGCTGATTTAAGCAATGTAAAATATAAAATTAACAGATTGGCTCTCATTGATTTAATGGGAGTTATGTTAGACTTTGAATGAATAAAATAATAAATGAATGAGCTTAAATAAAAGTATCATATTGATCTTCATCTTTATTGAGACATTTTACATCAGTATATAGATTATAAGCACAAAACTATGTCTCTTGAATTTATAAAAACAGAAAAAATTCATTTCTATAGTGATTTGAAAAAAAAAACAAATCAGAGCCTTATTGAAAAAATTCTGGTTCCACACTGATTTTAATGCTGTTATAAATGGCCTGTTTTTACAAAAATATCATATGAGAGAACTCTGGATCTCGTCTTGAATCTTTTTAAAAACATAGGCCTATTAAAAATTTTACTCTGAAAATCATTGAGATTTGAGAAAAAATGATGACTTTTCATGGCATATCAATTGAAATTTTTCCAGATTGGAAGACCATAAAATACTGCTGTTTCTGATGAACAGATTTTTTTCCGGGGGTATACCCCCGAGCCCCCTTTTTATCTCCCCTCTCACACCCCTACCTGTATAATAAAAACTTCCAGGAGTTCCCTCCCCAAAATTATCTTCTGAATTCGCCCCAGTCTCACATGAACAACTAGGTTTGTTTGTAATTAAAAGTAAAAATATTTATTAACAGCGTGTAATGGATAACAAAAATTTTGTTTACTAGATAAGGTAAGTGAAGATTGTAACTTTTGACAAATGGATTGTATGATTTTCAATATTACCCCAATCTTAAAGTGTTTTCGATAATTCATCATGAATTTCTCTTGGATTTGTATCATTTTTTTTTTAATCTTAAACTCAATATCGAATTGGTCTTGTATCATTAGCCTATCATTATTTTATGCTCGCAAAATAAGGGTTTCCTTATTCGAAAGGCCATAATAAATAAGTTATAAAACGCAATTTCTGAGTTAAGTTTTCAAAATTTACTGAGGGATGGCCCCCGGACCCCCCTAGGGGCCCACAGACCCTAAATCCGGCCTGGAGAGCAGATTAGCCAGAGGAAAAGTGATTATTCACATTTCATACTGCAGGAAAACAATAGATTGCTTTCTAGTAGGCCTACTGACTTGAGATTCTCAATTACTGTCGTTATTCTTAATTTTAATGAAGACTTATTTCATAGAGAAAATCACAACATTTCTTTTCGGAATAAAAAAATCACTATCCATTGAGAGACAATATAAAGATGATTAGTAATATAGTTATCAGTAATGACTGTAATGAGATAGCAATATAAGTTAGTCAAGATGACAGTAATAGTCCATTGAAAGACTCCTTCCTAGAGTTACCACAAGCAGAATATTCTTTTCGTTGGTACTCTCAATTTATTCAGTGATGCTGCTTCTTTCGTACAGCGGAGCCGATTCGATATTAAATTAATTGAACACCAATGTAATTACCGTACAAAGCAAGTTTAATCGATGAACATGATTGGAAAGCCAACGAATTATGATTATCCTTAAACAAAAACCAAATGAAATACAATGTCAGGAAAATAGAGCAAGTAGGGAATGATCATTACAAGTTGGCGCTATATAAGAACCTGTACTAGAGCAGAAGAAGATGTTATCTGATACTTTGTACGTGGATAAAATCAGTTCAGCAACGGATTCGGAGAAAGATTCTCATCTTGTGATAAAAGCTGAAAAGGGAAGAAAGCCAAGGGATTAACTGGAAAACATGATCCTCCATAAAGATTGAGATGGTTCTATCGATTGAAAGTGCTACTATTTGGAGGAAGCTATAATTCAGATTAAGAACTAGCTCACAGCAGTATTGGCACATAGTGTGTAACATTTTCTCTGGGATTGTGCTGAATTTATAGGATTTCTGTAAAAAGTACAGTACAATATAGTGTAGATTCGCAAGGGTATGATTTAAACCTGTTCACCAAAACATTTAAACGTTTTCACCAAAAACTGTTTGGCCTACTACTGATCCTGTTACAACTGCTGTATAGACTCGACAAAATGGTACCGTTCGTGATAAATCGCAAAGAGAAAGCAATATGAATAGTACTATGTAGACTGGGAAGTTAATCTGAAGGATTCAATTTAGTAGGTAGTCTTTCATGTTTCCATCTAGTGAAAACTAGGTTATATAGCGGAGTGGAACAACCCTTGAGTCTGCCCACTACTGATGAAAGCCATATGCTAAATAAATGAATAAATTTCTTTATTTAACCCAGCTCTGTATCGCAGCTACAGTATTTTGGTTTTAGTTGATAATATTTTTAATATTTCGCTTATGGTTTCTAATAGTGAGGTAATAGGCGTTGTTCTGTTGAAAAAAATTCTGTTTTAAAATTATTGTTTTAAGTGTAAACGAACTATAATCTCATGGTTCTCTATTATTATTATTATTACTATTACTATTACTATTACCTATTACCTATTACCTATTACCTATTACCTATTACCTATTACCTATTACCTATTACTATTATACTATTACTATTACTATTATTATTATTATTACTATTATTATTATTATTATTATTATTATTATTATTACTATTATTATTATTATTATTTATTATTATTATTATTATTATTATTATTTTTTTTTTTTTTTTTTATCTAGGGAAAATTTGGTTTTATGGCAAAGTGGGACAACGCTTAGGGTCTCCCCACTAATAAAAACCATAGCCTAAGCGAAATAATAATAATCTCATGTGCTATGTCATCACAATCACAGCCCCTCTTTTGCTCACATTTGCACCACTGAAATAATTCTGCTCAAGAAAAAACATTCAGAAATTTTATCCTACTGATTAGAGAGGACTATTTTCGAATCTACAGTGGCGACACTACTTTGACAATATAGGCAGACAAAGTCCAGTCGAATTGCCACAGATATAAGATGTTTGTGATTGAGTTAATGGAATGATATTATAAAATATATTTACTTATTCTATGAAAATCGGACATGTTGTTCGAAACGAACAAATATAACCGAGCTTGGAAGGAAGATGAGATGAAAGAGAAGGTATGGGAAGAAGTAGGAGAAGAAGAAAAGAAGAAGGAGGAGAGAATAGTAAGTTATTGATAAATAGCCTATTTGATAAATATTGGTGCTTCAATGATGTGAACACTAAACAGCCTGTCAATCAACAAATTAAATCTTTATCGGTATTTATGTAACTGAATCGCTCATTGGTCGACTTGACCTGGAAGTGGAAGAGCCGGCTTAACATGGTAGGAGAGTGTTGGAGGTAACATAACTCGCCAGTAATCCCTTGGTTTCCACCTCGACCCCACAGAACAGCAAATCCAGGCACCTCTGCTCAACTCCAATAATTCCTACTCTCATAGTTTTCAAAAAATTGAACATCACTTGTACTTTCTAGCCACCAACACCCCAAACATCTTGCCCATAATTTTGTCCGTCTGCCTTCAAGCTCAAACAGTCTTCTTGTTTTATGTATGACCTCAAGAAATAGTATCTAAATAATAATGATAATTTTTATATTCTATTCTAAAAAGTACACTCCAACTCAGTAATACCAAACTCAAAGAGCCAGACTCGGCTATCAAGATAATTTTCAACTCTTTCGTGATTATTATCTTCCCTTTGAAAGCAATTAACCAATAAAAGAGGTTACGAGTGGTTAGCACGTTGATCCTCTCAACCATAAGCTAGCTTCCGTTACCAAGTGACGACGCAGAAAACCTCTGGATAGTATCAATTCAAATCAGTTAGACTGTAATGCAACAATTACTATTACTCCAGAGACGGGGAACGACTGACTATCTTTACCAACGACAAGCCAATTACTAACGAAAAGACTCCCAAAGGAATCTTACCACATAGGTACTATTTTCTTATAAAAATCAAAAATATCTCTCCCACTCTACTTTTCAAATTTTCCTTCAAAGAATAATATTATCCTATAACAGGTTAAAATCTAAAAAACTCTTCAGCATCAATTCCTGTGAATCATGAAGCGCTCTCGGTGCATTTATTCCCTTCCCCAAGCCAAGTCCAGAAAGACCAGCCACCTGCAAAAATGAACGGAAAATGTGATTCCCAAGAGATGAGGAGTGAGTGGTATGCTACGCGCAATAAATTTTCCCCACTTGCGCCCAGTCGATTAGTGCAATGGCTAAAGGAAGTCTTCGTTTTGGAGGGTGAGGCTTGGCTGTCAGAAGACGAAGCTGTAGGCCCCGATCGGAGGTTCACCAGTGACGATGGGAGGGGGGGAACGGGCGAGGGGGGTGCAGAGCACGATCTACGACCCCCGGGGGACAATTACGCGCTTATCTCCATATTAGGGGCTACTACGTCAGCGGCGCTGAATTATGGACCAGGTGAGATAGATTGAACGCAGCAAGCGCGAGAGAGGGTGTGATCGCAAAGGCATAATAACGAAGAGAAAGAGAATAAGATATTAATGGAGATTTATTAATTCTCCCATTTCAAAAATTATTGAGATTTGTGAGTCCCTTGATGCACTCTCAACCGCCGGCTTGGCGATTGATTTTTGAGATTTTTTTCAAAATTCTTTCCTCTTTTCAACAAAGTAAGATGAAGGATATCCCCTCAACTAGAAATTTTGAAAAATATTTCATGAACTACAACACCGATTAGGACCATTAACATTTTGCATTTTACCTACAAATATATTTGAAAATAACAAGTATCACCGTTATTAAAATAACGTTCATGATAAGATTATATTATTTTCATGCTGTAGTGTTACTTTTGATTTCTCTCTAATCGCCATTTCTTGCAGAGACTGGTAGAATTGAAGTATGAACAGAAGAAATTGAAGTTCAGAATAAAACTATTCAATTCGTTCTCTTGGATTTACTCTCAAAATGTGACTGTGTGGTTTCTGTTCTGGCTGCAGTTGAGTACGGTACCTGTTAACGATGTGACTCGCAAGTCACCTAGCAGGTAATTATACAGAGTGTTTCAGGAGGAATGTGAAATACTTCTCAAGCTCAAGCTCAGTCAGGCTGATTCCTTACACCAAGTAGGCAAAAGATTGACATTTAAACAAAATATCAATAATTTTTCTTATTTTTTAGAGACTTCATTCAGGTTTTTGAATGGATGATTCCTATGTAAAATCAGCTGAATAATTCAATGAAACCAGTTTGAAGTTTGTCACTTTACAGTTATTGGGATAATAAAGAAAATATGCTAAAGAGTACAATTTTTCAACAAATTTATGATTTAATATTAAGTTATAACCCTTAATTGTTGAAAAATTGTATTTTTCAGCATATTTCCTTCATTATCTCAATAACCGTGTGAGTTACAAATTTCAGACTGGTTTCATGGAATTCCTCAGCTAATTTTACATAGGAATTATTATCCATTCCAGATCCTGAATGAAGCCTCTAATAAATTAGAAAAATTTATATTTTTTGAAAAATTACAATTTTTCGCCATTATTATCTTGTGATTTCACTTGACAAAGTGTTTTGGGGGTTTTGTCCCATAGAACTTTTTTGTCTACTTGATGCAAGGAATCAGCTTGAGATGTATTGCACATTCCTCCTGTTAGAATTTAACTATATTACAAGTTATATACTAGGCATCTAGAATATGTCGTTTTTAGGTGAATTTCATTCAAATTAAATCCAATATAACTTAATCGAATTTTATTATTTTTAATTATGTCTGAATCATCAATAAAAACTACCGTTAAAGTAGGGGTTTTATTTATTCAAATAAGGATTATTAGAGATTTTTCATTTCTGATATAACTTTCTCCCACTCTACCACTCTATCTCACCCACACTATGACTCTCACACCTCCCACACTGGGAGCTACTCTCCCACACTATCATCTACACTTATTGAAAAGAATCAAGGCTAATGTGATTCTTATCACTTGATAGAAACACCATCAACTCTTTACTATAAGCAAGTTTACCGATAATAATAACAGTAATTATAATTATTTTATTTATACTTTATTATTTCCATGTAGTCGTTTTTAAATTCAGAAACTCGAAAGCACTTATTCTACTCCAAAAAAAGATAACATGTCTGAAATGAAGCAAAAGTTTACAAAAGTAAATTCACACACCGCATTTAAAGTAACCAATTGAGATATCACCATATTTAACTCTGTCTTCAGCAGCTGCACAAAGTATAATTGAACAAATTAAATTTATCAGTAAACAAAAGTACAAACATGGATTCTACGAAATTTATACAATTATGTAGGTTAATCTCAAGCTATATTATAGAAATAATTTCAAAATCCACCGAGGTAAGACACTCGAGAGACACACCAAGAGAATTCTGTGCGGTAGATTCCATCAAAGAGGATTCTAGGATTCTAGGAGAGTTATATTATTCTTTGATTCCATCAAAGTCCAATATCTTTGATGATTTTTGTTTCAAATAATAAGCATTATGAATAAAATAAAAACAACTCAAAATAAGGTTGAAACTAATTTAAATTAAAAACAATTACCGTATTTAATATTGAATTTGAATGGAAAAGTTCAAGGAAACTCATAAGAATTGTAATTATTCACAGGACGTAAGTTACACCGCTACATCCACAAACAAATTTGTTGGTTGTTAGTCGGCGCTGCTCAAATGAATGGTTTGTCCCTACCGTCTAATATATGAAATAGGAAGTAATGATACCCCATTGGTGAGTAGACTGGTCGAGTAATGGAATTACAAGTTGGGCTGCGCGCCGGTCTCGTGGTGCCATCAGATGCGTTATCCGCCCTCACAATTCGGCGCGCAGACAAAGTTGATACAGGGCTAAGTTTTAATTGAATTAATTTGCTGATGGATAGCGGCCACCCTTGAGATTGAGTATTTCACATGTAAGCGAGTAGCCTATGTGTGTCGGTGGTGGTTGTGTTCTACAAATCCAGTTAAGCTTTTCAGAGGAGGTCCGGCCAATTTAGATAATTGACTAGTGCAGCTGTGCTCTTGTGTGAGTAGGACACAAATAAGATACACGCGTCTCTTATTTGTGTCCCTCAATTTCAACCTCCAAAACTTTCTCGAGAATATAGCCGTTGATTCACATAAGCGCAAGTCCAGTCAACCTCAAATGATGAAAGAAACTCGATAACTGGTCAATTCCACTTGTTTTTGGTGAAAATTTTACAGTACCTACCATTATTTACTGTTTGCATTGACCATAAAATTTTTATTACCTATCAAGATGAAGTGGAATTGACAATTTTTCAAGTTTCTTCTCTTATGGAAAGGTTCCAACATATCAATATTCACTCTATGAATAATGAACTTAAAATGTTTTAATATCAACACAAATTCAGCATTAATAGTAGTGTAAACTCACTTGTAGTAGATCGGCCTACTATTTTTGGAAAAATTATGTTTCTTGCAAATCAAAACTCAAAAGATTTTCCTTGTCAAATGAAGCGTTTTGGAGGGTTAAAGTTCTGTAAAAAAACAAGTATATGGTACTCATGTGGAGAAATATTTTACAGGGAGCTCCAGAGGGGCGTTCTACTTCCTATCAACACTAAAATTAGCTCCTATTATAGCTCCATAAATAGTTTATGGTGAACAAAGAATGAATTGTAAATGAACATTAAATTAGTATTAGATACTGAGAAATATTAAGGCTTGAATGAGTAAAAAATAAATAATATTAATTCAATTGAAGGAGCACTCGAGCAGACAGAGAGTCTGACACCGATTTGCATTTAGTGGGCTGCTGTTTGAAAGAAAAGGTGAGTGATAAGTAGAGAATTAAAAGCGAATAGAGCAGCTTAAATTAAAAAATACCTTACGCACTTTTGATCAAGAGTAGCTTTATCAAGGCAATGTACTCTAACCTTCAATGTTTTCACGATCGAGAATAATTTCATTTTGAATAAAAAAAGTGAGTTCTTATAATAATTATTGAAATTTTTTTGTAAGTTAGGCCTTATACATTTGGTGATATCACGATTGTGGAACAGTTCAAGAGCTTATAAGTATCATTATATTATTTATATTCATTATAATATGTACAGTAATTTATTTTCAAAAGTCGTTAGTGAGAGTGAAGTGAAAAGAGCTGTATTAGATTTAAAGAATACTGGCTCGTGTGGATGGGATGAGATTTCTTCCAAGGTGGTTAAGAAAGTATGTCCTATTATACTGCAGCCTCTAACCTATATTATAAATCTGTGTCTGAGGGAGGGTGTGTTCCCACAGAAGCTGAAATTTGCAGTCATCAAGCCCATCCATAAGAAGGAAAGTAGGAAAAATGTAAAAAACTATCGTCCTATTGCACTGTTGACATCTTTTTCCAAAATTTTTGAAAAGGTAGTATTTCAGCAGATGTCTGCTTACTTGAAGGACGAGAACATTCTCTATAGTGGGCAATATGGTTTTAGAAGGGGTGCGTCGACTAAGTCTGCTACTTTTGATGTTGTGACAGATTTGTTGGATGCTCTGGATGGGTCACGGAGGGCTGTTGGAGTCTTCTGTGACTTATCTAGGGCATTTGAGATGGTTGACCACAGTCTCCTCTTGGATAAGTTGAGGTTTTATGGATTTGGTGGTTGTGCGGTGACTTTTTCAAATCCTACCTTGAGGAAAGATGTATGTATTTGAGGAAAGATAGCAAGCTGTAAAGAATGATTGTGAGGGCTCTCAGGTATTTTCTTCATGGCAGAAAAATGGGCGAGGAGTTCCTCAGGGATCCATACTTGGACCTACATTATTTAATATCTTTATCAATGACTTGCCCTACAATGTGGATGGTAAATTGGTATTATATGCTGATGACACAACAATCTTGGTTAGAGGTAACAATAATCAGGAAGTTGTAGAGAAAGCTAGGATTGCTGTGCAGCAGATCAACAGGTGGTTCAATGATAATTCACTAAAGTTAAATATTAGTAAAACCAACGTTGTAAAGTTTTTTGCAAGAGGGAATGATAATGATCCACTGGTTATGGAATGGGATTATCCTACCTCTGACATGACAAAATTTTTAGGGGTGGAACTTCAGGCAAACTTAAAGTGGGATAGCCATGTGGAGAAGCTCCAAAAAGACTGTATCATGCACTCTTTGCCCTGAGAACTGTTAAGGCAAATTCTAATATTAAGACAGCTCTAAAGGTGTATCATGGGTATTTCCTAGCATTGATTAGATTCAGTATTCTCTTTTGGGGTCAGGAAGAAACCATCTAAACACATGCTTCAAAATGCAAAAGAAAGCACTTCGGGTTCTTGAGGGGTGAGTTCTTCTTCCTCTTGTAAACCTATATTCAAGAGACTCCAGCTTCTTTCGGCTCCAGCTATATATTTTCTGGAAGTGGTGTCGTTTGTGTTCAAAAATCCCGAAATTTTCAAGGTTGACCGCGTTAATCATGCATACAGAACTCGAGGTAGAGATGCAGGTCTGTTCCAACTCCCTATTCATCGACTCTCTCTTCTTGAGAAGGGACCATATTACTCGGGATTAAAGCTTTACAATTGTGTTCCAGAGGAGATTAGGATGTGTAGTAGCTTTATAGTCTTTTCATTGAAGATAACCAAGACATTGGTAAAGGCATGTCCCTATACCATAGAAGAATGCTGTAACGCATTCCCAGGATTTCGATCCTGAATTTTGACATGTTGCATGCCACTTGAGCCTTGCTCAAAATTTGTGGCTTTACGCAACTAAATGAAAATAATAATAATAATGTATCACTAAACTGTGTTATATTAATTAAGTGGAAAGCCTTTTGATAAAATAACACATTACATATAGATCTAATAATTGAGTTGCTAACTATATTCTTTTCAAGCCTGAGAAAGATTTCATACTGAGTCCAACAATGATACTCAATTATACAGGCTCATTAACACAAAATATTTGCAAAGCATTGAATACAAACCGAATGCAAAGAAACCATAGTCGCAGAGGTTAGCTCTGAACTTATTGTTTTTTTTATTCAAGTTGGAAATACCCAAACTAGTAAGTTCAAATTCTCTCGAAATGTTTAAACATTGAAGAATAGAATTAGCTTATTATTTCCAAAACGGTGACGAACCATGAGCGTTTCTTGTAAACTCTTGGCATTGCAAATTACGGTACTTGTTTCAAGAATTCCCTTTGTCAATGTTACACTCTTTCATCACATCAATTTGGTGGACACAGACCTTTAATGGAAGTGGGAAATAATAAATCACAACAACCAATAATAGAACTCAAGATTTTAATGAGTGAACTATGCTATGAGAGTATACATATTTATAAATAATAAAATATAAAAAAACAGATAACAAATAATTTTACACGATTTGAGTACATTTATTATTATAATGTGCTGCAATGCTGTATCATTGTAGTCATTGAGAGTTGATTCTACAATATTATTATTGAGAATTTCCAAAAGACAAGATAAGTATGAAATATTCAGCACTAAGAATATAACATAAGCATTGCATTGCTCTATGAATTTCAATATTGAATTGCATAACGACAGCTCAAGGTATTTTGAAAAGGATAGTTGTGGCGTTCTTCAGCTCAATGGGGCGATGGTCGTCAATCGGCTTTTTCGAATCCAACTGGCCATTCCAGGAGGAGGGACTGCCGTTGTTACCCCCTCCATTGTCCAAGTAGTTGTTGCCATTATTCGTGCACAGGGTGTCCAATCCATACAGATGACCGCAGTACTTTGCATCATCTATATTATCTTCGAAAAACATCTAAACGAGAAAATTTCACAAATGAGATGGCAAATCTAAAAATGAAACCAAATCCATTACACATACTAAAAATCTCAAAGTTCATGGTTTTTTCTACATAGGAATATTATTAATTTCTTAGAGAAATAAAACACCTAAACGATAAAATATCAAAATCAGCTCAAGAGAAGACAAGTCTACAGGAATAATACAAAGTCTACACTAGTAGCTTCCTGAACTAATTTCATAGCAGTGCACTAATATTTCCAGCTAATAAGAGTAGAGAGCACTGGCGGCTTGTGCCCATGAAACAGGTGAAGTGCTCGTATCTTTTACTGTACAACACTTCACCTGTTTCGTGGGCACGAGCCGCCAGTGGTAGAGAGTGAATTTCAATGCAAGAAATAAGTTTTCCGCTGAACCATTCTAGCCCAGTTAAAGCTCATTGAGCCAGTTCATTTGCATTATTCAATTAATTTGAATGATTGGTATAAATATAAAATAATGTATGCAGTAACATTAAGAATACTACCCACATTATTTGAATAAACCAATACAATCATTTTTCATACAAGATCTGTTTCAATTCAATTCCTGAATAACAGATTATCAGTTTAACCTGTCTCTTCCTGGTATTTTGTTATTTTCAATAAAGAGTTCTTTCTTTTATAGAGACTATCATTTTGCATAATAAAATCATTCTGAAAGCATACCAAGCAATGTTTAAGATTCACGAATGATACTTCATTCCTGTAATTGAAAGTTCAACTTAAAAAATAATACTGTAATGATTATTTCCCATTATTATTATTATTATAACGGAAAGAGTTGGTGAATGCATCATGTATTGATTTGTTTTGTAATATTCTGATGGTTCCCTTTCTTACAATTATTTAGTTTTATAGCAATAGATCAAATTGCTATGAAAGGCTGGTACGGTGTTTTATTGGTAGCCTATTTTATGAATTAAGTTAATAGGCTCAGATTATAACTGTTGAAAAATCACAAAGTCTTACAAAGCTGAGTTTGCAAGTAGCTCAACATAATCCCAATGTATCAAAACATAGAAAAATTTGTCACATGTGTTCCCCTCCACAATGTAACTTCTCACCAAACTCTTATTAAAGAAGTCATCGATCATAAAATTGTTTGCTAGGAAATGTGCATTGAAGCAAATTCCATAGATGAGAATTTTTAAAGCCCTTAATTTACTGGAGAAATATATTTGAAACTATTTGAAGAATAATAATATTTTCTGTAATGCTCATAAAAGTTGAATGTTTGAAGATACGAGCCAATATATTGCACCTGAGGTTCCAATCAAGACATAGAACATTTCTTACTTTTTTGAATTAATGATTTTCGGAATGGGTTGTTTTGGAAAAATCTGGAGGAACGGCCAAAGGATAATTCACTGAGAAAATTATCAATGCCCCCAATTCAACAATTTCCCCACTATTTTATTGAATAATTCAATTATAAAATTTTCTGGTAGTTTTATGTTTGGAGTGGATCTGTAAAATTAATTGTTGTTCCTAGCAATATAATTATGACTATAAATAAGTAAAATGTTTAGAAATACAAGTTCTCACTACTACCTTCTCAATCGTGATTTTTTACTGAGATGAAAGTAAGCACTGAAGAATCAATAGACATAATAGGAGACTTATAGCCGAATCAGAATCCGCTAAAAAATCAACTCAGATAAAAGTCGGAATCCAGTTTGAAAGTTGCAGTGTCTGATTTAATAATATAATTGCTACATTTCTACATTAGTTAAAAAGGAGGGAGTAATTGAAGATGCGGGGCTTGAACTCAAATGAGTATATCTACTCAAGAAACAGTTTCTCTATACCTTGGAGAATATAATATGTGGACATATCGCTGATATAAATTATTCAAAGCAAAATTATGCATAGTTGATAAATAAATACTGTACAGTGGTATTTTTACAATACTGGTGTGGTTTAAGCCATAGTTTCCCAATCCTCTCCCAGATACACGCGTCTGAACTGAATCCAAATTTTATTTTGGTTAAAAATTCAAATTTAGATTGGCTTCTTTGAAAATTTTGATGTTCATCCCAACTAAGATTAGCTAGTACCTGTGTATGTTCTTATTTTTTGGAAGAAGATGTGGTTGTAAAAATTGCGAAGAGCCCCGTCCAATATGTAATTTCAGAACTGCATATACAGTAGAAAATTTTTATTAGCCTGTCCAATGTATTGTCACATTATTCAGAAGACAATTCATCACTCAAAATATTTTAAGGATGATAAGGCAATGCTGCTTTTGTCTAAATCGAGTACAGAGAGATTCAGATTCAGATTCAGATTCATTTACTTTATTTATGTAAATTACAAAAATACATCGGCTCAAATCCTATATTATGCAAATTAAAAATGATACTAATTACATCGCTCGTTTTAATAACTAACTATGGACTATTGAAAACTATATGATAACTTACGAGAATGATTGAAATGTAGGATTTAATAATTATGTTAACGATATTTTAACTGATGCTGTAATTACATAAAAAGGCGGAGTTTGGACATATAAGTGTCCATTCTTGGAGAGGAATGCTCAAGAACATACCTCCCATTAACACTCAACCATGTGCTTATGTTTTCTTAATAAATTCGAATAAGAATTGATAATTAAATGCTATGAAATTTATAAAAATTTAATGCTTTGACTTATATAAATTAAAAAATAGATGAGAATGATGGGAACAATAGGAATATGGAATGATGATGAGATTGCTTAGAGAATTGAAGATGAATTGAGAAAAATAGATGGAATTTAAATTGCTTGAGTTAAATTAAAGCTAGTATTACTGAATAATGAAATCAATTCAAGCATGGGCTTAATTTTAATCGATGGAACTATAAAATTAATATAAGCATGTGCCCAATTGTAATCGATAGAACTAAATAGAATGTATTATTGAGAGATAAAATAGTTGAATTAGTAAGTGATAATCATCACTCGTATTTTGTTCTATTCAAACATTGAAAATTTAACCACTTATTTGTATTGACAAAAATTATTAGAATTTAAAATAATACGATTGACTATGAAAAGATGAATGGAGGGATGAAAGGGAAGGGAAGCTGTCATGTGGTTGCTCTAATTTTGGAAAGACTCCGTCATTTTTTCGAAAAAGTGTATCTCAATTTTGAATTGAAGCCCGCACGGCTCTCAATGGATTTGATGGTGTTGGGAAGGTTATTCCATGCGCGACACGCACTAACAAGAAATGATTTATTATATATGGTAGTTCGATGAATTGGTATCCTCAACGTATTTTCTCCAGTCCTCGTACTTGAAACATCTAATCTTCTACCTTCGGAAACAAATTTGAAATCATTTATGAAATAGTTGGGTTTGCCATATTCCAAAATATCCCTGACAAGTTTCAAAATTCTAAAGAGTCTTTGATCTGGTAATTTTAAAGTTAAACTATCAATGTGAGCTTGGGTGATCCTTTCATGACGTTCAAGAGAGTACACAAATCGTAAGCAGTAGTTTTGACAGCGCTGTAGTTTATCATTAAGAGTGACTTGCATGTCATTTAGAACAGAGTTGCAGTACATAAAGTGTGGAAATATGAGAGACTTAACTAGTAACAATCTAATGTGTCTGGGAAGAATATCCTGCAATTTTTTTATTGGGTGCATTGCTGAAAAGACTTTTTTACAGGTGCTATTTACTTGTTCTGACCAATCAAGGGTTTTATCCATAAGAATTCCAAGATTTTTTACTGAGCTACAGTAGGGTATTTCATTACCATCAACTGTAATTTTGTGTGTTGAGTTCAAATCGATTCTGTTAACTATACGTGAATATCCAATAATTATAGGCTGTGTTTTGGTGGGATTAAGTTTAAGGCCATTTTTCTTTGTCCATTCAACTATTTGATCTATATCCTCATTCATTTTATCTACTGTTTCATTGATTTTTGCGATGGGACAGCTTGCATAAATCTGAAGGTCATCTGCATAAGTATGGTAACTAGAAAACTTGATAACAGAGGGAAGGTCATTTGCATACAAAGTGAACAACAGGGGGCCAAGAATTGATCCTTGAGGAACACCATGAGCAACATTCTTCCAATCTGACCTTTTTTCATTAACAGATACACATTGCTTTTTACCAGATAGATATGAATTGAACCAGTGCAGTGCTCTATGATTGAATCCAAGAATAGCTAGTTTCTTCAGAAGAACTTTATGATCTACAGTGTCAAACGCTTTGGAAAAATCAAATAGACTCAAGATAGTACATTTTCTTTGATCCATGGCCAACCTAGATGTCATCAGTGACACGCAATAAGGCTGTTTCTGTCGAATGTGATTTCCGAAAACCTGATTAAAAGTTGTGGAGTTTTTTCTTATTTTCTAAGAAAGTTGAGACCTGTGCATGAACTAGTCTTTCAAGTACTTTGGAAAGGGCAGGTAGAATACTAATAGGTCTAAAATCTTCAACTTTATTGGGAGAGGCTACTTTATTCAATGGTCGAACCAGAGCAAGCTTCCAATTTTCAGGAAATATACCACTTTCGAGAGATTTATTAAAAATGAATGTGATGATTGGTAGGACTGCAAATAACATTTTCTTGATAAATTTGATTGAAATTTTATCTGCCCCAGCACATGAGAGAGAGAGAGAGAGAGAGAGAGAGAGAGAGAGAGAGAGATTAATTCTGTTTACAATTCTACTATGGAAACAGTTGTAACAGATCGGAGATACCAACCACAAAAGATTGAGCCGAAAGTTAGGCCTATTTATGATATCTACATTGTAATTAAATCATACCATGAAGTTCTACTTCTATTAGCTAAATATATCATTAGATTTTCATATTTAAGTAGTATTATATAAAGTTCATGTGAATATTCAAAGTGCATTATTATATTAATTGAATTGTTTGACTGAATGATATTTGGACTATGTAATATTAATTGTAACTGTCGCTATGGGGAATAGTCCGAAACATTAGTGAAGCAGCGACAACAAAACAAAATACTTCAAACTATTAACTATATCAAACTTGATAATAATACCAACCAAGGGTTCATACCAAAATAAAAATTGAGTTTTTAATTATTGGATAAAATATTGACTTAGACTACGAGAAGTCATGCATAGGTGAATGGAAATCAAAAACTACAAAGTTTAAAATGGAAGTAGTCTATTGCTGATCAAACAAACATGAATACAAATTCAATAGAATTGAAGAAAAAAAAACTCAATTGACAAGACTAAATTCTATATTGCGAATATATTACTTGAGAGTAATGAGAAGTAAGAAATTAATAAGAAGTCAAAATCTTACAAAATCAAACATTCCACGCTTCTAAAAGTATGGCAGGAAAATTAGTTTTTTTAATAGTTGTTACAAGCGTTCAAGTAGTCAATTAAATTTCAAAATGATGGACTTTTTCTCATCAAAATATACCACTTCAGAAACAGCTCAGGCTTCTTGAATAATAAATTTCAATGGTTGTATGATATCATAGACATTTTAAATGGTGTGATTACCATTACGCAGTGACCACAAAAACTTTATTTTCCCTGCCTTTCTCTACAAAAAATGGAACAGAATGGTAACAAACTAAATAATAAAAAAACTAAATATTAAAAAATAAGTACTTATATAGAATATCCACTACAAAAATAACCATGAGAAATTATTAAATCACAGCCATCAAAATGAAAGCAGTAGGAAATGATCAATAACAAAAGACCTTCAACACTACATCCTAAAGGACCTAATCTTATAAATTTTGTGAAACAAAATACTAAGCTAGGGTATCTCCTGACACCCGATAAACAAAATCAGGGTGAACAGGATACAAGGTAGCGTTCACAGGCCTTTCTATACATGAAAATAGAACAAGAGGCACGTTTCATAAAAGTTTACAAGTTGAAATCTTCTAAATTTGGTTCAGTAGTTGCAAATTGTCAGAAGTCTTTGTATGTAACATTGTTTCTAACTTTGAATGGCTACGTTCAAAGTTGGGTTATGTTTGAAGCATTATGGAATCTATTTTTAAAAAATCTAATAGGAAGATAATAAATTTTGTACATTAGAAGGAAGACAGGCAATAATATTATAGTGATAATATAATTTATTTAAGCCAATGTATTAGTGATTGACAGCTCATCAAGTGTATTATTTGTGATATAAATACTGATGGAATAATAGTTAATAAAAAATTAATTTAAGTGGAGAATATTTATTTGCCAGATATCATTGATAGTACGCCGAATTTGGAAATCTCTTCACAGAGTGGGAGTGCAGAAAAAGTGAAATTCAATTGACATTCATCAATGTCGGGAACTTGATATACATTTGAAGACATGATTTGTTCACAATTTCTAGTTATTAAAAGATTTTTAATGCTTCTTTTATTGATTGAATTATCAAAAAAGAGACAATTGAAATAATTTGTTTCTGATGAAATCAGAATTGAATGCCATAGATTATAGGAACGGGCACAGTGTTTTAAACAGCAAGCAATTATTTAGACTTGAAGAGAATTTAATAAGAAGCAGGTGAATTTAAAAAAGGAAAATAACCTTTGTAAGCCTTGTTAATGTCAAATGATTAACTAATTGAAAATTATCAATGTGCAACACATTCTGGTGAACACTACCTTGTATTTGAAATACTATGATTCATTATACATAGCAAATCTTGTACATTGTATCGGTACATATAATATTTGGAAATTCTTTCAACTTTTTCCAAGAGTTTAGAAAAATTGTTTGTTCAAGTTCAAAAAATTTCACTATTTTAGCAGTCTTGGATATAGCTCAAGTTATCAATTATTGTATCAAAAGATTGCCGAATTATTTCTTCATGGAGTGATAAAAAGTAATGTAATAGAATTCATGAATTCTCAAAGCAATCTCATCCACTCGAGACAATGAAATTAGTTTGATTACTTATAAAAAATGAATTATTAATCTTTGGAAGTATTCCAGTTGATTGAAAGGAATAATCATATACTTAATCATGTCTTACAAATTATCTACGAAGGCAGTCTTTGAATAAGGCACCAAGGGTTTGCAATCTTGACAAGCACTTTTCTAACCCAAATAATCAACTAGCAGAATAAAGTACAATAAGCAAAAAGTACCATTTCTAGTCCTAAAGTATCATTTTTAATTCCCCAGAAAACCTTGAGAAGCACATGAATTAGTAAAAATATTCAAGATACAAAAAAACTAGCACGAATTTTCCAAAGAATAAATTTGAATACTGTACTTAAAAATGGGGGAATGATTACATCAATATGTAAGCAATCTGTGTGATTTCTACTTGTGTCCATCCATTATTCCCGACAAACTTCCAAAAATTGATTCTAACGTTTACAATAATTCATGTTTTGAATATACTACAAGTGTCAAACATCATTACATGATTACTGATCATTACATGGTATAATATATCAGCGATAGAGGTTTGAACGAGTATCAATCAGTTCTAGAAGTAAAAAAACCACTTTGTTTTACAAAGATTTAAATTATTTCCAATGATCTTAATCCCTATTACTTGAATTCAGGATAAGTTGGGTTGTTTTTTGTTGTCAAGAATAAGCTAATCAATAATGATGAAACGTTAGAATATACTACAAACCGTGATCATAGATATATCCTACTGAATTTTTTAGCAAGAAAATTGCATTTTCAACAGTTATAAGCTCGTTTACAAGCCAAAATTTCCCAATTGATAGTTTGAGTGATTAGAAAATGACTAAATTCTACAAAAATTATGAATTGAATCTGGAAAATTGAAGCAAAAAATTCATACAACGGTAATAAAAATGAATTGAAAAATGAAAAAAATAGAACACAATAATTGAAATCTTGTAAAAAAACACAAAATTACAAAACCAAAAAAATACATAATAAGAAATGAATAGTGACTGACAACTTCAATGTCATGCAATTTTTATATATTTTCATAAACACTCGTATACATGCTAATATTGCTAACGGTTCTGTTTTCGATTCTAATGATCAGCTCATGGAGTTTGGATCTAGTCGGAATTCACCCCGTAACTTGTAAAAACTGATAATTTGATTAATTTCTGAGGTTGAAGAATTAATACATCAAGTAGTCTTAATATTTTACCCTTATTCAATCCTTAAACTTATTGTGAGAATTATAACAAGATTAATGCTAATAGAATATTCATTTCAATATGAAACACGCATTTCTTCAGAAATACAAAAAAAGAGATCAAAAGTGAAAGAAACTGTTTCCTGTAATACTACGTTGTCTCAATATTTGATATAAGACACTAATCAGCGATTGTCATAATATTATATAAGAGTATTCGTATAAAAAAATACTTTTGTTACTTACGATAACGACTCTACCCTACATGGTAATACATAGCCGAGGGTATAATGTGAAAAATTGCAGAAATAATAATAGAATGTAAAAAAGGTTTGTACTCTACTTGTACTTTGTAAGGTATAATACTAGCATAATTGTCTAGTAAAAAACGAAAACGGCAAAAAACAGCCAATCAAGAGATCAAACAAGCGAAAGCCTTCCAAAAATCATTCAGTCAACCAGAAATTGAAAGTTATAGCGTTCAAAGGAGGAACTGGTCTGTCTTTAAAACATACTTCTCGCATTTTGAAGAAGGCCATGCCAGTGAGCAGGGAGTCGCTTCCCGCCTGGTGCTGTGGCCCCACTCTCTGCAATTCCAGTTGATCGGCCAGTTCTTGTAAACCTCCCTTCAAGTTCTTGCAGCTTTTCATCAAATACTGCAATAGTAACAAACACGGTTGAAGAATTTGGTTTAAGAGTCCTTAAGGTGGTATTAATTTATATTGTGGTATTTATTCAAAATGAATTAGCATACTCGAAATTGTCATAATCACATATTTATTGAGACATTTAATTGATATGAATTGAATGACTGCCTTCACTTTCTTGGATTTCAGGCACAGTCAGTCGTCCCTTCCAATCAACCATTTTTTTTATTTGTATCCATTTGAAACAATAGCTTATTCATCAATGTATCAATTTGCATTACACATAAAAAATATTATGAACAAAGAACGACAAAAAATTTGTAAGTAAATAGGGAACAGAAAGACCCAAAAATAATTCAATAGTTTTGAACAAAGAAACTTAAAACTTGTTCCATAGGTTCATTAATACAAATTCTCAAGACAAGCGTCACTGTCCCATGTTTGAAGAATTAAAAACTAATAATGTTTTTTGATAACCAAAGAAATACCAGGTAATGAAGGTATCTCCACAGAAAACATCTATGAAGAAGAACTCTTCACATTAAATTTTTAAATAGATAAATATCAAATTCTTGATTGAATATTCTAGCAAGGAAATATTGAAAATAAATAGAAACAGTGTTTGTATTGAAAACCGGGATCACTATAGTCTGTCCAAGCAAAAAAGATCCTCAGCGAGATGGGAAAATGACTCTGACAGCTTGGCCAATATTTGTTCAAGAATTATAAATGTGGACTTGATAGTAGATCAAATTGTTTCCTACAATTTGAGATCAAATTGATAATTTTTGAATCAATATTGACCAAGCTTTAGTCATTTTCCCATCTTGCCAGAGGTCTTCTTTGCTTGGATAGACTTCAGCAGGATATTTAATTAATACATTGGCATAATTATAGACAAAACATTACTCTTGTAATATAACTTACGAATTGGAATTCAAATACAATAACTTACTTTCACATCGTAAATAGTCGGGAAATACAGCCTCAGAATGTCGAAGAAATCGTTTTCGGACGTAGGAAGATTTTGATCAGTTAATAGTTTCAATAGGTATCCGAAATCGTAGCCACTGAAACAAAACATATTTACATCATAATCATTCTTATTAGAAATAGTGTCTCGTTCGTATAAATTAGAGAACAATTTGTTTCACGATAGAACACCGCAGGCATCAACGTATTTCACTTGAATACGTTGCTGATATACAGGGTGTTTCAGGAGGAATGTGCAATACTTCTCAGGCTGATTCCTCACACCAAGTAGACAAAAAAGTTCCATGGGACCATCCCCCAAAAACGCTTTGTTACCGAGATAACAATGGCGGAAAATTGAGATTTTTCAAAATATATTAATGTTTCTAATTTTTTAGAGGCTTTAGTGAGGTTCTAAAATAATCAATTCCTATGTAGAATTAGCTGAGGAATTCAATGAAACCAGTTCCAAGTTTGTAACTTCAACGGTTATTGAGATAATTAGAAAAATATGCTAGAAAACGCCATTTTTTCAACAATAAGGGGCATAACTGAATAAGGAATCATAAAATTGTATTTTTTATTAATGGAAGTTGAAGAGGGTCGGATTCTCAAGGAAAAGTTAAATGGCGGCGATTGTGTAAATCTTACCCAAATCTCAGAAATGGCGATCAAAAATCGCAAAATTGACAAAACTTGGGACAAATGATAAATTTGTGTTTAGTAGCGATTTTGCGATTTTTGATCGCCATTTCTGAGATTTGGGTAAGATTTACACAATCGCCGCCATTCAACTTTTTCTTGAGAATCCGACCCTCTTCAACTTCCATTAATAAAAAATACAATTTTATGATTCCTTATCCAGTTATAACCCTTATTGTTGAAAAATGGCGTTTTCTAGCATATTTTTCCCAATTATCTCAATAACCGTTAAAGTTACAAACTTGGAACTGGTTTCATTGAATTCCTCAGCTAATTCTACATAGGAATTGATTATTTTAAAACCTCACTAAAGCCTCTAAAAAATTAGAAAAATTAATATATTTTGAAAAATCTCAATTTTCCGCCATTGTTATCTCGGTAACAAAGCGTTTTTGGGGATGGTCCCATGGAACTTTTTTGTCTACTTGTTGTGAGGAATCGGCCTGAGAAGTATTGCACATTCCTCCTGAAACACCCTGTATAGTCTGTCAAAGAAAGAAGACCATCTGGCAAGTGAAGATGAGAAAATGACTCCAGCTCGGTCAATATTGGTTCAAGAATAATTATTGATTTGGTCTCAATCGTAGGAAACACTCTGGTCAACAATTTGAGATCAAATCAATATTTTTGAACCAATATTGAACGAGTTGGATTCATTTTCTCATCTAGCTAGAGGGTCTTCTTTGCTTGGACAGACTATAGTAGCCTGATAATCAAAATATGGCAAGTTTTGAATACTACCTCTCATTAATATTCATGGTACAGCGTATAGCCAAAACCTATAAATACATCTATAGTCCATTCACGATGGCTTGAGACGAGATAAACAAAAGCTCTGCATGTGTGTGTGTGTGTGTGTGTGTGTATGTGTGTGTGTGTGTGTATGTGTGTGTGTGTGTGTGTGTGTGTGTGTGTGTGCGACTGGGATGGCTTCATTTAAGCCACGACATGAACAAGCCACAGCAATGCCGAAATCCCGAATTTTGTTGTCGGGACTGTAACCAAAGCATTGACACAAAAACTTTTATTTTGGCATTTTGGGATTTTGGCATTGCTGTGACTTGTTTATGTCGTGGCTAAAATGAAGCCATCCCAGTCGCACACACACACACACACACACACACACACACACACACACACACACACATGCAGAGCTTTTGTTTATCTCGTCTCAAGCCATCGTGAATGGACTATAGGCGAATTAGTAGGTGTTGGTATAGCCGACATTGTATGGGAGTCTTATAGTTATAGAGTTTATTATGAGAATCTTCTATGTCTAAATAACATGTTATAATGATAAATTTATCCCTCCTTTGGGAGATTGGCTGTCGTTAGTAAAGATAGTCAGTCGTTTTCCGTCTCTGAAGAAATAGTAATTGTTGCATCACCTCTTAACTGATTAACTGGATGTTATTCAGAGTTCTGCGGCGTCACTTGGTTACGGAAGCTAGCTTGTGGTTAAGAGGATTACCGTGCTGACCTCACGTTATTTATATACTTGTTAATGATTATTCACTTCTGCTGTATAGTGTAGAAAATATGAAACTGGCAACCAGCTGGCATGCCTAGGCCCTTTATGGGCTGTTGAGCCATTGAAAATTATAAATTTATTCACTACTCGTATTGGAAGAATTGGACAGCAGTTTGGTTATTATGAATTCTGCTATTTCTGCGTTATTTCGAAAATATTTCATAACTGATTATACAAATCGAGCCGATTATCACCCAACGAAGTAGCTCGATTATTTACAAGCACCCTTTCAGAGCTTTATTACACTCTGAAATAAATTATTATTCATTTAAATTTACTTCTGAGTGAGAATTGTGTTAAGTGAGTATTGACGAAAAATGACATAACCAGAATTTGGACATTTTAATCAAAATTGGAATAGAAGAAGTTTTGGGCTAACACCTGTCTATTCATTCCTTATATTGTACTCTCTTCAATGAAATAAATGGCGTAAATGAACAAATATAGAAAATAAAAACAAAGTCACTAGTAGCCAAAATTATAAGTAGTTGCAGTCAACCAATGAACTGCACAAGTATATCATACGCATACGTAAGGCTTCATGGAATTTTTAATTCAAGGATGAAAAAAGGAATGAAGATTGGCCGTGTCTCTGAGATAGAATAGATATACTCCATACACATTTTCTGAGACTACAGAGTGACACACGGGAGTTGGACGGTTTTAAATAAAATAATACTTAGCCATTTTTGAAATTATAGCATATTTTTTACACAAAATCGAAGCTCATTATATGCAATTCAAGTTAACAAAGGTTTACCTTTACACGTAATTACCTGTAATTTTAGTTGTGTGGAAAATAGTGTAGTCAAACTACTGATTTTCATCATTTTGAATGTAGGACTCAACTCTATTTAAAAATCCTTTATCACACGGACTAACATTTCTGCAGTAATAGCAGCAATTTCTCTCACAAGCCACGAAATTTGGACGTTTTAAAGAATGCAATCATTCAAGAAATTGCGGCTATCACTGCAGTAAAGTCTGTGTGATGGGGAATTTTTAGAAGAGAGTTGAGTCATGCATTCGAAATGATGAACATCACTTTGACGACATTATTTTTCACACATAACTAAAATTGCATGTAATGAGCTTTGATTTTGTGTAAAAAATATGAAATAATTTCAAAAATGGATAATTATGAATTAAATAAATTATTAAGAAAAATATTATTTCATTGAAAACCGCCTGACTCCCGTGTGTCACTCTGTATATTAATAATGACATTACTGAAACAAGTGATATTAAATTCAATAGAAATTATGGTATATGATGTATTATAAAAATTATATAAGTACCTGCTTCAGATGAATATTAATGTGAGAAAAATTATTACAGGAAATGAATATGATCGGCTTTGATCTGATTGATTTATGATGATTTATTATGTACTTGGATACTAGCTTTTCAAGTTAAAGTAAAGGATTCCTGAGACATGCATCCAATTCTTCTGATTGCCCGGTCTGGTTCTCGCCGATTCCGAGAAACTGCGCGAAAAATTGTCTGTGTGTAGGCATAGCACAAGCTGTCATAGAGACGATCGACAGAAACTAGAGCTTGTCTGAGGCCACTGCAATATCTGACTTTTTCACGACGACTTTCGGAAGTGCACACTCTGAACGTACCGTTAGGATAGACGGGACTTCCAAAATGCAGAGAACATTGGTGAATGCGTGAGGTCTACTATTCACAAAACTACTAATGAATTATATTTCAAATAGAGCATCAGCCAAGAAAGTTGAGTATAGTTTACCTGTGGAATGACAGCCATTTGACTTCGTCCATGAGCACCACGCCGGATATCATGAGCAGTTCGGCAAATTCGAACGGATCAATGCCTTCCTCCTCGTGTTTCTTGAACTGAATGCCTGAGTTTTGCAATAGATCGATACTGTCTTGAGCGTACATATCCTCTCTAAAACATTCGAAATGAGATAGTTGAGTTATCACATGAAATAAGAGTTCAAAGGGGACTGTTTTATCACAAAAAATGAACACGGAAAATTAAAAAACCAGTGTCAAGAGGTTTGCTATAGCTAAATATCCTGCAGTAATCCAATTATTTTAGAAAACAGAATTATTACAATCGAGAAAATTGGAGATTAATATACCAAATGGTAATAGGTATTACCTATAAATACAATAAATTCATAAATGGTTTCAAATTGATATTGATTATTCATGATCTTTTTCTTGTTTGCCGTTCAAGCTCTCATCGCAGTATTCAGATAAGGCGTCGTCAACTTTCGTATAATTTTAAAATTCGGAAGTTACCAAAATAGATAGTTAAATTTTCATCAATATAGATACCTAGTCGTCATTCCTACTTTCTATCAATCTAATCATTATTGTTGTTGTTGTTGTTTTCAACTGACTCAACTGTTTTACATACAGTGACACATTTTATTGACTGTTATCACCATTTTTTTTTTAATCTATGATCCATATAATTTAAGTAAAACGCTGTACTGGTACACGGTTGAAGGTGTAACTCCATTATAGCGTATGATCTCCATGTTAGGCGCGGCTTCATAAAATTAGGGTACTCTCTTGCCCCTGGATCAAAAAATTGGCCCTAAAGGCGGATGAATGTTAAGTCAATGGCATGGGAATGTAGAAAGCAAGGAGAAACTACTGCATTAAAAACCTATTATAATAGGTGTCACTAGTAGTATATTGCATGAATTTATTCGGAACTAAACTGGTAGAAATTAATGCAAGCTAGAATGCATATGAGAGTGGATTTGAGAATAGAGACTTGGAATGATATAGCTTTGGCTCAGAGTGGAAAGGTGCACAATGCAATCAGTGAGATGGAAAGATTAAATATCAATATTTTGGGAATAAGCGAAATGCGTTCGCCTGGTGCTGATTTTTGTAATGTCGATAATCACAGAATATATTTCTCGAGTAGCACAAATGGATTTTTTAAACATGGAGTCGGGGTGATAGTGCATAAATCAATTGCAAGATGTGTCACAAACTTTGTTCCCTTGTCTGATAGGATAATTTTGATTCAATTACAGTCATCCCCTACAAAAACCAATGCAATCCAGGTTTATGCTCCAACTTCCCAACATAGCGACGATGAAGTATAAGAATTGTATTTTCAACTTAAAAATGTATTGAAGGAAATCCTTAAAAAAGAGTTGATAATAGTTATGGGAGATTTCAATGCAAAAATGGACTTGGTGAAAGGGATGAAAGAGATAATGCACTGAGCAGACTGAGCTTATTCGCAGAGAAAGATCTCATAATAGCAAACACATGGTTTAAGTTGCCAGCTAGAAAACTATACTTGGGAGGCACCAAGAGACAGAAATGATGATATTGTTAGGAATCAGATTGATTATATACTTGTTAACAAGCGCAATCGGAATATCTGTAAATCGGTGAAGGCTTATCCAGGAGCAGACATCAATTCTGACCTTAACCCTGTTAATGGCGTATTTAGAGTTGCAATGAAAGTTGTTAAGAAGAAACAGCAGAAAAGTATGACCTCCAGAGACAAAAGGAACCAACGACAAAAAATAATGTGGAATTTGAATTAAATGAGAAAGTGAAGCAACTTAAGAGCATGCCAAGTCATAAGAAACAACTGAGTGAGTTCAATGGGGCTGTTAGTTCTATCAATGATGATCTATTAATATGCAAACAAAGGAAAATAAATCTTGGATGACTGAAGATATTCTAGAACTGATGGAACAAAGACGATAAAGTAAAAATAATATTGTTAAATACAAGAATTTGAACAATATTATTAGAATAAAAATCCTAGAAGCTAAAGAGAATGAAATTATTGAGGTGTGATGAAATAGAAGAACTGCAAGCGAAACATTACTGTTTCAACGTGTACAAAAAAGCAAGCTAGAGAATTCACAGGAGCAAGTAAACGTAGACAGGATTAATCAATAGTGACTGAGGGCCAGTGGTGGACTTGAGTGAGATGAAACGTATATGGAAATTGTACATGAGCAGCTGTTTAAAAGGTCTGAGCTCAATAAAATTTTCGATGATACAGGTCCAGACATCATCACTGAAGTAAGAGCTGCAATTAGATCCATCAAAGTGGGAAAGTCACCAGGACCAGACAGTATCAATGCAGAATTCTTCAAGCTCCTCAACAATGAAAGTGTCAAATGGATGACATCTGTGTTCAACAAAATTTACCAGTGTGGAAGAATTTCGATAGAATGATTGGTGTCAGTGCTCATTACTTTGACTAAGAAACCTAAGGCAGGAGTTTTTATGATTTCAGAACAAAAAGCCTGATGAGTTATGTTTTGAAATTGTTCTTAAAGATTATTCATAGAAGAATTTATCGACATAGTGAAGATCAGATAGCACACACACACACACACACAGTTTCATTTCAAAAACGCATTTGGTACAAGTGAGGCTAGATACAGTATTCAGGTCTTATTTCAGCGATGTAGAGATAAAAATTGTGACATAAATGCATGTT